>JAKSZT010053883.1:7393733-7473891 GCA_026826555.1 Tolypeutes matacus | reverse complement strand
AGCCCAACCGCCAGAGAGAAACACAGGGCAGAGCCCAACCAGGGGGACACCGAGCAGGGCAGAGCCCAACCAGGGGGAGACGGAGCGGGGCAGAGCCCAACCAGGGGGAGACGGAGCGGGGCAGAGCCCAACCACCCAGGAGAGGTTTTCAAAAGGACCCAGGCCACTAGGCCACGCCCCCTGGGATGCACCCACCTCCTCCCTGCCTTTTGGTCTGGGAGACCCAGAGGGGAACTAGTTTGAGAAATGGCCCTATGGGATCCTAATGTTTCCTCCTGGCTGAGAAGCGCGACTCAAAAACAGCGCTGTCATTGGAAGGAGCCTTCCTAGAAGGCAGGCAGACAGGTGGCTGAGGTGCAGAGCAGCAAACACAGAGGTCTTCCTCTCTCCGCCCAGAACTAAGACCCACCTCTCCCACGGCGTTCACCACCGGCAAGTGCCGCAGGCCCATCGTCCTAAAGAGATTGAAGACCTGGGAGACGTGCGCATTGGGTGAAACGGTAAAGGGTGAAGGGTTCATGTAGGGGGTGACATCCTGCAGAGAAAAGACAAACTCCAGTTACCCAAGGCTGCTTCGACCCTCAGGATCAGCCATGAACAGCACAGACGAGGAGAGCTCAGAGGAGGCTGCAGCCACGTCCCAGACAGGACAGTGCCGCTGGCCTCCTTTCCTGGTTCCCTGGTCCCAAGGGACAGCCCTTCTCACCACAATCATCCGGGGGTTCAGCAGCGTCAGATCCAGGTCGTGGATATCAGGGTACCGTGGGTAATCCTCGGCCATCTCAGCGTAAGAAAGGCGCGGCTGGCTGGCACTCTGCAATTCCAACCAGGACACGGGCCTCGTACCTGGAGCACGACTGGAGAGGCCATATTTAGGCCCTTCCCCCTTTCCGTCCGCATCCCCCTAGTCCCGGCCCTGCTGAGGGAGGCGTGGACAGCAGATGCCAGCGGCAGGTGCTCTGAAGTCAGACACCTTGATCCAAAGCCAACTGTTGGCCAATTCCTAGCTGTGGACACTGGCCAAGTTTCCTAAGCTCTCAACTTCCCTTTCTTCATCTGTGAAATGGAGACAGGTTATTCTCAAGTTTCAGTCAGGGAAGTGCTAGTCCACGATAGCTTTGTTACTATTTCTCCATCCCGAGTCCTCTGGATTTCTCCCTGGCTCTCCACTGCTGCTAACACTCCCAGGGATGTGGGCTGAGCACGGGACCACAGGTGCTGGGCACTGCTCTCCTCTACCCTCACCTTCCATCCCTAACTCCACTCTGCACACACTACCTCCAGCACGACTTTCTGTGTCACCCTTCCACCACCTACCCAGCAGCACCTGATGCCCTGTGCTCTATCAGGCCAGGTGTAGCTGGTTTCCACGTTCAGGCACAGCCCTCCCAATCAGGCCTACCTCCCCTACTCCTGCTCCCCCCTACCCGGGGCTCTACTATGTTCTACCTCAGCTCCAGCCAGGCTGGTCCTCCTGCAGACCAGCCCCGGCCTGGCCAGCCCACCCTGGGCCCTTTCTGCTCCGCCTCCTGTTAAGTGTGGGCCAGCCCCCAACCAGGAGGGGCAGTTTGGAAGCCGGGCTTCTGGCGCCTTTCCCAGCCTCCTTTTTTTTTTTTTTTTTTTAAAGATTTTATTTATTTATTCATTTATCAACCCCTTGCTGCTTGTGCTCGCTGGGTCAGCCAACCACGCCGTGCGGGCGGGCTTGCCTTCACCAGGAGGCCCCGGGAACCGAACCCAGGGCCTCCCATATGGTAAACGGGAGCCCCACTGATTGAGCCACAGCCGCTTCCCTCCCAGCCTCCTTTTTAAGAGCTGGAGTGGGGGGTGAGTGGCCCCAGGTGGCACCGCTTTGAGCAGCAGACCCCAGGCCCTCCTGTCTCACTACAAAACAAAACCAAAGAGGAAAAGGAGACCACAGCAGAATGCAGGGGCAGAATGGGACTTCCTTCAGTAACACATGTAAGGAAGTTCACTTATATCAGAAGTTAAAATATAGAAATTGTATTAAAGTCCCAATAATGTAAGACTTCAGACAAGCAGGACACTTGAGAACTGGTTCAGAGACTGAATGAAAATTGACCAGGAGACGCTGACTGCAGCAGAGGGAGCTGGGAGGCCTATACTGCTTACTCAACTGCCCCCATTTACACGTGAGCTCCCTGAAACCCCTGTCTTCTCGCCCTGGAGTACAGGGAGTGTGTTCTTATCACCTCTGTACCTTCCACAATCCCGGAGCTAAGACGACGCGAGACTTACTGACTGACTCTCAGAATAACAAACTCCTCGGACAAGCAGGGTGACAAGCTGCGAGCGAAGGATCAGGCCGTGGAAGGTCAAAGGGCGGAAGCGCTCCTCCATGGTCCAGTCTTCACTTGGGGACTGGTCGGGGTAGAGGTTGGGGTAGGGAGTGTATCTGTTACACAAAAACCAGACACTGCCTAGTGTACCCTCAGCAGGATCACTCCTCGCCCACGTCCCCAGCCTACTTCCCAATCCCCTCGAACCCGGGAGCCGGGCGATAACCTCTGAACCCCGAGCAAAGGACTGACTCCTTCCGGAACCTCGGAAGGCACTGGCACCCCTCGCAGAGGAGCAGCTCGCCTGTCCTGCGGCAGCCTCCCTGCTCACCGTCTCTCCAGCATCTGCTGGAGGAGGTCCTCCTTCTCGGCTGGCTCTTCCGAGGCCATGTGGTCATCGCACATGTTCCTCAGCTCGCTCGAAGGGTAGGACTTCATAGACTGGCTCCGCTTGCGCTGCTCGCCGGCTCGGGTGAGGATGCTGGATTTCTGGGGGCGGGAGGCAGGGAATGCTAAGCATGGGCTCACCAGCACAGCAGCACCAACTTGGCTGAAGGACTTGGCTGATAGTGAGGGTCAGAAGCACATCTCGACATAGGAAGGGCAAGGAATCTTCTTGGGGACTCAGGGACTTAAGAATATGGAGTCCCATGACTTGGATGGAGACCCTGGGTTTTGCCAGCCCAACCTCCCCACCCCTTTGATTTGGGAACAATGCTTCAATTCTCCACTGGAGAATAGCCCCTCTCCTGTCCTGGTGTCATGTCCTAGAGACCAGGATGGGTCAATCAAAGCGACCCCCAGCCCCAGCCACCAAAGCCGAGGGGTGGGCACATGGCCCAGGTGAGGCAACCAGACTCTCCCTCTCCCTGGAGTTTGAACCTGGAGTAACCCAAGGGTGGAGAAGGGCTGGCGCCGACCCCTCCCGGGACCCTAGGGAGTGTCGGTAACCCTTGGCACCCGCACCCCCACACTGCTCTGGTCTGGCTCTTCGGCTTTCCTCTGAAGGAAAATCCTCGGTCAGTCCTGGTGCTCCCAATGGAGCTTTTTCTTGCTTAAGTAGGTCAGAGTCCATTTCTGTTCTTGGCAACTCTAGAGCCCTCATTCAGCTTGCACTCAGTAAATCAGGAATAACAAAGCCTGCTGGTTAAGACACCATATGCTGGCTAAGGCAAGAATGAACATAAGTTGTGCTAGCCTGTAAAGTCTAGATCCACCGCCGCGTATCCTGAAATCAGTGTGGGTCAACCAATTCCGCCCCCATGGACAGGGTCGTGCCAAACGCTAGATCCCTGGAAGGCTCCTCACCTGCCTGTCCTCTGGGGCTATCCTCCTACCTTGAATTTGATGTTGTTACTGATGAGCTGGTTGCCCTTCATGAACTCCTTCTCGTTGCCCCGGTTCTCTGTGACCACCGGGAAGGCATGGTGGACCGTGGTGCGCAGGATGCTGACTAGGCTCTGGATGCGGGTGTGCGGGTAGACGTAGGTCAGGTTGGGTTCCATGACATCGCTGGCCCGCAGTCTGGGGAGGGAAGGGGGAGCTGTCCAGCCTCACAACAGAGCCCATGGCTCCCTGGGAGTAAGCCGTGAGGGGGCCGTGCTGGCTCTCCCGCACTGTCTGACCCTTTGGGGCCCGTCTCTGGACCATCTTCAGCGGGTCCTTAAATCTGACGCAGTCTTTTGCACCGCCCCACCCCACTCATCCATGCTGCTCCCTCTGCCTGGGATGCCCCTCCCCTTGCTGTCAAGTAGGTGGGCCTTTCCACATCCTTCAGCTCAATACAGATGCCCCCTTGCCACGTGCCCCACCAGCTCGCCCAGGGGGTTGGTCACCCCTCCTCTGCACTCCATGCATGTTCCACGTACTGCCACTGAGCTACTCATTATACCACTAGAATTTTAAAAAATACAAGTGGAGTCCCCCTTCAGACCAGAGGTTGGCAAATTACAGCACACGGGTCAAATCTGGCCACGCTCATTTGGTGACATATAAGTTGTGGCTGCTTTCACACTTCAACGGCAGAGCTGAGTAGTTGTGACAGAGACTTCAAGCTCTGCAAAGCTGAAATATTTCCCATCTGGTCTTTACAGAAAAAGTTTTCTGGCCCTGCATCACACTGTGAGGGCCTGGCCAGATATCTGGATATAGGCCTAAAATATTTGTGGACTGATGGATTACTTGGTGATTTTGCCCAGAACAGTCACTGCTGAGAGTCTACCGTTCTGTTTGGCACACGTAAAGCAGGCCAGATTTCACATCAGGGCTTGACATACCCTTAATTTAAAAAATTCAATTGTCACACAAATTTTATCTGGAGACCTCACTCTTAGAAAGCTGTCATATTTAACCAGAATGCCTCAGGAGCCAAACAGACCCATGACGCACTGGCCCCTGCCTCTCTCGCAGCGCCTGTCCCCCCATGCCCCTTTGTCCCCACTCTCCCCCCTTGCTCCCAGCCACATGGAGCTGCTCAACATCGACAACAAGCATCTTGCTTTGTGATGTCACTGCCTGTTAAGCCTTCTTCCAACCCAGGAACCATTTGCTACTGTTCCAAAGCCGACTGTTTCCCGTCCTAACACAAACATTCCTTAAGCCCTAGCGTGTATGAATTCGGAAACGAGGACATCAAGGAAGTCATGGCCTTACTTGTCCATTTCCACCTCTGTCTCCCACTCCAGAAGCGGCACTCCTCGCAGGCCCACGTGGATATCATAAATGCCCTTGTTGAAAAAGTCCCCGGTCCATTTGGCCACCTGAAATGCAAAGCAAAGACTGAAACCAGGCACCTGTGGATGAACTTCACCCTGAACCTCAAAGAGGCCTGGGAAGGAGGTGCTCACCATCAGGGTGATCATAATGGGAAGCCCGTAGGTGATCTCGTTGGTGGACTCAATCAGGATGACCGTGAGGCTGATGGTCATCCGGACGACCCCGCCCAGGAAAGCCGCAGCACCGATCAGGGCAAAGGTCCCGGAATAGATGTGGCTCAATCCAATGTAGCTGGTGAAGAAAGAAACCGAGACCAAAGCTTAGAGTCATGGTGGTAGACGGGGGGGCCTGAGGTTTGCACAATTGTGCATGTGTACACATGGGTGTGTGCTGGCACACGCACTGTACCTTTTTAGGACATTGGCAACTAAACGTCCAAAAGCCGCCCCACACAGCAGAGAAGGCACAAAGAGGCCGCTTGGCACCGATGTGCCGTATGTCCAGCATGCAAGCAGGAAATAGAGGACGAAGAACAAGGCCAAGGTGATGGGGCTGAAAGTACCTGCAAGGCAAGGAGCGCCCTGAGTCCCACTGCCAGGTGCCTGCCAAGGCCCACCAGACCTTCAGCCCCTACCAGGCCCTTCCGTACCCCAATTAGTTCACCTCCCGACACTGGACGCAGAAACCTCAATTTTTTGCCTGGGTTGATATTATAAGGGAAAAGTCCTGTTCCTGCTCAGAATGAAGGGCAAGCTTGGCTGTATCTGAGAGCCAACGAAGGGGCAGAGGAATAATAAATTGCTCCCTGCGGAAGAAACCAGCCACCCGGGACTGGGCTGAAGCAAAGACCCTCACCATCCTGGTGGAAGAGCTGCAGGATGGCAGACTCCTGCGGGTTGAAGAAGAGGGTGGCCATGTCATTGTAGGTCTCGTTGGGACAGAAAAAAGTCTTGATACTTGAGTTCACATCTTCTGACGCAACCTAAGAAGCAGGACTCAAAAATTCAGTAGAAGGCCACGTGACCAATCTTCAAGAAAGAACTTTTTCAGCAAGGCAGAAAACCACAGGCAGTAAAAAATGGGTCTAGATCTGATCGTAGCTGACTGTGACAACTGTGTGCATTCTGAGAAGGAAATAATGGATGAGGGCCTTTGTCCATCCACACTGAGAATGACAAAGGAGCTACAACAATGCCTCACCACGGACCTGGCTGTGCTTCCTCATCTGTGCTGACTTCCTAAGGGATAGTGCTGGAAGCCTGGCTGAGAAGCCCAGCGGCTGGAGGAAGACACAGCAGGTGAGAGACAAAGGGCTAGGAGGTGACAGTTGTCTGGAGAGGAAAGGCGGAAGGGTTAACCAGGACTGGGAGAAGAAGCAGATGGTCAGCTTCCTGAACTTCTGCTTCCAATTTTTGTTCAGCAGAGAGTTCCCCCCGTAACAGGCAATGTTGTTTACAAAGGTGGGAAAAAGAGGGAATGTGGTGCTCGCACTCTCTTAGGTGAGAAGACGACCGCAGGTTCCTGTATCTTTTAAAAATCTGATGCGGGTGTAGAACAATGAACCCCTCGCACCTATGAGCTCTAAGCAGAGGCAAGCCAGACACTGCTGGCTGCTGCTTCTTTGGGGGTGTATGATAAAGGCAGCAGGAGTGCTCAGGTTACCTGGAGCTGGAACGAGTCATTACTGATTTGACTTGAAGAGGACAGCTGTCGGCATTCCCCCAACACCATCGAGGCCATGAACAGCACCAGGGTGGTTACCAGAGACACCAAGAGGCTCTCGAGGACCCTAGGGAAGAGCACACCTGCTGCTGTGCGAAAGACACCCTTGTCGTGGAGCTCAACAACACAACCCTGCCTACCCCCAGCCCTCTACCCACTAACATGTATTTTACGTGTCCCAGCAATTTTTCCATAAAGAATGAGGTCAATAAAGTGGGCTGCTGCATCCATGCCATCTCTCTCCAAGGAGCAAAAGGGCCTTCTGACCAAATCCCAGGGGTGAGCGGCTCTCTACATGAGACAGCACCCCCCGGCACGGCCACACTGACCCTTCCGACTTTGTCACATGTCCTAGCAGCAAGTTGAGAGAGGCTTGGATGCAACCAGCAGTCCCGACATAAATTAAGTTCAGATGTAACTTTGCAGCCTGTCTGACAAAGAGTAGACTTATGACCCTGTTTCCCTTCTCAGTCTTGGACAGGACATCCAAGCTGGGCTGGGAAGCAGAGTCTGTTCATATAACGTCTTCCTCGGGGAGATGGTCCTGCTCACACAAAGCTCAGGGAGCCACAGCAGGCTGGGGAGGGCAACTGCACAGGTACCTGACAAGCTTAGGTTTCGGGTGCACGTTTCGCATACGGTACTTTGCGAGTCTCTTGTTCAGACAGTTGAATGTGGCTCCTAGGAGGCCCCCAATGACCCCCATCACGATGAAGAAACCCAAATCCATAGCTGTCCAGAGATGACATTTTTTATCAGAGTCAGAGCACTGAGAGAAGGGGAAGGGGAGAGAGAGAGAAAAACCACAGAGCCCATGAGAACAGGAAGGGGCAGAAGAGGGAAGACAGAAACAAGCTGATGCTTCCTTCCCTCTAAAGGGAATCCTGCCCACACTGACAGCAGGGCGTATGCAGGAGAGAGATGAAAGGTGCAGAAATGCCCCGCTAGAAGCTGTACTTACCCTCTGGTCGCTCCTCCCTGGTACTTTACTTAAGAGCAATTTTTATGGGTCAAGTAAGAAATTCTGGGGGAAAGGACAAAACATACCTTAAACTCGCCAAAGTTCAGTAATCCAGGGAGCTGGAAAGAACCCCAACTTCCAAACTGAATCCCAGAACGAAAGAAGTTGAGGGTGAAGGTGGCAGACATGGAACAGAAGAGCTAGGGGACAGGTGACAAAAACAAGAACATGCAATAGTGACAAGCCTCCTTTTTCTTTGACATGTCTTCAGAAAATAAATGCTCTACAAAGAAACCTACAACTCGAGGTTTGGATACAGAGACCTGATAACCACCGCAGCAAGCACCACTCACATGTGAAAAAATGTAAGTTAGGCTACAGAAAGCTTTCTTTCAAAACAGCCAATGATTATTTGTTGAAAGCCTAGTGTGGACCAGACCGCGTATCAGAGAGGAACAGTGTGGGAGCGGATGTAGCTCAAGCAGTTGAGCACCTGCTTCCCATATGCAAGGTTCCGAGTTCGAACTCCGGTATCTCCTAACAATGCAAACAAACGAAAAAACTACCTCAGGGTAGCTGGTATAGCTCAGTGGTTGAGCCCCAGCTCCACATGAGGTCCCGGGGAACAGTGAACCCAAAAGGAAGAACCTTCTGCTCTGAGGGAAGAGGCTTGAGTTCAAGTCCTGCCTCTGCCACTTCCTGCTTATGACTATGGCCAGTTTCACTTTTCAATGTCAGATTTTCAACAAGGGAGGATAAAAGCAGATTAAATAGGAGTTTGTTGTTTGTTGTTTGGGGACAGCGTTAGTATGAGAAGGATCAAAAAGTGCTTTTAAAATGCATCACTAATCCTCATGTCTGAAGTCCGGAGGTTGTGGGTGTCTGGATCAAAGAAATCCCTGATACGGTTGACCCTTCTGGTCTCCTCAGAATTAGAGTGAACTGGATCGAGTACAAACCGCCCAGTGTAATTTTCAGGCTGTGGTTAAGCCTAGGTTCCCGCTGAAGGCTCTCCTCACCACTTTCCACGTCAGCCCTTGGTTCCAGAAGGACGAGCCCTCCTCCAGACTGAACAAGGTACCCCCAATTGGAGCCCCAAAAGCTGCAGCAACTCCAGCAGCCGCCCCTGCTGACACAAAGTCTCGCTTGTCTCTAGGGAGAGAAGAAAGAGAGGCAGGTTATGGGGGAAAGAACCCTCAGGCCACAAAAAGCCAGTTTTTCACTTCCCTATCCAGGAACATCGTATCCCCTGACCCAAGGGCAGGTGGGGGCTGGGAAGGGGCAGTTCTCTGGTGAGTCCACTCCAGAGCAAACCCAGTGGACAAAAGCCAAATGCTCTCCCCTGTCAGAGTTCCTCCAGGTGCACTGATTCCTCCGCCTGGGGAGCAGGAGCCCCTAACTTTGGTCTACTACGCAAACACGGGCTCCAGAGCCTGTCCAGCTGCCACCTCCAGGGGCGGGTCAAGGGACTTCCCAGGCACTGCTGAACCACGTTCCCTTCCTTCCAGAAAATCACAGCATTGGTGAAAATGGCAAAGGGCTGAGTTCTCCTAGAGGAGTAACTGAGAGAACTACAAAGACCATAAGGTGGGCTCTACCTCTGAACCTGGGCTGCAAATCCCAAGGTCCTTACAAGATGTGTAGTTCATTACCACATACACGTCTCACAGGCCTCAATAAGTCTACTGAGAACAGCCTCTTCCAACCTAGAAAGGCGGCTGACCAATGAAATCGTTTTAGAATACAAAACACATTCCGGAACATGCCTGCGGACTTTCTTCGTCGTGTTTCTGATGTTGGCATCATTGCACAAGAGGCTTCTAAGCCTTCTGTCATGACGAAATAGAAGTTATGAGGCCAGCTTGGTTCTTTCACTTCTTTTCAGAAGAGTAATTCAAACTTTGCCTGCTTTTCTGACATGCAGCCTGCCTACGCTAGCCAGGCCAAAGCAAGGTGGCAGGTCTGGCTGGCAGTAAGTGAACATTTTTGCTTTTTTAAGAAAAACAATTCCTCATCTTTTCATACCTGTCACTTCGGAAATAGGGGAAGTTAAACTGGATCTTCTGTAAGGAGATGCTCTGAAACTAAAACAAGAGAAAACGAAATCAGAGAGGGGTCGACAAGGATGAAAGCCGCAGGAACCCACAGCCCTTGGGGAGTCCTCTTTGCTTGAGCATGCCTGGGCAGATGTGCTGCAAGAAGGAAGAGCCCAGGACAGCGAGCCAGGAAGAGGCTATTCCCTTTGGGAGGGAATTTTCTTCCCTACACCCACATTTCTAGGATCTTCAGAAACTGCACTTATGCATAATCAACAAGTCAGAAACAAAAGGGGAAATAGCTGAGCAACTGGTTGGGCAGAACTGAAAGCAGCTGCAGAAGATAAAATTAGCTCTTCTCAGGGGATGTCAAGAAGTTTGGAGGCGGAAAGAGCCATTTCAATCTGTTCAGCAAACTCTCACGCTGACCCCCAATCCCAGTGCTTAGCTTCCCGCTGCCTCTTGGCTCACAGGCGTCTGACGGAAAGGAGTTGAGGCAGTAGTGAGAGAGACAGAAGATGGGCTTGGGAAAAAAGAATCTTCTCTGCTTTTCCTCAACAACTCACAGTCACAGCAACTTCCTCCCCTCAGAACCCGAGGGGTGAAAGTCTAAAAATAATTGAGGCTTCTCAAATCTGCAGCCCCGGGGTAGGGAAAAGCCCATAAGAACAGGGGGTTTGGAGTCCTGAGCCATCCCTTAACCTGTCTAAGCCTCAGTGTCCTCATCTGAAAATGGGGGTGATGGTAACGATGGAGCACTCGGGGCGGCTACAAAGAAAGGAGGTGGTGTTCAGGCGTGTAGCACAGTCTGCCAGAGTCACTGCACCACTTTCAACAGAATCCGCACAGAGCTGGGCCTAGAACCTTCTCAGCTGACACTTCCAGCCTCTTGAGAGCTGATGGCCCTGAGATGACCCACCCGGTCACCCCAGGCAGAGGCGCTTGGCAGTGGCTGGGGGAGCACCCCACCGACTCGCCTTTGAACAGTGGTCCCAGCAGGGCACTGCCAAAACTTTGCCATGCAGCTGGGAAGCAGACAACATATTCTTCATATCAACCCAAACTGCCACCAGATTCCAAAGCCGTGGGACACGGAAGCGAGGAAAGCAGCCTTACCTGAGGGAGGCCGGCTCCCACCACCGCGCCACTGTGGATCATGGGGCCTTCCTTCCCCACAAAGAGCCCTGGGAAGAAGTGAGGAAGGGAGACCATCAGCACGGAAAGGCTCCTGGGTCAGGAGACCTTTGCCACGTGGACCTTTTTCCAAGAGATATAGAATGGAGACAATTATATGAGAAAAAGAGAGAGCCAAATTCCCATCAAATAAAGTCCGTTTAAAGTCTTGCTAAGGGGAAATACTCTTTAAACTCCTTATCAGGGGGTCAGCAAACTATAGCTCATGGGTCAGAGTCCGACCAGATGCCTGTTCCTGTACGCCCAAGAGCTCAGAATGGTCTTTACAGTCTTAAATGGATACATTTCACATGCTTACATAAAGTGCCTATACAAGTTCCTCAACGCTGCCTCTTGGGCCACAAGGCCTATAATATTTACCATCTGGCCATTTACAGAAAAAGCTTGCTGTCCCCTTCTCTAGATGCCTGAAAATCCTTTTGCTGAAAGCAAACCCCACAAACCGACTAGATAGTCATTCTCCTTCAAAGTAGAAGGGTGTGCTGGGTCAAGAGAGCTCCAGAAAGTATCATGCTAACAACATCTGCTCAGAGGCAGGCCCTTCAGTCCAAACCTAATTAATTTACACACATTCTTCTTCTTGCCACTTTACCCCGGGAAGGAGACAAAGCTGAAAGCCCCTCCTTACCTCCGGCCACACTGAACAGCACTCCAAAGACTTTGCAGAGCAGGGTGCGGAGACGGACAATCCCCGGCACCTTCACCCCATTCAGGTAGCATTTGATCTCCGGAATCCCAGAACCTGCTGCCACTGGCTGGCGGGGAGAGGAGGCAGACCCAGAAACTCAAAACCCATCAGTTCTACAGCTCACCCTCAAGAGCGGGACCCCGGCAGCTGAGGAGGGGGCACTGCTCTTCAAGGTCCAGCAGGTTCTCAGCGTCAGCGTCAGCGTCAGCGTGGCCTGGAGGGCCCCGCCCCCAGCCTTGCTGAGTCTATGGGTCGAGGGGGACCCCAAGGCTTTGCATTTCCAATGAGTTCCCAGGAGAGTCAACATTACCTAGGGAGCCTGTCAACAAGCAGTGCTGGGGCCCAAAGATTCTGATCTAATTGGCCTGAGCTGAGACCCAGCTGGAAGTGTTTTTTTAAGAGAACCCACGGTGGTTCTAATGTGCAGTCAAGGCAGAGAACCACTGCCCTAATCTAGATTTTCCTTCTTAATCTCACCAGAGGCTGAAAACTTAACTTTTGGAAACATCTCCTCTAAATGAACAAGAAGAGGTCACTTTTGGCAGAAATCTACATATATATATTCTAAATCTAATTCAGTCTCTGGCATTCTGGAAATGGAGGTGCAGAGCAGGAATCCAAAACCTCATAAGCCGGGGTCGGATGTGGCTCAACTGGTTGGGCGTCCGTCTCCCATATGGAGGGACCCGGGTTCGATCCCCAGGACCTCCTGGTAAAAAAAAAAAAAAAAAAAATACAAAAAAAACCTCATCAGCCAACAGGCCCCACCCAAACCACCTCACCTCAATTAGGACCAGAAGGCTTGCCAAAAAGACAAAGGTCAGGTTAAAACCCAAGAGCTCCAGGAGGGACAGGGCGAGGCAGCCTTTCTTGCTGCATTCCTCCACCGCTGCAGAAAGCAAGTTAAGGAAAATGTGCTCACCACCCAACAGGCCTCCTTGCAATCACCTCAAGGCATACAGCTTCTCCTCTTCTAAATCACGGCGGCTACTTACTACACCTTCCCGATCTCCATTTACAGATTAAAAAAACAAAGCAACCAAACGAAAACCCTGCCTGAGATGTGTTTACATTAGGAATCATTCTCAAATTATGAAATACTTCAAACATTACAAAAAGGAACAAATACCCATACCCTCACTAGCTTTAACAAATCTCAGCATTCTGCCATCTTTGCTTCAAATCGTTTTTTAAAAAAGACATCAGATACCATGTACATTCTACAATTTCCTTCTCTCTCTCAACATGAAGTTTTTGAGAATTAGTCACGCTGATATGTATTGCAGCTCTGGTTCATTCATTTTAACTTCTGTGTAAAATTACGTTGTCTGAACATACCCACAATTTCCCCATTCTCCCATGTTTTGGTTCCAACTTTTTGCGTCAAAAACCAGCAATAATGAACAGCTTTGTGTACAATGAAGGTACATACTTAAAGAGGTATACCTGCCTATTTGCTTTCATTTGTATTTCCCTGAGCAGTGGTGAGGTGGGGTGATTGGCCATTCCATTTTCCTCCCTGTAAATTGCCTGTTCATACTGTTTGCTCAGTTTTCTATCAGGCTGTTTTATTTTTGTTTTTCTTATTGATTTGAAGTAGTTCTTTCTATATTTTGGATACTAACCATCTCTTACATGCATAGTAGATAACCTCTCCTAGATTATAGGCTTGTTTTTCACTTTGTTTATTGTTTCATTGTTGTCTTCTTATTGCTTGGGGTTTGGGTTTTATTTGTTTTTATAAGCAAAATATTTACTTTGATATGGTTATCAATCTTTTCCTTTACAGTCTGTGCCACTTGGGGTTTTTAAAAAAAATTATTCCCTACTCTTAACATCACATAGTCTTATATTTTAAAGTTTTGCTTTGCCCATTTATATACTCGATCCATCTAGAATTTATCTTTATTTAGTATGAAGCAGGACTCTGATTCATATTTTGTATTTTTCCTTATGTACAAGCAAATGCCCCACCATCTTTTACTGAATCATCTGTCCCTTCCTCACTGATTTATAAGACTAACTCTAGGGAAGCGGCTGTGGCTCAATCAGTGGGGCTCCTGTTTACCATATCGGAGGCCCCGGGTTCGGTTCCCGGGGCCTCCTGGTGAAGGCAAGCCTGCCCGCACGGTGTGGTTAGCTGACCCAGCGAGCACAAGCAGCAAGGGGGAGATAAATGAATAAATAAATAAAATCTTTAAAAAAAAAAAAAAAAAAGACTAACTCTATCATCCATCAAATTGCTCTCTCTATATATGGCCAATTGCTGCTTCCCTATTATTTTCCTTTGGTCTAACTGGATATTCCTGTACCAATATCACATGGTTTCAATGACTAGACCTTAAACGTTCTAAGTCTTGACATCTAATAGGGAAAGTTCCTCTACTTCTTTAAAATTGTCTAGCCTACTTCTGGCCCTTTACTCTTCCACACATATTTTTTTTTTTTTTTTTAAGATTTTATTTATTTATTCATTTATACCCCCCTTGCTGCTTGTGCTCACTGGGTCAGCTAACCACGCCGTGCGGGCGGGCTTGCCTTCACCAGGAGGCCCCGGGAACCGAACCCGGGGCCTCCCATATGGTAAACGGGAGCCCTACTGATTGAGCCAGAGCCGCTTCCCTCCACACATATTTAGAAAGAGAATTTTCCAGCTCCACAATAAATTCTACTGGGATTTTGACTGGAACTACAGTGAATTCATAGACTGATTAAAGAGAAGAACTGGCATGCTTTGTGGCACTTGGATCTTGCCAACCATGAACAGGAGTCTTTCTCTTTATGAAAGTCTTCCTTTTTGTGTCCTTCAAAAATAAGTAAAAACCATAAAGCTGAGTGGCTAATAAACAGCCACGCAGAGATCACATTTACTGTTAAACCCCTTTCCCGACAAGAAGGCCACCTTGGTGCCCACTTGAGCCCAGGAACACCAGGAGCTGTGAAAAGGATACACGTCTGCACCACTCCAAACTTGAGTTGGGTGAAGAGTCGCACAAAAAAATCCACAAGGAGACCCACCTGTGGAGAGCAAGAGGCCCGTCAACAGCCCCGTTCCCAGCTGCATTCGAGGCACTTCTCTCGAGAGGCTCCGACTCCTGCACTGCGTTTACGATGCTGTGTCATCAGCCAGCAACGTGCCAGTGAACTTTCCATCAGTCATACTGGCTTTTGAGGAGAACCCTGCTCCAGCCTGGCTCTGCAACCCCTCTACAGAGCCAAGGAAGGAGGGGGAGCGGAGGTGAGGGACGTGAAATAAAACAAAAAGGGGAAAGGATGCAGAAAGGAGACATGAGACCAAGGAAGAGCACCCTGTGATTAGGGAGTAGGATACTGAGTCTTGTGAGTAACTGCTAATTTCTCTCTGAGGGCAGTTTCAAAAGAATTCCAAAAATGCTTTCAGTGAGATGAGCATACAGTTTAGCAAATGACTTTGAGAGAGCATTCATTTAGGTGTACACCGTTAATGCATATTTGTTAAAGCTAGAGTTACTACCAGTGTTCAGAGTCAATGAGTATACTGGGGGATGGGAAAACAAAGCACTCCTCTATTCCACTCTCAGGGCTTAAAGGAGAACGGGGAAGACTTCTGATGCTGTGGATTGACTACCAAAGGCTTCATGCCTTGCCTTTCACTATGGCGTTTCCTCAAGCCAGTGCCTGGAGGCTTTTTAATAGTGATACGAGGGAGAGGAGCTGGTCCCTACATTTGAAAGGCAGGTCTGCCTTCCTATGATATGAGGCTGCAAGGTGAAGCGCGTGTATTGGTAAACGGCAGATCAAAGGAATTGGATATGAAAAGAGCAGGATGACAGATTGCCAGTGCCTATGCTTATTAGAGAAATTTGCAACCAGAAACATGACTAGCAAAATAGACACCCTGAGATTTCAACAAAACAACTAAATCAACCCAAGGCCCCCTCCCATCTCCCAATGGCACCCCCATCACAATGTCACCAAAGAGCCCCCTGAGCACCAGCAGTCTTACCTAGTAAGACATCCCTTCACCTCTGGATTTGTCACAGTAAAACTTGACAAGTGCTATGAAAATGAAAATTGTGGTTGGCCCTTGTGGCTATGTGACATTAAGTACAACCTACATTTTACAGGTCTGTCACACAGAGCTAAGTTTGGGACTTGTGGTCCTTCGAGAGAAAGGTGATCAACAAGCTGCTGCCTAGGAGCATGGAAGACTCCCTACTCTATCCCGGTGTTGATGGAAAAATTCGATTTGACATATATCCTTTGGACTGTACTAGCTTTTCCAGCTCCTCTTCTTCAGGTTTAACAACGTTAAGTCAGCAGTTTTGTTTCCAGAATGTTTTCTACCATAATCTTTGGCAAAGTTTCACAATCTTTCCCTTTTGTGTGATTCATCTGTGAACTTCCTGAGCCCAGGAACCCCTGTTCATTAGGCATATTCCTCTACCCACAACCGCCAGCTCCACCTTCTAGACAAAATTAGCAAGGAGCAGGGAGGAAGCCCAGGACAGCACAATAAAGTCACTGAGATCCCTGGTGTCCCATCCTGCTTACTGGCATGCTATGCTAAAGGAGAGGACACGCTGTTCAAAATTTTGTCCCACTACTTTGCTTTCTCCCTCCAGACTGACTCAGCATCCATTAGGTACTCTATCTACCTCACAGGACTATAACCAGATCAAAGGAGGTAGGTCTTGACCCAACCTCTGACCGCTCAAAGAGCACCACAGTTAGATGGCTTGCGTTCATTTCACAAAGCAGAAACAAAGCAAAAGCACCATTTGTATGAAAAACCTCTGTTCAGGATGAACTAAATATATCTATATATGAAAAGAAAAAAGGTGGTCTTTGTCCTAATGACAGATGACTTACTCACCGGGCCAGTCGTCACTAGACCCCGCCCCCTCTGGCCCACCCCTCTGGCCCCACATCGCATCTGCTCACCAGCCCAGTGCAGACTCCAATGGCAAACACCACCATCCACTTCACCGCCTCGTATCTTCGACCTTTCTGTTGATAAAGAAAAAGGATGATTCAGTTTGTTACAGGGTTATGCTGGCAGAAAGGCAGGGACACATCCTGGCCAACAAGTTTTAGACTAAATCCCACATGGACAGCAAGCCTGGTAAAGACCATCTAGGGGATCATGGGCACTTTACGATGCAAGGATGCCAAGTGCGGGGCTGGGCCAGGTCCACTGCCAGCTGGTGCTCTGGGTGGGAGGATGAAGGTCTAGTGCAGGGGGTCTTAACCAGGGGTCCATGAGATTGAATTGAAATTCAAAAAAAACGTTATTCTTGTGGGGACGTGTTGGTATGTGTGTGATATATTTATTAACTAATACACAGCATAGTGTGGACTTAGTAAGGAGTCCGTGGTTTTTACCTGACTGGCAAAGGGGTCCGTGGAACAAAAAAGGTTAAGAACTCCTGGTCTAGTGAATAAATGTTGCTATCTCATGAAAGGTGTTAAAAGGCCAAGGGTAAGGATAGAGACCAGAGCATTTAGGACGGAACTAGGAGCCTGTTTTAAGATCCATTCAGTTCCAAGGGAGCGAGGATTGTGGGACTTACCTTATTATCCATGGTCTCCAAAACTTCCAGGTAAGGGTCATTGATACAACGATCATAATCCAAACTCTGAAAGAGGGACATGTAAGGAAAAACATCACAATCAGGTAGGCAGAATTACCAAAACCTGGGCAGGGACAAAACTTTAGGTTCCTGCCAGCCAAAGTGTGCATGAGCAGGGCAGCAGCGCCTGCGGGGCCCAGGAGGAGCGAGTTAGAGCCACACAGCGTCAGATTCCAAAGTATGGTGAAGCTTGAGAAGCACTGCGTTAGGGCAATACTTCATACTCGAGGAACAGTTTTAAATGAGCTTATTTTGAATGTCCTGTTTCCTCAAAACATTTAAAGGCTTTCAGCTAGCACCAGCCTTACCCAAACGTCATTAGACATGAACAAAAGCTAATCAGAAACAAAATGTTTTTGATTTTAAACTTTATATTTTGAAATACTTTCAAACATACAGGATGGTTACAAAAAATAATGTAAACCCCATACAAAAAATTCCAACACACTCTTATCTCCCCCACATACCTAGATCCAAATTTTAACATTTTGCCACATTTGCCATATCATTCTAGCTACCTATCCATCATTCTATCAATCCATCTAGCTAATCTATCCATCTAGTTGTGTGTCTCTCTACCCATCTATCTGTCTACTTATCAATCCATTTTTCTGAACACTTGAGTGTGAGTTGTGTACATCATGCTCCTTGAACACTTAATACTGTCATGTACATTTCCTAAGAACAAGGACATTCACTTATGTATCCACCTTAAGTGCAGTTATCAAGTTCTAGATCTTTAACACTGATATAAAGCTTACAGTCTATATTCTAATTTTTTTCATATGTCCCAATAATGTCCCTTTGTACCTTTTCTCCTCCCTTGCTAAATCCCATCCAGGATCATGTATTGCGTTTAATTTTCATTTTCTCTTTAGTTGTTCATTCTTTTTTTTAAATTGTGGGAGCATACATATGTCATAAATGTCCCCATCTCGACCACTTCCTAACACACCATTTGGTGGGATCACTCATATTCATACTATTGCGGTCCCCTCACTGCCTTCCATTACTAAAACTGGTCTGTTTACACCCATTATGCATTAATTCCTTATTTCCTGCCCTCATAGCCGTGGCAAACTAAATTCTAGTTTCTGTCTCTATGAGCTTCTGTATTCTCTGATATTTTCTTTGTAGTTGCCATGGGGTTAAATCTAGAACACTCTTTTTTGCTTAAATAACAACATAACTTCAACAGTACACACAAACTATGTTCCTATACCCCTCTGTCCCCCTACCTGTTGCAAACTGCACGTTTATACATTATGAGTCCCAAACCACTGATTTATCATTACATTTTATGAATTTGCCTTTTAGACCCCATAGAAAGCAAAGAGTGGAGTTACAAACCAACAATACAATAGTACTGGCCTTTACATTTACCCACATCAGAACCCTTACCGGAGATCCTTATTTCTTCATGTGACTTTGATCTATCATCTATTGCCCTTTCCTTTCAATCTGCAGAACTCTCTTTAGCAACTCTTGTAGGGCTAGTCTAGTGGTGGCATACTCCCTCAGCTTTTGTTTATCTGGGAATGTCTTAATCTCTCCCTTATTTTTCTCTCTCCTTTATTTTTTTTTTTTTTTTTACCAGGAGGTCCCGGGGATCGAACCCGGGTCCCTCCATATGGGAGACGGACGCCCAACCAGTTGAGCCACCTCCGACCCCCACTCCTTTATTTTTGAAAGATAGTTTTGCTGGATATAGAATTCTTGGTTGGCTACTTTTTGCTTTCAGCACTTTAAATATGTCATCCCACTGCTCTCTTGCCTCCATGGTTTCCAATGAGAAATCAGTACCTCATCTTATTGAGATTCCCTTGTACAGGACATGTTTCTCTCTTGCAGTTTTCAGAATCCTCTCTTTATCTTTGGCATATGACAGTTTGATTATCATATGCTAGAGTGGGTCTATTTGGGTTTATCCTGTTTGGAGTTTGTTGAGGGCCTTGGATGTACATATTCATTAAACTTTTTAGGCATTATTTCTTTAAATATTCTTTATACTCTTTTCTCTCTTTCTTCTCCTTCTGGGACCTCCACAATGCATAAATTGGTATGTTTGATGGTGTCCCACAGGTTCCTTAGGCTCTGTTCACTTTTCTTCGTTCTTTCTGATCCTAAAACTGGATGATTTCAATTTTCTGATCTTCAAACTTCCTGATTCTTTCTTCTGCCAGCTCCAATCTGCTGTTGAAATGTTCCAGGGAATTTTACATTTTTGTTACTATGGTCTTCAGTTCTGTTTGGCTCCTTTTCATAATTTCCATCTCTCTATTGATATTCACTTTGAATCATCTATCATTTTCCTGATTTCCCTTATTGCTTTGTCCATGTTTTCCTTCAGCTCTTTGAGCATACTTAGGACCATTTTTCAAAAATCTTTGAATGGTATGTCCCAGGTCTGGTCTTCTTTATTTTTATTTTTTGAGGAAGTAATTAGGGATTGAATGGGACCTTAATACAGGCAAAGCAGGTGCTCAACTGCTGAACTATACCTGCTCCGGACCGAGCTACCCCGCACTGCAAGTCTTCTTTATTGATAGTTTCTAATGCTTTAATCTTTTTCTTTGGACTATTGCTTCCTGTTTCTTTGTATGCTTTGTAATCTTTTGTTGAAACCTGGACATTTTGGTATTTTAATGTGTTATCTCTGGCATTGAGACTCTGAGACATCTGTTCCTTAAACCTGTATCCAACTAGTGTTATGACAGAGCTTTCCTTGAACGCCAGGAGCTAACCAAAAAAAAAAAAAAAAAAAACAAAGGGGAGAGGGGAGGGGGGGGGAGGGGGGAGGGGGAGGGGAGAGAAAAAGAAAAGGCCTTTTCCAGTCTTTGCAGATTGACCTGTCCATGTGCGCTCCTTCAGGACTTATCCATACAGTGAACTGGCCAAAAGATAAGAGGTCAACCTGATTCTTCAGCTTATGTGTCTTGTCTTGGGTATGCACGTGTAACACAAGTAGCTCCTCTGTTTACACGAGTACCTATGTCCCCTCTTCCTCAGGAAACAGTTTCCTCAGGGTCCCTGGCACTGCACTATATCCTACAGCCAACAATTCCTTGCCTCAGGCAGCCACCTGACTGCTCTCCTACAGTGTTCTGCAGGACAGTTCTCTGCGCTGCATTCTACACAAAGGGCAAGTTCTGGACAGAGTCCCTCAGGTTGCCACCAGACAGATGGGGCCAGGCATACACACCAGTATGTGCACGAGGGTTACTCTGCTCCCTCCAGAACTGGGATCAGGGATCTACATACGGAGCTCCAGTGAGAGTGGGGGAGGGGCAAGTCAGGACGCCACGAGGTCCTACTGCTTTTAAGCGGCCTTTTTCTTGATTCAGTGCTCTCTCTGTTACTGCAGTCCTTTAACTGTTTTCTGGAACTCTGAGAAAGATGTTTCTGCCAGTTCTTGCTGGTTGTTCAAAGCTTCTATGGGGAGACAGAGCCCTGAAGCATCACAATCTGCTATCGTGATTGAGGCGGGGCCCAAAATGGTTTTTAAAGTCAATTAATTATAATTTTCTTGTGTGGGTTAGCTTCCATGAGAAAGAGATCAGTCATAAGACAAATTGGTATGGAGACTATTTTAAAAAGCAACTTCCAGTTTGTTAGGCAGAAAACACAGTTTCAGCCCAGCTCCTATAACTTCATCTAAAGCAGAGTTCCTTAAGCCACTCTTTACAGAACCCAGATACTTTCCAAACAACTTGCAGATGTGCCATAGAAATTCAGAATAACAATTCAGATGCAATAACTTTATTTCTCTGACTTGTAAGAGAAGCAGCAGTTTGATAACAAAGGTAAATGGTCTACCATTACACTCTCTCCTTCTGTGACATATCTATACCCACACATCAGCTAAAGAACAAGCTGGACACTGGCCTAGAGGACATGCTCCCAGGCAACAGCTTGAAATCAGCGAAACACAGGTGTGGCATGTACTGATTTATGCAGTTGAGGCAGGTCAGTATACAAAACCAGAGAAGGCAGCTGGTCAGAACATTACAGCTGAGACCCTGTCCGGAAATCCCGAGGGAAGGCAGCTGTTCAAAAACAAAGCCAGGGAGGCGGATGTGGCTCAAATGGTTGGGTGTCCGTCTCCCATATGGAGGGACCTGGGTTCGATCTCTGGGACCTCCTGGTAAAATTAAGAAAAATATTGAAGGCATGCGGGCCATCAGGCCCCACAAGCAGGTGAGCCCCCCAGGCCCCACCAAGCCACGCAGCAATATGATAATGTAATAGTTTTTGACACAAGGGAAAGCCAAGACAAGATGCACCGAAAAACCAGGAACTAAGGTGGGGCAAGTGGTAGGATGCCTCTCTCCCACATCGGAGGTTCCCAGGATTGAATTTCAGTGAAGACAGGAGGAGAAGAATGAGAAGAGAGGGCAGGAAACAGACACAGAGAGTTGCCCAGCGAATGGACACAAACAGCAAAAAGGGGGGGAAGAGGGGGGTATAAAAATGGATAAAAGTAAAAAAATAAAATAAAATAAAATAAAAATAAATAAATAAATAAATAAAACAAAACAAAGCCATAACTGTTGTTTACAGCTGAAAGGCTTGCCAAGAACCTGGTCATAAGGTCCCATTTTAATTCCAAACAGAAAGGCCTCCTCCCTATTTTTTGTTTATAGCAAGGCTCCCAGGACTTCCATCCTTGGCTGTGCCAGGTGGTTTGTCCCTTCCTCAGTCCCTTGAAGGCCCTGAGATCCCTGTTAATCCATTACCTCCAGGGCCCCCTTGACTGTTTGCCTGCAGGCTGCAGAACTATCAGTCTCTGGTTTCTTGATGTCTGGTTTAACTGCAAACCTAGGTCCCTGGCAGCAGCCATAAAATGAATTCTCTCTCATGGCTACTTCCTGAGATGCGCCAGGATGCGGGGCAGTGAGCAGTTTCCTTCAGTCAGGTCTAGGAGTTGGATGGCACTGAGACTGACGAATGCGTTTATCCTCCCCTAGGATAATGGGTGGCTCCTCCAGCATTCCCGCAGACTCCCCATTAGGGTGTCTTCTCAGGAATTGGGACAACCTGCCTACTGATAAGTCTAAAAAGGAAGTGGCTAATTTTTTTCTGCAACACCACATGGCCACAATACAAATTAGAGAACAGCCAAGAGTGACCCCTGAATTCCAGTTAGACCTCCTGTGTAAGAGGGAAGGAGCGGACAGGCAGATCTGAGGGCCAGAGACCATGTGGTTACATGTCTCCTCTAAGGGATAAGGGTGTGTACTACCAAACCACCAATTATAATAAGCTCAGGGAGATTACTGAGAGGCAGGATGGAAACCCAGCCTTATTTCAAGGAAGGGTGGCAGAGGCAATAAAAAATATACTCTGGGGAGCCAATGTGGCTCAGTGGTTGAGTGCTGGCTTCCCACATACAAGGTCCCAGATTCAATCCCCGACCCCCCAAAACAATAAAATATACATATATACATATATACAAACATATATAAAAATATATATCTTTGTAGATCCTTACTCTAGGGAAGGACAAATTCTCCTAGGAACTCACTTCATTAGCCAATCTGCCTCAGATATCCACAGGAAGCTGCAAAAGCTTTCCATGGGTCCCTAAACTTCCATTAACTCCCTTTGACAAAAAGCCTTTTCAGTTTTCAACAATCATGATCGCGCTGCCAAGGAGGAACAGGTAAAGAGGGGCAGGCAAAGGGCTCGGGCGCAGGCTCAGCTTTTAGCTGCTGCCGTTAGAGGCACCCTGTCACCTCGGGGCCACCTGAACCCAGGCTCCACCATCAGCAGGAACCTGCTCCCAGTGTGGAGAGGCTGCCCACTGGATGCTTGATAGAAAAGAACTACAGTGCTTTGAAGAGACTGTTGATAGGAATATGGACACTAAAGAGGCTTTTTATGATGCCTTAGAAGTAAATGATGAAACTCTCTTGGAAACTGGAGCAAAGGCAATCTGTGTTTTAAAGTTGCAGAGAAATTAGCAAGATTAACTCCTGATGTTTTGTGGAAGGCAGAATTTGAAAATGGCAAGCCTGGGCATTTAGCTGAAGAACTTTCCAAAGTAATCTTGGAGAATGTGAACTGGCTTCTCCTTGCAGCTTATAGCAAAACACCAGACAAGAGAGATAAGTTGAAGACTGAACTATTGGGCACAAAGAAAACAGAAACTGATTCTGGAACTTCCAAGTTTCTAGAAATCAAGGTCCCAGACAATAGTGCCCCATTTGAGGACTAAACTAAACTTGGAAATTGTAAATCAGGATTCAAGGTGCAGTTATCTAGGAAAGATTTGTGGAAAGTCTTACTGATGGACTGGACCTCTGCTTCTTGCATGCTAAACCAACAAGCTTTTTGAGAGAGCTGTATGAACAAAACCAGTCAGCTTGGACTAAAAGAAACATGGAAGAGAGAGAATGAAGGAAAAACAGCTTTAAGAGGAAAACCATGGAAGCTGAGATCTGGAGTAAAGACATTGTCTTGGGCCAAGAGAGGACCCCACCCATGTGTACAGAGAGGAGGGTGGATGTTCCCACTCGCTGTTCAGGGAGAGTTTTGCTGCCCCAGGGTACAGAGAGGACAGGATTAGGAAGGTTAAGGTCACCACCCCATGGATCTGAGAAGGGTGGACCTGTCCCCCATGGATTAGGGATAGCCAGGGTGCCAACTCATTGCTCTGAGAAGACTGGGCCAGTATGCCAGAGTATGCTGCCTTTATCTCACTCTACTAGGGGGGTTAAGAATCTAACCCACAGGAAAAAAAAAAAAAGACTCTAACCCAAAAACTGGGTGAAGTGTGACAATCACCCCAATGCTCTTGGAGGGTGAGGTCTAAAGCTTGGTTGACACCCAGATGCTTGATGAAGATGGAACCAAGAAAATGGCCATTGGACAAGCCTGTGGAAAGGGTGGGTCCTCATAAGCCCCAGGGAGAAGAAACCATCATTTTAAGAATGATTCTCAGAGTTTTAAATCAAATGGAGATGCCCTGCAGGTTTACTGAAGTGTTCAGGACCCATGACTCATGTTTCCCTCCCAATTTCTCCTTATTGTAACTAAAATGTTTTTCCTTTGTCCATTTGTGTACTGGAAGAAGATAAATAGTTTTGTAAGTTCCAGAGGTCTATAGCAGACGGGACTTTAACTCAAAACAAACTGTATTTCTTTAAACTGATTGTGATAAGATTCTGTATTTAGCATTGTACTGATCTAAGTTTTTTTTTTTAATATTGTAATGTTTTTCTGGAATTCGGAGGGTGGGGTATAGCAGTTTAATATTGTTCATGAATTTCAAAAATAGATACTGGATTATGTTTGTAAACTGGTTTGTTCCTCTGGGCATATTAGATTATATTAAATTCAGAGGTTTCACTTTTATTTGATTAAATAATGACTAAGGCTTTGATTGAGCCACATCAGTAGAACATTGAGTCCCGGCCCCCTTGGTGAGCAGAGACTCACAGAGAAACCGCACCGCAGAGAAGGGAGGTGAGAGTTTTGGATGCTGGAACCCCGGGAAGTAAACACACAGGAAAAGAACACAGAGGAATAGAGAAGGCTCTTTAGACACAGCAGAGAACCTGGGAAGAGAGATGAGCCATTCGCCTGAGAATTTACAGCTGACCTTGTAGAGAGAGGAGAGCAGCTGAGCCCAGAGAGAATCAAGCCATGGGAGAGAGACGAGACATATCCTAGCCTACGGCTGCTATTGGAAGACGCTGGGACCACGGAGCCTTAAGAGGAAGAAGCTTGAATCCTTGCAGACATCGGCAGACATCTTGTTCCAACACGTGGCAAGAGACTTTGGTGAGGGAAGTAACTTATGCTTTATGGCCTGGTAACTGTAAGCTTCTACCCCAAATAAATACCCTTTATAAAAGCCAAAAGATTTCTAGTATTTTGCATCAACACTCCTTTGGCTGACTAATACACAAAGTTTGTCCTATAATTCCCCAATTTAAATCTTTTATTTTTTAGTTTGTTTGCTTTTCTTTTTTATATTTCAATTTAAATCTTTTAACAGCCTTAAAAATAAGGGTAATAATCCAATTGCCAAATTTCAGTAAGGAAAAAGTCCTTAAAAGCTATGGAAAGATTTTTCTAAATTATGATTAAAACAAATCAAACAATTATAATATACTCCAGAACTTGCAGTTAATATGCTTTTAAGTTTATTCACAATTTTAGAATATTATTTTTTTAAAAAGAGGGGGGGGGATCTGATGAAGCTCAAATGGTTGAGCACCTGCTTCCCATGTATGAGGTCCTGGGTTCACTCCCCAGTACCTCTTAAAAACAAAAACAAAACAAAACAAATGAAAAAACCAACTCTCACTGGGTAGCAGATGTAGCTCAGTGGTTGAGCACCTGCTTCCCATGTACAAGGTCCTGGGCTCAATCCCTGGTACCTCCTAAAAAAATAAAAAATTTAAATTTAAATTTAAAAAGGAGATATTAGCCTCCTGTAGAGGAAAGAAAAAAGAACTTTTCTGGCATAAACTATAACTGTTCCAATTTTATTTGGTTTGGGTGTAATCTCCCTAGGTTTATAGAATACTAATAAAATGAGTTAACATTATATTTATTAAATCTTTAAAATGATGAAAATCGTAAGTTTGTGTTTAATAAAATTAAGTTAAAGAAGAAAATGTAGAACTGTCCTAAAGTGAAATAACTAGTTTTCACAGAACAGAATGAGGAAGGTGAGACAAGACTTAAATGGATAAAAGTAAATTTCATTGGCTGCTAACTGTAATTTAATAAGCTTATTTAAAGGAAAGTAACTAGTCTATGTGGTTATGGTTTGGTTATAGGAAGTTTGTAAAAGCACCTTCTAAACTGAAGTATTTAAATGACTAATTCCAGGAAGCCATTATTAAATAGAAACCTAAATTGATATTGATAACAAAAAGTAATTTTATAACAGAGACACCTGTTAGAGGTCACCTCAATCTGCATATTAAGGTGGTGGTAGGGGGGAAATAATCCTGATTCCATTGGTAATCTTAGGTTTTCATAAAATCACAGAGAAAGTAGTTTTTTCTTGTAGTGCTAAAGTAAAATACCAATTAGCACAATCATCGTAAAGTTGTAAAAGTACAAAGTAAAGTGCTAAAAATGGTTAGGTTCATTTGATATATTATAAACTGCATTGGAAGTATTTAGAAAGTGTATAAAAATTAAAAGGCTTTTGTAAGCAAAAAAATATATATATATATGGGTAAACTAGTTTCTCTAGGAAAAAAAAAAAGAATGAATCATCAAAAAAAAAAAAAAAAAAAAAATTAAAAGGGATAGGCTTCAGTATTGTCAAACTCTCTCGTGCATTCAAACCAGGCCCACAGTACCCTGCATGGTGCTTCTCCATTTGAGTTATAGGCTAGATGGGTTACCATGGCCACTAAAACAATAAAAGTATCTACCACGTTTCCTGGTCATGCTCCTAAAGTAGAAGGAAGTACACTGCTGTTTTGGACGTCCATAGCAGCTGGCGATGGCTCGACAGTGCTAGTTTACAATGGACATTGCCTCCAGACTGGCTCTGTTTCATAGTCCCAAAGGGTACTATGCACTAGGCCAGTGAAACACTGGAGCTTCTCTCGAGGACCAACAGTACTGCAGCATGCTAGCTATGTGAAGGATATACCAAGTAGAGCAATAATTACCAGCGTAATGTGAGTAGAACCTAAACAAACACAATTGGCATTATGGCCTGCTCCCATAGGGAGACAACACATATGGTATTGCAAACCTGGAGCTTAGATATATTAACTGCAGCTCAAAAAAGGAACTTGTGCATTGATTAGTATTAAGTACTGTACTTATATACCTGATGAATTTGATAATATCTCTTCTATTCTAGATCATATGCAAAGGGATACTGAACATGTTATAAGTCTTAGCAAACTTGATTCTTTTTCTAAGTAATGAATGTGCCTATAAGATAAAAGATTGGTTCTCTTAAGTACTGTCTTTATTTTGCTTGTCATATGCTTGCCTTGTTGTTGCCTATATTGTCTTTCTGAGTTTATGTCTACAGCATTCTCCAAAATTATATAAAGATTTTCCTCACCCATAATCAGCAGGAAGTAACTTCAAAAGCTGAAACCTTTGTCCATTCTCACATTTGCTGCTACTTTAAACTATCTGTCTTAGTCAGCCAAAGGGGTGCTGATGCGAAATACCAGAAATCAGTTGGTCTTTATAAAGGGTATTTATTTGGGGTAGAAGTCCACGGTTACCAGGCCATAAAGCATAAGTTTCTTCCCTCACCAAAGTCCATTGCCACGTGTTGGAGCAAGACAGGTGCCAACATTTGCCAGGGTTCAGGCTTTGCTCCTCTGTTTCTTCTACAAGGTCAGCTGTAGACTATGAGGCTCTCTAGGCTTTGCTTCTCTCCACAAGGCCAGCTGTGAACTCTCAGGCGAATGGCTCATCTCTATCCTGGAGCCTTCTCTCCTTCCTCACCAGAACTCCAACATCAAAACTGCTCCAACACTGTTCTTTGTCATGCCTTTTATATTTGACTCCCACCCCACCAAGGGGTGGGGCTCAACGCCCTACTGTCATGGCCCAGTTAATACCCTAATCGTAACTTAATCATGCCCGGATTAGCAGACCAGTTTACAAGCAGGATCCAATATCTATTTTTGGAATTCATAATTATATCAAACTGCCAAACTGCTACACTATCGAAATGGAGTTTTCTTTCTTTGCAGAAATAAGGCTAACCTCTCCTTACCTCCCCTCTGTACAGGCTTATGCTCACTAGCATATATTGCCCTCTCCATATCTTATGGACCCACCAACCTAGCTCTCCCATTTTCTGTGTTCCTAACCTTTCCCGGCTCATACCACTTTTAGATCCACTCTCAACCTTTCTCTTTATTCTTCTAATAGGCCCTTGCATTTTTAAAACCTAACCAGGTTTATCTCTTCCAGGTTGGATGCTTTACAAAGCAAATTAATAGCCATGCAGGGATTTCGTCTAATTCCAACCATGGTGCTGGACCCACCTTCTCTAAACTTCAATGGAATATCCAGAGAGTTTCACACCTTGTCAGGCAGGGACTACTGCCTCTAACCAGCAAGAAGCAGCTACAGAAGAATGACCATCACCCTTAAGCTTAAAAATAAGGGTGTAAAGTCTCTGAGGGGGGGAGTTAAGGTAGGTTAGTATAAGAAATGAGGGAAGGCAGTTGGTCAGAACAAAGTCATAACCCTCACAGCTGAGACCCAGCAAAGAACATGGCCATGAGACCCTGCCCAGAAACCCTGAGGGAGGTAATCTAAGCACCTTTTAAAAAAAAAAAAAATATATATATATATATATATATATATATAAAATAACATTTATGTAAGCAAATGCACATATATGCATAAATATTTATATATCATTTTATAAATATTGGTATGTATTGTGAAAATTTTGATTTTTACCCACAACAAAAAAAAATAAAATAAAATAAATTAAAAAATAAAAAAAAATTAAAAATAAATTAAAAAAAGAAAAGAGAATGTTAGCTATCTCATTAATAACCGGTTGTAATCAATTACATATTGAAATAATATTTAAGAAAGTAAAAAAAAAAAAAAAAAAAAGAAAAGAAACCCTGAGGGAAGGGAGCTGTTCAAAAACAAAGCCATAACCATTACAGTCAAAAAGCCCACCAAGAACCTGGTCACAAGGTCCCATTTTGAAACTCCTGGGCTCAAAAGAAGCCCCAGATAACTCTAAACAGAAAGGCCTCCCTATTGGTTCCCTGAAAACTAACAGGTACAACTGAGTGGTGCATAGTATAAACCAATAGGAAGGCAGAAAAGCAACCAATCAGGATAGCAAATAGCTGAGATTCCTCCTTAATATGGGGAGTGGGGAGAAGGAAAAGTCAGCCTTAAAGCCCAGCCCCAGCACATGTCTCACCCTAGAGCATGCCCACACTCAAATCTTGAGTGTGTACTCTCACTTTTTCTTGTTTCTCAATAAACTCTTTACTTGCTTGCCTACCCTATGGCGTGTCCTTAAATTCCTTTATGTGACATAGTCCAGAACCTAGAAATCCATCCACTGGCAACACTACGGATATAATTATGCAGAGAAAGTCAAAGATCCTTTTTGAAAAGGGTCCTGGAATATCAACAGGAGACATTAAATAAGAATACATTCAAAAATGGAACACTGTGCAGCAATAAAATAATTATGGTAGGCCTATATGGAATGGATTTGGGAACTGTTCCAAAATTATTAAGTAAAAAAAGCAAGATATAGAAAAAAATGTATAATAGGATCACATTTTGATCAAACAAAATTAAGATTATGTGTAAATCAGCATGCATAATACAAAAACATCTCGGAAAACTCTTAACAGTGGCCATCTCTGAGCTGGTGTTTTAGGAGGTATTCACATCTATGTTTTGTTTGAAATGTGTGCAGTGGTAAGTGGATGTGGCTCAAGCGATTGGGTTCCTGTCTACGATATGGGAGGTTCCAGATTGGCCTCCTGGTGAAAGAGAGCTGGCCCATGCTGACAGCTGGCCCAGGTGGAGAGCTGGCGCAACAAAAAGAGACAAAGAGGAGAGACAAAATGAGAGACACAACAAACCAGGGAGCTGAGGTGGCTCAAGCGATTGAGTGCCTCTCTCCCACAGCGGAGGTCCCAGGATTGGTTCCCAATACCTCCTAAAGAGAAGATGAGAAGAGAAGACAAGCAGACACGGAGAGTACACACTGAATGGGACACAGAGAGCAAGACAGAGAGTGCAAAAACAATAAGGCGGGAAGCAGCTGTGGCTCAGTTGGATGGGCTCCTGTTTACCATACGGGAGGCCCCGGGTTCGATTCCTGGGGCCTCCTGGTGGAGGCAAGCCGGCCTGCGCAGCGCAGCAAGTTGGCGCGGCAAGATGACGCAACAGAAGGAGACAAGCAGACATAGGAAAAAATAAATAAATAAATAAACAAAGCAAATGGACACAGCGAGCACAAGCAGCAAGGGGAGGATAAATAAGTAAATAAATCTTAAAAAAAAAAATAAGGCGGGGGGAATAAATAAAAATAAATCTTTAAAAAAAAAAAAGAGGGAAGCGGCTGTGGCTCAATCAGTAGGGCTCCCGTTTACCATATGGGAGGCCCCGGGTTCGGTTCCTGGGGCCTCCTGGTGAAGGCAAGCCCGCCCATACGGCGTGGTTAGCTGACCCAGCGAGCACAAGCAGCAAGGGGGGGATAAATGAATAAATAAATAAAATCTTAAAAAAAATTAAATTAAATTAAATTTTAAAAAATGAAAAAAAATGTGTGCAGCAAACATGGTGTACTTTTTATGTTTTAAGAATTACGTATATTTTTTGGTTTGCAAAACAAAAACCTCAGTGAATGAAAAAATACTGCTTGGACACTAAACTCATCTATGATTCATTAAATCAATCTATATATTTAATCAACAAAATGGTATCACGTTTTGGAACAAAAAGAATAAAATGTTGAAAAATAGGAATATCCTTCATATCAAATACGTACAGAAATGATTGGCCAAAGGGAAAACAGGATCAGGCCTAGCGGTGGCGTCTGGGCTGGCCCCTTCCGAATCAGGTGTTGGAGGCCCGGTGGGTTATCGGAGAGCGGCATTGTTTCCTCTTTAGGTGGTGAGATGACCATACTTTGGGAAACATCATTTCCAGTAAAAGGATACCATTCCAGAAGAAAAATTAAACTGTGAGTTCAAAACTTGCCCAAAGGACTGTATTGAACAGCTCCTTAAATATAAGGTATTAAACATATGTCAATATTGTTCCCCCCCCCCAAAAAAAAAAAAAGAAATGATTGGCCAATTAATTATTTGCTTGATGGGCTACTATTATAGTATCTTATAATACTATAGCTCTATAAACATTTAAAAGGTATTCAGATGTCCAGAATAGGCAAATCCATAAAGACAGAAAGTAGACTAGTGGTTGGCCTAGGGCTGGGGCTTCCCAGGGGAAAGGGGAGTGACTGCTAATGGGTACAGGGATTCTTTTTGGGGTGATGAAAATGTTCTCAAATGGATTGTGGTGAAGGCTGCACAACTCTGTGAATGTTCTAAAAACCACTGAAATGAACACCTGAAATGGGTGAATTGCATATGTGAATTATATTTCAATAAAGCTGTTTAAAAAAAGGCATTTGGAAATGACCGCAATACCAGAACATCAATCTTTTCTCTTCTTTTTAGTAAATTAGTTGAGCATTTGACACTTTGCAAATAAAATTTGTATAGGTGTCCTGTAGGGCTGCTGCACACAGTTATGAGCAAAAAAGTGCCTAGTCATGGTGACCAGTGGGCTGAAAATGCAGCCCCAACTCAGTCTGGAAGGGGCACCTTTGTCCTCACACAAAGAGCACCTTCAACTGGCCTTGAGCTGTGGGTGCTGCTATGGCCGCCCGGAGCAGGCGGCCTTTTATTCTAATCCCTTTGCTGGGAGGGGTGCCTTTTTCTAACTCCAAAGAGCAGTATAGGCTCTGAGATGGGCATGAAAAACATTGCTGTTTGTGGTGTTTCAAGGTCCCACAGACCCACAGGAAGTAACTATTATTCAAACCATCTACAATATAAATGGCTGTCAAGATAGGGATTCTGGCATCTTGTAAGACCTCAACTTACCAAAGAAAGGGTCAAGTATGGCAATGAACTTCTCTTACTGAGGTATGAAGGAGAAGGAGCACATTTTAGAAAGATTTTCAACAGAAGGGCTTTCTAGTTGACCCTTTATAAGTAAAATCTGAGACTTTTCTGAATAATTGCCTAATTGAATTTGCTTTCACACAAAGCAAATGCTCTCCAGAAGCTCATGCTCAGAGATGGTTAATTGAGAAATATGAATGACTCATATAGAAGAACATTACGCCATAAAAATTTTATAAATCAGCATATCAGCTGAAAGCAGGTGCATTTACAAACAAAGTGCAGTTTAGTGGAAGGAGTGAAGGAACCTTGGGCGTGGGAGGGCCAGTGGGGCAGAAAAGCTCTGAGTGAGTTCCTGAGGAGGATGAAGGAATTTCCCTGGTGGTAATTGAGCCTTAGGATATCACAGAGTTCAGAGAGGGGGCACAAGATGACAGCACAATTTCAAGTGCCTGTGAATTCTTGAAACCTCTCAACTATGTAAAAGGGCCCCTCACACGAAAGGAAACAAATATTTAAAGAAATATGAGAAAATGCACCAGTGGATACAGTGCTCTTTGATACATTAAAGGCAGTCCCATCAGAGGAGCAAAATTAAACTATACCATGGAGGTACAACTGGCAAAATCCAGACTAGAAAATATCAGAGTCCCAATTATTGCATCTCATAAATTGCAACAGAAAAATAAAGATGAAGGGGAAACCTACAGATAAAAAGAATTAAAAGACATTTCAAAGAGGGGGGGATGTGGCTCAAAGAGTTGAGCATCCGTTTCCCATATCGAGGGACCGGGGTTCGATCCCCGGGACCTCCCAGTAAAATCAAGAAAAATATAGAAGGTGTGCGGGCACGCCATCAGGCCCCACGAGTGGGTAAGCCCTCTGGCCCTGCAGGCAGGTGAGCTCCCAGGCCCCGCGAGCATGTGAGGCCCCAAGCCCCGCTGAACCATGCAGCAAGATGAGGACCTAACAGGAGAAAGACGCAGGGAAGAGCCAAGACGAAAGCGCAGAAAAACCAGGAACTGAGGTGGCGCAGGTGGCAGAACACCTCTCTCCCACATCGGCGGTTCCCAGGATCAAATCCCAGTGAAGACAGGAGGAAAAAAGGATGAGAGGAAAGGGCAGGAAACAGAGAGAATTGCCCAATGAATGGACACAAAAACAGCAAAAATGGGGGGCGGAGGGGGGGTTAAAATGAATAAAAAGTAAATAAATAAATAAATCTTTTTAAAAAAAGACATTTCAAACAACTGCAATAGGGGGACCTTATTGGGAACTGATTCATACAACCTGTTAACAAATACATATAACTGGAAATTTTGAATACTAGATACCTGATGACATTGAGAAATTACTAAGTTTTTAGGTGTGATAACAATATTATGTTTGTTTTTTTGTTTTTTTTTTTAAAGTCCTCCTCTAGAGATGTATGCTGAGTCATTTATAGGTAAAATGATACAATGTATAGAATTTCCTTTAGGGAAAGGGATGTGGCTCAAGAGGTTCGGCGTCCATCTACCATATGGAGAGACCGGGGTTCGATCCCCAGTACCTCCCGGTAAAAAAAAAAAAAAAAGAATTTCCTTTAGAATGATATGTGAAATGGGACATGCATGCCAACAGGGATGAAACAAGATTGGACAAGTATTAAATAACTGTTGATGCTGGGTGATGAGTACATGGGACTTCAATATACTATTCTCTTTACTTTTGTATTTGTTTTAAATTCTCTGTAATAAAAGTTAAAGAAAAAAAAAATACCATACTGCACTACAAATCCTAAAAGTTATACTCAAGTCTATGGCAAAAGTAAGATGAAAAATTTAAAGAAAAATTAGTCTGGGTAGGTTATTGCCCAGCATACAAGATTTTTAAAGTCAACATGATTAAACAAATGCATAACTAATTCCACTTCTTGGAATTAATCCTAAGGAAACAAATAAAGATGAATAAGAAAGGATACTCACCACAATACAGTTAGTCACAGAAAAGGAGGAAGCAACTGGAAATGGATTAAATAAATTGTGGTACAATAAAATACTATGCACCTAGTTCAAGAGTTAATGTAGAAAAGTATCTAGTGATACAAAAAATGTTACCAAGTCGAGGAAAAACAAGTTAAAATTATATATTCAGTAAAATCTCATTTTTGTTACTTAAAGAACACAGCATGTAGGTAAACATAGGAAAGGACCTAAAAAAACATTTAGTAAAGTCTTGGAGTTTTTTTTAGTAAGGTGTTAATAATAGTCATCTTTTAATAAGTAGGAATATGAGTTCTTCCCTAGCTTCTTTTTGTGTAAATAGTTTAAGAATTCTCTGTTATAACCATGGCTTGCTTTTTTTTTTTTTAAGAGTAAGATATTTATTTATTTACTTTATCCATTTTAAACCCCCCCTTCCCCATTTGCTGTTTTGTGTCCATTCGCTGGGCAATTCTCTGTGTCTGTTTCCTGCCATCTCTTCTCATCCTCCTCCTCCAGTTTTCACCAGGATTCGATCCTAGAGACCCCCAATGTAGGAGAGAGGTGTTCTGCCGCCTGCACCACCTCGGTTCCTGGTTTCCGGAGCTTTCAGAGCATCTCGTCTTGTCTCTCCCCTGGGTCTCTCTCCTGTTACGTCATCATCTTGCTGCATGGCTCCCGGGGCCTGGCGTCTCACCGGCACACAGAGCCTGGCAGCCCATGTGCCTTCTATATATATATTTTTTATTTTACCAGGAGGTCCTGGGGATCGAACCCAGGTCCCTCCACATGGCAGACGGATGCCCAACCATTTAAGCCACATCCGCCCCCCTGGCTTGCTTTTGTCATTTCAAAAATCAGAGAAACATTGGCCTTACTAAAAACACTCACACTCTTAAGAGTGCCATATTTGAAATTGGTAACTACAAACCAGAACACTTGAGAGAGAAGCTTCCTGGAAAGGAAATAGACATCTGAAAACTAAGTTCTCTCAGAGGAGTAGCAAGGCTTCCTGGGCCCACACCTCTTATGAGCACACACTATTAATTGCTTTGACTCTGGGTCTCTACAGGTTATAAAAGGAAACAGTTTGATGGCAAATACTGTATCCAAGTTAAGGTGCAATAGATCTATGAAAGCATAAAGACACCCAGACCTTGTTTGGGGGTTAAGGTGAGAAAAAAGCTTGTTAAGCAGCCCCCCACCCAGAGGTAAGCCACCTCTTACCCACTCACTCCTTCCGGGCAAAGGTCATCAAAGAGCATCTCTGGTTAGAAGCCTAGCACTTCGGTCTGAAGCAGCCAGGCCACTCACGACTTAAGTTACCCAAGACAGCATCTAAGGATCTCACCTCATAGTCTTTCCTTGGAAGGATCTCATCCTCTTCCTCCTGTGTTTCTCCAAGGATGGTCTAGAAAATCAGACCCACAAAGAGAAAACCCTTTTAATGGTTTAATATGGAAAGAAGCGGAACTAGTTACAGAAACGAGATGCTAGTTTTTAAACCACCAGGAGCCATTATCATCAGATGGGAATAAGATCTCTAAGAAAAAATTGGGGATGGGGGCGATGTGGGTGAGGATCTAGTCATCAGCTGAGCTCTTCATTTCTATTGACACATTCTCCAAATTACTACTCTAGTCTTCAGGGAAGCTCAAAAATGGCCAATGTCAGCTTAAGAAAAAATAAAAATAAAAAAAGGTCAGGTTTCATTCTGACAATGCACCGAATCTGAACTCAGAAGGGAGCTGTCAACTCTGGGGACGCAGCAACTCAATGTTCTCCCAGTGTGCTTTGCAGAGGGAAACTGGATTGTCAGTGACCCAAAAAGGATGAGGAATAGCGTGAGAAAAGGCTGGAGAAACTAAGCCAGCTGCGTGATAAGCACTATGTCCTGTGAAGGGACTCATTCTGAAAACGCTTGTTTCATTCAAAACTCTTTTCAGATGAAAATAAAAGAAAATACGGGTGAGCTTAATTGCACCCAGACTGAGCTATCTCCCTCAGATTCCAAGGAGGGACGAGGAGAGTAGACGTGGACACGCGAAGAGAGGCAGAGGCTTCCAGAGCCCAGGCTGCGGTCCCCAGGCCCCACCCGCTGCCACCTGCGGGCCCAGCCCCACCCCCGGCGACGCCTCCCGCCGTCCCTTAGCAACCGCCCCCTCCCCAGCCCGGCCCCGCCCGCTCCGTACCAGCTCCTCCGGGGTGCGGGTCTCACGCTCACCGCAGCAGCAGCACCACCTGCAGCAGCAGCACAGGGACCCCCTGCACCCCGCCATCTTCCTCCGTTCCTGCCACTCCGGACCCCTCCGCCAGCCCCCTCCCCCACCTAGGGCCGCGCCTCACGTGACATGCCCCGGCAGAGTCACGTGGCCCTCTCGCGCTTGGGGAAGGAGGCAGGGAGTGGCTGCAGACGGGCGGGGCGAGGGCTCGCATCACATGACGGCGGAGGGACGGCGTCCCACGCGCCGCCTGGGCGCGGCCATGTTGGGGGCGGAGCTACGTCTTGGCCGCCCCGGAGACCTGCGCCCGCTCGCCCCGCCTCCCTCAGCAACCTGACCCGGCCCCGCGCGGCCCCGCAGCGGCAACGCTGTTGCGGCGGGCGCGCGCTTCGTGTCACCTCCGGCGGTGGGTGAGTGACGCTGGACTAGGGGTCGTCGCTGAGGGCGGCCCCGAAGCAGGGCGCTTGTGGCCCTGCCCGATGGCTGCCGCCCCTCAGGACGGTGGTCGGTGACCCAGCCCCCCGGGACCGCCCCTGGGCCCGCGTCCCAGGCCCCCGCTTGTGACCCAGTGATCCGGCGACTCGATTCCCGGCCCTCGGGCCACCCGGGCCCCCGAGGTGGCTTCCGGCCCCATCCTCTTCAACCTGCCTCCCCGCCGAGCACCTGGAGGAGGAGGCGTGGGCCGCTGGCACCGCTGTCCCCGGTGACCACTGCGTCCGTCGGCGCACTGGTGCCCACCGGGGCTTCGCACCGCCTGAGTGAGCGCAGAGTAGATGGCAGGGGCCTGTTCAGGAAATGGAGGGCAGCTCCTAGTCCTCGGGCTCTGGGTGATTGTTGGCTGCTGTTGCCAGATCTCTGGGACCTTGGGGAAGGGCGGGGGGCACAAACCTGTTAACCCACAATACCAGCACTGGGTGATCTGGGAGCCCAGCTTAAAACAGATCAATAGTGGGTGTTGGTGGAAAGAGAATAATGTGGCACGTGCCTGGCACATACTAGGAATGCAGTAAATCTTTATTTTTATTGAGCAAATGAAAGACGAGATAGTTTATAGGTGGTTCCGCCTCCAACGCCCTCTTGGTCTTGTTCCTGCAGGTAATGAGGCTGTCCTTTGGATGTGGGAGAAAGGCCAGCTAGGTTGATTTTATCACCCACCCCCTCACTCCCAACCGCCATCCCCACTAAACGGGGGGCTTTACGTCAGAATCCAAACAGGCAGCCCCAGCTGGAGAGAGCGCTGGCATAAGAGTTCTTAGTCTGGTCTCAAGACACGTTGACTTTGCATCTGTGTATGTTGTGTGTACGGTGTATGTTGTGTGTATGGTGTATGTTTCTGGGGAGAGAAGCAGTGGATTTCATCAGATTCTCAAGAGTCGAGGAGCCCAAAATGGTTAAAGGCACCGGCTTAGCAGTGGACGTTCCCTGAAAGGCATGAACTTGGCCAGGCCGTTCCTCTGTTGCCCCATGCCACCATACACTGAATTTTCACTGCCGGGTGTTTTCACCTTGCTGTACAAGAGCAATTTTTTAAGTGTTTGTCCTGTTTTCCCAGCAGGCTGCCAAATGGCACTGGGCCCACTGTTGGCCTGCCCATGGTTGCCGTGCTCCACGGCTTCGTAGGTGGTGGGTGTGCAGGCACCGTAATTACTCTCCTTCCACTGGTGTGTGTAAGGAGGACAGCCTGGAAGGTGGGCACACCTGAGGCCGCCTTTGTTCTGAGCTGGACATAAATCGATGCCCTGGCTGAACTTGGGTCTGGCTACTGTTGAAACACTGTCAAGTTTTAACCCATGAGCTCAGGAATAATCTGGTTGCACTGCCAAGCCCTCTGCCCCCTCCATCCTACCCGCAAACTGTTCAGAGTAACCGGAGATGTGCCAGGCAGAGCTGTTCCTTCTTTGGAGTGATCCAGTGACCTGAACTTCACTTGGCCTCCTCTCCACCAACCCCTGCTGTCCCGGCCCCCACGCCCGCCCTCCTCGCGGCCGCCCCCTCTCCCCGGGCACGGAAGCCTCAGCCCTCCCTCGGGCCTGGAAGCCTTGCCCCCGCCCCCTTGCGGGCCCAGCTGTAGCTCGGTCCCCTTCCTTTATCATGGCCCCGCCCAGTCTCTCTTCCCTTCCCAGCCACTCTGGTCTAAGCTGGCAGATATGGACCTTTCAAAAGCCAGGGGCCTCCCAGCCGGGCACCGCTGCCCCTCCCTGGGAAGGGGGGCCTCGGAGGCCGGCAGCGGGAGGTTCTCTGTGCTGCCCTCCGTCAGGTAGCTGTCACCGAGGCGCCATGGGCTGAGCGGGTTTCTGTATCGGGTGGGGGCTGTCATGCCGGCGCCCGCTGCAGGGCAGGGCCCAGCGTTGCGGGAGGCCTGTTGTGGCTGTGGAATGTGGCGCTGCAGGCAGGGGCAGCGGCAGCCTTAGCCTCCCCGACCTGCCCGTGTGAAGTGCGGCGCCTCCCCTGGCACCTCCACTTAGGTGCCTGCTTGTGCTCCGCCCTCTGACGCCCCTGCCCCCACCCCGTGCAGCAGGAACCCCGCCATGCTGAGCAGTGGCCCCGACCCCCGCTCTGAGGGCAGCAGCAGTGGGGGCGACAGCTCCAAGGATAGTTCGAGATGTTCCACACCCAGCCTGGACCCCGAGCGGCACGAGCGGCTCCGGGAGAAGATTAGACGGAGGATAGAATCTGGTGACAAGTGGTTCTCCCTGGAGTTCTTCCCTCCTCGGACCACGGAGGGAGCTGTCAATCTCATCTCAAGGTGAGTTGCTATAAAGATGAGGAGTGGGGCCAGGTTGGGGGTAGTGAGCTGCCAGCCCTGCAGCAGAGCAGCCCTTTAACCTGGCAGAACAGGGCAGCCAGAGGGGAAGAGAGCAAGGCAGAGTAGGCCATTTGATTTTCAACTCCTCAAGTGTCCCTAAAAGTCCCTCTCCGACAGGAATTTTTAGACACACTCTTCTTAGAAGCCTGTGGGTTAAAAATGTTTATTCTCACAAGTGGCATTCTTTGGAGGATGGATGGGGCTGGATCATGAGGAGAGTCTAGGAAATCATGGAGCAGCTCCTTGGAGAATGTTTTTAGCAAGTTAGTAATTTAGAATATGCTTCTTGAAGCCTAGAAATGCCAGCTGAATTACGTTAGCACTTCATGAACTGCAGTTTCTCCAGATGCCTTTTGCGCTTCTCGTGTGTCTCTAGAGCTATGGATTTGAAGATTAAAGGCACATGGATGTTTAAATACGCCTTTTGTGGCCAGCACCAAAACTCACGTGCATGGCTTCCCAGTCTAGCTCGGGAACTGTGCCTCAGTCTGCAGCACCCTAGGCTCCTGCCCTGGTACTGGGGGAGGAGGGACAGCAGGAGAGGGACTTGTATCTGCTGCCCCTCTTTTTCCCAGTTCCTAGAACAAGGTTCTACTTCCCACTCTGAGGATTCCCCTAATCCTTGACTCACCCAAGATGATAAACATGCAAGCACTTTGTAGAGCCTAAAGGACCGCCCTCGCACAAAATGGTGGCATTGCAGTTGTATACCATCTCCACAATAATAGTAACCATCGTCACAGCAGCTCACGTTCACCCATTGTCCGCTATATCCCAGGCCCTGATCTAAGTGCTATGGAGCCGTGTCTCATGATAGTCTCAGTGTTATGAAGCAGGGACTGTTACAGGCCATGTTTTCTTCAGTGAGGTTAAGTACTCCACCCACAATCACATAGCTAATGAGTAGCAGAGCCAGGATATGGTCGCAGGTGGGTCTGACTCCTAAGGGCATGCTCTGCTTTTCTGACTCCCAAACCCCATGGAAGATGGGGAAGGGTGGTGTTTCCCTAGGAAGCCCTCTTCAGAGAGAAATTCCCTACAGGTTTGACCGGATGGGGGCAGGCGGCCCCCTCTTTGTAGACGTGACCTGGCACCCAGCAGGGGACCCTGGCTCGGACAAGGAGACCTCCTCCATGGTGATCGCCAGTACGGCCGTGAACTACTGTGGTCTGGAAACCATCTTGCACATGACCTGCTGCCAACAGAACCGGGAAGAGATCACGGGCCACCTGCACAGGGCCAAGCGGCTGGGCCTGAAGAACATCTTGGCGCTGAGGGGAGGTGTGGTGCCAGCACTCCCCTACTCTCTGGGGTTTTATTTCCCAGTGGCCTCCCCTGTCACTGGAACGGTCCTTTAGTTTTCCCCGGGCCCCACACTGAGCGTGCTCAGGGACCTGTGCCGATAGAGCGAACCTGCCGTGGGCTCCGCACATTTGGAGCCACCTCTTGACCTTGACATAGTTCAGTCAGGTGTATGGCTGGCGCCTGATAACCTCTGCCCTGGCTACACACAACTTCATTGATCTCTGGCTGCACCCAACTCTTGTCCCAATCCAAGAGTGCCATTTTGGCATTGGTCCCAGGAGCGAGATCAACTGGCTATTCTTCTGGTGCCTGTTGTCATTCTGGGCCCAGATGTGGAAGAGGGAGCCTCATGCCGCCTACCACAAGGCCATTTCTTCTCACTTGAGGTGAATAGAAAATTCTCCTGGGAGGCAAGAGCTCCAAGAGAGTGAGAGAGCAAGGGGAGGACTCTCACTTCCTCCTGGCTAATTGAAGAGCAGCTGCTGACACGGAGTCCGCATGCACTCGGGAGACGTGTGACAGGCTGGCTGTCCCACCCCCGCCCCCACTGTTAACCAAGGGCTGTGCTAGAAAGGGGGGGCCCTGCCGTCAGTCCTATGAGGGCTCTGTCTCTGAGGAGCTCACTGCCCTGGGTGTTGGGGCAGTGAGAAGGAACAAAAAGACCCAGTGACCGTGCTCTTCATCCCCCCTGCAGACCCCATAGGTGACCAGTGGGAGGAGGAGCAAGGGTGCTTCAACTACGCTGCAGACCTGGTGAGGCATATCCGAAGTGAGTTCGGTGACTACTTTGACATCTGTGTGGCAGGTGAGTGACTAGAGCATCCCAGTGTGGGGGATGGAGAGGGGAAGGAATGGGACGCCCAGCCCTGGTCCAAGGCACAGAGACCCCATCAGGGTTCAGTTCAGGTCACAGTTATCAGGGCCGCCATGGGCCTGGAGCCAGTCTTGGATAAGGGAGGTACAGAGGTGAATTAAACCACGTCTTACCCTCATTCTGCTGCACTGCCCTCCCCACCTCTTAAGTTTTTGTTCCTCTGCCTTTTCATGTGTCTAGCCTGCTTCCCAGCCCTATTCTTCTTTATAGCAAAAGAAAGATATTTAAGGATTCCAAAGGATGGGGATCTTAGGACTCATATCGGGAAATGACATCAGACCTCACTAGGCACTGGAACCCCAAACCAGGAAGCAGTGCCATCCCTCCTGCTCTCCGGGGAGTCCCCGCCTCTGCTTTGTGTTGCACGCCTGCCTGTTTTTCCACACACACACGACCGGCCAACCACTCCTGAGTGTACCTGGTGTAAGTTCCAGCCACTCACCCAGACTGTCAATTCCAGATTCCCAGGAGAGAGAATCTGATCGGCTCAATTCCAGTTCTATCGGTATCTTAGTCTGCCAGGGCTGTTATGACAAATACCAAACACAGGTTGGCTTAAACATCAGGAATTTATTGCCTCACAGTTTGGGAGGCTAGAAGTCCAAAATCAAAGTGCCAGCAAGGCCATGCTTTCTCCCAGAATCTGTAGTGTTCTGCCGATGGCTTTCTGGTAACCCCCGTCACATGGTGATGTCTCTTTCTGGGTCCTTGCTTCCGTGTGCAATTTCCTTTGCTCATGAGGACTTCAGCCACATTGTATTAAAGCCCGCCCTTATTCAGTTTGTTTGCACCTTAACTAATAACATCTTCAAAGGTCCTGTTTACAAATGGGTTACACCCACAGAACTAGGATTAGGGCTTGAACACACCTTTATGGGGGGCATGACTCAACCCCCAACCATCAGTGACAGCCAGGGGGCCAAGTTCACCTGATAGAAATGCGACGGGGCGGCCCGCCTCTTACCCATTGGGATTGGGCCTTGAGCTTCTCAGACGGGGCTCAGGTATAGGGTGAGGCAGTGTGTGCTAGGGACACAGGAAGCCCCCAGGTGAATTTGGGACATCTTGGAATGGCAATTTTTCTCAAATATTTTAAGAGAAATCAAATCATTTTTATATGAAAACAAACATGACTATTACGGAGTAGCACATCAAAGTGATCTGAATTAAAAACAAAATAAACCATTCGGCTTCAAAGAAGTTCTTTGTTCCAGGTGACTGGGCTGTCTCTGCAGTGTCCCCCTGTACCTATCCTGTCTGCAGTAAACAGGCTGCTTATGTGGATACATCTGAGAAGCCCTGATAAGGATAAGGACTTAGGGACAAAAGGCATTTCCTACTGTTCAAGTCTCCGTTGCCCGTATTGGCCAAAGTGCAGTCAGTTCACTAGGAAAAGGGCACCCAGGCACCAGGAGTGGGAGCAGATGGATCATGACTGGCATCCAGCAGAGCTGTGTACTAATACTTGCTTTGCTTATCACAAAGTGAGGGAGAAAGAAGATCAGTGGCTAAGAAGCACCAGCTGGTGAGGACAGAAAAGGAACAAGATAAATCGAGCAAAATCCAAATGTAATCAAATGCTACATTGGTTCAGTTGAACTTAGGTTTTAGAGATATACAGTTTCAGCTATTAAAAAGCCTCTTTGTTTCTGAAGTTCTTACTGGCTTTGTTATGAAACTGGCACCTAATCTCCTCTCTTGCCCAGCGAAATGATTTGTTTTTACATCCATTTTTGATGACTTGGGATTTCTTAAGAATGAGACTGCTTTCCATGGCTAAGCAGCCTGTGCTCAGCTTTCAACAGCCGAGATCTCAGCTCTGCTCCCTTCCTGGCCAGCTCTCTCCTTGTAGTTTCCTTAAGGCCTAAAGCCTTCCCTGCCATCCTGTCCAGTAGAGCCGCCAGTTAGTTCAGCCATCTAGAGTAGGGGTCACAGAGTTCACAAAGACCATCTGAGCCAACCTCCCAAGCAATTCTGGAATCCTGTCTTTGTCCTCTAGCTGCCCCAGTGTTCTCAGACTTAAAGAGCTCATTCTTTTGTGGGGCTGCTCGTCCCACTGTCAAGCAGCGCTCTGAAACTGAGCCTGATTCTGCCATCAGGAGCAACACAGAGCATGGCTAATTAAGACTCAGATGAAGGTGAGTGCTTTTTCCTTGTGACAGACCTTTAGACACCTGGAAGTAGTTACCATGCTCGCTTCAGCAGCACATATACTAAAATTGGAATGATACAGAGATTAGCATGGGCCTTGCGCAAGGATGACATGCAAATTCATGAAGCGTTCCATGTTTTAGAAAAAGAAAGGGACGTGTTCTGATCTTCTGGCAAAACACTTCCACGTTCTTCAGTTCTTCCTTGCGTTAACATGGTTTCTAACTTTTCTGTCTTCGAACCCTGAGTAATTTTGATGTTGAATTCAAAACAACGTTGTAATCCAGTGCTTAGAGTCAAACCCAGTACGCCATGTGCTGCCTGCCCAGTGCTGAGCAGAATGTTTTCTCTCTTCCACGGCACCAAGTGCTGCCCTGATTTGCCTGGTTGGTGGTCGCAAGGGAGAAGTGGCAGGAGAGTGGGGGAAGTGGCTTTAAGACAAGTCCCCCGAGGGGGAAGGTGTGCCTCAGCTGAGAGCCCAGCCACTCCTGGTTTCAGTGGGGTCTGCTGTGCTGTTGGAGGGGTGATTCCAGACCCCCTGAGGCAGAGAACTCCCTCTTTCTGGGCTCTCTGGTTTCTTCCATACCTTGAGCACTTAGAGGCCAGCTTCTGTCATCCCTGTTGGCAGGTTACCCCAAAGGCCACCCCGAAGCAGGGAGCTTTGAGACCGACCTGAAGTACTTGAAGGAGAAGGTATCTGCAGGAGCTGACTTCGTCATCACCCAGCTTTTCTTTGAGGCTGACACATTCTTCCACTTTGTTAAGGCTTGTTCCAAGATAGGCATTACCTGCCCCATCCTCCCAGGAATCTTTCCCATTCAGGTGAGGGTCCCAGAAGGGCTGAGGGGCTCCCTGCAACCCCCAGCCTAGCCCTCTGGTGTGAAGTGCTGAGCTCATCCCAAAGTTCTTATAGAGTTTCTGTCAGATGCTCTGGTCCTTGCAAAATGTTGTCTTGCCACCTATGTGGTTACATCTAATTTCCCCCCAGAAAACAGCAGGAACGTGTGTTGGAGGGGCTTGTTGTACTTTGGCCGCCCGACAAGTTCCATCAACAGAGATTGTAACTCTCATAATCCATAATAAGTTTTGGTTAAATCAATGATTCCTGAATTTGGCTGATAATCAGAACCATTTGATAAACTCTGTCAGAAGATGGATGTCCAGGACCCACCCCTAGAAGTTCTGATTAGTAGCTCTGAGATGGGGCCTAGGAACTTGTATTTTACTCCTTAAATTTTGCAGGTGATTCTTATCAGTGAGGCTTGGGAGCCACTGAGTTAGAGGATCACCATGGTAGCAGTAAATACATCCAGGGGTAGAGGACTGGCTCAGGCAGATGGCAGGAATGCTTATAGACAAAGGTGGGAAAAGCTGGCCAAGCCCAAGCATCCTCGCCAGATGTGAGCCGACTTCCTGAGTCGCTGTATCACGCCATGTTGGCAAGGAGACTTTGGTGGGGGTTGGAGGCGGGAGAGGTAAGTATTTTAGGGGATGAGATGGACTGGGAGGTGGTACCACAGCTCCCTCGTGTCTTGGCCAGGGCTTCCACTCCCTTCGGCAGCTCGTGAAGCTGTCCAAGCTGGAGGTGCCACAGAAGATCAAGGACGTGATTGAGCCCATCAAAGACAACGACGCTGCCATCCGCAGCTATGGCATCGAGCTGGCCGTGAGCCTGTGCCAGGAGCTTCTGTCAAGTGGCTTGGTGCCGGGCCTCCACTTCTACACCCTCAACCGCGAGACGGCCACCGTAGAGGTGCTGAAGCGCTTGGGCATGTGGACCGAGGACCCCAGGTGAGGACAGAGGCCCTGAGTTCAGGCCAGGGAGCTGAGGAGGGAAGCCCTAGAGAAGTCACAGAGAAAGCTGTGTCCTGGCAGTGCCGGCCGAGCACACTGAGGCCTCCGAGCTCAGGTTTCCAAGTCAGCTGTACGAGTCCAGGTGCGGTGGCGCTCCCCTCCTCCCTGCTCCCTAGCCAATGCCTTGTCCTTTTACTCTCCATTCTCACCCAGGCGTCCCCTACCCTGGGCCGTCAGTGCCCACCCCAAGCGCCGAGAGGAAGATGTGCGTCCCATCTTCTGGGCCTCCAGACCAAAGAGCTACATCTACCGCACCCAGGAGTGGGACGAGTTTCCGAATGGCCGCTGGTGAGCACTGGCAGATGGTCCTGTTCTTGGGAGGAGGTGGGGGTGGGGAGGCAGAGGAAGCTGGCATGCCCATGGCTGAATCCTGGGAGAAGTCAGGACAGGCTTTACAGGAAGGTGCTCCCTGGGCCTGTGGGTGGCCACTGTCCTGTCAGGAGCCCAAGGTCAGAGTGGCCCTTGACCTCCTCCCACCTCCTTCCCAGGGGCAATTCCTCCTCTCCAGCCTTTGGGGAGCTGAAGGACTACTACCTCTTCTACCTGAAAAGCAAGTCTCCGCGGGAAGAGTTGCTAAAGATGTGGGGTGAGGAGCTGACCAGCGAAGAGAGTGTCTTTGAGGTCTTTGCCCACTACCTCTCCGGAGAGCCGAACCAGAACGGCGTTAGAGTGAGTGGGGCTGGGTGGGACCCTGGCAACCTCCTCCACCCACTCCAGCCTTGGGCTAGACCTGGGAGCGGTGACACTCCCATCACGAGCCTCACCCCCGCCATGTCTTAGATGTGGCCCCTCAGCAAAGGGGGAAAGGTAAGTTGGGAAAACTCCACCTGGAGATGCTGGGTCTCTGCCATAGAAGTTGACGGGGCCTTGTCCCAGCAGGCCAGGGAAGGAGGTAGGCTTTGAGGACTGACAGTGAGAGGGAGGGACCCAGCATGGCAGAGCTGACCGTCACCCAGCCCCTGCCCGGCTCGCCCTCTCTCCCAGGTGACCTGCCTGCCCTGGAACGACGAGCCCCTGGCGGCCGAGACCAGCCTGATGAAGGAGGAGCTGCTGCGTGTGAACCGGCAGGGGATCCTCACCGTCAATTCCCAGCCCAACGTCAACGGGAGGCCCTCCTCCGACCCCATCGTGGGCTGGGGCCCCAGCGGGGGCTACGTCTTCCAGAAGGTGGGCAGGGGTGCATAGGACTGCTTCATATTGACCAGCACCCAGGGGTTTCTCAGAGAATGGGACAGAGAAGCTTCTCTCTCCTGAGGCTCTTTGCTCTGAACAGCAATGGATAAGGGTGAACAGGAGCTTACCCCTGATGTCAGAGCAACCGGGGTTAAAATCCAGACTCTGCCACTTATCTGTGATGCCGGGCAGGTCACTTGATCTCTCTGAGCCCCAGATGTCTCATCTGTAAAGCGGGACTGTCCTTCATGTTTTGGGGATGAGGTGCAGCAGGCATGTAGAGAGCTTAGCACAACGGGAAAAACACCGAAAGTATTCGTTAAGGGGGAGGAGCTGTTCTTGCTATTCTGAGTTCACACCTCCTTTCTTGAACTGTAGGGTTCAAATTACATTCTAAACTAAAGCCCATGGGCTCTGGAGTCAGGAAGACCTGGGTTTGAGTATAACATGACCAAGTTGCTGAACTTCCCTGAACTTGGCTTCCTCATCTGTAAAATGGGATAACTGCCCTCCCTGCAGAATGATGAGCCTCGGTGCAGGTGAACATGAATATCACCAGCTTGCTCCCTGATGGACAGCTGGGGCTCAGGAAGCTGTAGTGTCACTGTTGACATACAGTGCTGGGGAGGACAGTGTGTCACGCCTCCCTACGTACCTTTGCTCCAAGTGCTGTCTCTGATTAGGCAGCCTTCCCTGACTGGCAGATCTCCCTCAGACCTGTCCAGCAGAGAGCTCTCATGTACCTCCCCTCCCCACCTTAGCTTGTGTCTTTGCCCAGTTCCAAGTTTCTGGTGCCTCCAGGGTGCTACCATGTGTCTGCACGAGTTCCCCCAGCATGGCTGGGAGGCTGGGCATCTGGCTGGTACTGCAGCACACACAAAGAGGGCGTTTGGCAAGGACTTGGGGTTGACGTGGGTGTCTGTCTGTCTCCCACAGGCCTACTTAGAGTTCTTCACTTCCCACGAGACAGTAGAAGCCCTTCTGCAAGTGCTGAAGAAATACGAGCTCCGAGTGAATTACCACATTGTTGATGTGAAGGTAGACCAGCTCCAGGGTCCCAGCGGCACTGACCAGGGCTGGGGGCTTCACTCACCACCCCTGAGACTGAGCCCAGTCCAGGTGTCATGGTGGACAGAGCTCTGCAGCCAGTGCCAGGCCCCTGCCCTCAAGGAGCACCAGTCCAGTGAGGGAGACAAACTAGTGGATAGATATGAACCAGCATAAGTGGGGAAATAGAGTTCAAGATGGGCTGCTGTGGGACCCCAGAGGAGGAGCATCACCTAACGGCAGAGGCGAGCTTCTTGGAGAGGTCACGTATGGCCTGACTCTTTAAGGTTGGAGGGAGTTGGCCAGAAGGGGAGGCAGGCATTCCCGGGAGAGGGCAGAGGACGTGGACAGGCATCGAGCTGCGCGGTCTGTTGGGGAAGCTGCTGAATGGGGGCTAAGTGGAGGCAGTAGTAGTAGCAGAAACCAGGTCCTCAGGGGTCTTGACTGTCCTGCTTGGAATTTGGGTTTTCCCATGAAGGCAACAGGGAACCTTTCTCCAGCAGTGGAGAGACTTGGTTCTGTGGTCACTTTAGGAAGATCACAGTGGACAACTGTGTGCTAAGAGGGGCTGGAGAAGACAGAGCCAGGGAGGCTAGTTAGGGGACTCTGTGACAACCCAAGGCAGGAGGTAGAGGCCTGGTGGGGGCTCGACAAGAGGAAGCAGAGCAGAGGGTCAATAAGTAGGATTGCGTACAGGGAGGCGAAAGGGCAGGCCCTGATGACCTCTAGGTTTCAGGCACATGTGGAAAGCGCCAAACTAGAAGGCTGGGCAGGTTGGAGGCGAGGGGAAGGTACTGGAAAGGCCTTGTGGGCTGCGGTTCTCCAGGCCTGCCCTTAGCCCCCTCACCCCACTCCGCCCAGGGTGAAAACATCACCAATGCCCCTGCGCTGCAGCCCAATGCTGTCACCTGGGGCATCTTCCCTGGGCGAGAGATCATCCAGCCGACGGTGGTGGATCCTGTCAGCTTCATGTTCTGGAAGGTAAAGGAGCTGGGAGCAAGCCTGCCTTCCCCACCTTGGAAGTATGGGGGTGGCTGGATTGCTGGGTCCCAAGTCTGTAGCTGGAGGCCACACCCCTAGGCCTGGTGGACTCAGCTTCACGGCGGCGGCAGCTCTGCCTCACTGGGGTCCGTGTTCTGGGCTGGTGGTGGGAAGTAGCACTGGCAGTGCAAGTGCCCTGTTGGGCAGCGGGCTGAAGCCCTGGGTGCTGAGCATGGAGCATGGCTATGGGCAGCCCTGCTGCCTTGCCTTCTGCCCTGCCCGCCTTGCGTCCTGCCCTGCCAATTTTGCCTGTGCACAGGATGAAGCCTTCGCCCTGTGGATCGAGCAGTGGGGCAAGCTGTACGAGGAGGAGTCCCCATCCCGCATGATCATCCAGTATATCCATGACAACTACTTCCTGGTCAACCTGGTGGACAATGAGTTTCCACTGGACAACTGCCTGTGGCAGGTGGTAGAGGACACTTTTGAGCTGCTCAACAGGCCTGCCCCGGAATGAGGCAGACAGCGGCTCTCTGGTCCAGCATCCTCATCTCCTGAGCCTGGGGCCACTTGTGCCCGCCTTCCTGCTCCCCATTCCCAGTTCTGGGGAACCCTCTTCTCCATTTCCCTCCAGGCCCTGACCTCACTCCCCACAAGATGAAGGCACCTAGACGGGGATGAGGCTTCCAGACTCCGGCTGGACCTGAGTCGGCCCGTTGGGAGCCTGGTGCTCCTGGGTCTGCCCTGAGGCTTGGCTCTTTTGGTGGGGAGCATCTCCGTCCTGCTGAGAACCCCGGGCTGGGGTGGAGCGCACCGTCCTCCCACACACCACGCGGCCCCTACGAGCCAGGCCAAGAATCCACAGGAACTTGCACTCAGGGCCTCCGAAGGACAGGCAAAGTGACATGGGCAACAGGCATCTGGGCCGCTGAGGAAGAGACGTGGCAAGCTGACGGGTGCTGCTCCCTTCCACCTACGTGCGATTGAAGGGGCAAACCCCTGCCCCCCCCACCTACTTACCTGCTGGCCAAGGTGTGGCCCCTGAGGCTGAACCCCAACAACGCAAGCATCTCTTGCCACCTTCTGAGAACTGAGCTGGTTTTTCACCTTTCTACAATGCTGCTTTTTGAAACAGTTGTCCTGTATTTTGGTGGCCAGAAGAGAAAGCACCCCTTGAGGGTTAAAGGCAGTCTGAACCCTTGTACTTGGTGGAGCTTTTGGCCTTCCTTTTTTTCACTTTATTTTTATTTTTTTAAACAATTTATTGAACTATATCATTCATACATGAACATACATACTCTTAGTGTTCAGTAAACATCGTGAACTTACAAAACACACACGCATAACATCATGCAGGGCTCCCACACATCACCTCCCACACAAACACCCTGCATTGTTGTGAAACATTTGTTAACAAAGCATGAAAGAGCATCATCAAAGTATTACTACTATAGTCCGTATCTTCCTCTCCTATACATTTTTTTTAAGGATTTATTTACTTTTATCCATTTTTACCCCACCCTCCCTGTTTTTGCTGTTTCTGTGTCCATTCACTGGGCAACTCTGTCTGCCTCCCACCCTCTCTTCTCATCCTTCTCCTCCTGTCTTCACTGGGATTCGATCCTTGGAACCTCCAATGTGGGGGAGAGGCGTCCTACTGCCTGCGCCACCTTAGTTCCTGGTTTTTCAGTGCGTCTCGTCTTGGCTCTCCCTTGTGTCACTCTCCTGTTACATCATCATCTTGCTGCATGGCTCGTGGGGCCTGACGGCGCACCTGGGGCCTGGCGGTCACCTGCTCGCAGGGCCTGACGCACATTCTATATTTTTCTTTTATTTTTACCGGAAGGTCCCGGGGATTGAACCCAGGTCCCTCCATAAGGGAGACGGATGCCCAACCACCTGAGCCACATCCATCCCCCTGCTATATCTCTTAAGGTTGACCAAAGATACCCAAAGTTAGTCTTTTCCCATAGAGGATGGTCATATAATCAGGCTTGGTTTATCGCCAGCATTCCTAAAATCAGACCTAGGGAGAAAAACTAGGTCTGGGGACACATGCATGGTTTCTAATATAGTGAATGTTTAGCCTACCCTGATTATCACACAATCAGGTCAGTGAGAATATTCGCATCATTTTTTCACTTTAGAGGGATATACCTGCACTTGTTACTATCAAGGGCAAAAAAGGTGAGGCTTGCCTGGGTCCCTGCAGGGGCTGTATGGTGGCCCGCTCCTGGGTTGTGTGCTTTAGGTGGACCCCCCTCCCACTGCTGCTGTCTTCCTCTGCTCACTGCCACATCTAAGGCTGTCTGCCTGGCACTGTCCCCAACCCCAGACTGCTGAGCTTCGGTGGCTCGGTGGAGGACTGCTCCCAGGTGGAGGCAGGTGGTTCAGAGAGCAGCCTGATGGTGGAAGAGGGGCAGAGGGGCCGCCTTTGGGAGACACTGAGCAAGACAAGCAGCCAGGACTAAGGAGGGCATTTTATTGTACATTACAATAGCCACCCGTTTCCTCTCACCAGGCCTGGGGTGAGCGTCTGCACTGGCCGGGTGGGTGGGGTGCACTTCCTTCTCCTGGGAAGGCTGGGCTCAGTTCTGCTTATTTCTTTGGGGGAACAGCAAGTCAACAGCTGCAGCTGGGCCCCAGGCCCCGCCCCAGCCCCCCCACAGCCAGGGCTCATGTGTCTTCTGGCTTGTTCCCCGGGCCCTCGGCACCCAGCTTGCTTAGGGATCTTGGGCTGCTGGCGGCTCCTCTCCACGGGCCCCAGAGTGCCAGGTGCTGGTGCCACTTCTCAAAGGCCTGGAATCAGGAAGGGAGGGTGGAAAGGCTGCTGGCCTGTCTCAGACTCCCTCGGGCCTGTGCTGGGCTGCGAGGGGAACCCCTGCCCCGGCTCTTCAGTCTCCGAGGGGATTGGAGGCCCCTCCCTCCGTCCCAGGCAGGCAGCCAGCCTGGCCCCAGGGCAGATGAACAGGCTCAAAATAGACCTGACCTGCATTCTGGGAAGCTGGGCTGGGACAGGGCTGAGCACGTGACCACCAGCTACCTCAAGGGCTCCAAAATCCCTGCACCACCCGCTCCCCTGGAAATGAAGGGGCCCTGGTTCTGGGCTGCAGTGGGGCGGAGGACCACACCATCCAGCACCTGGGAAAGCACACAGCCATCTTCTTGCTGCTGTACTCGCTGAGCCACCCGCAGCTGCAGGACCCGCCGACGCCATGTCCCCCAGGCCCATCCCAGGAGCCGCTGCCTGAGCTGTGGGGACAGTTGGCACAGAAGGCCCAGGGCTGGGCCCACTGCTGCCTGCGGCCCCCACACCCCTGGCAGCTCCCAGCTCTTCTGCCTCCTCTTCCCCTCCTGCCACTCTGGCACCAGGATGAAGGGGATGTGCTAAAGGGGGGGGTGTCATCTGAGGAGTGTGTTAACAATTCAGATTCCCGGGCCTGACCTGCATGGTTTCAGACGTGGTACATCCCGAGACCATACTTTAAGAAACAAAGTTTCTAGCCATTATGGGTGAGTAGGGATGACATGGGAGATGAGCCCCACGGCCTCGGGGGGTCTCTCTCAGCTGTGGGGGTGGGGAGGGGCCGCCCCCACTCACCAGTGTCCGTCCCAGCCGCTCTGCCCCTTGAGCATCTACCCAGTGCTGCCAGGTTGCTGTCACGAGCCGGGCCCGCTGGGCACCCAAGAGCCAGCCAAGCCGAGCTTCAAGGCGCCAACGCTGCAGGTACTTTCTCCTGGAGGCAGAGGTCCTGGGTGGGTCCGCAGTCAAGACAGCCATGCGGCCCAAGCATCGTGACACCCCATGCCCGGGAAGGAAGAGCAGAGCCACCGGCTTGGGCCTTCTTCTCCAGGTTCCCATAGGGACAAGCACTGGCCGCAGGGCCCAGCTCGGGCTCAGGGCCCCCCTCCCCGCTCCGCTCCCCCCAGCCACGCCCATGCACCCAGCTGCTCTGACCCCAGCCGCCTCTGGTGGGCCTCGCCCGCGTCTTGGAGGGCTCTGGTCTCAGAGGTGCAGTCCCCGCCAGGTCTCGTCCAGAGGGGCGCACCGCGGGCCCAGCCACAGTGCACAGGCCACTGCAGCCACAGCCGGAAGGCCTGGCGCAGGGGAGGCTGGGAGGGGGCAGGGGGCAGCCTGGGGTCCTGCTCTCCAGCGCCTGGGGAGGGAGTCGAGTCGGAAGAGGTTAACACATTGGTTCAGGATGGCAAAGTCTCCCTTAAACTGTACACTCCTAGAGGAGGTGAGCAACGAAGAGGCGTGAAGACACGAGGGGCTGAATTCGGTATGAAGTACAGTGTCCCCACCCCGTCACACCTGCCCAAGCCTCTAGCAGCCCACAGAAAAAAGGCAGGAGCAGGGCAGGAAAAAAAGCATTTAAAAAAAAATGGCTGAAATGTTCCAGAGCTGAAACTGGGCTGGGAAAACTCAGTGAATGCACTAGACAGATTCACCAAGGAGGACAAGCTGCATTCCAGGCCCTGGGGCCTGGTGGCCTCCTCAGCCCTGTGCTGCACACTGTCCCCAGGGGCAGGGTCCCCTTACTCCAAGCCCAGGACGTTTCTCTCTGCTTCCTCTGTTCACCGCGGCTGTGGAGCTGTGGAGACCCAAGTGGCACCCGTCCTGGGGCCTGTGTCCAGTAGCTGCCTGTCTGAGAGAACAGCCAGAGAGGAAAACCTGAACCCGGTGGGCTTGGACTCCGGGGGCCCAGGTTACCTGGCAGGTTCCTTTCCTGCCCCTGCGGTTAGCAGAGTCTCCTACTTATTTGTGCGTGCCCCAAGGGAAGGGATGGTTGGCGTTACATCATCTGCATCCTCCCATGTGCCCTGAGGCCCCTCCAGGAGACAGCAGCAACCCAGAGCAGAGCAGCTCTGGTCCCAGCACCCTCCTCTGCCTCTTCCTCTCCATCCTCCTGCATGGACAAGCAAAGCTACCACTTGAGAAGCACTTGCTTTGTGCTGGGCACTGGGCTGACACTTTACGTGCAACCCCGGGAGGTTGGGATTACTCTTCCACTTTATGGAAAAGAAAACTTTTTTAAGTTTACAAAGATAAATTCTCTGCCCGAGGCCCCAAAGCTCGGAAGTGGTCTGACTCCCCAGCCTGAACCTCCAGCTACAGGCCAAGGGCCTTTGACTCATGGGCACCATGAGACGGTCCAGTGCCTGCCCTTTGTGACTTAGGTGGGGGCTGGGTGAGCATAGCGATCATGTGATAGGAAGGAGGGGCCCAGAATTAGGAACCCTAGTTATCATTCCCAGCGTTTTCACTTCCTATAAGCCTCAGTTTCTCCCTGCCTTACTTTACTTACAGGAATGGAATGAAAATATTTATAAAATTACTCTGAAAATAAAATGCCCAGAAACACTTAACTATAATAAAGTGTCCTGAGACTCTAGAATCTGTTGTTGCCGTAGCCTCACATATGGGAATTCTGCAAATAGCCAAAGCTAGTCTCTTTCAATACCATAAAATGAAATTAAAAAACAAAACAGTTTAATCTTTTTTTTTTTTTAGGAGGTATCTGAAATTGAATCCAGGGCCTTGTACATGGGAAGCAGACCCTCAAACCACTGAGCTACACCTTTTTTCTTAAAATCTTTCTACTATTATATACACCCTGCCATTCTGAAAACAGGATTTTTTTTTTAAAAGGGGTTCTGGGGATTTAACCCAAGACATGTTACATGGGAAGCTGGCACTCAGCCACTGAGCTGGGGAGCAGATGTGGCTCAAGATGTTGAGCACCCCCCTCCCACATGGGAGGTCCTGGGTTCGGTTCCTGGTGCCTCCTAAAAAACAAAAATAAACAAGCAAAACAAATGATAAAACCAACTCAGGCAGGCCGGTGTAGCTCAGTGGTTGAGTGCCAGCTTCCCACATACAAGGTCCTGGGTTCAATCTCTAGCCCCTGGTAGCTCAAAAACAAACAAACAAACAAACAAAAATGGAGCTACATCCAGTCCCCAGTGAGAGTTGTTTTTTTCCTTTGTTTGTTTGTTTTTAGGAGGTATGGGGGATCAAACCCAGGACCTCGTACATGGAAGGCAGGCGCTCAACCACTTGAGCTACATCCACTCCCCTGAAACAGGATTCTTGATGCCAGCTCATCTTTAGGAACACTACCTGGCCTGCCAAAATTCTGGGACTCTGGGTCCCTAAACAACATGTCCTCAGACTGCTGGGCAGTGTCATTTCTTGTGCCTGGTTTTCATTATTGCCTCTTCCCTCCTGCTGGGCCATCAAGCTCTTGTCACTATTTGCTGGCATTGGCACCAACTGCTTCTGGTCTAGAAAGGGAGTGGCACTTATCTTGGGGTAGACAGTTATGAGAGAAATTTGGGTTTTTATTATTTTCTGATTTTTTCTGTAATGAAATATTTCGATTTTCCAATAAGGAAAAAAAAAAAAAAACGACAGAAGTTGCTACTGCACCTGTGTTGAGCCCACCTCATACCACGACCTACAATGAGTTTGGGTGTCTGCTCCCGAGAAGTGTGTCTAGGCTGGGCTGGCACAGGGCTGGTGGGCCCCTGGCGAAGCATCCGGCTTCAGCCCCAGTGGGCTGAAACAAGCTGGCTCTACTGGGGGGCGCCAAGGGTCTTTTTTGGACCTCCCACCCCAGCTGGGCCTCGCCTCACCTGCTTCCAGGGGGCTGGGGCATCCATCAGCAGTAGGAGGCGCCCTCTGGTGGCCATCCTCAGGCAATGCCTGAGACCAGCCTCAGGCCCGGGACAGACTGTGCAGGCTTCGGCGGCCTCCTCTGCCTCCTGGGCCTCCTCTGTCTCCTGGGCCTCCTCTGCCTCCTGGGCCTCTGGGGCTTCCTGGGCCTCTTCAGCCTGGGCTCGTGGTTCCAGCCGCACTCTGGACAGGGCTGCCCACCACTGGGCCCAGTGGGTCCTCAGGAGGCGCCTGCACCTGGCCTGCTGGAGCTGGGCAACGGTGGCTTGCTGGACATGACCCCAGGCCACTGCCTGGGCCCAGGCCTCTAGGACCCTGGGGGAGAGGGAAGAGCCTGTTCCAAGGCCATCAGAGTCTGGACCGATGCCCACCTACGGGAGCTCTCACCAGTGTAGGATGGGCTGGGGGGTCGGGGGGCATGTGCCTGGGCCCCTCCTCCCCCATCTCCCAGAGAAATCAGATTAAACTGCGCATGGTGGGGGCACAACAGCACACAGCAGGGACAAGCCTCTTGTTTAGGGGCTAGGGAGAGGGCCATCCTGCCACCACACTTGGCCTCTCCCCTCACAAGCCTGTTTGCTCATGAGGTGCCTGCTGTGTATCTGGTTCTGGACTGAGGGTCTTATGGCATTTCTCTGCAGACCTCTTGTCCCCTGCCAGGCACATGTGTTCTTTTCCTTGGACTGTTAGAGACTTGCCCGAGGCGAGGTCACCCAGCTAGAGAGTGGCAGAGTGTGCTCGGGCCCCAGACCCGCTGCAGTGACCAGCACTGCCTGTCCCTGTCCTTGTCCCACCCCCACTGCCGAGCCTCGAGCAGCAGCCGGGGCACTCAGAGGCAAGGGAGGGACTCGCACAGGGCCCAGCTCCCTCCCCAGGGCCACCGGCCACGAAGGCCTGCAGGGCAAAGCCCCTTCCCCGGAGCCACCCCGGCCTCTGTCACACGGCACTGCGGGCCTGGACATGACGGTCAAATAGGAGTGAGAGGAGGGCCCTGTTGGCCCTCAGAGGTGAGTGTGTCCCCACAGAGTACTGCAGGCGAAAGCGAATAAAACATCCTGGCAGAGGGGTGATGGGTGAAAGCGCTGCCTTTTGGTGCAGAGGCTCAGTCTGTGAACCCCAGGGCAGGGGGCAGAGGCTGCCACTGTGAGGGGTGTGGGGACCCGGCTTGTCATGGGTTCAAGTCCAGCCTCCCCTCACATGCCCGCTTTGGGGCAGATGGTCAGCGAGGGAAAGGGAAGGCACAGCCTCCCGTCCCCGAGGGACAGAACATCTCTGCCCTCCAGGGCGAAGGCACAGACACAGATGTCAGCCGCCCCAGGGGTCCACTGTGGACATATGCTCATTTGCAACGACCTCTGACAGACCAGCACCTGCCCTGTCCACCCCTAAAATAGGCATTAATGAACCACATTCGGGTTTTACTGGGACATCTCTATTTAAATTAGGATTTCTCTCTTATCTTTGGCTCTGCCTCCTTAAAGGGCCACAATAACACGAGCTTGGAAACATGCATGACTGTGAGTACTGGGGAGCCGAGTCACCCCATCTGGAACCACAAGACTGACCCGGCCAGGAGCTGAAGCCTGGGCTGGTTAGGGTCATATGCCAGGCTTAGGGGTTACTACCCCCCACCCCCCAAAATAGATGAGGGAATGTTGGTGGTCAAGGCCCTATGTCTGTGTCTCCAGGTTGGGGGTGCCCTTTCGTACTCCCCATTTCCCAGGTCCCAGACCTCCAGCCTGGCCACCCCGGAGCTGCAGGGGAGACCCAGCTTCCAGTTCAGGGGCTCTGTCCCTGCTTTTCTGGGGGTGGGAGACCCTCAGCTGGCTTGCTGCTTCCCACCCTTGCATCCCCAGGCCCACCCACCTCTGCAGTAGGTGCCGCTCTCGCCCGGCTGCCCTGTGTGTCCGACAAGCTGCTGCTCGCTGCCAGCTCTGGAACGCGGCCCTCCGCAGGCCCTGGACACGGACCTGCACCCACAGCTGGTACTTTTCACGCAGGGACTGCTGCCCTGTGGACAGAGGGAAGCCAAAGTGCTCCACCTGGGTGCGCCTCCTGGCCCCCCGAGCCTGGATAACTGGGCCCCAAATCACCCGGCCCTTTGCTCTCTACACGGGTAGGGACAGAGGAGGCCACCCTAAATGTCCAAGTGAACATGCTTGGGTCACAGGCATCCTCCTGATGACCAAGTCAATCCAGTGCACGGAGGTTGTGTGTTTTGTTTTAAATTTCTTGCCGAGGTTTAGGACCAGGGGGATTCACTTAAGAATCTGGATTTCCTTGCACCCATCCCGGCAGAAATGATGGCATGTCCCTTCTGAGATGAGGTTCTAGAAAGGCTATGATTTCTGGTTCTCTCTCTCTCTCTCTCTCTCTCTCATCACTCCCCTGAGAGAAACTAGCTGCCCTGTCATGAGGCTGCCCTGTCATGAGGCTGCCCTGTCATGAGGCGGCCCTGTGGCCAGGGCCTGAGGCTGCCAAATTGCCTGGGCTTGGATGTGGATGTCCCTCCCAGCCCACTGAGCCTTCAGATGAGCCCACAGCCCTGGCCAACATCCAAACATCCTCATGGGAGACCCTGAGCCTGAAGCACTCATCTAACCACACCTGGAGTCCTGACCACAGAAACCGTGATATGGAAAGTCAGTGGTTTTAAGTCATGTTTTGGGGTAATTTGTTACACAGCAATAGATAACCGATACAGGTAGTTAGAGAGGTCCCTCGGGTTGTGATTCTGACTTAGCTGGGTTGATATGGAAGTGCACAGAAAACTGCTCTTTTTGCCCAGAGGCCGGGATGCCCAGAGCAAGCCTGTCTTGGGACCATCCCTCCTCCCTTCATCAGCCTCGTCAGGCCTGTCCAACACATCACAGCCTAGGCTGACTCAGCAAACAGTCCTTCCCACTCCCCCCCTTCACCTGCACCATTCCCGCTGCCTCAGCTTCCCTCTGCTGCTCTTCCCGCGAAAATGACCTCCACGCCTCCCAGGAAACCCCGACTCAGTCTGCTGGGCACCATGGGCTCCATGACTCTCCACCCCCCGCTCAGGGCTCAGACCAGTGACTCCCGAGGGCCAGGCAAGGATGAGGATGAAGAGGATGGTGATGGTCACACCTGCTGCTAACTGGGCTCTGAGCCAAGCATGTCATGTGGCTCGTCTCCTGGAATCCCCACAGTCACCTGCTCAGGTGAGCACTACTCTGAGCCCCATTTTACAGATGAGTAAGCTGAGAGGTCAAGTGGCTTGTTTAAGGACTACACAGCCAGGAGCCGCAAACCCAACACCTGTGTCCCCAGGCTCTGCTCCGCCACCCAGTCCTGGGTGACCTGAGGGGGTCCCATCACCAGACCCTGTGATAGAGGACACAGGAACCTGGCTCGGACGGGCCCTGGCACTCCTCTCACCGCGGGACCCCCACCCCAGGGCCGACTCACTCTGCCAGCAGGAGTGCCAGTGACGCAGGGCGTCTCGTGCCAGTGCCCGGCTCCGCTCCCGGGCCCACTGCTCCGCCTCCCGCCATTGCGCCAGCCGCTGCTGCCACAGGCCCAGCGCAGCCCTGCAACTCCGATCCCGGGCCCAGCAGGTGGCCAGCTCTCTCCGGGCACCTTGGGCCGCTGCCCAGTGGCACCAGCTGAGGAGGACACTGGGGAGGGGAGGGTCCACCCTGAGGACGGGCCCTGACCCCACACCCTGCAGGCTCAGCCCTCCCCTCCCCTGCCCGACAGCAGGGCATGGCTGGGGCTGACACTTCTCCCTGGTTCCATCCTGGGCGAGGGTGGGATTCCAAGGGCCGGAGGAGCCAAATGCCCCTCTGAGGGTCACAGTGACAGGAGGTGGGGACAGGATGGGACCCCAGGCCCCCCGATGCCCCATCCTGTGCTCAGCCACTGGCAATCTTAACTGCTAGGGACAGCACTTAACTGTGCACCAGGCACTGCTAGGGGGTGTCTGTGCCCCTACGTCCTTGATGCCCCATTGGACTGAGTACAATTATCCCATTTTACAGATGCAGAAACTGAGGCACAGAGAGGTCAGGCAACTTGCCCAAGATCCCATAGCTACCGAGAAGCACAGCTGGGATGAGAACCTGGGCAGACTGACTCTTTTTTTTCTTTTATAGGAGTGAACCCAGGACTTCGTACATGGGAAGCAGGCACTCAACCCCTGAGCTACATCCACTCCCCAATGAGTTGGTTTTTTCATTTGCTTGTTTATTTTGTTTTTAGGAGGTACCGGGGGTTGAACCTGGTACCGTGTACATGGGAAGCAGGCGCTCAACCCCTGAGCTACCCCCACTCCCTGAAACTGACTCAAGCACTGTGCCATGACCGGCTAAAGATAAGAACCACAGGTGTGAAATCCCGCTCAGTAGGACAGGGTGGGAAGGCAGTAGGAGTTGAGAGGATCTGAATCTGGGGGCCCAGCTGGCTGGGCATGACCCCAGGCTGATGCTGCTGTGAAGGCCAAGTGTGGATGGGAGGAAGGGACCAGAAGAGCACATCCATGGAGTGGGGCTCGGCATGGCTCGCTGCCCCAGGGAGGGATCCCTACCGCCTCTGGAGGTTGTGCCGGGACCACCTCGCTGCTCCCTGCGACCGCTGGGCCCGCGCCCGCCAGAGCAGGAGGCACTGCTCCTGCTGCCTCCTCCCAGTGGCCTGCAAGGAGGTCACCAGGAGGGTCTCCAGGAGGCTGGGGTCTCTGGGTGCCTGGGGAAGGAGAGTGGAGTCCTGGGTCCTGGCCCCTGCCCCGACGGCCCCACCTCCTCCACCCATTGGCCCCCTCCCTGCCCCCTGCCACCCATCCCAGGGAGGCCTCCCTCACCCTCTCCAGTGAGCCTCGGGGGCTGCCGCGGCCCAGTGAAGCCTCCCTTTCCTGGACACTACCCAGAGGCTCTGGGTACGAGGTGATCCTAGTGCTGCCTGGCAGGGTGCACAGAGGCCACGTCCCCCGGTGCCACTGTGTCAGGACACGCCGCAGGGTACGCTGCCGCATGCCCTGGAAGAAGCAGCTACCAGGAAGGGGTGGGTGAGTCCCAGGCCCGAAAGATTCTGTCAAAAGGCACACCCTGGCCCCCGTGGAAAGCCGAGCTGGACGGGGGCTCACGTGCCAAATGCTGGGCTAGAACTCGGCACTGCTGCTTCCCAAACCGACCGCTCACTGGAGCCTTCAAAAATACCAGTGCCAGCCAGGGCCCCACGCCCAGACACGGTGATTTAATGGGCCTGGGGGCTACCACCTGGGCATCGGGATTTTCCTAAAACCCTAGTAGGTGGCCACAGATGGAGTGGCTGCTCTTTGGGCATGTCTCCTGGGGTGGGGGTGGGGCCCCCACCACTGATGGGGGGTGGGGTGGGGCCCAGGAATCCCAACTCCAGAGCCCACATGCATAGGAACACCAGTCATTCTCCCTCGGCTCAGTTATAAAGACAGGGAAACTGAGGCCTGGGGGAGGGTCATTTCCTCAAATGCCCACAGGGACCTAGCAGCAGATCTGGGATCCAAACACTCATTGCAGGCCACAGGGCAGCCCCGGGTACACTGCAGGGAGCTAGTGGCTGGGCCCCTGAAGCCTGAAGGCCAGAGGATAGACTGGGGGGCCTACATTCTGAAGGATCATGGTAGATTGAGCTCCCTTGGGCTTTAAGAAAGGCTGAGGGCCCAAGTGGACCAAAGGGGTGTGGAGATGGTGGGCCCAGGCATGTGGCTTTCAAGGACAGAAACCCTGAACTGCTGGCTTATGTTCCCCCTGGCATCCCGTCAGAGAAGCTGGGACCCCCGCCCCGACCACCCCTCACCCCCTACCATCCCCCACAGCCTGGGCTCGGGATCCCAGTGATGACCATTCATGTAAAAGCAGCACTGTGGTCTCGCTCCTTGCTCCTGACTCACAGTGTGATTTAGAGTCAGCTGCTTGACTCCTCTGAGCCTCAGTTTCCCTAGCTGTGTGGGGCAAATGGGAGGGAATAAGAGCTCTGCTCCGTGGCTCCCTCATGGATTCGGCTTCGTTTGCAGTATTGATTCTATGCCTACAACACCCCAAGCACCCGCTGGAGGCTGGGGAGACAGTGGCGAGAAGACAGGCGTGGTTCCTGCCCCCGGGGAGCTCACACCTGGCCGCTCCAGATCCAGCCTGGCAGAGCTCCGTGCCTGTGCCCAACGGCCCACTGCCCTCAGTGGCCCTGAGGCCACTGCTCAAGCACCGGTCAATGTCCCCAGGCCGCCTCCCCAGGCCCCCACTGAATGCCAGGCCCGTGCCAGGCCCCAGGGAGGAGTGGGATGTGGGCCGCACCCTCCAGGCTGCTCCTCTCCGCTGCTCAGGCCCCCCCCCCAGCCCCCCCCCGCCAGGTCGCAAGCTCAGGGACACCTACTTGGCCCGCTGGCGCTGGGAGAGCCGCGTCCTCCAGAGAAGCAGCGTCCGGTGGAGGGCCAGTCTCCGGCAGGCTTCCTGCAGCGAGCCCTGCCCTCGTGCCTGGGGCAGCCCCTGGGCCACCGGCCTCGGGCTGCGGGCTGTGGCCCCTCCAGGGGCTGAGCCCAGAAGGGCCAAGGTCCCTGAGAAGCATCGAGAGATGAACCGGCCATACCCCCACTCCTTCTGCCCAAAGCCACTCAGCTGCCGCCCCAGGCCCCCTGAGGAGCCCTCCCCTCAACGGCACTGCCCCCTCCCACCGCCTCCAAACCCCCCCTCCAGGATGCCTCAAAGATCCCGTATTCCCCCATCCAGTGCCTTTTTCTGGGTGGGAGGGGGCATCAGGTGCAGGGGCTGTGTCTCCTCCATCGGGCCAGGCACTTCCTGAGAGCAGGACCAGATCCCTTCTGGGTGGGACGTGGGCAACGCAGCAAGCCTGCCAGGAGGCAGGGCCCACATGTCTCACCTAGAGGAGCTCAGGACGGTAAGGAGGCTGTGCCCAGCCGATGCCTGCCTGCTCCAGGGACCCCTCCCAGGCTAACTCCCAGCGCTACCGCCTTCCTCACAAGATTCCTTAAATTCTACTGGGGCCCACTGAAGAAGGTGCTTCACTGATGCCCTTGGCTAGGGTGGTAGGGCCGGGCCCCTGGGTCCACACTCACTTACCCGCCTTCTGTCGGCAGAGGGACAGCTGGGTCACCTTCGCCCCATCCAAGGCCCGGAGCTGCTTCATCCGCACCCACTGCTGTAGGCACGTCCTCAAAGTCCCCAGCCGGCGGTCAGCCAGGTGGTCCCGGTACCGAGTCCCTCTTTGTTTGAACCGCTGCCAGGCCACAAAGCACCTGGGAGAGCCGAGGGAAAGTGCTGGTGGACATCCCAACGGCTGCAGCCCCAGCGGCCCGCGGGGTGCAGGACACTGCTGAGGACGGGGGCCGCTTCACCTCTCGGAGCCTCGTTTCCTCATCTGCTAAATAGGGCTGCTGTTGGGACGACGTGGCGTGCCACCTGCGCAGGCCCCGGCACCATCATCTCGAGGTGCCTGGACGACCTCGGCCACCTCCTACCTGGCCTCCCTGCACCCACTGTTGTCCCCTTCCAGTCTCCACTCAGTAGCCAGAGTGGCTTTTTTCAAAATCTCAATTCAAACTATCTTGCTCCCCTGCAAAAACCGTGCAGAGGCAGCCTCCTTGCTCCTATGGTAGAATTTCACTCTCCCCCACGGCCCAGAAGGTTCCACATGACCTCAGCCAAAGCGCTCTCCTACTAACAAGGCTCCCACGTGACTCTTTGCTGGTCCCTGCGTTTCCTGTGCTCCAGCCACAGGCTGCACACATGCTGTTCCCTCTGCCCAGCACACTCTTCCCTGCTCTCCCTTCACCCATCAACTATTCAGACATCCACCGAAACTGTGGACTAGTCAACCTCCTTTGTTAAAAGTTCTCATAGAAAACTGCACCAGGGGGATGCAATCGGCAAACCGTAGATGGTGGGATGGTGGGAAACAACCAGACAAGCAACCTGACAGACAATTTGCAAGGAAAAGAAGAAGGAACTCTGCAGTTTAAAAAGATTTTAACGCTATATCAACCAATTAGAATACGCAGGTCTTAGATCCCAACTCAAACAAACTGTAACAAAATATATGTTTGTGCAACAACTGGAAATTTGAATACTGAAAGATGTTTGTTGGTTGTAAGGAATTTTTGTTCATTTTTTAAGACGTGATGACTATTGCAGTGTTTGTTTTTAAGACTCCTTTTAGAGATACATGCAGAAATAGTTATGGATGAAATGATATGATGTGTAGGATTTAGCCTCAAAGTAATGCGGGAGGGGAGAAGCAGATCAGATGCAAGCAAGTTCTTCAAGGTGATTTTGTTGAAGCTGGTGATGGGTACACTGGTGTCCATTTACTACCTATAAGTATAATTTTTTGTGTATGATAAAATTCTGGTAAAAAGTTAACAAGAATTTTTAAAAAGCCTCATCGATCTGTGTTCCTCCCTTCCTGACACATAACTCAGGCTATGCACCCGCTCGCCTGGTGACTGCTACTTCCTACCTGTTCCTCCCCAGTTATCTATAGCCCCGGGGGTAGCTCCAGGGCATTCTAGGTGCTCAGTACCTGGCAGCTGTTCTCACTGGTTATTTCCATCCTTGACTCTCAGTACTAGAAGGACCTGCTGGAGGTGACCAAAAGGTACCTGCAGATGTGCACCACCCTCTGCCTTAGGGAAGGGGAACCCCAGGCCCCACCCCTGCACACCCTTCCAAGTCTCCTACCTGTGGAGCCAGGCTCTCTGGCACCCGGTCCCCAGGTGGGCCACACAGGGCTGAGGGTGCCAGGCCTGGGGGTGCCACCCCAGCGTCTGAGTCCTCTGTGGGGCCTGGGCAGCCTCCCCTGAGCCCCCCTTCTTCTTCCCGGCCCCTCCTTTCAGATGACACCATAGGATAAATACTGCGAGGGAGGGAGGACAGAGAGAGAAAAGAGAGTGTGAGCGAGCTGAGGGGAGAGGCAGATCAGGAGGGGTCAGTGACACCCCAGATGCCAGGCTCCCTGTCTCTGGGCCTCAGTTTCCCCATGAGTGAGTGACGTCTAAGGGACTTTCCAGTTCTAAGGCTCACACTTCTGCCTGGACGTGCATCATGTCAACGGCCCCAAAATACAGTTCCTGCGCCTCTCCTATTCTCCTGTTCTAGCTGGTCATATTTCTGGACTTAGCTGCCATCAATAAAATGGGCACAATACCTTGCTGAGGTCACCGTGAGGCTCAAATGAGATCATGTCCAGGGCGGTGGCCAAGTGGATGCCCTGGAAACACTCATTCGCTCAGGACCCCCTGCCCTGCCCGGTGGGGAGCTCTGACCTGGCCCAGCCTGGCTCTATCTGCACCCCCTCTCCCAGCAACCCCCCCACCCCACCTCACCTGCCAGTCGTTCCAAGGCCTGCAGGACCTGGCCTCTCACATCTCCATCGTCTGGTCTCCCCTCAGGAGTCGGCCTGGCTCCCGCCTCCTCCCTCAGACTCCCTGGGCTGAGAATGAAGTTGCTTAGAGGGAAACTGATGCCACAGCCAGGGTGGACACGGGCCCTGACCTCTCCTCCCCAGCCTGAGGCCACTGAGCCACCACCCTGCTCTCTTCCAGACAGTTCATTTTATCTCTGATTAGAAATGTAATACTATTTGCATTTTTTACAAATAACATGTATTAAAATAAATGCCATGTAAGTAATTATTTTAAATACATTTGTTTAATTTAAAAATAAGAACAAAAATAATACATTGGGTAGCACCACATTGTGCATATATTTACCACTGACTTGTATACTTGAAAGTGGTTAAAATGAGAAATATTATGTTGTGTATGTTACCCCAAAAGTGTAGATAGAAAAAAATAACACATCGCTGCAATGGAAAATTGGGAAATTGAAGAAGAAAATACCAACCAGTTTTAATCTGGCTTTCATTTAATATGAGAATAATTTTCCTTCTGGGTTTTTTGGCATGCACTCATTGGAAAAATTATTTTAGATGGTATTTTTTGTCACCCTTATTTTCATTTAACATTGTTATAATCATTTCACCTTGTCATTAAAAACTCAACGCAAGACCCATAAACATACTCCCAGGAAGAGGGAAACGTGGAAGGGTGAAACGTGCAAGTTAATTCATCGACTTCCAAATATTTAAAAATTTTTTCACATGGAGCATGCATCACTATTGTGAATGGAAATAAAATCAATAAAGATGCTGGAAAGAAAAAGAAAGAAAAAAAGAGACTAGGGAGGGACTTTTAAAAAGTCTTCATAAACATTCAAGTTGAATTGTCACCAAATGGTGAAGCATCATTTACCTACTCCCAGCTGGGCATTTAGGCTCTTTATGTCTTTACAATGATAAACAACACCGCAAAGGACTCTTTTTATACAAAATGTGTCCACATCTGCTCATTGCATCCTCGGCCCGTCGGGGAGGAGGGCTGGGGGATGTCGAGGCAGGAAGCGGAGGCAGCAAGGCCACCTGCACTGCCCAGACCACGCTGGCCAGGCTGGGGTGCCCCGGCTTACCTGTTTCCCCGGGCAGGGCCCACCACTGCCTTCCTTCCCAAGGGGCCCTGGTCCAGGCCTCCCCCTGAGTGTGGGGGCCCTGGCCCGGCCTGGACGTGGGCCTGCCCCTGCTTCCGCTGCACAGCCAGGTCTTTCCACTGGGTCAGGAGAGAAGGAAAGGGGGGTGTCGGCCGCAGCCTGGAACATGCCTCTAGAAGGTTCATGAGGAAGGGGTAGGGGCAGGAACCAAACCTCCACAGCCTGCGGTCTTAACCATTAGCCCTGCCTGTCCCCCTGGGGATGGATGCAGAGATGGATGGACGGACGGACAGATGGATGGATACGGAGCCCAAGAGGCAGAGACAGAGGCTGGGACTGTCCAAAGAGGGAAGAACAGGGAAAGGCCCTCCCAGTCCTGGCTGGCAAACAGGAATGAGAAAAAAGGCGAATGCGTACGTGTTCAAGTGCTGGCTATGTGCTCGGCAATTTCTGAGTCCCTTATGTTAATTTAACCTCACAACAACCCTGTGAGGTTTGCACTATTATCCCATTTAAGGTGACAGAGACACAGAGAAGCTAAGTAAGTTGCCCAAGGTCACACAGCTAGAAAGTGTCAGAGGCAGGATTTGAACTTGGGCAGAGCTAGTTCAGGTATCTGGGCTCAGAACCACCGTGCTGTTCTGCTAATCATTCTCGAGGAGCAACCTGGGCCTCAGTGGGTGCCCTGGCAGTAGACTGAGACTCCTCCCCACCCCCTCCCCTTCGTCACTCCCCGCTGACCCAATTGGAGGCCCCTCACCTCTCGGAAGCTCCGGGCCAGCAGGGCCTGCATGTGCTGCCCCCGCACTGCCTCCAGCCGGAGGTCCCAGAGCTGCGGGGACCCCCGCAGCCCCCGCAGCCCCTTGTGCAACAGATGCCGACAGCGCAGAGCCTCAGCCTCTGCCACTGCCCGCCGCCTCTGCACGGAGTGCCACCAGGTTCTGAAACATCTGGACAGCAGCTGCCAGCTGGGGCCAGACAAGGGCTGATCAGGGGATGGACCCGCCCCACCCCCACCCCCACGCTCCTAAGCAGCCTCTTGGGGTTCAGCACCACCCACGTTGCCTCTCCAGCAAGGACGAGGGTGATGGCCCCTGCTGCAGCAGGAAGGACTAGCTGCAGACTTGAAGAAGAACTTCCCCTCTTACTGATCGCCAGACTTAAGAAATCCCAGACAAGAACCCCCATGGAGGCAAGAGTCTAGGGCAGCCTAAGAAGCTTAAGACGCCCAGCATCCTACACCCAGGAACAGCAGCCCCCCGTGCCTGTCCTTGGGGCCGGCCCAGGAGGTGCCCCTCATTTCCCAGCAGGGATTGTGTGAAAGAAAGGAGCCACCTTGCCTCCCCTTTAACTTCTGCCGTGCATATGCCATCTTGGCTCAGGGGCCCGGCTCTGCTGGGGCAGGCCACAGGAGGGGAGCTGTCCCGGGAGTGTGTCCCCCCAACCCCCGCAGCCTGGGGCCTTACCGGGCTGTTTCCATCTCCAGGGTCACAGTGTTTGGGGCCTTGATCTGGGAAAGCAAGAGGACACGTGCAGTTCTCAGGCAGGGGGCCAGGTAGGACACCCACCCCCGGCCAAGCTTGGAGAAGGGGAGAGTGACGGCAAGCTTGGAGCTAGAATTTCTGGGGGACCCCACCCCACCCGCAGGCTCCTCTGGCCTCTACCTGCAGGGCATCCCTCGCTGGGGCAGCATCTGGTGGACAGGAAGCCATCTTCTCCTCCTCCCTGTTGGCTTGGTCCTTTGGGGACCCCTCCCCGCCTTCCTGCCCAGGCAGGACTTCCCGGGCTGCCATGGCAGAGGCTGAGGGACAGAGACTGGCCTCCCCGCAACCTGCCCCTCCAGGGAGCCTGGGATGCCCCCCTTGCCCCCCACCATCCGTAGGTCCTGGGGAGCACTCCTGTCCTTGGCTTAGGGGGTGGGCAGGAAGAAGCCCCTGCTCGGGGTCAAGGGGATCCCCAGGCAGCATCCCCAAAGTGGTCTCCGGCAGCGCCTGCTTGCTGTTGGCCCCAGAGTCTGGGGGATCCTCCTGGACCCCTGGCATCTCTGGGGAGCCTGCGGAGTCCCTGAGACTGCTGGGAGGCCTCTTCCTCGCATCCCGGGAAGCAAGAACTGGCTGGCTGGGCTGGGGGCAGGCAGGGGGTGCCTGGCTGCAGCTGCTCCAAGGGTCCCGCTGCACAGGGCCTGGGGGCTTCTGGGATGCCTGTCGCCCAAGACGGGCCACCTGGTGCTCCAGACGCTGCACGGATGCCAGCAGCTGGTGGATGGCGGCTCGCGACGGGGAGCAGGCCTGGCTCCGGGCGGGGATGGCCAGGTCCTCCAGGGTGAGGGACTCACCCACAGACCCAGAAGGCCAGCTCCCCAGGCCACCCCAGGAGCTGGGGCCTGGCTGGACGGGCCCCTCAAGAGAGCCAAAGCCTGCCGGGGGCCTCCCGTCCGGGCAGGGGGTGTCCGTAGCGGGCAGCCACAGCCACTGCAGGCTGGGAGAAAGGTGAGCCAGCGGCCGGCGGTGGAGGGAGCTTCCCCCACAGAGCGCGTGGGGTCCAAAGCTTTCCCGAGGCTCTGGCCAGAGGTGGGAGCCGGTCCCACTTCTGCTCAGGTTGCTCTGCTGGACGGCACAGTCGCGGGCCCTCCCCGGAGGCCGCCCGGCCTGGGGCTGCAGGTTGCTCTGCTGCCGGAAGCTGGACCTGACCAACGAGCTGGGGGCGCCTTGCAGGGCGAGGCCCGGGCGGGGGCCGGCCAGGTTGCTCTGGACTCGCCGCGGTGCCCCCGGGGAGGCTGAGAGGGCAGGCCCTCCCCTCTCGGCCTGGCACGGGGACACCCACCGGCCACGGCCACTGCCCAGGCCCACGCCCAGGGTCTTCAGAAATCTCCATTGATCTAAAGGGAAGAGTGGCCCCATCAGTGCCCGGGGGAGACAGGCGGGGCGGGATGGGGGGGCCAGGACTTCCGGGTTCTGCCGTCTGCTCTGTGTCCCTGGTCCCACGGGGAGCCCCTGGGGGTCCTGGCAGGGGAGCCACATGGCTACACGGAGCACGGGCCTGGCGGGGACGGCAGGAAGCGGGGAGGCACTAAGGAGGCTGCTGAGGGGGTTCCTGGCGAGAGGTGCCGGAGGCTGGGCTGAGGGTGGCAGCTCGGGTGGGACAAAGAGGCAGAGTGAGACAGGCTGTGGAGGGGGTGCAAGTGGGCAAAAGATGGGGGGCCAAGGAAAGGGAAGACTCGCGGATGACGCGAGGTGAGGGGGAAGTTAGGGAGCAGCAGGCTGTGGGGAAAGCCAGACCCCAGCATCAAACAGCCAACAGGGAGCTGCTCTGGGTCATCGGGGAGGGACGGGAGACCCTCCCTCTCTGCTCGTCCCCCACACGGGGGTTTCCCGGCACATGGCCTGCCAGGCAGAGTGAGCTATAGAAGCTGCCGCCTTTGTGGATAGGAACCGAGGCTCACAGAGGTTAAGCAATTTGCCCCACGGTCACACAGCTAGAACTGGGATGCGAATGAGAATGGGAATTTGCTCCTGGGCTGCTCCCACTCTAAGCAGGGAGGACCCCAGCCCACCAGCCCTGGACAGACCTGTTGGGCCCCAGCCAGGCCACTCCTGCACCCCCACTCCCTGACCTCACTGGCCCCAGGCCAGGTGTCTGAGTACCCTCCCTCCAGCTCCCTCATCTCTGGAATTAGCACCACCCTGGACTGCCTGGGAAGAGGCTCGAGGCAGGTGACAGAGGCCACCGCTCCTGCCATGTCCCACCCCAGTCCACTAAGCATCTTGCCTGGCCTCAGGGGGGCCCCCAGCCTGGGGGGCACATTCTCCTTGGGGCAGGTGTCCGTCCTCAGCACCATGTGCTTCGGCGTCCTTGCTCCACGCCGCGGCCGGCTGCCTGGCCTGTGTGATCAGACAGGGCGCCCTGGCTCCCACCCAGCCCCGGCCCCCACCCACACCCTCCAGGCAGCTGTCCTGGGCCTGAACCCTCACTCGTCAGCCCCCCTTGGGGATTCCTCTCCCTGCCCCACGTGCTCCCCCCCTTCCACTGTAATCCCTGGTGTCTCCCAGCATCTACTTCTGCCAACACTGGCTCCAGAGCTCAGGTCGTCCCCTGCAGAGCCCGCAGCCCTCCCAGAGGGGCCTTTCTCTCCACAGTCCAGGTCCACTGGGCCCGAGGAGGCTGGGGCCTGCTGCTGCCTGCTGCCACTTCTAGACCATCCTCCATCTCTAAATCCTCCAGCTCTAGGCTCCCGTCTGCCCACCTGCCATCCACTACTCCCTCCCTCCTTACTGCAGGCTGGGAGGAAGCCCAGGAGGCCAGGTCCTGCCCCTTCCATTCCCAGTGGGTTCGCCATCCACCTGGACACTCCCTCCGACATCTAGGCATGGGGCTCCCGACCCTCTCCCTCCCATGAGCTCATTTTCCATCGGACCTCAGCCACCTGCTCCCATGGCCTCCCCCAGATTTTGTCAGCCTGGATGACTGCACCCCCTCTGTCATCTGTCATTACAGCTCCTGGGCCCTCCTATCTAGCTCACTCCTTCTCCCATCCAGTTCCCACAATCCTTCCACCCCTGACACCACGCTCTTGATTCTCTCCCCCCTCCTTCCACAGCTCGATGATCATGCAGGGGTCCTGAGACCCTCCCTCTCCTTTCACACATGGTTGGCAAAACCATAAGACCCAGCAGGTGAACGTGGCTACAGAGCTCACGCAGGGCCCCAAACGCTGCTGGAGAGTCCGACTCTAGACCCCTCTCTCCTAGCTCCTGCTTGCCCCTGCTCTAACCTCCACCACCTCTTCCCCAACCCCCCTCAGCAGACCTGGCTTCCGCTTTCAGTCATAGAATAGGACACACTCCACAAGCATCTTGCCCATGGCCTCCCCGCCTGTGGGCAGGCTGCCCATGGTCCCATCCACCGCCCAGCTGCCCTCCTGCTCACTGGACGCTGGCCAAGGACAGCACTCAGGGCCACGCTGGCCTCCGTGGTGCTGTGATGTCAATCAGGAAAAGAGCTCCATGGGGTCAGAACCCTGCACCAGGGCACGCGGTGAGGCAGGAGCTGCGGGGCAGGCTCCAGGCGGCAACAGTGGCCCCCATTGGGCCCTCTGCTGGGCAAGGGTCCTCAGGTAGAGCATGACCACTGACCAGCAGCCCCGGCACTGCTCCACCCACGCCCTCCACCCCCATCTACACTTCTTTATTGAACCCTTCCCAGCACATACACTGGCCCCCAGAAACGGTTATTTCTCTGAGCTTAAAAGAAAAAACAGGGAACGGATATAGCTCAAATGGTTGGGCGTCCGTCTCCCATATGGAGGGACCTGGGTTCAATCCCCGGGACCTCCTGGTGAAAAAAAAAAGAAAAAACACACATAAAATAACACCCCTCTTGCTCTTCCAGGTCCCGGTCGGTTTCTCGCCTTCCCATTCCCCTCAAATTCCAATTCCCCTCCTCCCCACCTCTGCTGACCCACTTCAATCTGATGTTCAGACCTCCAGCCTCCCCCAAGCCACCCATCAAACTGCTCTCCTCCAGGCCACCTCCAAAAGGCTAAGCATGGCGGTCAGTCCTCAGCCTTGGTTTTCTGGAGGCGTCAGGAGCCGGGCATGGTGGTTACGCCTCCTCCTCGAGCCCCTGCTACCCTGCTTCCGGCATGCCACCTGTCTGCCCTGCCGCCTCCTTCCCAGTCCCGTCTGCTGATTCCTCCTCTTTCCCCCAAGCCCTGGTATTGGGGTCCCTGGGGCTCAGCCCTTGGGCCCCCTCTTCCCTGGTCCACTTGTCTCCAGGTGAACTCAGCCAGCCTTCCTAACACCGAGCCGGCAGCCAGACCTCTCCCCTGACCTGCAGGGAGGCTGCCACTCGGAGACTCACGGGCGTCTCAACATCATGCCCCAAGCTGAACTTCTGCCCATGCCCTCCAACCAGCTCCTCCCATCTCCAGGTCCCCTCTTCTCCGTGAATGGCTGTTCCATCCTTCTGGTAGCTCAAGTGAAAAACCCGGGGCCACCCCGACCCCTCTCTCCCACACCACATTCAGTCCATCAGCTAACCCTGCTGCTCCACCTCCCAAAGACACCCAGAATCCCACCCCTTCTCATGGCCTCCGTCGCCACCTCCCCGGCTCAAGCGACCATGACCTCTTGCCTCCTTCCCTGTCATCCTGCTTCTGGCTTGGCCTCCACCCACAACGGTCTCAGCTGCACACAGCAGCCAGGGTGCTCCTGCTAACACTTGGACTGGACCGTGTCCCGCCTCAATTCAAAACCCCCAAAGGCTCCCAGGCCACTCAATGCCTCTACGAAGGCCTTCGAGACCCTTCGTCAGGGCTGGGCAAATGACAGCCCAGGCCAGCTGCCTGTTTTCGTAAATAAAGTTTTATTGGTACATAGTCATATACCCATTTGCTTGGTATTCTCTCAGGCTGCTTTCGCACTACAGTGGGAGTTGAGTCCTTGCAGCAGACGCTGTATGGCCTGCAAAGCCTAAAACATTTACTCTCTGGCCTTCAAGAAAAGCTTTGTCAACTTCTACCCTATGTCATCTGGCCCCCAGGTACCTCACAGACCTCATGCCCTACTCTTCTCCCCCTTACTTGCTTGGTTCGAAACACACTGGCCTCCTTGCTGTTCCTTGAAACTGCCAGGCATGCACACACCTCAGGGCCTTTGCACCTGCTGTTCTCTCTGCCTCACTCCTGCTAGTCCTGACTCAAACATCACAGCAAGCCCCTTCCTGGCCACTCTCTCTCCAATTGCAGCAACCCCACTCCACTCTCTTTACCCTGCATTCTTTTTCTCCATAGCACTTACCACCATCTCACATACTAAAGAAATCTGTTTTTCTCCCTCTAGTGGGCTGTGAGCTGCGTGCAGGCAGGCCCTTCTGTCTCCACTTCCCTGCTGTCTCTGCAGCACACAGAACAGCGCCTGGCAACAGTAGGTGCTTATAAATGCGTATTAAATGAAGGACTGAACCACGCCAAGCGGGAGGCAGCCTTTAGCATGCCTCCCACTGTCTACCCTGCACCGCAGCCCTGACATTAGACAGGAGGAGAGCGGGGCTGACTCCAGGACGCACGCTCCCAGCCACCACCACCCTTCCGCCGTCTCTTCCCAGCCGCGGAGGTCCCCCCCACAGCGCCCCTCGCCCACCCCTCCCTCCAGTGCCCGGGCCCTTCCGTCCACCCGCCCCCTCCTCACCAGCCGCCCTCCCTCTGCCCCGACCCCCCACTCTTGGCCATTTAAGGCCACCCAGAGCCTCCCTGCTCTGCGACGCCAAACACCCGCGCTCACGTGCGTCTGTCGTCGTCCGGCCTCATTAAGTCGTCGGGCTTGGAACCCGGAGCCAGCTCAGGAGGACGGGTAACGACCCCGGCGGGTGGGCAGGGCGGGGCAGAGGGGCGTGGGGACGGGGGGGGGGGGGACAGCGATCGTGCCCGCCCGGTGTCCCCGCGGCGCGCCCACGCCACGAACCGCGCAGCCGCGGGCGGGGGACGAGGCGCGCAGACTGCTTGCCCCTCGCGCGGCCTTCAGGTCCTTGGAGGTCTGGCTAGAATCCCCCTTGCCCACTCCTCCAAGTGCTGTGGGCTTGGCCCAGTCACACCCTGTGGACGCGCCAAAAGCCCTGCATTTTCCTCCTGCAAAGTCCTTGCTGTTCCTTACAGCACCCCCGCCCCCCACCCTGGTGTGTTTCCCTTAAGGCCCTACCCAAATGTCGCTGCCTCCGGGACACACTGCCCTGTCCCCCAACCAGAAGAGAAGTGAACTTTCTCCTTTCTAACCACTCCCAGGGAGAGGAAGGAGCACAGGGCCAGGAGTGAGCTCTGGGATCACATTTAGATAAATCCCCAACCTCTCTGAACCTCAGGCTCCTCTTCTGTAGAAGTGGGGTGGTGATGCTTGCTCTACCCATCTCACAGGTTTGATATGAGGGTTAGATGCTTAACAAATATCAAAGAGCCTTTTAAACTAAAGCAGTTCTTGAAGGAGGGGATGAGTATTATGTCCTTCTAAAAGCTATGTATCTAATCTCTTTTGTTATTTAGGTTTTTAGGCAAGGGAGTAAAGAGTTTATTAAGAAACAAGAAAAGTACAGGGTCCATGCCAAGGCAGGGACCGTGGGTGCACTGCAAGGCTATTTAGGTTTGACCCTCTTTTACCCAGCCACTTTTACTTTTTACAGTAAAGTCAAGTTTGTCTGATATTAATTTAGCTAGACCAGATCTGTTTTAGTCATTATTTGCTTGGTATAACCTTTTCCATCCTTTTGCTTTCAGCTTTCCTGTGTCTGTGTATTTTAGGTTTGTCTTTTGTAAACACAATATGACTCGACTTTTTAAAAACAAATCAATTTTACTGACACATATTAATAAAGCAGACAATTCATCCAAAGTATACAATCAATGGTATGTGGCATAATCACATAGTTGTGCATTCATTACTTCAATCATTATTATAGCATTTTCATTATTTCAATAATAATAAGCAGAAAAACAGACAAGAAAATTCTTCACCTCTCAATCTCTCTGTTTCGTCTGCTGTACATGGCTGCTCTTTCTGGCTATTCTTACACATTTATTTATTTATTTATTAAGCAGTTTTATTGAGATACAGTCACATACCATATGATCTATCCAAAGTGTATAATCAGTGGCTTTTAGCATAATCACAATGTTGTGCATTCATCATCACAAAAAAATTAGAACAACTTCATTACTCCAGAAAGAAAACTCCACAGCCCTTAGCAGTTCTTCCCCAGCCCTACATAACCACTAATCTAATTTCCTCTTTATAAATTGATTTTTATTTACATTTTATATAAATGGAAGCATACAATGAGGTACTTTGTGTCTGGTTTCTTTCACTTAGCGTAATGGATTTTTTTGGTCTGATATTAACATTTTGTAGTATTAACATACATTTGTTCAGCTTCAGAGAAAAACAATCATATATGCTGATTTACCCATATTCATATCTCATATGAGGTTTTACTATACTATGCAGTCCCATGTTACATTTTTTAGCTTTCCTTTAGCTTTCCTTTAGCAATATACGTGACCTTAGACTTTCCCTTTCAACCACTTTCATACCCACGTAATAGTACTGCTAGTTACAATCATTATGTTGAGCTTTCGCCTTTTCTACTCATTTCCAAAGGTTAACACACATCCTTTTTTACCAATTCTGCACAAGTTAACCCTCAGCTTTCCATTCTCTAAACTCATTCTATTTTCCGGTGACCCATATTCAGGTTATTAACTCCATGAGATTACACAATATATTTAGTTCATAGTAGTGCAGTCATACAGTATTTGCCCTTTTGTGTCTGTCTTGCTTCACTCAACATAATGTCCTCCAGGTTCATCCATATTGCCATATGCTTTATGACTTCATTTCTTCTTACAGCTGCATAATATTCCATCGTGTGAATAGACCACAGTTTGTTTATCCATTCATCTGTTGATGGACACCTGGGTTGTTTTCAACTTTTGGCAATGGTGAATAATGTGGCTATGAACATCGGTGTGCAGATGTCTGTTCATGTCACTGCTCTCAGTTCTTCTGGGTATAAAATCAAAAGTGGTATTGTCAGGTCACGTGGCAAGTCTATATTCAACTTCCTTAGGAACTGCCAATGGCTATACCATTCTGCATTCCCACCAACAGTGAAGAAGTGTTCCTATCTCTCCACATCCTCTCTGACACTTGTAGTTCTGTGTCTTTTTAATACTTGCCATTATGATAGGTGTGGAATGATATCTTATAGTTTTGATTTGCATTTCCCTAATCACTAGTGATTCTGAATATTTTCTTAATGTGTTTTTTTGCCATTTGTATTTCTTATTTGGACAAATGTCTATTCAAGTCATTCGCCCATTTTTTAATTGGGTCATTTGTCTTTTTATTGTTGAGTTGTAACATCTCTTTATATATCATGGATAGTAAACCCTTATCAGACACATGATTGCCAAATATTTTCTCCCATTAAATCGACTGCCTTTTCACCCTTCTTTTTTTTTTTTTTTTTTTTTGAGGTCCTGGAGATTGAATCCAGGACCTTGTATATGGGAAAATGGTGCTCAACAGCTGAGCCACATCCACTCACCTGAGTTGGTTTTTTAGTTTGTTTGCTTGTTGTTTGTTTTGTTTTTAGGAGGCGCTCAACCACTTGAGCCACATCCACTCCCTTCACTCTTTTGACAAAGTCCTGTGAGGTGCAAAAGTATTTAATTTTGAGGAGGTCCCATTTATCTATTTTTTCTTTTGTTGCATATGCTTTGGGTATAAGGTCCAAGAACCACCACCTACAAGATCTTTAAGATGTTTCCCTACTTTTTCTGATAGTAGTTTTATGGTCCTGGCTTTTATATTTAGGTCTTTGATCCATTTTGAGTTGATTCTTGTATAGGGAGTGAGATAGGGGTCCTCTTTCATTCTTCTGGTACTGGATATCCAGTTCTCCCAGCAACACTTGTTGAAGAGACTGTTCTGTCCTGTCAACATGGACTTGGTAGTTTTGGCTGTAGAGGTGAGGGTTTATTTCTGGACCCTCAATTCTATTCCACTGATCGATGTGTCTATCTTTATGCCAAAACCATGCTGTTTTGACCACTATAGCTTTGTAATATGTTTCAAGGTCAGGAAGTGAAATTCCTCCCACATTGCTCTTCTTTTTTAGAATGCTTTTGGCTATTCGGGGGCACTTTCCCTTCCAAATGAATTTGGTAATTGCCTTTTCTATTTCTGTGAAGTAGGCTATTGGAATTTTGATTGGTGTCACACTGATTCTATAAATCAGTTTGGGTAGGATTGACATCATCCCGATATTTAGTCTTCCAATCCATGAATGTTTTTCCATTTGTTTAGGTCTTCATTGATTTCTTTCAGCATTGTTTGTAGTCTTCTGCATATAGGTCTTGTACTTCTTTGGTTAAATTAAGTCCTAGGTATTTGAGTCTTTTCGTTTTCCCCTGATTTCCTCCTTGGATTGTTCAGTGCTAGTGTACAGAAACATTACTGGTTTTAGCTGTTGATCTTGTATCCCACCAGTTTGATGAACTCATTTATTAGCTCAAGTAGCTTTGTTGTAGACATTTAAGAATTTTCTAACCATAGGATCATGTCATCTGCAAATAGTGAGAGTTTTACTTCCTCTTTTCCTATTTAAATGCCTTTTGTTTATTTATTTTTCTTCTCTAATTGCCCTAGCTAGAACTTTTGGTACAATGTTGAATAACAATGGTGACAGTGGGCATCCTTGTCTTGTTCCTGATCTTAGGGGGAAAGCTTTCAACCTTTCCTCATTGAGTACGATGTTGGCTGTGGGGTTTTCATATATGCCTTTTATCATATTGAGGAATTTTCCTGTCTTTCCAAGTGTTTATATCAAGAAAGGATGGTGGATTTTGTCAAATGCCTTTTCTGCACCTATTGAGATAATCATGTTGTGTGTTTTTTTCCTTCCATTTCTTAACGTGGTATATTACATTGATTGATTTTCTTATGTTGAACCAGCCTTGCATACCAGGAATAAATCCCACTTGGTCATGATGCTGTTGGATTCTATTTGCAAGTATTCTATTGAGAATTTTTGCATCTGTGTTCATTAGAGAGATTGATCGATATTATGAGAAACTATATGCCAACAAACTAGACAACCTGGATGATATGGACAAAGTTCTAGAAACTCATAACCAACCTACACTGACGCAACAAGAAATACGAGAACTTAACAAACCAATCACAATTAAGGAGATTGAATCCGTCATAAAAAATATCCCAGCGAAGAAAAGTCCATGACCAGATGGCTTCACAGGTGAATTCTACCAAGCATTTCTAAAAGAATTAACACCAATCATGTTTAAACTCTTCCAAAAAATTGGAGAGGACGGAAAATTACCCAACACATTTTATGAAGCCTATATCACCCTAATACCAAAGTCAGATAAAAACACTACAAGAAAAGAAACTTACAGATCAATCTCTCTAATGAACACAGATGCATAAATTCTCAACAAAATACTTGCAAATCAAATCCAACAGCATATCAAAAGACTTATACATCACGACCAAGTGGGATTTATTCCTGGCATGCAAGGCTGGTTCAACATAAGAAAATCAATCAATGTAATACACATTAACAAATTGAAGGAAAAAAAACACATGATCATCTCAATAGATGCAGGAAAGGCAATAAACACAAACCAACATCCTCTTTTTTTTTTTTTTTTTTTATTTTATTTATTTATTCATTTATCCCCCCCTTGCTGCTTGTGCTCGCTGGGTCAGCTAACCACGCCGTGCGGGCGGGCTTGCCTTCACCAGGAGGCCCCGGGAACCGAACCCGGGGCCTCCCATATGGCAAACAGGAGCCCCACTGATTGAGCCACAGCCGCTTCCCTCAACATCCTTTTTTGATAAAAATATTTCAAAAGATAGGAATAAAAGGAAAACTCCTCAATATGTTAAAAGGCATATATGAAAAACCCACAGCCAACATCATATTCAATGGGGAAAGGTTGAAAGCTTTCCCCCTAAGATCAGGAACAAGACAAGGATGCCTACTGTCACCATTGTTATTCAACATTGTACTAGAAGTTCCAGCGAGGGCAATTAGACAAGACAAAAAAATTAAAGGCGTCCAAATAGGAAAAGAGGAAGTAAAACTCTCACTGTTTGCGGATGACATGATCCTGTATTTAGAAAATCCTGAAGTATCCATAACAAAGCTACCTGAACTAATAAATGAGTTCAGCAAAGTGGCAGGATACAAGATCAACACGCAAAAATCAGTAATGTTTTTGTACACTAGTACTGAACAACCTGAGGAGGAAATCAGGAGGAAAATTCCATTTTCAATAGCAACAAAAAGACTCAAATACCTAGGAGTTAATTTAACCAAAGAAGTACAGGACCTATATGCAGAAAACTACAAAACAATGCTGAAAGAAATTTAAAAAGACCTAAACAAATGGAAAGACATTCCGTGTTCATGGATTGGAAGAATAAATATCATGAAGATGTCAATCTTGCCCAAACTGATTTATAGATTCAATGCAATACCAATCAAAATCCCAACAGCTTACTTTACAGAATTAGAGAAGGCAAACACCAAATTCATCTGGAAGGGCAAGTGCACCCGAATAGCCAAAAGTATTCTAAAAAAGAAGAGCAGTGTGGGAGGAATTTCACTGCCTGACCTTGAAACATATTACAAAGCTACAGTGGTCAAAACAGCATGGTACTGGCATAAAGATAGACATATCGATCAGTGGAATAGAACCGAGAACCAGAAATATACCCTCACCTATACAGTCAACTGGTTTTTGACAAACCTACCAAGCCCATGCAAATGGGGAAAAACAGTCTTTTCAACAAATGGTGTTGGGAGAACTGGGTATCTATAACCAAAAGAATGAAAGAGGACCCTATCTCACCCCCTATACAAGAATCAACTCAAAATGGATCAAAGATCTAAATATAAAAGCCAGGGAAGCGGCTGTGGCTCAATCAGTAGGGCTCCCGTTTACCATATGGGAGGCCCCGGGTTCGGTTCCCGGGGCCTCCTGGTGAAGGCAAGCCCGCCTGCACGGCGTGGTTAGCTGACCCAGCGAGCACAAGCAGCAAGGGGGGGATAAATGAATAAATAAATAAAACCTTTAAAAAATAAATAAATAAATAAATAAATAAATATAAAAGCCAGGACCATAAAACTACTAGAAAAAAATGTAGGGAAACATCTTCAAGACCTTGTAGTAGGTGGTGGTTTCTTGGACCTTACACCCAAAGCACGTGCAACAAAAGAAAAAATAGATAAATGGGACCTCCTCAAAATTAAACACTTTTGCACCTCACAGGACTTTGTCAGAAGGGTGAAAAGGCAGCCAACTCAATGGGAAAAAATATTTGGAAATCACATATCTGATAAGGGTTTAATATCCAGGATATATAAAGAGATGTTACAACTCAACAATAAAAAGACAAATGACCCAATTAAAAAATGGGCCAAAGACTTGAATAGACATTTCTCCGAAGAATTACAAATGGCAAAAAAACACATGAAGAAATGCTCAACATCACTCATGATTAGGGAAATGCAAATCAAAACTACAATGAGATATCATTTCACACCTATCAGAATGGCCACTATTAAAGAGACAGAGAACTACAAGTGTTGGAGAGGATGTGGAGAGATAGGAACACTTCTTCACTGTTGGTGGGAATGCAGGATGGTACAACCACTATGGAGGACTGTTTGGCAGTTCCTAAAGAAGTTGAATATAGACTTGCCATGTGACCCTGCAATACCACTACTGGGTATATACCCAGAAGAATTGAGAGCAGTGACACGAACAGACATCTGCACACCGATGTTCATAGCCACATTATTCACCATTGCCAATAGCTGGAAACAACCCAGGTGTCCATCAACAGATGAATGGATAAACAAACTGTGGTCTATTCACACGATGGAATATCAGTAAGAAGATATTCAGTAAGAAGAAATGAAGTCATAAAGCATATGGCAACATGGCTGAACCTGGAGGACATTATGTTGAGTGAAGCAAGCCAGACACAAAAGGACAAATACTGTATGAATGCGTTACTATGAACTAAATATATTCTGTAACATATTGTATGATTCCATTTATGTAAAAGGTAAATATAAATCAATTTATAAAGATGAAATTTCATTAGTGGATATATAGGGATAGGGAAGGCATGCTAAGGGGTGTGGAGTTTTTCTTTTTGGAGTAAT
>JAKSZT010053883.1:7361359-7379985 GCA_026826555.1 Tolypeutes matacus | reverse complement strand
GGGCCTGGGGAGGGCCTGGACGGGCCTGGGGAGGGCCTGGACGGGCCTGGGGAGGGCCTGGACGGGCCTGGACGGGCCTGGAGGGGCCTGGGGAGGGCCTGGACGGGCCTGGGGAGGGCCTGGAGGGGGCCTGGAGAGGGCCTGGACGGGCCTGGAGAGGGCCTGGACGGGCCGGAAGGAGCCTGGGGAGGGGCTGGGGCGGCCCCCCGCGGTGGGGGGGAGGGGCAGCCTTTTCCCCTGGAGTGGGGGGCGTCGGCGGAGCCCCCGTGGTTTGCTGAGCGAGGCCGTGGGACGCAGCGTGCCCAGGCCGCGCGCTGCCACCTTTCATAATTAAGAAGCACAAACGCCAAGAAAAGGTCCTTAGAATCGGAAAAGCCCAAATGTGCGCAGTGGGGCCGGGCCCGCGCCGCTTCCTGGGGCGTCTTCACTTCCTGGGCTGCGTCCCTGCCAGGCTGCCCGCGGCGGGTCTTTTCCTCCCTGCCCACCCCTCGGGCTGGGCCATTCCTGACCCGGGGCCCTTAGCTTTCCAGGAAGGTGGGACCCTGGGGCCGAGCCCGCCCATTTTGGGTCTTGGCGCAGCCGCCTCTGAGAGCATATCCGTTCTGGCCTGTAAATGAGCCAGTGACAAACCATTTAGCACCCCGTGGTCTCTGAGACTAAAGGAACCCAAGGGGCAGATGGTTCCAGAACAACACGTAACCCGTGTTACTAGATGTGGCCAGGGCTGCGTTTCGCACGAGCAGATATCCCTTTTTTTAACTTTATTTTGTACGTTTAATAATTGAAAATACAAACAATTAAAAACTAAAAAGTAAACACAGATGAATAAATATATACATTTCTCAATTAAATCTGATGAGATATCCATTCTTAACCATCCTCACTTCACCGAGGCTCCCCGAAGCTTCCAGGGGCTGCTGGAACAAGGGAGTGCGTTTAGGGGTAACCTGCAGCTGGGAGGTTTTTTGTCGATTCCCACTCTGTTCCCGGATGTGGAGTTACTGCAGGAATTACACACCTGCTTGTAGTCTTTTCTCCCATTCGAACTTTGTGTACAATAAGTGCTGAGAGAGAACCAGATTAGAGACCGAGAGCTGCAGGGATCGAAGAGAGGGAAGGGAACTGTCGTTCATCGACTGACTGGTGTGCCAGGGCTACTTATTTAATCACTACCACCTTCTGAAGAAACTGGCATTGTCCTCTTTTTACAGATGAGCAACCTTTGGCTCAGAGAGGGTAAGTAACTTTCCAAGGTCACACAGGGACTAAGTGGCAGAGTCAGGGTTTAAACCCACAGTTTCAGACTCCAGAGCCATGTCCTTTCCTGGGCACCAGGTTAGTTGGGGCTGGCTTTCTGCCCTGGCTGTTTATGTCCATGGAGGGAGGAGAGAGCTTATTTGGTTTGGACCCTTTTTTTTTTTTTTTTTGAGCAACTTTATGGGCCTGGCAGCCCAAGTGCTGCATCAGGTGTGAGTTGTGCCAGCTTGCGATGCCAAGAATGAAAAGACTGGTCCTTGTCTCAACTGGGGAAAGCAGTCCCATGTTTCAAGGATCTAGTCAGAGACAGTACTGGGAGGCCCCCCGCAGCTAGAGTTGCCAGGCAAAATACAGGCTGTCCAGTTAGACGGGCATTTCGGGTCAACATGGGTACTTTTCTGTAGTATGTATGTAGGCATGTCCCATGCAGTAGTTGAGACATGCTAAAATAATATTTTTTCTCTGAAATTGAAATTGAACTGATGTTTTGCATTTTTATTTGCTAAATCTGGCAAGCCGGTTGAGGACAGCTGTTGACTCCTTGCTCCCAGGCACTTAAGTGGGACATTCCGACGTCAGAGTCCCTCTGGAGCTGCGGAAATACTTGCTCATGTCAGACATTCTTCGGCACTGGCCGAGTGCCTCCTTGTGCCCAGCTCGGCAAGAGATGCTGCTCTTTGCTTGCCAGAGTGGGCAGTGGGGCCAGCGAGAAAAAGTGTGCCCTTTACGCCCAGAGCAGCCTCTACCTGCGCCCCTTCCTTCCCTGTCTTGAGGCAAGTCGTGAGCAGGAGTGACCTTGGGACGAGCTTAGACAGGACTAGACTCAGGTGCATAAAGTTTGTGGGAAGAAGTCTAAGAGTAACGGCAGCTACCAGGTTCCAGGGCTGACCACCTGGTGGGCTTTGAGTCAAGTCCTTCACTCTCCCTGGACCACTAGGTCCCCACCACAGCCCTAGGAAACAGGTAGTTCTACCCACACAGCTTCTAAGTCTCAGAGCCAGAATTCAAATCCACATAATTGACCCTGGTGCCACACAGTTGAGCATTCCATGACCCTGCCTCCTTGGGCAGAGACTGTCTTTGTGGCAGGCCTAATTCGTGTGCCCTAGCCTCAGCCACCTTCGGGGATCTCGCTGCCTCACCTAACAGGCTATTGAGTGTTTAAACAGGACTGCTAGAAAGGGATTCTGCATGTTGATCATAGATCTGTCAGCCACTTGTCTAGGACCCCGCCCTCCAGCCCCCAGCGGCAGACAAAGAGCTTAGGTCCTGGTCCACATGACCCTTTGGTTTCTCCTTAGCCTTCCCTTCTCCAGCAAAGCCACCTCATTTCTATTTGCCCTTCTTCATCCATCCCTCCCCTTGCACTTCTGGGTCCTGACAGTGGAGCACTGTGGAGAGAGCAAAAGCCTTGGGGCCAGACAGACCTGCATCAAGGCCAGGCTTTCCTATTTATTTGCTGTGTGACCTTGAGCAGGCTTCTTAACCTCTCTGAGTGTCAGTTTCCTCACTGCAAAAAAAAGAGGCTAAAAATAGAGTCTACCATCTACATTGATTATAAGAAGAGGATCCGGTGGTCCAGGAAGTAGTACCGCATTAGCGTTAAAAACCCAGGCCAGGTATACCTATTCTGAGGTTCAAGTGTGGGCACTTTTATTGACTTTCTGATTTGGGCCAATTTGCTTAATCTGGCAAAGCCTCAGGTTCTTCATAAGCCAATCAGGGCTGATACTCACTGCACCATACACTTGTGAGGATGACCTGGCCAGGTGGTCAGTGCGGGATCGACACGTAGCAGGTCCCAGTCAGGAGCAGGAGCTGCTGGTCATGTTGTGCGGTGCGTGTCCTACCCGCTCCTTAGCGCTTATTAAACGGACACTTACGGGGACTGTCCAGATGCCTTGTCTCTGTGCACGGCTTCATTTCACCCATTAGGAAGCCGAGGCTCAGAGACTGGAATGTGGGGCTCCTACTGCCAGCGCAGCGTCCTGCAGCCCCCTGCTGCCTTGGCCCATTGCCCCCCACCCCCGGACACATTGGACGCTGCCCAAGAGAGAGCCAGGCAGCCTCCCGTGGGCCAGCGCGTGCAGTGAGAACCCAGAGGCTCAGGTCCTTCTCGCCCAGCTGGAAAAGGCACCATCTAGATCCTGGCCCCCGCTCAGATCCCTCCCCTGCTTCCAGCTTCTCTTGATCTGCCTGAGAATCCCAGCATCTCCTGATTACCAGAAAGGTCCCCAGAGCCCGCACACAGTCCTGTGCTGCCAGTGAGTCACCGATGCCAGTGAGGCCTCGGAGCAGGGCCTGCCAGGAAGGGTCCAGCTGGGCTCGGCTTCTACTCTCCAGAGCTTTCCCAGCCTGTGAGGACTCCCTGGTCTGTGTGGTTGTGTCCTCCCTGTTACAAAGAAGGGGAAGCTGAGTCAGAGTTGTCCCCATTTTCTATGGGTTTCTTTTCCTGGGGACTTAAGTGATCAACTGCTGCTAAGTGTCTTAAACATTTATAAGGGAAAAGGGATTAGCTGTCTCTTAAGGACCTGTGGTAGTTCCAGGTTAGGCCTTTTGCTTCGCTACCAGACGGCATCATTCAGGACCGTCGCCAGGCGTACATTCTGTTTACAGGCCTGTCCGCTTCTAGGCAAAGTCTTTATCTCGTGGGCTAAAAGCATTTCACGCTGTTCCTTCCTAATAAACCAGGGCTCGGCAGCCCCCAGAACACCCAGTTACTAAAGACCATTGTGCCTGGATGCCAAAACCAGAGCCAGCGTGAGAGCCTTTGGAAATGAAGATTGTTTCTGGAACCAGAAGTCAGCAGTGGGAGGGATAAGATGTTTTTTCTTGAGGAAAGTGGTGATGTGAGCCGCTTCCCCTACCCCTCCTTCCGTTGTGTCTTCTCCTGGGTGAAGGGCTGAGAAACCCAGAACCACCATAGCTGGCCGCGTGGCCTGCAGGTCCTTCCCCTTCCTCTGTGGGCAGTGTTTAGTGCTTGAGGTAAAGATCAGAATCCCCAAGCCTCCCCACCCAGCCTTGCCCACCTCCCCTCCTTCCACTCTCCTTTTACCTTCCTCACTGGCTTCCTTTCAGTTCCCAGAATGTTTCATGCTCCCTTCTACCACAGGGCCTTTGCCTGAAATCTTCTCCCCTCTGCCCTTGGCTGAGCCCCTGCTCACCACCTTAAATGACACTTCCAGAGAAGCCTGCCTTCACCAGCACCTTCCCTGCCAACGTTACTCTTAGGCTTCTTCCCGCAAACTGTGCACCTGCGTCTAGTCCTTTCTAAGCTCATCCCATAGTCACTTCTGCTCAGGACTTGCCTCAAGACAGGGATGGAAGGGGCTCAGGTAGGGGCTGCTCTGGGTGTAAAGGGCACGGGTTAGCTCTTCTCGCCTGGCCCCAGTGCCCGCTGTGGCAGGCAAAGAGCAGTGTCTCTCTCTGAGCTGGGCACAGGAGTCCCCACCCCGTCTCTGCTACTGGCCAGCTGGGTGACCTCAGGCAAGTCACTTCCTTCTGAGCCTCAGTTTTCTCCACTGTAAAATGGGGCTAATAGTGCCTCAGAGGACCATGAGGATTCCCTGCGTTTATATACGGGAAGCACTTAGAATGGTGCACTTGGCCATAAATGAAGGTAGATGGACAGTGAAGGTCCCTTCTAGAGCGAGTGTTCTGTAAGGTACAGACTCAGCCTTTTCAGTTGGGGGCCATGTGAATTCTCAGACCGAATTGTTTTCCTAGTCTTCTGTGATTGCAAGTGCGCTTTCTTCTGGGCTGTCGTTTGTTCTGGCACTGGGAGCTGCAGGTGGACGGGAACTACCCCAGCTCCCCCGCGTGGAGACAGCTGCTCTATGGTGCACATCACAGGCTCCCACCAAACGACCACTTTACTGCTTGCGCAGCACAAAGGGTCTAAAAGAGCAGGGAAAAGATCCCACCTGCCAGCCCCCGGGAGGTCCACTGCTAGGGTGAGGGTTGGTGGGTGCAGCTCCCCAGGCCTCCCTTTGCCTTAGAAATGAGGGGCCCCTGCAGTGCCTGAGAGCTGAACTTTCATACAGTCCAGGGGGAGGGGCTCTGCCAGTGAGCAGCCTGTGCCCTGGCAAGCTGCTGGTGCTGATGAGGATCTAACGGCTCCCGGCTGCCTGCGGTCTCTTGCAAAATAGAAGCTTAAACCAAACGCCTGCACGCAAACAGGCACGAGGGAGAAGGAGGGGCAAAGGCCAGGGCTGGGAGCCAGCCGCTGAGCATGTCCTTGACTTCCCCGGCACCCCGTGTGGAGGATGTTCAGATTTGTCTCGAGCCTGTTTTTGCCGTCGGCCGCAGGCTGTGCCACCCTTGTGCAGGCTGAGCACGCTGGTTTGGGACTCAGACAAAACTGAGTTCTTGGTTTGCCACTTGGTATCTGTGGAGTTGTTGTCAACCTACTTGACCTCTGGGCCTCATGTTCTCATCTGTAGAATGGACGTAAACATGGTGTCTGTTCCAGAGGCCTTCGTGAGGCCCAGTTGGGGTCATGTGAGGTGGCCGGCCCTGGGCCTGGCACCTGGTGAGTGGGCAGTAGAGAGTGACCCTTCTAGAAACGTGCTTCCCCCCTCAGCCAGGGCTTTTCGTCATCGGTGGTGATTCCTCCTTCCGTCCTTTCACCCAGACAGGAGACCTGGGCCTTTGGCTGCAAACGCTTGCTCCTGCCCCCGCACTCCCCATGCTCTTGGATCTTTCCCTCCCAGCCGGGTCCCTGCTGGCCTTCGAGGAGATGCCCCCAAGGGCCCCCTTCATCACTGTGTCCCATAGCGGCCTTCAGGGTCTCAGTGCCACCCCCCTTCCCCCACCCTCTGCCGTTGTCACGTCCTGAACCTCATTGTGGCTCTGTGTGCCCCCGGGGCCTGATTCCCTGCCTTTGCTTCTGGGTGCCCACCACCCCCACACCCCCATGCCTGTCTGATTCCTGTTCTTTAGCCCTCAGCTGGGAGTTCCCTCTTGGAAGCTCTCACCAGTGACTACCCCTCCATCACCCAGTATTGTCTACTCCTTTGTTTGCTTTCAACTGTGGCCTCCCCCCCCACACTTGCTCTCTGTGTCCATTTGCTGGGTGATCTTCTGTGTCTGTTTTTTGCCTTCGCTTCTCATTTTTCTCCTCCAGGCTTCTAGGGAATTCCGATGTGGGAGATAGGCACCCTGTCACTTGTGCCAACTCGGTTCCTTGTTTCTGGCGCATCTCGCCTTGACTCTCCCCTGCGTCTCTCTTTTGTTGTGTCATCATCGTGCTGCATGGTTTGCCATGCAGGCCTGGCTCGCCTGCTCGCCTTTTTAACTGGAGGTCCCGGGGATAGAACCCAGGTCCTCCCATATGGTAGACAGCTGCTCAATCATTTGAGCCACATCTGCTTCTCAACTGGGGTCTTTTGATTACCAGGAATAGGGCCCAGTTCCAGTAAAGGGGGCTGTCGTTTTGAGGATATACAAAGCGATAAAAAGATTGGACTATTGCAGAAATCCAGGAAGAGCAGCCAGAGGGATGTTTTCTCAACACGCGTCATACCCTGTTCCTCCCCTGCAGAAAATCCCCTCAGTGGCTTCCCTCTCTGCACTGAGAATAAAACCCTCGCTCCTCTTGGAGGCCCTCGAGCCGCCTCCTCTTCAGCCATGCTGGGTCCTGGCCTTTTCCTTGATGCACTTGCCTGCCCCCCAGCACCCCGGCTCTAGGGTCCCAGGAAATCACACTGGTGTGTGCCCACCCTGGCCTCTCATTGAGGCCTCCCTGCTTCCAGAACAGACTCCCAGCAGCCCCGGAGGACCATCAGCCCTGGGAAGCAGGCAGGGCTGCAGGTGGCAGCTCTGCCCCTGCCCCTTGTTCTCGTCCCCACTGTAGCCAGCCTTCCCTTTCACAGGCATTTGCAAAGCCCTCAGGCCGGGTGGGCCCTCCTATGTCTTTTGGCTCCCAGCCACCCCCCACCCCCACCCCCACCCCCGCCATGGTACAAACACTTACAAACCTGTTCCCCCTGTTTTGTACCGCAGGCCATCCTCCTGGTTCACTGGCTGCTGACGACCTGGTGAGTGACTCCCTGGGGGCCCCACCTTGCTGCAAGGCCAAACAGCACCCTTTCAGGGAGCACTGCTGGGGAGCCCCCACAGCCCCAAGAATGTCAGGGGTCAGGCTGCGCCCAGAGGCGTCTGTCACCACTGCTTTCCAGGAGCTACCAACTCATTCTAGGCTGGGTAAGACAGTGCCCCCAGCTCAGGTCCCCCTCCCGATCCCCTCTGAGCCTCTTCGTGGCTTGGCATGACCCCGCTCTTCCCAGAGGCCTTTGTGCCCGGGAGGTCTGTGATGATGAAGCCGGGGGCTGGTCTCGAACACCGTGATGGATTCCTGAGGCAGCTGGGGCGGCCTGCCTGGGACAGCTCTGTGGGTCTGTGGACCTGGGCAAGTCTCTTAACCTCTCTGTGCCTCAGTTTTCTCATCTGTAAAATGAGGATATTATTAGTGCCTCCCTCGGGTGTGGTTAACACACATGCACATAAATGAGTCAATATTAAGCACTTACACTGTAGAGCGCGCTCTCTGAGTGTTAACTAGATTTCTCATTGGGTTGACAAGAAAACAAGCAGTATCATTGTGTAGCAATACCCTAAAAAAATAAACGAGGGTGGGCACTGTGTTAGAAAGTTAAAGATGAGGAGCTCAGGGAAGGTGTCCCGGGGTGAACCTCTCAGCCGAGATGAAAGGAACAGCATGGGCTGTTCAGGGCGTGTTCAGGGCGGAGGGGAGAGCACGGGCAGGGCTGGCAGCGTCAGGGAACTCGGCCCATCCGAACAGCGGGGAAGAGGCTGGCGCAGACCTGGAGGTCTGAGCAGTGTCCAGGGTTGGGGCCGCAGGGCCTCATGGCCACGGGGAAAAGTCTCTTATTCCAAGTGGGTCAGGAACCCGTGGGAGGGTTTTTAGCAGAGGAGTGAGGGTGCCTGGTTCCTGTTACCAGAGAATGGCCCATAGGGGGCAGGAGCGGAAGAGGGAGACCAGCGGGGAGGTGACTGCAGCAGCCTGGCAGGAAGGGAGGGTGGCTTGGACCTGGAGGCAGGGCCGATGGCATTTGCTGGCATCCGTGACCCGCAGCCGGGGTGGAGAAGAGCAGGTTCCTGGGAGCTGGGGAGGGGGTGGGCGCAGCCTGGCGGGGCTGAAGGTGCCTCTTCCCCCAGGGGCTGCATCGTGTTCCCGGCCCCTTACGCCTGGGCCAACTTCAGCATCCTTGCCTTGGGCGTGTGGGCCGTCGCTCAGCGGGACTCCACTGACGCCATCTGCATGGTGAGCCCGGGGCAGCAGGCATGGGAGCTGGCTGCAGGGTGAGCCCAGCTCCCTGCCGTGGCTTCCCCTCACCCGTCCTGAGCTTCCCTCTCTTCCTTGTCCCCCCCCAGCTTCCCATCTTCTAGAGCCTTGCAGATAAGCCACCCCAGGCCCCCAGGCCTGCGTCTCTGCTTCCCTGGCTCAGAGCCCCCAGTCTTCTCAGTGTCTTCCCTGGGAAAGGCATGTGAGGGGCTCCATCGGTGCCCCTCCCAGAGACCCACCCGCCAGCCCGAATCTAGGGCTTCTCTTTAGTGGGGAGGGATGTGGCTGGGAGACCCGGCCAAGAAGGAAGCCCAGCACTCGGAAGTCGAGAGCTGCCCCAGCCTGCTGCAGCCTCCCCCAGGGTTTGCTTCCCAACGTCCAGGAGGCCCCGTAAAGTCAAGCCAAGGCTGGGGGTCTCTCAGGGTGTTTGAGAAGAGATTTCCTTTGTTGGTGGAGACTAGACTGGGTGTATCAAAGGGACCTGCCATCCCGGAGGTTCTGGGACCAAGTCTTGTGCCTGGACTTGTCCCCAGAGTGCCGGGAAGTGGGGGGTTGAGGACTCTGACGGGGAGTCGCAGGCAGACCCCCGCGTCTGCTTCCCAGGCCCACAGTCCAGTCTGGTAGGCTCCACTGCTTGCTTGATGCCAGCAGTTTCCCAGCCTCCCACTTCCCATCTGGCACAGGTGGTGGGGGCGGGGTGGGCGCGACAGGGCTGTCCCTGCTCACAAACTTGTTCTGACGCGTGGCCACCCCCTGGGCCCCGCGCCCCGCGTGCCTTGCAGTTTCTCGGGGGCTTGATGACCACCATCCTCCTGGACATCATCCACATCGGGGTCTTCTACCCGCGGGCGGGCCTCTTGGACACGGAACGCTTTAGTGTCGGCATGGCCATCCTCAGCCTAATCCTGAAGCCCTTCTCCTGCTACTTTGTCTACCAGATGTACCGGGAGCGCGGGGGTGATCTCCAGCTCCACGCTGGTGAGGCCGTGCCCTACCCTGCCCAGCACCCAGCTCATCCTGCCAGCCAAAGTGCTGGCACTGCCACCTCCCAACCACTCCTCCGCCTCTGCCTTGCCTGACCCCCGGCCCCTGCCCCAGGAGCCAGCCTTGCCCCACAGAAAGCGTGGACGCTCCCAGTCTCTGACGCAGGGGCCCGATGGCTCTGTGCAGAGTGGGGGCAGCTTCTAGACCCTCCCTCACCCAGAGCCCCAGGGCAGCTGGTGGTTGGAGTAGTCAAGAGGCAGCTCTGGGCAGCCCGGGCCGGTCGGGGGCACCTGTGGAGTCGGCGTCTCCTTGCGGCCCCCACCTGAACCCTCCCAGGAGGTCCTGTTTTCCTGCCGAGAGGCAGGGGTGCCTTCCCCTTCTGCAGCAGTTCCTGCCCCAGTGACCCAGTCTGAGCTCCTGTGTCCTCCTCAAGGAGCTGTTTTCCTGCTCTTTCAGACAGATGTGCTCATTTCCTTTCCCTCTTTGAGAGGGAAGTGGAGGGAGGGGTACGTGTGGTCTTCTGTCTTTTACTCCTGAGAGGCCCAGAGAGGACTGTGACCCACCCCAGGGAGCAGCTGGGGCAGGACAGCAGTGGCCTGGGTCCGGGCCCTCAGGCTCTGCTGCCAAGTCACCAACAGAGTGGGGCTGGTCCGTAAAACGTTGCTTTTTGTCCATTTTATGTTCTCAAACCTTGAGTGAAGTTACCTTTACCAAAATCCATCGTGGATGTCACACATTACACAAAGCTCCAGGTTTACCAGGACTCCCCAGGGAGCACGGCAGTGGCCCTTCCCTGAGTCCTGGGCAGCCTCGGGCAGCCCCTGAAGCTTCTTGGGGCCTGAAGGCGGGGAAGGGGGTGGCACCTCCCCTGGTGGCCTGGAGCACCCACGGGGAGGAACCTCCCAGGGAGCCCCTGGCTGAGCTCGGCCCCATCCACAAATATGATGGAGGGGATCTGGTGTCCAAGAGTGGCGTGGGTGCCTCTCCCTTCAGACCAGGTGTGCAGGAACTGGTCTGTCGTCCCCCACCACTGCTCGAGCCCACCCTCCCCGGGAATGCCCTGGGGTGAGCTTAGGAACCAGTAACCTTCCTCCATTGGCAGGACGGGGAAACTGAGCCCCAGGTCCTTGGGACTTGTTTAAATGTACAGAGCTGGGTTGGGAGTCGCGAGGGGCACTGAGCCTGCTCCCCTGCTGTGCACTGCCGGCCGCCACTCAATGGGGCCTCCTGTTCTCATCTGCCAATTTGGGACAATAACAATGGCTGCGGTGTTGTGGAGCAGCAGAATTGAGAGAATGGTGCATGTTAAAGGCTCGGTACCTGGGAGCAGCCACCACTGTCACCATCCTTGGTGCCAAGACGCCTGCTCTGGCTATGGGGGAGGCGGTGGGGTGGGGGTGGGTTTGGAGTCAGTAGACTTGCTGACCTCTCACCTCACATTTCTCTTTCTGGTCCCAGGGTTCTTTGGGCCGTCCCAGGAGCACAGTGCCTACCAGACAATTGACTCGCCAGAGGCGCCCACTGACCCCTTTGCAGGCCCGGAGGGCAGGAGTCAAGTGTCCCGAGCCTACTGAGCCAGCTCTGCTCTGCCCCAGCCCCAGCGCCACGCCTTCCTCGTGCCTGGGAGTCTGTGCTCGGGAGGCCCCTGCCCTCCCTCTTGGACCCAAGATGAGCACGTCCTCGCGTTCCCCATCTCAGCAGTTGCCTGAATCAAGTGCCCCTAGAGGCCAGGAGCGCCTGTGCACCCCCAGCCCCTGCACACCCCTGTCCCAAACCCCCCAGGCCTCCTGCCCTCATGGGCTCTGCCCAAGCCTGGCAGGGCCAGCATTGGATGGCAGTGAGGCCCTCCCCTTCCCCTCCCTGTACCCCCGGTTTGCGGAGCTGAGCATTTCGGGTAGCACTCAGCCTTGGGAGCTGGGAGTGAGGTCCCCATGCTTCTCACTACCTGGTACCTGGAGTCCAGGGTCCCCTGGCTGGAGGCAGGGGGCGTCCGGAGCACCTGAGCTGCTGTCCCAGTCTCCAGCTGCTCTGTTGGAGACATGACATTAAAGTTTGGGGATTCTGTGGCTGGGCTGCCTTCTGAGCCATGTTTAATCTCCCAGCTGGCCCAGGGCTGGGACTTGCCATTACTGGGGAGATTTCTTATTCCTAGCCCCCAGGTGGAGCCTGGGCTCAGGTATCCAGGCTGTGGCAGGAGGAAGCTGGAGTTTGAAGGGCAGGGGTTTGCGAGAAATTCGACTGTTTCTCTATAATCAGGGGACGCAGATCATGGTTTGAATCCTGCTCTGCCCTGCCACCTACTCATTGTGTGACCTTGAGCACCTTAACGCCTCTGACCCCAGGTAAAGAGCTAATGGCTGTCCACAGGGTGTTAATGGAAATTAATTGTAAAATGCCTGGCCCAGGGCACAGAGCAGTGGAGCTGCTCCAGGCACCTGGAGGGTGTTGTGTGAAGATGAGGGGCCACCAAGCTGACTTGGCTGACATGTTTCCAGAAGCTCCATGGGCCCCATGGCCAGTGCCGACCCCACTTTGGGGGTCTGAGCACTCAAAATCGCTGTTCTCCCCAGAGGCCCGTGGGGATGACCTCGGCCTGGGTGCCTGGGCTTCCCCAGGTGCGTGGCCCCCACCAGTCTCCTTTGTCCACCTGTCAATCAACGGAGGCTGCATACCTGGCATGTGCTGGCTGAACCCAGGGGCCTGCATTCCAGGGGAACAATTAAATGATTCTCCTTCGGGGACATGAGAGCAGTAGTGTGAACTGAAAAACCTGAGTTTTTCAATCTATTGATCACGGGGGTACGTGCAGTAAAAGTAGAAGAACATGGACCAGAAGGCTACTCGGAGGTGTGATTGTGGTGACCGGGGCTGTGGAAAGGGACGAGAGCTCACGACTTGTTCCTCCGCACGCGGAAAGCTGGCGGCCTGTGTGCTGTGTCGATGTTGTGAACGCGCCAGGTGTCCAGAGGGGCTACAGAAGCAAGGGGAAGGGGCTCGGGGCGAGGGAGAATGGGTGCCAGCCTGCCCAAGCTCCGTCCCTCACAGCCCCAGACCCAAATCCCAGTGCTCTTGGGGAGAGGCAGGGGAAGGTGGCTTGCTTAAGTGGGTTCCAGGATTTCTTAAGGAAACCCTGGGAGAAACCAGAAAGGCAATGGGGAAGCAGGACAGCCGAGGGGAAGGAGCCCCACAAGGGTGTGGCCTCGTCCCATGGGGGCACTTGGGAGTGTCAGTGACGCCCCAGGGTGTGCCTGGGTCCCCGGGCCGCTGAGGGGTAGGCTGGGGCATTGGCGACTTGAAGCCCCTAGGTGTCCTGGCTTCCTGAGCATGCAGGTAGAGTGCTCCAGGAGCCTGAGGACTGTCCTCTGAGGAGGGGCACAGGCGGGGAGGGCCAGTGTGCCTGGGCCCCACGGAGAGCTGCTGAGATGGCTCAGCAAACCCTGAGAGCCTGTGTGAGTCAGGCAGCGTTCCAGGTGCTGTGGACGCCCCAGTGGGAAAGGCCCCTGGCCCCGGGAGCTTCCGTTGGGGGTGCGGGGTCAGTTACGTGATCATGTATGTGTGCCTCGTGTGTCCATAACCACGTAGTCTCACTTGTGAGTAGTACACCATGAAGGGAGAGCGATCTGGGAGGGTGTGGGTTGCCATTTTAGACAGCGCGGTCCTGGCAGGGGAAGAGCTGCTGGGAAGCCTGAGGGGAGAGCATGCCTGCCTGGCGGGTTTGGGGCACAGATAGGCCCGTGTGGCTGGAGTGGAGCGAGTGGTGGGAGAAGGTGAGGTCAGCTGGTGCAGGGCATAGTGCAGGCCCCTGAGACCTGAGGCCTTTACTGAGACAGCAGCCCCTGGAGGGCTTGGAGCAGAGTTGGACCTGATCTGACCTACATCCTGGGAGGACAATGTCGGTGGCTTGGACAGGATGGGGGCAGGGGGCTGGGAGGGGCCTGCCAGCTCTCAACTCGGAAAGGTGTCCAAGGCAGAGTGGCAGGGTCTGCTGCTGGGCAAACAGTAATAACTAAGAACAACGTAGTCCCATTTCCTCAAGAGCTACCCAGATTATGTGAACCTGGATTTTTACAAACATTCAATGGGAAGCGGTGTGGCTCAATCACTGGGGCTCCCGTTTACCATATGGGAGGCCCCGGGTTCAACTCCCAGGGCCTCCTGGTGAAGGCAAGCCCGCCCGCACGGCGCGGTGAGCTGACGCAGCAGGACGACCCAGCAAGGGGAGACAGACAGAAAAATGCAAAGCAAATGGACACAGCAAGGGGTAGATAAATAAATAAATCTAAAAAAAAAAAAAAAAAAAAAAACATTTGAGTTAGCTTTAAGAACATTTGAAGCATTAAAAGTTTTGTTTCTTTAGTTTCCGGGTTTTAGGAGCATTTAATTTATATAAATGCTTATTCATCCTTAAGCCAATTTATACAGTGTTCCTTTAAGGAATTTTACAAGTTATTTTGGCAATACCATCAGATTTTTAAAAAATCCTATATAAACATTTAGACAAACACACTAAAAACACCTCAACCATTTAAGCATGAGTCAAACAATTTGACTCTTAAAACTGTGAAAAGACAAAACAGAAACAAAACTCATTAAGTCATATGAAAGTGCTGGCTTTGGCCTTGGCCTTGTCAGCCGGTGGGTCTCTCCTGACCTCTGCTTTTGAGTGAGACTCTCAGGGTAAGTTGTTAGCTAAGCCTGAGGATCGGCTGCCTTAAAGCTGCTTCCATGCCGGCCAATCACTGCAACGGTTCAGGAATTGAGGTTTCAGTTCATTTATAAAAGGAATAACCAACTGAGAAGTCTGACACTCGCTGGTGACAGTAGCCAGCACGTCTCCAAAATGCTTTGCGGGGAGTGGATGTAGCTCAGTGGTTGAGCACCTGCGTCCTGTGTACAAGGTCCTGGGTTCAATCCCTGGTACCTCCTGAAAATTTTTTTAAAATGCTTTGATTGGGGATACTTTAGGCGATGGCCTGGAAGGGTCTGTATTTTCCTAAGATCAGTACTTTGATGTGTCCCTAGAAGGGACATCAAGCTGGGCTTCTGTCGTGTGTATAGATATTAGGAGACCTGGAATGTAATTTTATTTTGTGAGGACACATCTCACAAAGTAACGGGGTGCTCATCATTTAGTGGCCCTATTTGGTGATATGAGTTTGGGTACTTGGCAAAAGGGCATTGAATTAGTTGATACAATTTCTTTTGCAATTAGTCTGATTTTTCTTGGAGTCCAGGAAATCCTTTATAAGAGGGTGAAGTTCAGCCCTTGTCCAGTACGTTGATTGGGCTCAGCAAATAGTCTAATTTTTAGGGGCAACTGACATACAGGCTCTGAGGGATTAAGAGGAAAGGGGAATAGGGGAAAGGAGTCTTTGGGACTATAAGGGAGGCAGTAGGACTACTATCAAGATTTTTTCAGTTCTGTGCACTTTAAGCCATCTTTAAAAGGCTGTTTTAGAGTCATTCTGTCTTAATAGCTTTTTTTTTTTTTTTTAAGATTTTATTTATTTATTCGTTTATCCCCCCCTTGCTGCTTGTGCTCGCTGGGTCAGCTAACCACGCCGTGCGGGCGGGCCTGCCTTCACCAGGAGGCCCCGGGAACCGAACCCGGGGCCTCCCATATGGTAAACGGGAGCCCTACTGATTGAGCCACAGCCGCTTCCCTCTTAATAGCTTCTGAATACCAATTGAAAAATTTCCCTCACTTCTTTTGTACTACTTTAAATAGCTTAAGTGTCCCTGAAAGTGGCCACTGCAAACTCGTGTTCCCTAGTGAGATTTACCCATTTATTCAATGAAAAACATGAACTAGGGTCACAGTGAGAAAAAAAAATGTAACAGGCATCTTTACTGAAAGAGAAGAGAGATTTAAGTTTAAACTGAGGAAAGCCCATGTTCAGTCAAAGGTTCTGAAAATGAAAATAATATCAGAGCCCCACAAACAGAAGATCAGGTATGTTAGGGTGTCCTGGAGCCTCGATACCCTCCCCACGCAGACAGAGCAAGACACCAAGGACACATCTGGGCCTGACCAAACCCAAACCAAACCAAAACCAAGGCTAATAATAAACCTGGAGAGCTCAACACAAAGAAAGCGGAGCTCAGATCCAGGAGAAACTTACCCCTTGTGCTCTGGGGGTGTGAGAGCAGTGGACGCACAGGGTCTTATGGATACCAACACCTGGTCACTCGCCAGCCACAGGGACGGGTGGGTGGGTGGGGTCATCCCACTTTTGACACTAGAAACTGTCAAAACAAACTGAGTCACCAATAATAATCAATATAAAGAGTTTATTGATAGAGAAACTGGTCAGGGAGAACTCAAACTGAAGTAGGAGTCTCAAAAATAGCAAGTAGCATCAGCTTATAAAGACAGTGATGGTATTTCCAAAGGGGAAGGTACAATAATTGGTTGACATTTAGGTTCCTTATTATAAAAGAAGGCCTTACAAAGCAGGGGCTGGTCATGGACTGGTTATTACAGTGTATTTGTCTGTTTCGGATAGTATTCCTCTTGGACTGAAACCAGCATATTTCCAATTGTTGTGTAAACTGCAACTTTTACAGGCTATGTTCCATTTTTTGAGAAAACACCCACTTTTGTTTTTAACTCCTTAGAAAGACCCTCTTACTTCTCAGAAAAGGGGTTGCTCCTGGCAATGCCAATGTAGGCAGCAGTTTATTTTACTGAGGAGTGATAATAACAGGGAAAGCTGTGTGCACCAGGGGGTTATACGAGAACTGTGTATTCTCTGCATGATTTTTCTGTAAACCTACAATTTCTCCAAAAACCGAAAACAAACTGGACCAGAGCCAGCGGTCCCTGCAGGTGTGCCTGCCCCAGGCCTGTCCTCAGAGTCTCCAAAAAGGCCACGAAATTTCAACTCCCACAGCCTCCCTCCAAACCAGCTTTGCAGCCAGTGAGCCTTCTTGAAATCCCAAGTGCCTCTGACTGGCTGTCCATCCATCCATCCATCTATTCATTATCAACCTAACAAACACTTGCGGAGTGCTTTCTGCAAGTTTTCAAAAAACTGAAAAATTGTCAGGAAGTGGAGCCGAGGTTTTCCTCACTGGCGCCAGCAGAAATCTGAGAGTGCAGTCCTCCGAGTGCACCTCTGCAACACACGTGTTTGGGTGCCCGTGTGCACGCTTATAAGTCCAGAGACCACGAGCAGGGCCAACGGGTTGATATAAAACTTTATCAGGAGCAGATGTGGCTCAAGCAGTTGAGTGCCTGCTTCCCACATGGGAGATCTTGAGTTTGGTTTCCGGTGCCTCCTAAAAACAAAGACAAATAAGCAAACAACAATAACAAAAAGAAAAAACAAAAGAAAAAACAACTCAGGGGAGCCGATGTGGCTTAGTGGTTGAGTGCCGGCTTCCCACTTTTGAGTTCCTGGGTTTGATCCCTGGCCGTGGTACCTAAAAAAAAAAAAGAGAGAGAACCTCTACAAATGAGAAACAGTGATTGAAGTTAGAAACGTGATGGATATGTTAATTTACAGAATAGATACATCTGGAGAGAAAATGAGTGGCCTGGAAGATAGATTTGAAGAAATTGCCCGCAATACAGAAAAAAGAAATGGAAAATATGAAAGAAAGGCTAAGAAACAAAGGATAGAGTGAGGAGGTCTAGCATAAATTCCTGAAGGAGATATGAGAGAGGCAACATTCAAAGAGAGAATGGCAGAACATTTTCAAAAATGGAAAGACACCAAACCTCAGATCCAGGATCCCCAGCAATTTCCAAACAGAATAAAAAGAAATCCCCATTAACAGTCATCATAGGGAGTGGAAGTGGCTCAAGTAATTAGGTGCCTCCCTCTGACATGGGAGGTCCCAGGTTTGGTTCTCAGTTCCTCCTAAAAAGAAGACCAGCACACAACAGATAGACACAGCAAATGCAGACAATGAGAGGGTGGGGGAGAAATAAATAAATAAAAATAAATCTATAGTCATAATGGAACTTTGTTCATTGCTGTAAATTCAGCACCCAGAACAGTGCTGGCACCTAGTAAATGCTTTATAAAATTGTAGAAGGAATGAAAGAAAACTGTAGAACACCAAAGACAAAAATTAAGATCTCAAAAGTAGCCAGGGGGCAGCAGGTGTAGCTCAGTGGTTTGAGCGCCTGCTTCCTGTGTACAAGGTCCCAGATTCAATCCCCAGTACCTCCTTAAAAAAAAAACGTCAGGGAGGGAAGCGGATGTGGCTTAACCAGTTGGGCACCCGCCTACCACATGGGAGGACCCAGGTTCAGGTACCAGTGCCTCCTAAAGAAGATGAGCAGATGCCTACCCACCACACCCACTGCAATGAGCTCAACCCTGCAATCACTGCAACGAGCAGACATCTCAATGAGCAGATGCCACAAGCCAGTAGATGCTACAGCCTGCAGGGAGCAGATATAGCCCAGGCACTCACCTCTCATGTAGGAGGTCCCAAGTTTGGTTCACGGTGTCTCCTGAAGAAGGCGAGCAAACAATGAGCAGACAGATGAGAGAATCATCTGGGGAACAGGGCGGAATATAATAAATAAATATATCTTTAAAAAATATGGAAAACCCAATTAAAAAAAAAAAAGCCAGGTAGAAAAAATATTGTCTTATAAGGAACGACAATTAGATTTGCAGGTGACATCTCAACAGCAACAATAGAAGAAGACAGTGGGATGATTTCTCCAAAGTGCTGAGAAAAGTAACTGTCCGCTAGCATTGTGTACCCAGTGATCTGTCTTTCAGGAATGAGGGGGAAATAGACACATTCAGACAAACAACAATAGAGTCTATTACCAACAGATCTTCAATGCAGAAATAGCTAAAGAAGTTTTTTTGATGGAGAAAGAAATTTTTCCAGGAGGGAGATCTGAGAGGCAAGAAGGAAATAGTAAACGTGGTTTTGCCTTGAGACAATAATATATGTCAGGAGGAACTGACCAGAGACAAGTGTTCTAAAGTCCTTTAGATGGAAGCAGGGCAAATATTGGATTAACTATGTTAATTTTTTAGGAGGTACTGGGGATTGAACCCGGGACCTCGTACATGGGAGGCAGGTGCTCAACCACTGAGCTACATCT
>JAKSZT010053883.1:7297444-7351359 GCA_026826555.1 Tolypeutes matacus | reverse complement strand
ATTACTCCAAAAAGAAAAACTCCACACCCCTTAGCATGCCTTCCCTAGCCCTACATAACCACTAATGAAATTTCATCTTTATAAATTGATTTATATTTACCTTTTACATAAATGGAATCATACAATATGTTACAGAATATATTTGGTTCATAGTAACACATTCATACAGTATTCATCCTTTTGTGTCTGGCTTGCTTTACTCAACATAATGTCCTCCAGGTTCATCCATGTTGCCATATGCTTTATGACTTCATTTCTTCTTATAGCTGCATAATATTCCATCGTGTGAATAGACCACAGTTTGTTTATCCATGGACACCTGGGTTGTTTCCAGTTTTGGCAATTGTAAATAACGATGCTATGAACATCTGTGTGCAGATTTGTATTCATGTCACTGCTCTCAGTTCTTCTGGGTATATACCCAGTAGTGGTATTGTGAGGTCATGTGGCAAATCTATATTCAACTTCCTTAGGAACTGCCAAACGGTCCTCCCCAGAGGCTGTACCATTCTACATTCCCACCAACAGTGAAGAAGTGTTCCTATCTCTCCACATCCTCTCCAACACTTGTAGTTCTGTCTTTTTTTTTTTTTAAGATTTAATTTATTTATTAATCCCCCCCATTGTTTGTGCTCGCTGTCTGCTCTCTGTGTCTTTTTTTTTTTTTTTTTTTTAGGAGGTACCAGACACCGAACCCGGAACTTCCCAAGTGGTAAGCAGGGGCCCAACTGCCTTTTTAATAGTGGCCGTTCTGATAGGTGTGAAATGATATCTCATTATAGTTTTGATTTGCATTTCCCTAATCATGAGTGACGTGGAACATTTCTTCATGTGCTTTTTTGCCATTTGTATTTCTTCTTTGGAGAAATGTCTATTCAAGTCTTTGACCTATTTTTTAATTGGGTCATTTGTCTTTTTTTTGTTGAGTTGTAACATCTCTTTATATATCCTGGATATTAAACCCTTATCAGATATGTGATTTCCAAATATTTTTTCCCATTGAGTCGGCTGCCTTTTCACCCTTCTGACAAAGTCCTGTGAGGTGCAAAATTGTTTAATTTTGAGGAGGTCCCATTTATCTACTTTTTCTTTTGTTGCACATGCTTTGGGTGTAAGGTCCAAGAAACCACACCTTCAAGGTCTTGAAGATGTTTCCCTACATTTTCTTCTAGTAGTTTTATGGTCCTGGCTTTTATATTTAGATCTTTGATCCATTTTGAGTTGATTCTTGTATAGGGGGTGAGATAGGGGTCCTCTTTCATTCTTTTGGTTATAGATATCCAGTTCTCCCAACACCATTTGTTGAAGAGACTGTTTTGTCCTGTTAACATTAACTTGGTAGGTTTGTCAAAACCAGTTGACTGTATAGGTGAGGGTTTATTTCTGGGTTCTCAATTCTATTCCACTGATCGATGTGTCTATCTTTATGCCAGTACCATGCTGCTTTGACTACTGTAGCTTTGTAATATGTTTCAAGGTCAGGCTGTGAAATTCCTACCATGTTGCTTTTCTTTTTAAGAATTCTTTTGGCTTTTCCTTCCAAAAAAAATTAATTGACTTTTCTATTTGTGTAAAGTAGGCTGTTGTAATTTTGATTGGTATTGCATTGAATCTATAAATCAATTTGGGTAGGATTGACATCTTCACGATATTGACATCTTTCAATCCGTGAACACAGAAAGTCTTTCCATTTATTTAGGTCTTTTAAAATTTCTTTTAGCATTGTTTTGTAGTTTTCTGCATATAGGTCCTGTACTTCTTTGGTCGAATTGATTCCTAGGTATTTGAGTCTTTTTGTTACTATTGTGAATGTAATTTTTCCCCTGATTTCCTCCTCAGATTGTTCAATACTAGTGTACAGAAACATTACTGATTTTTGCATGTCGATCTTGTATCCTGCCACTTTGATGAACTCATTTATCAGCTCAAGTAGCTTTTTTTGTCAACATTTCAGAATTTTCTAAATATAGGATCATGTCATCTGCAAATAGTGAGAGTTTTAATTCCTCTTTTCCTATTTGAATGCCATTAATTTTTTTTTTCTTGTCTAATTGCTCTAACTAGAACTTCTAGTACAATGTTGAATAACAATGGTGACAGTGGGCATCTTTGTCTTGTTCCCGATCTTGGAAAGATTTCAACTTTTCTTCACTGAGTATGATGTTGGCTGTGGGTTTTTCATATATGCCTTTTTTGTTTGTTTGTTTGTTTGTTTGTTTGTTTGTTTGTTTGTTTGCTTGCTTGCTGGGAGGTCCCGGGGATCAAACCCAGGTCCCTCCATATGGGAGACAGACACCCAACCGTTTGAGCCACATCCATCCCCCACATATATGCCTTTTATCATGTTGAGGAATTTTCCTTCTACTCTTATCTTTTGAAGTGTTTTTATCAAGAAAGGATGCTGGAGTTTTAAAAATATACTTAAAAAAATTTTTTTTTCAAAAGATACTTAGATTACATAAATGCTACACAAAATATATAGGGGATTCCCATATGCCCCGCTCCCCACCCCTCCCATGTTTTCCCACATCAACAACCTCCTTCACTAGCATGGTTCATTTGTTAAAATTGATGAACACATTTTGGAGCATTGCCACTAAGCATGGACTTTAGTTTACATTGTAGTTTACACTCTCTCCCACACAATCTTGTAGTTATGGCCAGATATATAATGGCCTGTATCTGTCATTGCAATGTCATTCAGGACAACTCCCAAGTCCCAAAATTGCCTCTATACTACATCTGCCTTTCCCTCCGCCTCCCCTCCCCCCGGAACCCCCAGTGGCCACCACCCCACACCAATGATATAAGTTCTTCCATTGCTCGAACCACCACAAGTCTATAGCAGAATACCAGCAAGTCCACTCTAGTTCCTCGTTCACTCCCCAATCCTGAGGATCCTGGGATGGCGATGTCCACTCCACCTCCAACTGAGAGGGGGTTTAGATCCCATGGGGCAGATGGATGGCACCATCCCACTTGCAGTTGCAGACTCTCTCTGTCCCTGGGATGGCGTTGTCCATCATCATCTCCTTGCTAGTGGTCCTTGGTGAGCCCGATGAACTGGAGAGTAGGTGTTGCAACTCTGCCGAGGCTCAGGGCCCAGCTGGCACATGGACAGCCCAAAGACCTAGGTCTCCTGGACATACACCCATCAACTCTAGCACCAACCATTGGTTCAAATAGAAAGGGCAGAAGAGCCACGTGTAGGGAAACCACAATTGAGTCCAACTCTGTCACACTGGGGAGCATAAATTCCAAAGTAGGGCCCGCTAGCAGGGTGTCAAACTCCTGAGCTGTCTGCCCTGCCTATAATGTCTGGCTGTCTCCAGAGCCCTCAGGAGGACCGCTATTTGAGGTAGTATTTACTTTGGCAGTCAATGAGATCCGGCAGAAAAGTGCATAAGCATAACCTCTGGAATGACCTCCCAACTCACTTTGAAGTCTCCTAGCCATATAAACTAATTTGTCTTTACTCTTTCCCCCTTTTAGTCAAGGCCTTTTTCCAGTTGCATTCCTTGTTGGTGCTTAGTAGCAATCCTTCGGTGCCAGAGAGGCTCATCCCCAGGAGTCATGTCCCATGCTGGGGGGAAGGTAATGCATTTATATGCTGAGTTCAGCTTAGAGCGAGGCCACATTTGAGCAACAAGGAGGCTCTCAGGAGGTAACTCATAGGCACCCTATAAAACTAGGGTAAGTTTCAATTTCAAAAGTAAAGGTTCATAAGTACAGTCATCAATATCAAGGGCCCGTCAATGGATCATCCTCCTTCACTAGTCACTGCCCCTATACTTAGGGGATTCTTGTGGTCCCATTAGAGAATGTGGTAGAGCTCCCTAGGATGGGAATTCAATGTTCTTTCGGTTATTGTGTGACTCTCCACCCACGGTGACAATGCCCCATGAACACTTGAACACATTTATATGCCTTATAGGTATGCCCCAGGTGAACCTCCTCCCATGTATCCCCCATCACTGACACCCCGCGCCAATGATCATCCCCTGTAATAGTTGTAACCCTTCTGTGATCCAAAACTTCAAAAATGAAGCCAACAAAATAACCAAATACAATTAATAAGAAAATGAAATAATGATGGTTTTTTTAAAAAAGGAATAAAATACAAAAAAATTAAAAATTAGAGTAATAAAAAATAATGAAAAAATATTTAAAAGATTTTTTTGACATTGTGTCTTTTTATTTATTTATTTATTTATTTTTTTATTTATTCATTCACACCCCCCCTTGCTGCCTATGCTCGCTGGGTCAGCCAACCACACCGTGCGGGCGGGCTTGCCTTCACCAGGAGGCCCCGGGAACCGAACCCGGGGCCTCCCACATGGTAAACGGGAGCCCTACTGATTGAGCCACAGCCGCTAACATTGTGTCTTTTATAACTGTACGATCTGTTGTCTTGTATGTATGGTGACATTTTCTTCTGTTTATTCCCCCAGTGTTTTATTGTTTTCATTTTGTCTTCAAAGAAGCTTTAGGTTACAGAAAAGTCATGTACAGAATATAGGGGATTCGCATATACCCAACATCCTTTCCCTTTCCCCTTTTCCCCTTATTAATAACTTTTTACACGTGGATGGTACATTTGTTACAATTGATGTACAAATATTGAAACATTGCTACTAACCATGGTCAATGATTTACATTATTGTTTACATTTTGGACCATACATTTTTATAAATTTTGATGGAATTTAACATGGCCTTGTAGCCATCATTGCAAGATCATGTAGTACAATTCCATCACCCCCAAAGTGGATTTTGTTGAATGCCTTTTCTGCATCGGCTGAGATGGTCATGTGGTTTTTTTCCTTCAGGGTGTTAATGTGGTATATTATGTTGATTGATTTTCTTATGTTGAACCAGCCTTACATAACAGAAATAAATCCCACTTGGTCTCCTTCCATCCTTCTCTTCTAAGGACACTGTCGTTCGATTTAGGGACCCCCTACATCCAGGATGAGCTCATCCTAAGGTCCTTGTTCAGGGGTTCAGTCCAGAAGCCCTTTCTCCAGTGTTTCCATGCAGCCATCATGAACTTGCTGGCTCTGTGTTTCTGGGCCTTGTCCGCGCAGGGGTGAGGACGGCCCGGCTGTTTGGATGTCAGTGTTCCTTTGGGGTCTGTGGCCATGACCCTCCCCCTCTTCTCTGTGGGGTCGGCTGCAGTGAGATGGGGCAGGAGAAGGGGAAGGGACCGAATGGAACCTTGTGGATCACAGTCTCTCTCGGAGCGGGAGTCCCCACCTCGTCTCTGGCTGATGCCCAGATTCTGAAAGCGTCCAACACCATTCCGGCTGCTCAGTGAAGTCGGCTGCGTCCACAGCACCATCCACTCAAGGCCAGGGAGGGGCCACGGTCCTGGGGGGGCCTCCAGCTTGCTCCCTGGAGGAGGCTGGACATTGCTGGGAGGGGTGAGCGCCCCCTCCTCCAGGGGAGACATTTATTTCTGTGATTAGTCAAAACCAAGGGAAGCTGCTTCTGAAACATTTGTCCCGTGGCACAGGATTCTAACTCACAACAGCATCCACCCCTTCGACTCAGCCAGGGTCCATGAATACTCCTCCTTAAGCCTTAAAATGCAGGAAATAGGGAAGCGGCTGTGGCTCAATCAGTAGGGCTCCCGTTTACCATATGGGAGGCCCCAAGTTCGGTTCCCGGGGCCTCCTGGTGAAGGCAAGCCCGCCCGCACAGCGTGGTTAGCTGACCCAGCGAGCACAAGCAGCAAGGGGGGGGATAAATGAATAAATAAATAAAATCTTAAAAAAAAAAAAAAAAAAAAATGCAGGAAATACTTCCTAACGCTCCTCCTGCTTCTCCCAGGCACCTCTCCTCGGAAAACGGGCGCCTCAGGAGACCCCATCAGGATCCCCCGTGGAGCCCTCAGTGAGCATGGGAAAGGCAGGAAAGGAAACTGCCTGTGCTGCTCAGTTGTACTCCAGGAATGCACGGTTGTGTTAGAAACCGGCCTGTGGTCCCTGGCACAGGCCAGGGGCCCCGGCTGCTCTCTACCTGTCCGCCTTGTGGCCTTCTCTTCACACCCGGACCTGTCCTGCAGGGTACAGGTACATTGTGTGTGCACGTGTGGATGTGCATGTGTGCGTTCTCTCCCCTCTCCCCAACTCTGAACCCCAGGCCCTGGGCCAGGGTCCCACTAAATGTGTCAACTGCCTCCTGCATCTGTCTGTCTGTCCTGTCTGGGCCAAGTTCAGAGTGCCGCCTCCTCGCCTCTGTCAGGCCTCCCACCTTCCCACGTGGATAGTGCTGGAATTTCACAGGAGGCATTCGAGGACCCTGGCTGCACCTGGGCCATGCTCAGCTACACGAACAAGGCAGGCATGGCAGCGCCCGCCGCGGCCTCCAGGAGCCTATCTGCCGTGGGCTCTATCTCGGCATTTGCTTTCATCGCTGTTTTGCTTTGTTCTCTGGATAATTTTCACTTCTGGCTCTGGTGCAGGCTCCACAGGGTCTCACTGTCCTTGTTGGGGGGGGGGGGCGGGAAGCTGCACCCCTTGGAACAGGAGAGATAAGAGAAGAATGATGCAATGGGAGCTGTCACTGACTCCACCAGTTGGGAAGCCCTGGGAGGAGTCCTGACCCCTTCCTCCCCGAGCGGCCTGCAGGAGGCCGCCTGAGGGCAGGTGCAAGGCCCCCGGGTCGGGCTCTCACAGCCCAGGCCCAGCTCCTGCTGCCCAGACGGCCCTGACGGCGACCTTGGTGGTCCTGGATGAGCTCCACAGCTGGGCCCACCCCCTCCTCAGCCTGGAGCCGACACCAGCTGGCTGCAGCTCTCCCTCCAGCTCAGTGCCCAGCTCAGTAGAGGCTCAGCCTGCGGCGTTTCAGAGGCGACGTAGGGTCAGTGGACTTCACCAGCTTTGGGGGCCAGGCAGACTTGGGCGAGACCCCTGGCTCTGCCATTTACCAGCTGCCCCACTGTGGACAAGTGACTTTAGTTTCTCTTTGCCTTAGTTTCCTCCTCTGCCAAAAGGACTCTAACAATTCCCACCCTCCATTTGCCCAAGGGGATTAGTGCTTCTCGCAGCGGACGGAGGCCAGAGTTGCCTTCTCTAAACTGGTCTTCTGCTCTGTGTCAGGCCCTGGTACAGAAGGTCAAGGCTGGGGCCACAGAGGCTGCTCAGGACCACAATGGACAGGGCTGCCCAGTGTGCCCCTGTGTGCTGGCCAGTGACCGGGTGGAGCAGGGGTCCCTAACCCTGGTCGCCCAGGCACCAACATGTGAGTAGACACGATTGTAGGGGGGCCATGGTGCAGGGAAAGGGGCACCTCCCTTTAGCCACTTGCCTACCCAGTCACATGCCCACTCACATCACCATTCACCCACCCCCACCCCAAGCCAGGATTCCATGTCCTGACACGGGGCAGATGCTCTTCCAGGCTCTCTAGGGCAGGCAGTGGCCTCTGCTACCAGCTGAGGCTCAGACCAGCAAACAGAGCGAGGAAGCCCAGCTTCAGAGCACGCCAAAGATAGCTCTGCCACAGCCGGGTGCTGTGGTCTGGAGCTGGGGAGCCGAGCTCCAGAAGCTTACCTGGTCCAACCACCTGGCCCCTGAGGTCTGCACCCAGCCTGCCAGCCCAGAGAGTGCAAATCCCTGGGCCTTGGGTTGGACTAGTCCAGACCCTTGCCCTGGGCAGGTCTGACTTTCCTTAGCAGAAGGGTTGGAGTTGATCTCCCAGCAGGGAAGGGTTTTTTAGAAGCCCAGCATGCCTTTCTGCAGCACCCATCCACACAGGGGGTTAGTGGTATAGATTAGGGGTTGGCAACCCCTGGCCTGTGGATCAAATCAGCCTGCCGCCCTTTTGTGTAAATAAAGTTTTATTGGAACGTAGCCAGGCTCATTTGTCTGCACTCATCTGTTTCCTATTGTCTATGGCTATTTCCTCTGCTGCAAGGAGCTGAGGAGTTGGGAGAGACAGGGTATGAATCACAAAGCCTCTACAACGGGGGTTCAGAACCATCCCCGGTGGAAAGTTCTCCAGCTACCGGGCCCTGTACGGGAAGGAAAGTGAGTTCTCTTGCAGGTTTGGCACAGTAGTTCTCACACCTGAGTGCGCAAATGAATCTCCCAGGGGGCTTTTCACACCTGCAGATTCCATAGTTCACCCCCAGGGATTCTGGGACACAGGTCCACGTGGGGCTCAGAGACCTGGTTTTTTAAAAAGGCTCCCCAGGGGATTTGGTTGCTGGCTTAGGGGGCAGCAGCCCGTCCCTCTATGGTACCTGCGCAGGGAGATTGCCGCCGGGACCCCAGCGTCTGGTTACCCTTGTCCCCCAGGAGAGCCTCAGCCCTGCCCTGGCTTTAGGACACGCCGCTGTCCACCAACAGCCTTGCTCTCATCAGCTGGGCCCGGTCGGCTCAAGTCGGCAGGTCTGGGCCGCGCTGGGTGGAGCTGCCGCCGAGATAAGAGGCGCCCTTCTGGCGCCAAGCCAGGGCACCCCTCCCCAGTTCAGGCACTTTCCCAGGCTGGCATCTGGGCCTGGCCAGGCCCAGCATCCAGCCGCAGCTCCTTGTGCCTCCTCGTTCTGCCGCGGCTGGCGTCACCTTTCTCTTTACTCGGAGGCCGGCCTGTTGCGACCAGCCTTGTCATCTCTTTGGGACCTCAGTGGCCCCAACCCTAAAACGAGGAGGGAGATAAAAGGCGAGTCTCCCACCAAGGAGGTCTGGCTAAAGAACTGTGGAAGCAAGTTCAGGGAGGGCAGGGACCCTGACTGCCTTGTTTGCTGCTTGGCTCAAAGCAAAACTCAGTGGAATTTGTGGAGGGAATGAATGGGAAGGGGGAGGGGACATACTCAGCCGAGGGGCCCCTCCAAATGCCCTCACACTGCCTCACAAGACAAGTGCTGGAGGAGCAGCTATTAGGCATCATCTCTTTATTTTACCTCTCCGGAGAGCACATGCAACGAGACAGCACGGGGCTACAAGGGCATAGCATCTCCCCCCTCCCCCTGCTGCTCCCACACTTTACAGAGGACCCACCGCAGCCACCCCCCCACCCCCTACCCCCCAACAAAGTTCTCAAGAGTCAGAACACCCAACGACTGAGGCGCTCCTCTGGATTTCCTCTAAAAACAAAGACCGAGTCCAGCCCAGGAGGCAGGGTCCAGAGTGCCTGCGTCCGCCACGGCCAGTCACCAGTCAGCCAACTGGACGGCGGAGATTCGCCAGCTCAGACCCGACTGCAGTGCCCCACGCCGTCATCCCCGATGGCCAGACATTTCTGCTTCCCCCTGTGTCCTAGCCCAGTGTCTCTCAAACTTTGTTACACACAAGAATGATCTGGGAGCTTCAACCCCGTCTACCGGAGATTCTGGTTCCGTAGGCCTGGGTCTGCTGATGCTGCTACTTCTGCCTCTTGCACCCAGAAGCTGCAGCAGATCCTCGGGCAGACCACCTGCCCTGCCCTGGGATTCAGAGCACTCGCCTCCTGCAGTGCACGCCCCTGGTTCTGCAAGCCGTTCCTGGCCCCTGCACCTGCTACTCACATGCCTCGCTATTCCCTGTGAGAGCTGCTGAGGCCGGTCCTGGCCCCTGAAACCCTAACTAGGAGCTTAAACGGTTGGCTTTTCCGGTCCTTCCCACCGTCTCTCCAGGCACTCATTTTTCCCTGCTGTTCTGTTGTTTCATAAACATGTTCCCTGTGTATTACATGGAAGTTTACAGTCTCCCCAGCTGCAAAGCGAGCCCTCTTCCAGGGAGCTGTGTGCTCACCCTCTGAACATTAGATTTTATTGCAAATTGAATGTGTTGTTCATGGCTTATGGTAACGGGGTGCCCGTGGCATGTCTGTGGTGATGGGGACCCGGCATGGAAGGGGTTTGAGGTTTTGGGATTTGACTCGTGGCTCGGTCACTCCTTAAGAAGCAAGTGAAGCCGCCACTTTCCCAGGAGGCTTTGTCTTCATGTCATCGGTCCCTAAGCCTGGCCTCAGTGGGCACAGGAGCCATCCCTGGCATAGCAAGATAAACCACGGAAAGTCAGCCCCGTGGGAACAGTGGGCCTTGCCAGTGGGAGGAACGCAAGGCACGGGCACTGGTCCTGGCAGCGACTGGTTTCCACTCGGCCCCACTGCTCAGCTTCCCCCTCCCCCAGTTGCCTTGTTAGACTCACGAATCCCTCCAGCTCTGCCTCAGTGTCCAGAATCTGTACATGCTGCCTAGAGGGCTTGCCCAGAGCAGTTTCCCAAAGGTCTCAGACCCCAGAACCCCACCTCCTCTTTTCTAAGGGAGCATCCCTTGGCCCCAGTGTTCCATGGGACACACTCGGGGGAAGGAACCCGGAAAGTGATTTAGAGATGATCTTTGAGTTTGTGATGGATCATTCTGAAAGAACAGAACAGCTGCTGAAACTCTTCTAGAATAATAAGTTAGCTAACCCTGGGGCTTATTATGTGTTGGCTGCTGTTCCAAACATAAAATGAGAATTATGTATTTACTCCTCACAACATCCCTATGGAGAAGGAGTTATTGCCCCCATTTTACAGATGAAGAAACCAAGGCACAGAGACCTTCAGTACCTTCCCAATATTGCCAAGTATCAATACTTTTGAAAGTCCCCCAGATTATTTTAATGTGCAGCTAAGGCAGAGAACCTGCCAACTAGAGCAGGGGTCCACAGACTATGGCCTGTGGGCCAAGACTGGCTCGTTGCCTGTTTTCTAATAGTCTGTGAGCTGAGAACGGCTTTTACATTTCTAAATGGTTCTTACAAAATCAAAAGACTATTTTGTGGCACACAAGTTTACATGAAATTAAAATCTCAATTTTATAGGAGCACAACCATGCCTACGGTTGCCTCCAGCTCTGGCAGAGCTGAGTGACTGGGACAGAGATCTGGTCCGCAAAGCTGGAAATAGTCACCATTTGGTCCTTTATAGTCAAAGTTTGCCAAAACCTGGATTAAAGGAAACTGGCTTCTGTAACAGCAAAATAAATTTAAGAATTCCTGGCAGAGAGGTTGATTAAACACACACTGCAGGGGGCCTTGGGACCCCTAACCCTGGAATTAAGAGGATATTGAATCCCCCACCCCCACCCTGCCTTTGCAAATCCCAAATGGGCAGTTAGGGCAGAGATCAGCCTTGAATGTCCAACCATGGAATTCCTGGTGGGCAGTGACAGCTCTGTCCGGCTCTTCAGCTTTGTCCCAATCTCCTGGGTTCTCCGCTGCTGATGTCCCTGGCCATCCTGATTGTCCCCCCACCCCAGCCACAAGCAATGCCCAGACTCTGCCTGCACAGATGTAACATAATCCTAAACAAGCCGCTCTGCTCATGTGGGCACACGCATGGGGGTTGCCTGGCCTCACGCCGACCAAACAGCCAGTGGATTTGCTTTCCAACTAGCCGGCTTTGATCTCCTTCAGTTCTCCTGCACCCCCTCCCCCAAAAGTCCCATGCCCATCAGACTTGGATAGGGAGAGAAGACAAGCGGATCCGGTTTCTTCTAGATCAGTCTGCTTTCTGTGGTGCCTGGCCCCTGACCCAACTGATTTTCCTGAGGCTGTAAACGGCCCTTGTGTCCCAAGGGCATGGTCTAGGGTGGTGGGGAATGTGGATGGGGGAGGCTTTTTATCATCTGAGACCTGTTTTGCTTGGGCCTAAGGGTGACCTGGGGTGGGGGGTGGGGATTTACATGGGTCTCCTGAGGCAGCCCTTGGGGCTGTATCTGCTGGGACAGATGCTCTGGGTGGGCATCTCGGGCCTGGCCTGGGGGTGGGGGTGGGGGTGGGCAGGTAGCTTCAGGTGCTCCAACCCCCTCAGCCAACTCTACTGCAGAAGTGGTGGTGGGGGTCCAGAGATGGGCTCTGGGAGGCCTGGGAATCACAAAAACAGTATGCAAGATGGGTGTACACAGGTGATGTGTGTATTTTTTTTAGAGTCCCTGGTTCTTAAAGGGCATGAACCACAAAAGCTGAAGAACCCCCGGGGTAAAAGCTCTCTGGCAACTGCAGAATGCATTTCCCAGGGCTGGCTGAGCAGGGCCATAGTAAGAGTAGGAAGGGACAGCATTATTTGATGCCCAACACTTCGTATCTCAGAATATCACCTCCCAGAGGGTAGGGGTCCATCTGCCCATATTCCTTACCAGCAAGAGGTGCTTAATGCATGTTTTAAGATGATGCACCTTTGTCCAGGGAAGGAAGAGAAAAGTCAAGTTATTCCAGCCTTTGCCACAGAGGAAGGAAGCAGCAGGGGACACATCACTCCCCCTGAGAGCCGTGGAGGCCTGGTCTCGTGCCTGCATGCAGAGGGGTGAAAACGTGGGCCTTGGAGCTGGCCGGCTGTGGCCCAGGTACAGCTCCCAGCTCCAGCCTTTGTGATCTGGCACCCGGCTGCCCCAGTGGGGTCCCGGCAGCCCCTTAGAAAGGCAGACTCGAGTGACTGACTCTGCATTTTAACCGCTTCCCCGGTGATTCTAATGCACACTAGGCTTGGAAAGCATTGATCACAGGATCCTGGGCCAGTCCTGGAACGCAACTGTGCCTCCGTTTCCTCCCTGTAAGACGGTGGCGATGCCTATTTTTAAAGGTTGTACCAATTAAAGGAGATCGTGTGAGCCAAATGCGTAGCACAGCGCCGCGTGTTAATCTCTGCCCACGGGCCCCAAGGCCACCCGTTGCCCTCCAGGAGTTGGAATTTCTTCCCACTCGGAAAAACCTCTTCAGCTAGCTTGCCGTCGTCGCAGTGCTGCGGTCGGACAGTGGAGGGCACCCTCGCCATCGCCATCGCAGAGCACCCGGCGCGCAGGCAGCGGGGGGGTCTCCGCGGCGCCGCGTGGCGGGCCCGGGGCGCATCGGTTGCGCTCCGGGGAGAGGCGGCTCGTTGCCCCGGAGTCCCCCGCCCCAGCCGCTTCCCGCCGGGGCTGTGCCCCGGGCCCTCTGCCCTCCCACGGCTGGTTGGAAACACCTTGCCCGGCTTCCCCAGACCTCCCGAGCTCAGCGCCCAGGCCGAGGGGCGGCGCCTGCCCCGCGCCGCTAGACGTTGATGAAGGACCCCTGCTCGTCGTCGGCCGTGTCGGGCTCCACGCAGCGCCCCTTCCTCCGTGTGACCCTGCGGTTCCGGTGGAATTTGGCGTAGCAGCGCAGTCCTGAGCAAAGAGAGGCGGGGGTCAGGGGTGCAAGGAGCCAGAACCCCCTCCTCCGCAGCTCCGGGGCCGTCTTCTCCCACCCCCACCCCCTGTATTCCGCCCTGGCACCCATCCTCCCCTGGCGGCCTCAGCGAGCTTCAGAAAGTGGACATGGTGGACGTAACCAGCAGCACTGAATTATGTGTTTGAATGGGGTGAAAGGGGGGCGTTTTAGGTTGTATACATGTTACTCGAGTAAAAGTTTAAAAACAAATCATAGGACTGTACAACACAAACAGGAAACCCTAATGCAAACCACAGACTGGAGTTAATAGTACAATTATAATAGTATTCTTTCAGCTGTAACAAATGTACCATATGGGTGGTATATGGGAACCCTGTATTTTCTACATGTTTTTCTGTAAAGTTACAACTTCTCTAATAATAGTAAGAAATAAAATAAAGACGTGAACCAGATTCTGCCCTCCCCTATAAAACCACCCATGGCTCCTCATCGCACCTAAAGTAAAATACAAACTTCTTACCCTGGCTTACAAGGCCTCTGCGGACTTGGACCCTTCCTCCTTTCGGAGCTCTCCACCTCCTCTTTCTCCTCACTCTCTGACTCCAGCCACACCCAGTCCCCTTGCTTTTCCTGATATCCCCAGCCATTTCCTGCCTCAGGGCCTTTGCACTTGCTGTTCCCGCAAACAGAAATCTCTCCCAAAGCTCTTTGCAAAACTGGCTGCTCTCTGGTCACCCCAATTAAAGCAGGTGTGGCTCCCCTGGACCTCTGCGCGAGGGTTTCATGGCTGTGGCACACTGTCACGGCCACGGTCATCCCCTGAGATATGAGGGTAAGAGATACTTTTCATTTAAGGCACAGAAGACCACATCCCATCCTCCTGATGATGGGGGGAAGACATGTCAGTGTGGCCTGAGCAACTCCTACCTGCCAGGGTAGGGGCAGCCCCAAGGAGAGGGGGCATCTCCACTCTAAGTCCCACTTAGGGCACCATCAAGAGAGGAAGGGGATTGCTGTGAAGTTTGAGTTTAGGGGTCTCAAGGGTAAACCTGGGTCACTGGGCTTTCAGACCTCCCGCCACACAAATGGCACTCGGGACAGCAGCAGGAGACGCATGAACAGGAGTGGTCTGTAGCCGCAGAAGCCCTTCTAGAACCAAGGCTGGTCTTGACAGCTGGATTTCAGGCCTGGGCCCTGTGGTCAACATTTCACAATTTCTCAGGGGTCCTTTGGACTCCTGGTCCCCATCAGGGTTCATCAAGATACTCCGTGGTGTGGTATCTATCCCCCTCCTGGATCATCTGTAACACTTGCCCGGGCTGTGATGCCACTCCTTCCCCCCCCCCCCCCCCCCGCCCCCCCCCCGGGAGCCTGAGTCTCCAGGGAGAAAGCAAGAGTTTTGCTGAGGTTGACAAATGCAGAAGGGATCAGAGGACATGAGCCCACGGGCTTTGGATGCAGACTTCTCTTGGCTGCCTGGAAAGCAGCTTCGCTTCCCCCCTTCCCTGAGGCCCAGGGGACGAAGGAAAGATGGATCCCATGCAGAGGGGCCACCCAAAGACCGTCCAGCCAGGCACCAGCCAGGCCACGTCCCCCTGCCTCAGACTGGGCTATACCCGGAGGCCAAGGACAGCCAGTGTGCCCCAGAGCTGTCCTGGACCCCCTGGACCCGAGAGTACTCCTGTTCAGCACCTCAATTTCCTCTTCTGTAAAACTGGGCTTTCACCTGCACATAGGTACCCAGGGAGGTGGACGGCCGCTTCCCCGCACTTCTGTCCTCTCCCACCTCCTGGCTGGTCCTCCCTGTCTCCACTCCTGGCTCCCAAAGTCTTGCAGCCAGGGTGAGTTTTTTGTTGTTGTTGCTTGTTTTATAGGAGGTAGCACGGAATGAACCCAGGGCCTTGGACATGGGAAGCAGGTGCTCACCCACTGTGCTACCTCCACTTCCCCACAGTGAGCTTTTAAATCACAGATCGGGCCATGCCATTACCCTGCTTAAAACCTGCCAAGGACTTCCCACTACAAATAAAATCCAAACACGGCCGACCGCCCCGCACGACCCTCCCTCATCCTTCTCGTTGGTCACAGGGTCCCGCTGGAGCCTGCCAGGCTTGTTCCTGCCTCCAGACCTCGCCCTGGCTCTGCCTCCTCTGGAACTTTCTTCCCCACCTCCAGGTAGCTGGTCCTATCCTCCATTCTTTTGAAAGTAACTCTGTTATCACCCTGTATTGTTGTCTTAGAGCCCTTCTCACTTTGTGAAGACATCCCAGTGATTTATTTGCTCTTCTCATCAGAACGGACTCCATGGGGTGGAACTTTTCACCAGCAGAATCCCCAATGTCCCAAACAGTACCTGGCACATAGCAGGTGCTCAATAAATGCTTCTCGACTGACTGACCAACTGGTGGAAAGAATGATGGGCCCTCAGTGGCTTTATTGCTTTCATAGCAGGTAACTCTTCATGAGGACAATGCGAGCCAACACAGGCTGCTTCATAGCAGGAACTGGGACCAAATACTCCCGCTTAGGAGGTGGGACCACTGGCGGATAGCAGAGGATGTTGACTTCAGGTGTTATGTTTTTAAAAGAGTACTTAACTTTTAGAGATGTGTATGGAAACATTTGCCAGTGAAATAGCTGTAAATGCCCACGAATTGCTTCAAAATCATATTGGAGTGGGGGAAGTGGGTGGGGACAGAAATGACACAGGTGGGTCATACATTGGTAACTCTTGAAGCTGCACGATGGGAAATGGGGGTTCATTATACTATTCTGACTATGTTTGTATGTTTGAAATTTTTCAGAATAAAAAAAATTTAAATACCACCCCCACCCCACCCCCTTTTTTCTGACTGTGTGAGTTTGGGCAAGTCACTTAACCTCTCTGGGCCTCAGTTTGCTCAGGGGTGGTTGTGAGAATCATAGGACATAATGAGAGTAAAGAGCTCAGCACAGAGCCTGGCACACCTGGGCACACCTGAGCAGGAGGGATAGCTGGAGGCGGGTGAAGTGGGGGTGGCTTGGAGGAGTTAAAGAGGCAGCGGCCCGTGGCTGTGCTGGGAAATCCACCATCCCTGTTATCTCACTTGGGAGGCCTCCCTGGTGTGCAAGCAGCAGCCTCTCAGCGTGAGCTTATTTAAAGAGCTACTCTCCTGCCTCTTCCCTTCTCTCGCCTCCAGATCACTCCAGCTTGTATTTTGAGAGGTGAGAAAAGCGAATCTGAGAAACGGTGCTAGGAATCAGGGCTAAATGAGTTCCCAGATTGCGAAGGCTCCGAGCAAAGCTGTTCTCACTCTCGTCTTCAGCTCCCGAGGGATCTCCCACTCCCTCCTTCGCCTTCCCACCCCCACTCCACCAAGGGCCACGCGGTCCACCCCCCACCTGCCTCCCAGAACCAGCTCCAGGGAGCGGATAAGGCTCCGCGGGTCCCGGAATGGAGTCCGCTCACCTTCCACGCACATGCAGTCATCGAAGCACTTGTTGTTGAGGCCTCGGTTGTGGGGCGTGCAGAGGTGCCCCCGCAGGTCGCAGCAAGTCCCTGCGACACAGCAAGTACCTGCCGTCAGCCGGGCTGAGCCGGGCCCTCCCCACCGGCCTGCACTGGACGGAAATCCATCATCTCTGGCAGGGCCGTGCCCTGGCGGGCCGAGCCATCTGCTGCACAAGGCTCCCAGCCGGCACCTTGGACGGATGTCATCGCCGAGGCCCGGGGGGCGGGTGGCAGAGACCCCGGCTGCCCCAGATGGGCTATTGACTGAGCATCGGAGGAGGGCGGGATCACCTCCCAGGGAGGGTGAACAGTTGGCCTCGGGGCTGGGAAGGCCCTCAGGCATCGCTGCCTCCAACGTCCTCTCCTGGCAGATGGGGAAGCGGAAGCCTGCGAAGCGGCAGGATCCCCGAGGCCTGACCTCTCCCACCACGAAGCCAGCTCTCCCAGCCCGCCTGCTCCGGGTAAGCTCACTGGTTCGGAAAAGACGCAGCCTGCCAGGGAGTCTGGCTTTACTGCTGGCCGCTAGCTGTGCTTGTAGACTATTTTGGCCACTGAGTTAACAAGTGTGGCAGCCAGGGAGCTGTGCCACTCAGGTCTCCCCGCAGGAGAGAACTCGCCATCCAGCCATGGGGAACGCGCTCAGCCTCCTATGGAGCCCCAGTCCAGGCTGACACGGGGGTGGGGACCCAGGCCTGGCCATGCTGCCTGCCCTGGAGCTCCCATTTGCATCCCAGGCTGAAGGTCTCCCTGCCCAGTCCTGCTTCTTCCCCCTTTTATTGTTCATAGGAGTTACCCTCCACCCCCAAAATAAACCTTTTGGATTTCTAAGTCTGTCTCGGCATCTGCTAGACAGAGTTCCCAACACACCCAACAAGGGCCAGCAGCTGAAGGCACTGCTCAAAGCGTCAGGCACCTGTTTTTAGGCTGTCTGGATGGGGAGCACGGCCATGTGGCCGTGAGGGGACCTGGATAGGATTAAGCCCTGCCTGGCTCTGGGAAGAAGAAGTCAAGAGAGGGGCCAGGCTGACCCATGCATGGCAGCCTGGGCCAGGGCCTGCTGAGCCACTTCCTAGCTGTGTGGACTTGGGTGAGGTGCTAAGCCTCTCCGGGGCTGGGTTTCTTGCCTGAAAAGTGGGGCTGACAGCGTGTCTGTTTCTGGGTTGTCGTGCAGATCAAATGATGGCTGGAGCTACTCTCAGGGAGTGGCAGCAGTGGCAGCTGTTGTTAGGGTTATCACCCAGAAAGGCTGCTCATGTGCCCGGGGCGTCCACCCCGTCCCACGTGGGCTTCCCCCCAGCACCCGGCGGGTGCCTGAGGGTGGCCTCTGGGGTGGTACCTGGCAGGCAGTCCTGGTGATGGTCGCATGGCTCCCCTTCAGCAGGGGATGTCTCGTTCCCACCGCTGGAGGGCTTACTCCGGTGTCTCTCTGGGGACAAGAAGATCTGTCATCAGAAAGTGATGGGGAGCGGATGTGGCTCGAGTGGTTGAGCGCCTGCTTCCCACATGGGAGGCCCTGGGTTTGGTTCCCGGTGCCTCCTAAGAACAAACAACAAGCAAAACAAACTGAAAAACCAAGTCAGGGGAGCTCATGTGGTTCAGTGGTTGAGCACTGACTTCCCACATACGAGGTCCCGGGTTCAATCCCTGGCTCCAGTACCTCAAAAAGAAAAGAGAAAAAAAGACACTGATGGAGCAGAGAGGTTACACACCCGAGCCAGGTCAGACCTCCTGGCCACCGCTCCCGGGCGAGGCTCAGATAAGGCACTGTACCTCTCGGCCCCAGTTTCCTCCTCTCTAAAATGGGATCATCAATAATGGCAAACACACAGGTTTTGTTTTTTCAGGAGAAAATGAACGGTGGAGAGAGTTTGGTCTCAATGAACACTTGAGAGCATTTTCCATTTTGGGTGTTGGGTGGGGCCCAGGCTGGACTCAACTCCCCTTCCCTCCTTTGGGTATCCGTAGGTCAGACTGGGCTCACTGGGACCCCTACCCCAACAGATGGGGGAGGAGGGAGGGCAGGGAGCCCAGGCCAGGGCTGGCAGGGCAGGTGGGCCTACCTTTCTTCTTTGTGGAGGGCCAGGCCTCTGGTTTTAAGTCTTCATAATCGGTCCAGTCGAACAAGGCCATGTCCAGCGTGGGTAACACCTCCCCGTCAGGCCTGGGCTGCACCTGCGCAAGAGGCATGGAGAACAGGAAACCCGGAACCTTCCGACTAATGGAAGCAGGAATGTGGGGTCCCAGGGCCAGAGGGGGAGGGAGGGGCTCTCCAGAGGTAGCCTGGAAGCCCGGCCCGAGGGACATCGAGACTGCCACCCGAGGCTCCTGCCGGCTCCAGCAGCCTCTCTAGGCACCCACCGGCCTGCCCTCTGAATGCAGTTGATGAAGCTAAGTGGATTATCCGTTCAGCCGTCTGAGGGAGGGCTGGAGACCCCGGCAGGCTGGGAAGGCACTCTGGCCTGCTCAGGGATGCTAAAGCCCTTGCACCAAGCCCGGCTGCTCACTTCCCGCCCAGTCCTCTCTCCTGCAGAAGTCCTCAGCTCTCCATGCACCACCGAGGCCTCGCCCAGGGCTCAGTCCCACCCTGGCCGGGGAGCTGAGGGCCGTGGACTGAGGCGGGCGTGAGCTACAATGACACCCCCTGGGGCTGACTTCTGTGCCACGGGCTTCAGGGGGCCTGGACCAGGGAGAACCACATTTTCCTGGGGAGCGGGTCCCTCACTTTCGTTGGAATGTCAAAGGTGTGCAAGATCCAAAAAAAGGATGAGAAAAAGCTGCTGCTTGAAAAAAAAAAAAGTTGTTTCTTCTACGTATATGTTTTATTGATCATTTTAAATGATTTTATTCTGAAAATACTTCAAAGCCATAAAAAAGGTGTGAGCGCAGTGCAATGAACTCCTATATACCCTTCATCTAGACTCACCAGTGGTCAGCATTTTTGCCAAAATTGCTCACGTGTTCTCTCTCCATATATCTTTTTTGAAGATCTGAAGCAGTTGGATCAAAGTGGTAACTAATTCTTGTTAATTCTGGGCCATGGGGACATCGGCTTGTTAAATTCTTCTTCTCTGTTCTCTTCTGTGCGGATGAAATTCTTCTCCAAAGGCCCAGCAGCTCTCAGTGCAGAGACCTTGCAAGAGTGCTGGCTGCCTTGGCTGTCCCTAGAGTGAACCCCAGGACCACTTTCTCCTGCACAGAGTGTGTCCCCCACCCCCAGGCCTGAGCTGGGCTGGACGGTGTGTCAGGGGACCCGGCTCCAGTCCAGGCCCGTGGCCTTGGCCAACTCTCCCCAGCTCCTGTCTGGGCCTCCGTCTCCCCAAATGTGCTAGAAGGAGGTTGGCACGACATGGTCTCAAGGATGCTTCTAGCTGCAAAGGTGCTCTGGGGCTCCTTACCTGGGGCCGCAGGGACGTGACGGGCTGGACCAGGGACTCTTCTGTGGCAGGTGCCGCCTCCAAGGTGGTTAGGAATAGCATGGTGGGGGCCAGGCTGGTGGAAGATTCCTCCATGGCAGCGTCGGGTGCCTGGTCTTCAGAGAACTCTGTCTTCTTCATCAGCGAGCTGGGGCCTCGGACCAAAGCTCGGCCTGAGACAAGGAGTGAGAAACGCAGAAGCTTTATCTGTACCCCACCCATGTCTGCCCCTGCAAATCTGGGGCAGAAGGGACCACATAGTGAGCCCTTGGCTCAGCCAACATCTCCACTGCCGACCCTTCCGGGGAGGTGGAAATGGGGGACTGGGGAGAAAATGTACTGCAAAGGACATGGCCCAGGGGTTCTCCTTATAAAGCAACATTCCAGCAAGTACAAGTCAGCATTGGCTGGATGCAGCCAGGGGTGTGAGTGCAACAAATGGGAACAGGCAGAATTAATCCTGGAAGGCTTCCTGGAGGAGGCGATGTTTGAGTAGAGGAGCAACGTGATGAGGCAGGGCGGAGTTGCTGGGTGGGGCTGCTGGGGACAGGTTTATTCCAAGACCAAATGGTCTAAGGCAGGGACTCGAGCCTATACGTGTTCCGGATAGCTCACAAAGGATGTAAGGACAGTGGAGGAAGATTAAAGGAAGGTGACAAGAGCTGCAGGGCACCCCATGAACCAGGGCAGAGGCAGAAGGGAAAGGGATGAGTGGTCCTCCTTGGGTCACCTGTCCCCAAGGACAACACTGACTCAGCTTCAAGAGAAAGCTGAGAATGAACTAATAGCAAGCCCTGTCCAGGGCCCCTGCCCCTGCCTGGCCCCTTCTAAGTACTCTACATACCAAGTCTCTGAATTTACACTGGGGGTAGATGGAGCCATTATCCTCATTTTGCAGAGGGGGAAAATCAAGGCACAGATAGCTGACTTGCTCAGGGCTAACAGCTGGCTAAGGAGTAGACCCTGGATCTGAACCCAGGCAGCCTGGCTTCAGAGTCTGTGCTCTGAACCACTGCTCTGTACTTCAAAGTTGATTAAGTGACGGGCTTGAAGGGCACTAAAACCTTCCATGTCTACTCAGGACTTACAGTAGGATGGATTTGGGTCGGACACAAGTGGAACTTCCTGACTTAAGAGAAGCATGTATTAACGACTGCCCCATGCCCAGGCCTCTCTTTGTCTCCTCTTCTGATCAGATACTTCTGTCTTTAGTGAGACCCCTCCCCTCCTCTGCATGCCCACTGCCCGCCCCCACTGGGGCCTCGAGATGTGTTCCCAGGGACCTCACGCCACTGACACCTCCTTCCAGCTCCAACCCCCTCCTGCCTCTGGAGTTCCCTGGTCATCTGGGCCCCAGCCCGTGCTTGCATCCCCCTCCCAGCTCCCTCATTCTCTCCCCTCGACCCCGGTTGCAGGACCCCACCCCCCTGCAGATCTCCAGCTACCTCCGTGCAGTTTCAATCTGTCCCTGCGTCTCTTGTGCTCCCTGCCGTGTTTCTTCACCCGCCCTGATCCTAGAGATTGGCTCTCCTTCTCCGGGTAGGGCAGTGCCAGCCCCAGGAGCAGGTCCTTGTCCCTCAGCAGGCCTGCAGGACTCTGCCTGGCTGGTAGACCTCCCGTTCCTGGCAGCCTGGAGGCCTGCCTGGTGGCGGCGACCACAGCCCCATCCTGGGCCCAGCCGGGCATGCCTGAGCTCCGCTCCTTCTTGCCCGGGCCCCGCCGGTGGTGGTGGATGGCCTGAGGCATCCAGAGTGCTGGGCCTGAGAGGTCGATGTGATTCTCAGGGAGGTTCCGGGCTAGGGTTCCAGGCACCAGGGAGCCGGCCTGGCCGAGTTCCAGGAGGCCCAGCAGCGTGAGAAGCAGCAGCGGGGCAGGGTGGGTGGCGAGTCCAGCCATGGCCTCCTCCCTGCAAGAAAAGCAGCACCAAGACCAGGCAGCTCAGTGGTCCTCCTCCTCCTCCTCCACCCCCCGGCCCCTCCCTCACATAGTTACTGCCCAGTGTTTCTCAACAGAGATGGAGAAGAATTTTGCCCCTGGAGGATACTTGGAGACATTCTGGTTGTCACAACTGGGGGGCTGCTACTGGCACCTGGTGAATGGAAGCCAAGGGACACGTGACACGCCCAGGACGCCCACCTGCCAGGAAATGTCTACGGTGCTGGGGCTGTGACACCCAGCTTCCAGATTAGTCTAGAAGTCCTTTCTCTGCACAAATCTCTGCCCTTTGCCAAGTCCCCTGGGAAAGAGCTGACCCCCCCCCCCACACACACACACACATCAGGGCTCAGAAATACCTCAAGAAATACCTGACTGGAAACCTAAATTCAAACAAACAGAGAAACAGCTTTTGACCAGGGGCCATCTGCAGCACGTGGCTAAGCAGCTTCTGCGAATGGATATCCCTTGTCCTTTCAACAGCTCTCTGGAGTGGCTCCGCAGAAGCCCCCTTTTCTGAAGAGGATAGTAAGGATCAGCACGGCCACACCTAGGAAGTGGCACCTCTGCTGTCCGTCTGCCCTACTCTGTCGCTGACCCAGGGCAGCCCAGTTCTGTCCTCCCCTTTTCTCTTCCTCCCAGGAGCAGCCCCGTGGCTGCACCCCCTCCAGTCCCTCCTGGCAGGGCTGAAGGGCTTTGGGCCTCTGATCCCTAAAGAGTGGGGGGGATTCAACCCTTGACCTGCCCTCAGGACAGCCATGCTCTCCCCCCAGGGGGTGGAGCCTCCGCAGGGACCCGTGGCTCTCGCCCCCTAACGGAAGGAAGAAGCTGACCCCTGGCAGGTCCAGAGGACTTCAGAGTTAAGGCAGGTGAGGCCTGTGGCTGGGGGGTAGAGCTAGTGTCTGCCATATTCAGATCCTCCCCACATCCCTCCCCATCTCTATCCCACCAGCCTCACCGTGCTTCCAGACCAGTCTGAAAGCAGCTCTCCAGGCTGATTGAATTTTTATGGCCTCCCCCATGCCATTAGGCTCTCAAAGGTGCTTACACAACCATTTCTTGGTGATTTGTGGCCTTATAATTGCCCAGGGCTGAGGCTTGGTCAGCAGCCCACGGTTCCCCCTGCGGCCCCCACCCCGCTGTCCCAGCCCAGGCAGGGGGATAGTCCTCAGCCTCCAGCCCTGGCCAGGTTGACCCTCTCTGAGGGGGAGCGAGGGGTCTGAAGGAAGGGACGTGCCTCCTCTCAGCCTCATGTGGTCTCGGGAGGACCCTCTGCTGGTCACTGGCCTCCCTTCGCCCGGCCTGGCCTCCACTGCCCCTGGAGCCTGGCCTGAGAATGCGGCCGTCCATCCCGTCCCCATTGGGGAGGCACCGTGTATCCTGGGCGGGCATCGGTGGGGTGTGCGGGATGCTGGACGGGGCTGTGACACCCCCCCAGGCTCCTGCAACCCCCGCCAGCATCCCTGTCCACCGTCGCCTCCAGCCTCTGCCCGCTGAGCGCTCTGACAGCAGCTGGGCCCGAGCCCCGGATTCCTGAGGCCGTCCCGAGGGGCCCGTTTTAAAGGCCTGTCAGTCAGGCATTGTTCAGCTCAGAGGGACTCCTCCAGCCCCATTCCAAGGCCCGCGGCAATCCAGGCTACCTGCGGGCTGGCACCTGGCCTAACAGAGCCCGAGCCCCGCCCCTGCAGGGACATTGGGTCGGCGTGAATGCCACCCCTCCTGCCCCGGGGAGAAAGAGAAGCAGGGCCAGAGGCCAGGAAAACAGGTCAGGAACCCAACAGGCTTGACAGTCACGGCTGGCCGGCCCGGCCGGTGACTCTGAGAGCCCAGGTCTGCGAGGACGAGGACAGCTCCTTCCCCTCCAGAGCCACCCCCACCCCCAGCCCCAACACCCCCATACTTGGCCTCTGTCTCCTCCTACCTGAATCCCACCACCAAGTCCCAGTCTGACTGTGGGCCACTCACTGGACCCAGGAACCTCAACCTCAGCGCCATCTTTGTCCCCTCCACCCTTCACGCCCCATGAATCCAGCATGCTGCCAGCCTGGGTCTTTCAGCTTGTGCTGTGGACACACCCACGTGGGTGTCCCCCTACCCCCAGAGCTCATTGGCCCCATCCTGACCCCAGGCCCAGCCCGCACTGCTGCCACGTGACTCTAATCATGCTTTGGCTCCCTATTGCCTTCCCATTGAATCACAGACTCCTCACTTCGGTGCTTGAGGCCTTGTTCAACGTGGCCCCAGCCTCCCTTTGCAGCTCTATCTACTTCCAGCCCTTCTCAGCCAGCAAACAGCGCCTGGGCCCCAGACATCCCCAGCTTTCCTGCCTCTCTCTTCTTGCTTAGGCTCTTCGTTCTCTACCCCTCATGCCCATTTCTCTCTGACCAAATCCCACCCATCCCAAATGTCCCCTCCTCCAGGAAGCCTTGCTGGTTCCCCACCTAGATGTGCTATTCCTCTGTCCTCACATTCGGCTTTGCCCCGCTCTCAAAGGCCTCGTTTTCCTTTCGGGCTGGGGTAACCAGTCTTTTCTCAAGCCCTTGATTAAAAAGGAAGTTCTTGGGTGGCTCTGCCCAGTTTTCCCTGCTCCTGTAGTATCTTCAGGGGCTTGCAAATGATCGGCACTGATAACAATAGATTGGAAAGGAGTACAATCAAATGTACACCTGAGCAGAATGCCATAACAAATGCCGTGTGTGTGCGCGCGCGCGCGCGTGTGTGTGTGTGTGTGTGTGTGTGTGTGACTTGAGCGAGAGCTGGCGAAGTCCCTGGTGGTCCTGGCACTGCCTTGCCCCCTTGCCTGGTAGGGGGGAGGGGAGCTCCCTGAAGACTGCACGGACCCCCGTCTCCAAGCTCACAGGGTTTGCACACTGATCTTGGCAGAGCCCAGCAACCGGGACGCCAGCCTGGCAGAGAGTCAGCCGGAGAGCAGGGACTGCTCCGGGAGCCGGGCCAAGGATCCACGGCGACCAAGGGCTTCAATCCACTGCTTCACTCCGAAGCCAGTGGGAGGCGGCACCGAGAAGCACCAAGCATGCAGGCTGAAAGGGGAGGCAGGTGCCCCCCGCCAGCCCCCCTGCCCGGGACGGTTCTGCCTGTGGCCTGCTCACAGAGCCTCCTCTTCCTGACCTGGGTCTGATGCTCCCTGGTCGGGAGAGTCAGCAGCCCAGGGCTGCCTTAGGAAGGCGGGGGAAGCACCTGAGGAAGAGCCCGCAACTGAGGTCTAAGAACCAAGCATTAAAAACCAAACCGAGCAAGAGCAACCTCAGGAGCTGCCCACTCCTCGCACAGCCTCAGGTTCCGTGTTCGCGCTGGGGTCTATTTGCTTCTCTCAACAGCCCTGTGCAGCAGGTGGAGTTTTCCATGTTTTAAAATGCACTGGCCAGGCTCCGGGAGGGCAAGCCACCAAGAGCTCACACACTGGGGCGTGGCCAGGCCCCACCAGCCAGCCTGGGTTCTCCCTGGCCCCAGCACCCTCGGGCATAGTCCTTGCCCCCCACGGTCCGTGCACCAAGCTCCATCGGGGGCCGCCTGCCCACCCCCACCCCCAAGCTCCTGTCATTGCTGTGGGGGACCTCTTCGTCCTTGAGCGCAGTCGGGGCCCAGGAGGAGGAGCAGGACCTGGCAGCTGAGAAAAGGAAAGCAGCGAGAGGAGGGAAAGGGGCTTATCTCGTGCTCCTGCCCTGTCCCCCCATCCTGTGGGAAAGCTGGAGCCAAGAGCTGCCTGAGCTGCCTCCACCCAGGAGGCTGCAGGGAGGCAGCGTCATATGCAAACGAAAGCAATTAATCAAGCCAGGAGCGGCTTTGGTTCTTGAGCCCCTTCCCCCAGTCCTGGTGTGCTATTTGGGGGCCAGGAGATGAGGGTCTCCTGCCCCTCCTGCGGGGCAGACAACTGTGGAGCTCAGCTGCAGGGCCAGCATTCCTGCCTTGCTCCTCGGCTGACCGGCTGCATGCTGTGTGTGGGGGGCAGGTGAGTGGACGTGGGGGGAGCAGGTGGAGTGGGAGTGGGGGGAGCAGGCGGAGTGGGCGTGGGGGGAGTGATTGGGACAGTGGTGGGGGAGGCCTGCGGTGGGCCTCCTGGGCCTGGGTATCTGTGATGCTCTGATGGAACTGAGGGATTATCCAAGGGAGCCAGAAGCCAGAACCCACCCCCTTCCGGGAGACCTTGGACACGTCACCCCCTCCTGATGTGTTAAAGTGACAAATATGAGCTGCCATGTCAGCACATATGTTTCAGGGGTTCCTTAAGCATTTGATTCTAACTTCACTTTTTAAAACTGTATTTTAAACTGTCTGGAAACCATTGTGAAAATAGGCACTGTTGAAGGCATCCTTTACTATTTTTTTTCTTTTTTAGGTACTGGGGGGCTGGGGATTGAAACTGGGACCTCGTATGTGGGAAGCCGGCACTCAACCATTAAGCCACATTGGCTCCCCTGAGTTGGTTTTTTTCATTTGTTTTGCTTGTTGCTTGTTTTTTTCAAAGAGGCACCAGGAACTGAACCCAGAACCTCCCATGTGGGAAGCAGGCACTCAAGCGGCTGAGCCCAATCTGTGCCCCTCTCAACATGGGCCTGGCACCATCATCACTCGGGCTTTTCCTGGTTAGCTGAAGAGTACTCCAAGGATGCAAGGTGAGCAGTTTAAAAAAGAAGACGAAAAACCATTGCCATTTGCAACTACTTATTTGCACACTTATGGATTTTCTAGACATGAATAACCAGGTGGAGAACTGGTTTCTTATAGAGTGCAGCTGACATTATTTCATTATTTTATATCATTTAGAACAGCTCTCTCTCTTTTTCTCATTGGTTTACTTTAAACAAGCAAATATTATAAATTGGTGCATAACAGTGGTAGCTCAGAATCTCCGTGTAGGAGAAAGAAAGCCTGGTTTGACAATGTTAAATTTTACCTGAGCCCTGTGGTCCTGGAAAACAGCAAAGATTAAGAAGTCTTCCCCCTTTGTGTTCTGGAAAACAGCTCACTGCAAAGAACCGTCCTCCTTACGACTTAAGACTCACAGAGGCCCCCTTGGTTCCTTACAAGTATGGACACAGACCCTCCAAATTGCCATTCTTTGTCTCATGAATGTTTAGCTGAGCTGCTTGTCCCCACTGATCCAGCAGAACAAAATGCTTGTTAACCAAATATTGCTTAAGCTCCTCTCCTCCCCCTAGACCTGAACTCCAGGGGCCTTGCAGAAAAGAGACTGCTTCAGCATAAAATAGTCTCAGATCAACTAGCAGATCACATCAACCTTTTACTGCACCTCCCTGCACCTGGTTCTTTCCTCTCTGAGGAAGAAAACCCTTTTACCTACCCCTAGAGACGCTTGCAGCCCTTAGGTCAGAGCTTCTCCCTGCTGCCACGGGCCCCTCCCTCTTTGCAGTAGCCCTTTTCCCCCTCTGCAATAACCATTTGAATACATTCTCTCCTTACCAATCCGGATTTGTTTTTGATTTGGAATTGCATCTGCATAAGATGGAGACAATTTGGATTTGGGGAAGGGATTACTGGGGGAGGGGGAAATGTGCTAACCCTGGATGCCACACTGCTCATAAAACACTGCTTTTATTGGTTTTATGTATTGAGGTTGGGGGCTAGATTTCATTTGGGAAAAGATTTGCACTCCTTAAAATTTGGGAGGGGGTCCGTCTCAGAGGCCCCGCCTGCCGAGGGAGCCTGGGATTCTTTGATCCTCCGTGGCAAGAGTCCTCCATCTGTTTGTCTGTCCAGCTGCCAGTCCCCTACGGGGAGGGGTGACAGACAAACAATATCCCTCAGGCTCTAGACTGAGCCTCCAGGAGTTAGGGACGGGTTTTTGAGCCAGTGTGGATTCAGAGGAAATATTTGTGACAGTTCAAGACAAAACAAAACCCAATTGTAATAACACAATCCCTGAGCCTGCCCCCTCTCTCTCACTAGCTCTTGGAGGGGCCCTGCCTTGATCGCTCCATCTTTCTAACTGTAGTTGACCCTTGGGCAAAAGTGAGACTCTTCCCAGCCCAGCAGCCAGGATGAGCACCCCAAGACAGGCACAGGGGTCTTTCTGGGGTGATGGGGGCCCTTCTATCCTTCAATGGCTCCTCAGGACGGGATGCTGGCTTGGCTTGGCTTGGGGGGGGGGGTCACACCTTGACAGAGAGGGGTCCTGATTCCTGCCACGCTCAGGCCATGAAATGGCCCTCCCCCTGGGAGTCCCTTAACCCTCCTTGGCGCATAAGGAAGCTGAAGGCAGCCACCTTCCACTAACCCTGGGTGGGGAGGGGCCCCTGGCCTCTGAGAGGCCAAGGAACAAGGAGCTCTAGTTCCCTTGAGAGTGCCGAGCCAGGGAAGAGCAGGCCAGATGCACCGAACGCCCTGCCTCGCTCTGGGGGCTTCGGGCCCAGGTGCTGAGCCCTCCCGCTCTCGGGGAGATGGGCCTGCGGCTCTCAGCCTGCTGAGCCAGAGCTGGGCATCTCGGGGCTTCCTGCCCAGGGACCCCAGGTGCCGAGAGCTGAATTCTTGCCCTTCAGAGAATCAGCCTCGGCGCGACACCTCGGCACAGGTGCCCACAGAGCTTACAGAGCTCCCTCCACGGTCCGTGAAACAGCTCTCCTGCCTCCCCAAACCGCTCTCCACTTAGTAGTAAAAAGAACAAATCAGAGCACTAGATCTTCAGTGGATATTCTGCAACACATACAGCAGACAAGGGATTAAACGACGAAACTCCTTAATATATAAAGCACTCTTACCGCCCCCTCAGCCCTCCACCCTCCCAGCCTGGCAGCCCTGGGGGCAGGGGCAGGGACTGTATCCTCCGTCACTCGGTGACTGTTTCCAGTCTTCTGTGAAGATTTCAGGAATGCTCTAACATAATTCATCTGCCTAACTCGTCCCACTGGTGCCTCCTCAGCAAGCCGAGGACACTGCCTGGAATGGCTGGAATTGGAGAATGGAGGTGCTAGCCCCAGGTGCCCCGTCTGCTCTTAGAACAGTGGGGGCACGCTGCACACTCTGAACTGGTGGGTGACCTCAGAGCCCCTGAGGCCCTGGCAGCAGCCTCCTGGCTTCTTTTGGTGGAGCTGACTCCCCCAGGCCTGGAAAATGGGTAACTTTGCCTGTTTAGACAAAATAGTTCTTATATGGGAAGATGGGGGGGTTGGGAAGCTCCTAAATTCATTCCCGGGCTGGACTCTTTCCGGGGCAATCTGGGACCAGAGTCCGTCCCTCGACCACCTCCCGGATCCCTGGCACCGTCACACCTCACCACACATCTTCATTTCCCTGTCTGTGAAAGGGAATGATTATCTTGTCATGAGATTTGGCTACGTAGGAAGTCGGCACTTCTGTGTGGTATGTGGGGGGGTAGGGTAGGGGGACCTGGGTGGGGATGGAACTCAGGCAGCGCAGTGGGGTAGGGGGTAGTGGAGATGGTAGTGGAGATCACTGTGGGGTGGGAGGGCCTCAAAATAGCCACCCTGCTGGGAGCTCATTGGCCTGTTTGGTCCCTTGGAGGTCCTGGACTGGTGCCTCCCCACCTCCCTGCCTCCCTGGGCTCTGCACCCCCAAAGTGCCACTGTTCCAACAGGAAGGAAGAGGCCTCACAACTCCCCGTAGGCCTCAGAGCAGCCCAAGCCTGCCCCGCCCCCACTGCTCCACAGGCCTTTGTGCCAACCAGGACTCAGGCAGAGAACTCGAACTCGGTCCTTCGATGCTGAGCGCCAACTGAGTGCCAGCTGAGCGCCAGGTGCTTCTTTGCAGTGGAGACTGCCTGGGAGGGTGAACCCAGGTGATCATCTGCTCATGGAGCCCCATTGGGTGCAGGGCCTGGGTGCTATGCAAGGGAACCTGGAACCTGCTCCAGTCTAAAAGGGGAGATACCGCCCCTGCTCCCAGAAACTGCCATTCTGGAGGGGACACAGCCCTGGCTGTGGGGAGCTCCCAGTCTGACAGGACTTGGAGGATTTCTAGACCGTTCCTGTCCTTGGGAACTTTCCAATCTGACAAGTCTGGCCTTGGGAAGATCTCAGAACGATGAAGGAGGCACACAACCCTTTCCTTCAAGCAGATGTGCCTTCTAATCTGCAGGCAAAGACACAGTCCCTGCCCTCCAGCTGTCCCTACTCTGACAGAGACACAGTCCTCGTAGAGAGGCCACAGGCCGAGCGGAAGGCTGAGGCAACAGACAACTATCACCAATTCAAACATACGAATGGTCAGCCCAAACCCACTAAAGCTGAGCATGGGGTGGAGAGAGCTGTGTGGCCTTGGGCAAGTCACTTAATCTCTCTGCACTTGATCTTAGCCAAAAGGCCGAGAAGCGATACACTTAATCTCTCTGAACCTCAGTTTTCTCTCCTGTAAAATGCTGGGTGAATGAGGATTAAGGGAGGTAAAGCCATATAAGGCATATGGTACATAGTAAGAGCTCAATAAACACTGGTTGTTGTAATGGGATGAGGAAAGAGAGGCAGGGGAGGTTTCCTGGAAGCATTCGTGCATCTGTGCCTGTGTGTGCAAGGGCCAGGCACAGGTGGCTGCATCCTGCAGTGGGCTGATGGATGGCTTCCGTGGGGCGGAGCAGGACAGGCCGGGGCAGGCCTGGCTCTTAGTCGCTTGCGCCAGGGCCAGTGGGAGGTGTGGGGGGTGGAGGGGTGTCCATTGTCTTGGCAAAGGAGGTTTGGCTTCCCCACCAGGCAGGCTCCATCTGCTTTTTTTGTCATCAACAGAAGACCCCACCCCCAGGGCCTCACACCTCAAAAAAATCTGGACAAAAATGTTTTAAAAATTGTGTGTGAGGGAGAGGGCATCCTGGCAGGCCCCTCGACCATGCAGTGTGCTCCCCTCACCCCCCTCCAGAGGCAGAGTGTCAACTATGGGTACCGCCACCCCTCCTTCTCCCCTAAGTAGTGGCCGGGGGGTAACCCTCAATCCTCCTTCCCCCTAGACTTCATTATCTCCATTCCCAGACAGTTTAACATCATTTGCTGTTTGGCCAGAACTGCCACTTAATCATCAAGTGACATAAATGCCTGCTGTCAGGCTCTGGCAGAGGCAGGTGTGGAGTGGGAAGACACTGGAGCCCCACAAGCCTGGGTGTGAATCCTGGCTCAAGTGCCTAATAGCTGTGTGACCTTGGGCAAGTCAATTAACCTCTCTGGGCTTCAATTCCCACATCTGAAAAATGAATGTGTTTGTTTGGAATTTATTGGACAGCTACTATTCTAGGCCTAGAGCTTTATATGCATTAACTAATTTAGCCTTTTGAAATGGACATTTTTTTTCAGATAATAGTAATAGCAATAGCTCATACCTACACTGTATACTACTCTATGAGTGTAACTCCTTTAATTCTCAGAGGCTTAATGAGGCAACTGTTGTAATCATGCGTCTCCATTTTGCACATGGGGACACAGAGACAAAGACTTGAGGGACTTGCCTAAAGTCACATGCAGAGTAGGTGGTAGAGCTAGAATTTGAACCCAGGATGCCTGGCTCTGAAGTTCAATTCTTAGACAATGTGCTACCACCCTCTCAGGCTTGGAGAGCTTAAGGGCTCCACAGGCAGAAGTGGCAGAGCTGGGATTTGAACCCACGGCCATCTAACTTGAACACTCCACATGCTGGGAAACAGATACCAGAGGGGCTGCTGGGAATCTCAGGGGTGATATGTGCTGGGGCGAGCACCCAAAACCTGGCAGGTCCTGCAGTTAGCTCATTTCAGCCTCGTGTCAAGGTGTGGGGGGCTGCAAGGTGGGGACCTCTTTGGGGTGGGCAGGCCCTCTAGCCACAAGGATTTAGTCACCCTCCCGCATACTTCCCGGGAAAGATCTGCTGCCCCATCGGCCACAGATGTGTGTCCTCCACAGGGGCCTACCCCTGAGAAGAAGGCCTGGGGTAGGTGATCAAGCCTTCCCATGCCAGGGCCTGGACGGAGCAAGAGAGAGGCAGGTCCCCCCCGAATGGGCCCGAACAGGGATGCTCTGTAAGACCCCCCTCCCTTGGAAACCTGCCCAGGACCCCACTCGGGAGGGAGCCCCTGCTCTTGCCAGGCTGTGGAGCCAGAGAGGACAGGGGGTGAACGGTGGCTCCCCCCCATTCCAGGGATGGGATGAGTGAGGGGACTCCCTCCAGGTGACCCAGCTGCTCAGTGGTCAGCTGGGAGTCAAACTCACTCTGCCCAACTTGGGCGAGTCTCGTCCTCTCTGGGTTTCACTCTCCTCTTCTATCAAACAGCTGCAGAAATCATGCTCATCTCCAGGGGGATGCAGAGCCCCTGGACCCCAGGGACTGTCCAGGAGGGTGGTTCCTCCTCTGCCCTCCCCAGCCGACTGTCCTTTGCTCCAGGGCCAACTCTGCTCCTGGCCAAGATAGCAGGACCCAGCAGAACCCAGGGATAGTCTGTGGCTTGCAGCTTCCAGTCCACTCCTGTCCCCTTGACTAAGGATTCCATTCAATGCAACAGGTGTGCACCTACTGTGTGCCAAGCACGGGGGACCACAAGAGGAATAACAGTCAGGCCCTGCCTGGGAGGAGCAGAGCAGGTCCCAGATACTGATCATGCCTGGCAGACCAAGAGAGATTTGGGGGGGGCAAGGGGAGCAGGAGGCTTTCCTCGGGGAGACATCTGACCTTGACCTGCCACAGCAGGGCCAGGGAGGCATTTCAAATGCAAGAAAGAGTCCCAGCAAAGGTCCAGAGGAAGGTGGGTGGAGGTGTCTGGGAAGATGCTCAGCCTTCCACCCTGGCTGAACTGCAAGCTGCAGGTGGGGGCGGGGTAGGAGGCAGGCAGGGGAGGGCTGGGCCAGGGAGAGGGCTGTGGTGGATTTAGTGGCAACCCAGAGCCACTGAGGGGTTTGGGGTTGGGGAGAGGGGAAGGATCGAATGGTGAGGAGGAAGGCAGAGGGACCTAGGAAGAAGTTACCATCATTTGCATGTGGGCAAGAAGCAAGACTGGTCTGAGCGAGCTTCCTGGGGGTCGCTGGAGCTGCTGAGCATGAGAAGGCAGGAGGCCAGAGATGGCGGGAAGGCCCTGGCAGGAGGGCAAGCAGGAGGCTGGACAGAGTCCCTGTGTGTGTGTCTCCCAAGCCCTGTTCTTGCCTCTCTAGAGAGGCTCTGCCGAGCAGCCCTGGCTGCAGCTGAAACAAAACCTCAGCCAGGGGAGCCTGGAACCTGCCCGGCTGGGAGAAGGCCCCCCTCCTCTGCAGTTGTCCCCATTAAGCCACCTGGCTCACATCACTGCCCAACTCCAGGGGTGGTGTGTCGCCTGATGTTGACAAAGATGATGGTTGGGGGTTGGGGGTGATTACACAGCAGGTCCAGGGTTCAGCCCGACCCCCTCAGAGGAAAGGAAATGGCTCGTGAACTAGTGCCATTAAGAACAAACTTGGAGCAAGACAGAGGCTCAGAATTGGGGACAAGTCGCATGGGTGCCTCATGATGAATGACCAGTTGCCGGCAATACTGACACAGCCATACTGATCCCATTCTGAGAGCACAGACCCTTTCACCCTGATTTTTTATTCTGATTTTAGGGCAAGCGGAAAGGAAGAGAGAGAGATGGAGAAGAGTAAAATGTGAACTGTGAGGGCGTCACCGCCTGTGTGGGCAGGGGGGTGACGGCCACAGGCAGTGTGATGGGGGGGGTGCAAGGCCAGGTTTCCCCTCAGTGTCTCTAATCCTGGAATTTTGGATCCGTTTTCCCTTTTGGTGGGGCGGCCACCCCCACCCCACCCAGGAAGTGTTGACCCCACCCCCACCCCAGCCTGTGAGTGCTGGCATTTGATGTGTTTTTTCTATTTCTGCACACAGCCCTCTAAGGTCTGTACTATTATTACCCCCGTTTTTACAAGGGGATACTGAGGCTCAGAGACAGGCATTCCTTTGTCCACGGTCACTCAGACTTTTAACCCCCAATTGCCTGACCCGAGAGCGATGGTGCTGAGCCAGTACTGGGACACCTCCTGCAAAGCCGAGGACTGCCTGTCCCTCACCATGCCGGGAGGTGGGCAGCGTGGAGGAGTGGGCAGAACAGGAGAGATGGTCAGAAGGAGACAAGGCCGAGGCAGCATCCAGGAGAGGAAGGGAAGAAAGACTTGGTGTGAAACCCAAACCTCCAAGACAGGCAGCTGAGACCCGGAGAAAAGCAGACGGTGAGGAGGGAGAGGGCCTGAGTGGGAGCCCAGCGCCGTCGGGGATGCAAGGGGGCGGTACAGGCCAGGATCCGGATGGAAGGGTGCGGGGGACCCGGGTGGCACCGGCGGTGCTGGCGCGGGACGCACCCAATCCTACCCCCCACCACCTTAACACACCCCAGCCCCGTGGGCAGCCTCAAAAAGGGCAGCTCCGCCCCGGGCTCAGGGCGTCCTCGAGGCTCCTTCCATGTTGGTGAACTGGAGTCCCCAGCCTCAGAGACCACCCAGAGACTCAGAGACTCAGTGACAAAGAGAGACCCCGTCCCGGAGAGAAAAGGCAAGGTCCGAGGAGAAGAGGCGAGAGCAGGGACGGGGAGAGGACGGCGAGGGCGCGCGCAAGGCAGAGCGCCAGAGCAGGAAAAGTGAGCGTCCGGCCGAAGGTGAGCGGACGGCGAGGTCGGGAGCAGAGCCAGGAGCCCAGGGGAGACGCGGCGAGGAGCGGGGGCGGCGGACGGACCAATGGACCCACGGTCGGGTCCCAGGGCAGGGAAGAAAGCAGCTTCCTCCCCTCCAGCCTCTGTCCCCGCGCGCCCCGCCCCTGAGCGCGCCAGGTAGCCCACCTTTGTCCGGGCGCGCCGCCAGGTGAGTCGGGAGGGCGGGGCCGGGGGCGGGCTGAGGCCGTGCCTTACCTGTCCGGCCGGCGGGGAGGGGGCCGAGGGGCGCGGAGCCGAGAGCCGGCGGGAGCCGAGCGCAGCCGAGGGCCGAACCGCCGAGCGGAGACCGCGCCGAGAGGTGCGCGGGCGGCGGGAGGATGTGCCCAGGCTGAGCCGGGCGGGAGGCGAGGGGGCGGGGGCGCGGGAGGGGGCGGGGAGGGGCGGGGAGGAGCGGGCTCGGCTGCCCCCCGCCGAGGGGCAGCCCCGGGCCCGCCTGGGGCCCCGCGCGCTCCCGGCCAGCGCGCCCTCGCCAGCTGCGCTCGGCGTTCCCCGCCGGCTCCCCGGAGGCCTGGCCGCCGCCGCGAGGGCGCGGGGCAGACAAAGAAGACAGACAAAGGCGGGCGCAGCCGGGCGGCGGTGCGGGCACCGGGCGAGGCGGGTCCACTCCTCCCGGTGCGTAAGAGCCACCTCGGCGCTGCCCGGGGCGCGCGGCACGGGCGGGGCGCGGACAGCGGTGGCGCATCAGGAGCGTCCCCGCGGGGCGCGGCGACAAAGGGCCACGGCGGGGGATCCCTGGCAGACCCCAACAATGGATCGAGGCTGCGCGCTCAGCTGCGGGCGCGTCTGGCCGGGCAAGGACCAGCCCGTTCCCAAAAGGATTATTCCGCCTTGGCTGTCAAATGGGACGGAAGGAATGCCTGGGCCGGGGAGGCGGGAGTGGGCGCGGCGGTGCCTTTGTAGCTTTGGAAAGTGCGCGGGGTGTGGGGCGGGGGTCTCGGAGAGGTCTCTCTTCTCTGTGGGGACAGAGGTGGTTTTCAAGGCGTTGCCGTCTCACCTGGGGCGCTGATGGCCCACCTGTGCTTCACCCCCACAAACCCTGGGAGGCAAGGGAGAAAGACAGCCCCCCACCCAACACACACGCGCGCACACACACGCGCACACACACCCCGCCTCTCGCCACGCCCCGTCCAAAGCCAGCCTGCCGCTCCCCAGCCCGGCCCAGCCGGGACAAAGGCCGCGCGCAGGGCCACCTCATCCATCACCGCGCGGGGCGCCGTGTCCTGCTGACCCTGGGAGTCCGGGAATGCTGGGTTATGGGTCCCTGGGTCCCCATAATTCACGGCGGGGTTAGCGAGGCCGCGGGCGCTGTGAAGATCAAAGAGCGGTGGCGCTGGGCCGCGCGCGGGAAGCGGCGGTCCCTCCCCAGCCCAGGGCTCGCCCGGTGGCTTCCGTTTCCACTGTTTACTTCTTTCTCCAGAGTGGGGCGAATTACGTTCGGAGGTTTAAGAACACGGCTCTGGAGTCAGGCTAGATGTTTGGGTGCCTCTTCTGGAGCCATTCCTGCTGGACTTCGGGCAAGTCGCCTAACCTCTTGAGCTGTTTCTTCCTCAGGAGCTCTAACTCCCGGAGTCCTAGTCTTAAATGTGGTGCTGGGTAAAGAGATGCTTGTCCAAAGGCCCATAGGAAATGCTCCAGAAAAATGAGCTGCCATTGTTACTGTAATATTGTCAGCCTGATGGAAACCAGGATGGATTGGTGAAAGGTTTGAGTCACCACCCTAGAAATACCTGTTGGGTACATTCTATGCGCCAGCACCGTTCTGAGCTTTGGGGATCCAATAGTGAACAAAATGGACAAAGATTCCTGCTCTCGTGGGGCTAACATTCTAGTGAGGGAGACAAGATAAAAAGCAAACAGCTATATAATACGTCAGGGGGGTGATAAGTGCTCTGAAGAAAAAGAAAGCGTCTTAAGGAAAGAAAGAGAGAAGGGGAACGGATATTGTTTTATAATGGATAAGTTTGTTGGAAAAGGCCTCTTTGGTAAGGCAATTTTTTTTTTAAGATTTTATTTATTTATTTATCTATCCCCCCCTTGCTGCCTGTGCTCGCCGGGTCAGCTAACCACGCCGTGCGGGCGGGCCCGCCCCCGCCCCCACCAGGAGGCCCCGGGAACCGAACCCAGGGCCTCCCATATGGTAAACGGGAGCCCCACTGATTGAGCCACAGCCGCTTCCCATGTAAGGCAATTTTTTTTTCCCCATAGAAAATGAGGGAATGAGCCCTGCAGCTCTGGGAGAAGAGTGATACAGGCAGAAGGACAGAAGGAAGAGTCAGTGCAAAGGTCCTGAGGCAGGGATGGGATTGGTGTGTTTGAGGAAGAAGATGAGCCAGATTGGAGCAGAAAGGGTAAGAGGAAGTAGTTGCAGATGAGGTCAGGGAGGAAGCCTGGAGAGGCTCCTGCGAGTCCGTGAAGGCCATGGGAAGGACCTTGGTCTGAATGAGATGGGTGCCAGTGGGAGCGCTTTGAGCTGAAAAGACATGTGATCTGACTTAGGTTTGAACAGGTTGGCTCTTATTCCTGAGGTTGAGAGTAGACTGCAGCAGGCAAGGGCCAAAGCAGGGAGACCAGTTAGGAGCTGTGGCAGAGAAGAGGTGGTGGTGGCTTGGGCCTAGGTGGGGACAGTGGACATGGTTCTCTTCTTCAAGGATGAAGCTGGTCCCAGCATCCACTGAACCAGAACCAAGACACGGGAGCCGAGGCTTCGAATGCCGCTGCTGTGGTCGCTCCACTGGGTGATCTTGTGACGTGCTTGGGCTCCCTGTTCTGTGGGTTCTCCCAGAGTGATGCAGTGGGGAAAGGTGGATGTTAGGAGAGGCCTGGATTCCCATCCTCTCTGGGACATGGTGACTTTGGGCCTCGGTTTCCCCATTTGTAAAATGTGGCAGTTGAGTGGCCAATCTCCCTCATCTGGGGAAAGGATAAAAAACACATGGTATATCTATCAGCACAATATTGTTCTGCCGGAAGAAGGAATGAAGTTTTGATCCATGCTACAATCTGGCTGAACCTTGAAACTATGGTGCTAAGTGAAAGAAGCCAGTCACAAAAGATCACATATCATATGATTGCATTTCTAGAAAATGTTCAGAACGGGCAAATCCATAGAGACAGATTAATGCTTGCCAGGGGCTAGGGGAAAGAATGGGGAGAGACTGCTCATGGGCACGGGGAGTTTTTTGGGGGGGATGAAGTAAGTGTTCTGGAATTAGATGGTCATCGCACAACTTTGTGCATGTGCTAAAAACCACTGAATTGCACACTTTAAAGAGATGAGCTTTGTGGCTAGCCAACTATATCTTAATAAAGATGTTTTTAAAAAGGTGGTGGTTGAGCTGGGTCAGGGCTTCAGAGAGTCCAGCAGCCCCTGATCGCATTTCTCAGGGGAGAGGCTCAAAGTTTAAGAAGAGTTTGTCTGTAAGGCCCCCCAACCCACAGTGACACAGGACCCGCGCAGGGAATGGCGGGTGTGGACTTTGCCTGGCTGAACGCCCGGAAACAGCCCAGTGTTACTGTCCTAAGTTCAGGACTCCAGCAGGTCCCATGTCAGCAGTGGACCCTGGGATCTGGGGCAGCTGTGCAGGTCAGGCCCCACCCCAGAAGGCCAGAAGAGGGAGGAGCCCCTGTCTTTAGGCACCTCCTGCCCTGAGGATGTATGCCCTCCCTCAGGGCATCTTGCTGGGGTGAAGGTGGGGGTGGCTCCCAGATGCCTTGGGAGATGCAGCTAAGGATGGTTTGAATGGGGGTTTGACAAGCATGATGGCTGGTTAGTTTGCTCTGTGGGCTTAGAGAGAATTTATGTTCCATTGTTTATATTTTCACAAACATCTCGTTTACTCCTCACTCAACCCTATATCATTGGTGCTACCATTATCCCCATTTTACAGATGAGAAAACGGAGGTTCAGGGAGCAAAGGGCCTCAGAGCTGGTTAAGGGGCAGCACTGGGGAGAGAAACAGCAGGTTAGACACTGAGCAGGCCTGAGGGCGCCAACATTCCACGGCTCTTGCTTTGTTTTCAGAAAGCAGTTCTCTACTGGCCACCACCTGCAGCCCAGCTCTGAAATCAGGTCTCTGACCCTCATCCACACTAAATTAGGATTCAAGTCAGACTAGGAGCCACTGTCTGGCCATCATTTCATGCCTTTTTTTTTTTTCTATTCATTCACTCAACACACATTCGTTGAGAACCCGACTTGGGCCAGACGCTGGATGAGGTGCTGGACTAGAAGGCTGAATGGGACTGGGTCCCTGCTCGGGGCTGTCCCAGCTGGGACATCAGGGCATTGGTGGGATTGTCACCAGGTGCCCTGTGGCTCCCCATCCCCCCGTCCAACATTGTTTTTGGTGTCCTGGGAACCTCAAGCAGGAGTGGAATCCATTACATAGCCTATGGGCAGCCAGGTGGGCACAGGAGAGAGCTTTGGAAGCTTCTTAGGGGTCGGGATGCATCAAGTCCATCACCTGCTGTTCTCCCTGGTCCACTCATTCTGTGTTTGTTCAGAAAACCCCAGGAAGTGTCCCGGGCCTCTGCAGGCCTTGGTCTTTCCTGGGCTGGCACTCACACCCTCTGCAGCTCGCCTTCTCTGTTTCCATTGAAACGTCTCTCAGAAGTGATTTTCCCTCTGTCCCCTTTGCAGGCCTTCTGGGACCTGCTCCAGTTGGCAAATAAGCTTTCTCTCCTCCTGAACCTCCATCCCTTCCTCCCAGATGCCTTCCTACATATTGTCGTTATGGTGAAAAATATGCAAATAACCTTGAAAAACAGTCTCCCAGCAAATGGGTATTCAAAAATGTAATAAATTAACCCCGTAATGTAGTCTGGGTTCCACGACCATCCATCATGCTGATCCGATTAAGATATGAAAAAACAGATGCTGCAGAACCCGCGTCTCCACGGCGCTCCCACCACGACCCAGTGCAGACTTGGCCCCTGCCCCTGCCCCACCCCCAGCTCCCCCAACCATTTCTCTTGGCTCCCATGGAACCCGAGGCCCTCAGAGGTTTAGGAAACATCTGGCCCAGCCTGTTAATTTCACAAATAAAGAGACTGAAACCTCTTGGAATTAGGGTCCAGATCCACTTGAATCCCCACTCATCTGCCTTCCAGCCTCGGGTCCTCTGTGACTGGCTCTGAATCCCAGGCCCCAAGGCCAGGCATCTTAATCCCTGCATTTCTAGTTGACAGGATAGGGCCCCCAGTGCCAAACAAAGGCTGCCGGGACCTCGGTTTCCCCATGGGTGTCTGTTCCCTGAGACATCACATAGGTGAGACCTATGGGTGGCTGGCCCTGTGTCCTGTTAGGGCAGGGTTTGGGGGCCCACGGATGGAGGGCACAGCTTGAGCTCCCTGTCCCTCACACCATGCCCTGGAGAGCATTCAACAGGAGTAGCTGAGCTTTGAGCCTCCCCATCCCAGGCTCCAACAAAAAGGGACACTTTACAAGGAATCCCACCTATCACTGCCTGTCACCAATCAAGAGCTGCTCCAGCAGCCTCCAGAGAGGAGCAAAGAAGGACTCTGTCCATTCCCCAAGTAGCCTAAGCATCAGCAACAATTACATCTCAAGGACCCAGGGGACACTGTCTACAAGCCCGTGAGCTGCTTGGCTGGCTCTGTGTGGAAATGGTCCTCTCCTACATGGCATGACTTGGGCAAGGTCTCAAGTCATGACAAGGGTCCCCATGCCCAAAATGTGCTGTCAGGTGCCTCAAGACCTAAAATAAGTCCTCCATCCCTTTGGGCTAAGCATACCAGATTTCATGAAATGCAAACCTTCCCTGGGGCAGGCACTGCGGTGATTCTCTCTCTTTCTTGGGCATCAGGGTACTTGGGGAGCTTGTTAAAGGGCCAGTGCCTTGCTGTGCACCCAGACTCTGATCTGGCAGGTCAGGTGGCCAGGTGCCCCTCTGTTTAACAGGCTCCCCAGGGATTCTGTTGTTGATTTCCAAGGTATGCATTTTGAGAAAGCTGTTAGCATGCCTTCCCCTCCCACCTCCCAGAGGTGTGTCAATGCGAGCTTGTGGGCCTATGGGGAGGGGGGTTGTGCAAGTCTCCAATACTGAGCTGTAAAGGGTAACTATTCCTGGTTAGATCTGTGTATAAACAGATGGACATGGCTCCTAACGTGCTCCCTGGGATCAGACAAGGCTCTCTTGGCTTCTGCTCCTGACTTGTCACCCGTAATCTGCAGCCCCTTCGCTGACCTTAGTTTTCCCACCTATAAAATAAAAGGAAATATAAATCAATTTATTAAAAAAAAAAAAAAGTAATTGTGCAAGAATAGCCAGAAATAGGAGCTATCAACAACAAGGGAAGCATAGAGAGGTCAAGAGGTGATGGCTTTTCTTGTTTGTTTGTTGATTATTATTAATGAAATAATGAAAATGCTCTAATGTTGATTGAGGTGATGAATGCACAACTACGTGATTGTGCGGAATACCACTGATTGTGCACTTTGTTTTTTTTTTTTTAAAGATTTATTTATTTTATTTATTCATTTATCCCCCCTTTGCTGCTTGTGCTCGCTGGGTCAGCCAACCACGCCGTGTGGGCGGGCCTGCCCTCACCAGGAGGCCCCGGGAACCGAACCCCGGGCCTCCCATATGGTAAACGGGAGCCCCACTGATTGAGCCACAGCCGCTTCCCTGATTGTGCACTTTGGATGAATTGTACGCTTTGTTGATATGTATCAATAAAATTGATTTGTTTAAAATAAAATAAAGGGGCTGTAGTCAGAAAAGGAGCCAGAGCTGGGCTTGTATCCCAGCTGTGTGTGTGAACTTGGTGACTTAGGGAACGTCTCTGGGCCATTTTTGCCATCTATAAAGCGGAGCCGTTTCATGAGTACTTAGCTCCTAGGGTTAGAGAATTAAAGAAATCAGTGTTGACGTATAGTAAGTGCTCAATCCATGTTAGTACTTATTTAATGTTATCATTCTCTCCCGGGGCCCTTTCAGTTCTTCTAGACTTAGGTCTTACCTCTGGGGGACTCAGGGCCATTAAAGTGGGGGTGGCAGGAGGCACCTCCTCTACAGCAAGCAGGACTGGAGGTGGCTCCGCTGCTCCCAGCCCCTAGCTGTATGACTCGGACAGGTTCCTCCACTCCACTGAACCGCGCGTGGCTCCTTTGTCAAAAGGGGGCAATCAGATACTTCAATGAGTTGTCTGAGGGATTTCGTGAGATAATCCTCGGGCACACTTAGCCCAGAGCCCGGCACACGGGTGAGCTCTAGAAAGGTCAGCTGAGGTTATGCTGCGTGGACTGGGAGGTAAAGCCAGGCTGCATTTAGAACCGTGCTCGGGGTCCAGAGCTGGTGACTCCGCAGCCAGCAGATGTCGCTGCCCTTCGTCCCCAGCTGTCGCCGCACTCTCCACCTGGTGCTCGCTCGCCCGCAACCCCTACCCGCCTCCTAAAGGAGAGAAATGCTCGAGGGGAGGGAAACGCGTAGGGGCCCGATGTAGAGATGAAAGTGGGGGCTTCTTTTGGCGCCCACCCCAGGGCTCCAGGAAGCGGCGCTGCGCAGTCTCCAGTCTCCGCAGCCTGGGGATCCCCCGCCCGCGCCAAGGTCGGCCCCGCCCTCCCAAGCTCCGCCCCTCAGTCCGGACCCGCCCTGCGCGAGGCCCTGATTGGGCTGGGCGGCGGGTGGGCGTGGTCCGGGGCGGTGCTAAGACCCGCCGTGGCGCCGCGGACGTCATCGAGCGGCGCCGAGGCCGCGGTTGAGCAAGAGGCGCGAGTGGCGCTGTCGGCGGCTCCCGGCGCCGGGGCCGGACCCGAGGCCGGAGGCGCCACGGCAGGAGGGAGAGGGCACCGGAGGCCCGCCGGGGAGGGGGCCGGGGCGGAGGCCGAGACTTGTTCTAACCTAGTTTCGTTTCCGCTCCGAGCCCTGCGCATCCAGCTGTTTGCCTCTGCGTCCGCGACCCCGCGCTTCCTGCGGGCCGCGCGCTGGCCTTTCCCGTCCGTGCTCCCCACCGACGCCGCGGGGCGCGGGCGGCCAGCGGCCCCTGCCCTAGACCGTGAGGCCGGCGTGTCGTGCGGAGGTCCTTGCCAGCTCCCTTGATTCTGTGGGGTGGGGGGGAGGTAGTGGAGGCGGGCGGGCCCCCCACTGCCTGGGCCTCCAGACTCGCCCCGCTTGCCAGGTGCTGGGAAGGATGACCACGCTCACGCGGCAGGACCTCAACTTTGGCCAAGGTAAGGAGGCGGGGCCTGCGGGCCGGGGCGGGCCGGGGGCCGGGGTGTCTGGGCCGGCGAGCGTCCCCGCGCACCCCGGGTTCTGTCCCCCCTGCAGTGGTGGCCGACGTGCTCTGCGAATTCCTGGAGGTGGCGGTGCACCTAATCCTCTACGTGCGAGAGGTCTACCCGGTGGGCATCTTCCAGAAGCGCAAGAAGTACAACGTACCGGTCCAGGTGAGCCCCCGCGGCGGGGCTGTGGCCACCGGCGAGATCCTGGCACTGCCCATGTTCATTCCAGTGTCATAGAATGAATAAAGGCTCGCCCCAGAATCCTAGAGGGGATCAGTGGTGGATTAAAAATAAATAAAATATTCCTTCCACCTTCAGGCCCAGCCCCTTCATTCCCCAGAAGTCTGCCCACGGTCTAACACTTCCCCACAGCTGCTGAAAGTTTGACAACCCCCCCACCCCTCAAGGCACTGGCGTTTCCTTTACACCCCTTTAGAACCCAGGGCTCCCCTCGCCAGAAGTTAGAGACCCTGCCTCACATTAGAGTTGCCTGGGGGCCTGGCTGCCTTTTTAAATTGCCCCTGAAGGGTGGTGTTTGGGAAGGGAGTTCCCAAATTCAAGCATCTTCCCCATCCCCTCATTCACCTTAAACTGTAGTGGGTTGTTTTAGGTTAAAAAGGAGACAAAGCAGTAAACATATATATGCCATGCCTGCCACTTCAGGGAGCATTCACTACATATTAGAAAAAATGAGTCCTGGAAGGTGGTGGAAGCTTAAAGGATATCCAGGGAAAAGGAAGAAAAGAATCAGCATTTATTTATTTTTTTTTTTTTTTATTTTTTAAAGATTTTATTTATTTATTTATTTATCTCCCCTTGCTGCTTGTGCTTGCTGTGTCCATTTGTGCGTTTTTCTGTGTCTGCTTGTCTCCCTTTGTTGGGTCGTCTTGCTGCATCAGCTCACTGCGCCGTGCGGGCTGGCTTGCCTTCACCAGGAGGCCCTGGGAAACGAACCCGGGGCCTCCCATATGGTAAACGGGAGCCCCATCGATTGAGCCACATTCCCTTCCCAAGAATCAGCATTTATTGAGCACCCACTGTGTCCTAGATGCTTGTCTCACTTAATCCTCATTTTTTTTTTTTTCCCTTTCTTTAAGGAGGTACCAGGGATTGAACCTGGGACATTGTATATGGGAGGCAGGCACTCAACCACTGGGCTACACCTGCTCCCCTCACTTTTTATTTATGAGACTTACACAGAGGAATCAGTGGAAACTCAGAGAGTTTAAGTAATTTACCTGAGGCCACACAGTTCTTAAATTGCAGATTCCTTTGAAATTTGATTAAATGTCTGGATTCTTTCTCTGGAAAAATGCCCATGTGCACAAATACACAGAACTTTGTGTACAGTTTTAAGGACTTCTCGGACTCTGGAAAGGCCCATGGACCCCACATTTTGAACCCCTTATGCTTCATTAAATGCTGGTGGTGAGATTGAACCCTTATCTTCTACCTGTTCTTCATCTGTGGATCAAGTCACAGCTCTTAGCCCCCATTAGGTCCTCTTGGATAGGGAGCCCTCAGGGAGCTGCTCTCTCCAAAGCAGGCAGGGCCTTGGGCTCCTGGAGGGGGTGCTTGGGGTTTCCTCAGTGAGGCTGCGGGCCTCACCAGCTGCCCTGGCTTGTGCATAGATGTCCTGTCACCCGGAGCTGAACCAGTACATCCAAGACACGCTGCACTGTGTCAAGCCTCTCCTGGAGAAGGTGAGGGCATTGGGCCCTTCTAGCCCACCTCTGCCCCAACCTACTCCTCAGGCCCAGTCCCGGCATGCTGTGCTGCTGGGTCACAAGGGCTAGTTCTTGGGCCCAGGAGCTCAGGTTAGTGGGACTGGCTGCCATTTTTTGAGGTGATGCCTGCCTCGGAGGGTTCTGGGTCCTTCCTGCCCCTGTCTGCCTCCTCCCCCCTTTCCCCAGGTTCTGCCTGGGCTCAGCCCCTCAGAGCTCCCTCCTCCTGTTCTTGTCCCAGTCCCTGAGAGTTCGTGAGACCCATGGGGGTCAGGCATCCTCTCTTCTCAGCTGGTCCCACTTGTGGCTGGGGGTGCCACCTCGAACTCAAACCCGCTTTTGGGACTGTCAGCGACCCTCAGCCTAGAGGCTGAGAGTGTGGCCTTTCCATCTGTCCTTGTGCAGGGAGAGGGTGGAGGTGGAGTCGGGGTGCCTAGTTGTGGAGTAGGGGGACCCTGTCCTTGCAGAATGATGTGGAGAAAGTGGTGGTGGTAATTCTGGACAAAGAGCATCGCCCAGTGGAGAAATTCGTCTTTGAAATCACCCAGCCTCCGTTGCTGTCTATCAGGTGAGCTGCCTCTTCCCCCTTCTACCTGCCACCTTGGTATGGGGTCTAGCAATAGTCCCCCCCCCCCCAACACACAGGGCAGCTTCTGAATACCTTGGTCAAAGGCTGGTGAGAACTGGCAAGATGCCCGTCTAATGAGCTTCTGCCAGTAGGCGCTCAATGAATGGCCAGTCCCCACCTCACCTTATAGATGGAGAATCCAAGGTCCAGAGAGATGACACAAGCTGTCTAGGATCACCCAGGTTGGCTCATAGCCAGGACACAGGCTGTTTTATGACTTCTCAGTCAAGAGTCCAGTCCACAACCAGAGGTTGACCTTGGGCAGGTTGGTGACGTCAGGGCACTGGGACCTGGCGCCGCTCTGTCCCCTCTTGCTGGCTTGGTGTCCCAGGGTAGGAAGAGGCTCCGGCTGCGTCCTGGTTCTCAGGCCCACTGCACATCAGAACCACCCAAGGAGCACCCCATTATTTGACTTAGTCTTGGGTGGGGCTGGGCATGTTTTTTTGTTGTTGTCGTTCCCCAAGTGTGGTATCATTTTTAAAAAATAACATTTTTTAAAAAAATTTTTATTGTGATAATGTATATATAATATAAACATCCCCCCCCCTTTTTTAAACATCTCCCATTTTAACCACTTTCAAGTATACAATTCAGTGGTGTTAATCATACCCACAATGTTATGCTGCCATCGCCACCATCCAAGACCAAAACTTTTCTGTCCCAAATGGCAACTACCCATTAAGCAATAAATCCCCATGCCCCACCCTGCCCCCGGCACATCAGTTTGTCTATAAATTTGTATGTTTTAGTTAATTCATATCAGCAAGATCATACGATATTTGTCTTTTTGTGTCTGGCTTGCTTCACTCAACATGATGTCTTCAAGGTTCATCCGCGTGGTCGTGTGTCGCAGGACTACATTCCTTTTTACTGGGCGTTGGGTTTAAACTTCCCAGATGATTCTAGCTCTGTAGACTAGACAGGTAGCAGGGCCCTTGGAAGCCAACATGTTGGAACCACTGGAGAGGCTCTGGACCTCCAGGTCTGCTCCAAGGCTTCTTGCCTGTGGAGGGGCAGGAACTGCTGGGTGGGGAATCTCGGTGGGATGGACTCTCCTCTCACTCACAGTTCAGACTCCCTGCTATCCCACGTGGAGCAGCTGCTCCGAGCCTTCATCCTGAAGATCAGTGTGTGTGATGCCGTCTTGGACCACAACCCCCCAGGTATGCTCACCCTGCCCCCTTTTCCTTGGGCCTTGCCATGGTTCCCTTGGGTTGGTCTGTGGTTCCAGATGTGGTTCCCTATCTGGCTTCTCCGGGCCTCTTCTCTTCCTTCCTGTTCTCCATAATCCCTCTGAAAGCCCACCTCCTCCAGGGAGCCTCCCTGATCCGCTCCACCTGCCTTCAACCCCCTGCTGCCTGCATTTCCTTAGCACTTGGTTTTCACTCTGCCCTGCAGGGCTGGCCCCAAGCCTGGGCTGCTGGGCCAGCGAGGGAGGTGGGAAGGGCTCTGCCTGGCACCCAACGCCCGGCCTCTCGCCTCTCCAGGCTGTACCTTCACGGTCCTGGTGCACACCAGAGAGGCAGCCACTCGGAACATGGAGAAGATCCAGGTCATCAAGGTGAGAGGAGACTGGTCTGGACTGGTTTATGGGGACGGCGGGGCACAGGCAGACGGCTGGAAGGCTCTGAAAACTGGGTGCCACAGTTCCAAGTGGGCAGCGCCCCACACCTGGCAGGTTCTCTGTGCGGGCTCACTCTGTGGCACACACTGCCACTGCTCCATCTTCGGGCACTTGAGAGTCAAGAAGAGGGATAAGCGACATTCTGGGGTCACCAGCTCATCCTGGCTTCTCTGAAGTGGGGGTTCTCATGGGGGAGGGGTCCTGGTCCCCCAGTTTCAGAACTGGTACTGGGGGCTTGTTAAAGCACATGGGTTTCCTGCCCCAGCCTGGACCTAGACATGTTCTCTCTGTGGGAGTGGCCTGGGAATCTGCATTCAGCAGCCCCCTAGTGATTGATGTTCCCAGCCCTGGAAGGGAAGTGGGTAGGAAGTCAGGGCAGGCCGGGTCCACTCCATCTGCGCTCTCACCTTCATGCACTCCCCAGGACTTCCCCTGGATCCTGGCGGACGAGCAGGACGTCCACATGCACGACCCTCGGCTGATACCCCTGAAGACCATGACGTCAGACATTTTAAAGGTGGGCTGCAGGAGGTGGTCAGGGGGCCCGGTGAACTTATTCGGGAAAGGCTTAGTTGGTGAGGCTGGGTGCTGAGGCCTTGCCAGAGGGCTTGGGGGAGACGACAGGGGAGCACCTCAGCTCCAGCTCCCCTTTTCCCCTAGCCCCTGGCTGTGGCCTTGCCAGCCCCCACCTTGGCAGAGACCTACCTGCATGGGACCCTCCAAAGCAGGTGCCCTGGCAGCCTTGCTGACCATGGCTGTTTGTTCCTGTCCATTAGATGCAGCTCTACGTGGAAGAGCGAGCTCATAAAAGCAGCTGAGGGCACACCTGCCCCCCACTGACGCCACAACTGTCGGACTTTGGGAGGCCCCCAGCCTAGGGCAGCGTTGCAGGGCCACCCTGATTCCAAGTGCTCTTATTGCCTCCACGTGTGGACTGCCTGCCTTCCAGCCCAAGCTTGCTCAGGTCTGCTTGCCTGCATGGAGGAAGCCTCCCAGGAGGGCAATGAAGGGTGCCGGCACCTCGGTTTCTCAGCTTCCTGGGGATCAGCTGGCAAAAACTGTCTGTCTCAAATTCTGTTCTGTGAGTTGTTCCAATAAAGGAGCCCCAAGGGCTGGCTGGACTGTCACTAACCGGGGTGGGAGGAAGGGGTGCAGCCACATTAACCTGGGAGAGGGGCTGTTTCTCCAGTGAAGCGCCTGGGCCCCCCTTCCCACATCCCTAAAACCCAACTCCAGACTACTTTTACTGAAAACATTTATTATGATGAGACATCAAAGCCACGTGACAACCATTTATCACAAACTGGTCGGTGTGCCCAAGGTGGGAACTAGGGCAGGAATTCCCAGGGGAGGTGCCTCCATGCTCACCACAGGCCTAACTCTTGCCTGGAGGGAACCTGGGGCACTTGGCTGGCCTGGACAGAGAATGGGTGGACAGCCAGCCAGATCACAGACCGTCGAAGCTGTGGAGACGAAGGCGGGGAGGGCAGGTGGGCGCCTGCCTCCCACCTGGCCTTGGCTTCAGGCTGAGCTGTCGGTGGGTGCCGGGCTCCTGGTCATCATGGGGCTGATAATGATGCTGCTGTTGGTGACGCGGGGCCCGTACCAGCCAGCCCAGAACTGGGTGTCCTGGCCTCCGTGCTGGAAGAGGATGTGGCGGACACCTGGGGGGTAGTCTGAGAAGGTGTGGGAGACCTGCAAGGAAGGACCGGAAGTGACCCCGGGCCTGGGGATGGAGGGGAGCGCTGCCCGGCTGGCAGGCAGGAGCCCTGGCCGCCACATTGACCCTGGGAGATGCGAGCAGGGGGATGGGGGGCCTCACCTCTGTCCACTTGGCATCGTTCCACTGGTGGATGGTCATGGGTGGGGGCTCGAAGGAGGCCAAGACGATGTAGTCAGCTGAAGCCAGCTGGACTCGGATGTGGTAGGCGCAGCCACAGTCTGCTCTGGGGGCAAACCTGGGGGGGAAGGTGGGGGCAGGCAGCAGGCCTCCCTTCTGCCGGCTCTGCCCTGCCGGCCCTGCTGGCTTCAGTGGTCCTTCTGCCCCACTGTGCCCGGGCTCAGCAGTCTGTCCATGCTGGGCCTTGCTTACCCCATGTGAGAAAGGGGACAACCTTTTTGGATGTTCTAGTAAAGATACCACCTCAAAAAACTGCTGTCTGCAGGGCTGCTCAGAGAGGCCTCGCCTGTACACCATAACGGACTGGGTATAGGTTCAAGGAAGGGCTGGGGAGGACGGATGTGGCTCAAATGGTTGGGCATCCGTCTCCCATATGGAGGGACCCGGATTCGATCCCCGGGACCTCCGGGTAAAAAAAAAATAAAAAAATAAAAAAAGGGCTGGCAAGGAGCTCATCCTCTGCTCAGCCCTGCACCCCCTCAAGCTCTCCCTCTACCCCTGGGGCCTGGATGAAACGGGGGTCTAGCTGGACCTGGGGTCCTGCCTTCTACCACAGCCAAGGCAGAGCCTCAAAGCCCTGTGCACATAGCAAGAGGATGGAAGAACTGGAGAACAGATAGCAGCGGGGGGGGCGGTGAGGAGAATGCAAGTATCTGATATCTGGGCTCTCTTGTCCAGTGCCTGTGGGCCCGTCTCCCCACCGGCAAAGTGGGGCTAATGTCCCTGCTAATGTCTCAGTGTGGTGGGAAGGCCAAGAGGTGCTGGATGAGCAGGTGCAGACCTGTGGGCAGTGGGAAGACAGGGCATGCTGCCAGGCACAGGGTGGGTACAGCTTAAGGGTTTTTTTGCCCAATGATATGATCGGAAGAGAAAAGGGAAGGGCAAGCGGCTGGCTCAGGAGCTCCCACTGCCAGTGCTAGGGACAGGGTATGGGGACATGGGCCCCATAAGTCTACTCACCAGTCCTTGACCACTATGTCAGGACGGAATGTGTCCAGCAGCTCCTCCCAGTAGCCCTCGGCCTTGAGATCCACCAGCTGGGACTTGAGGCACATGCTGGGGAGCAGAAGGGAAGGCTTAACCTCAGGCAGGCTCTGCGTGGCCTTCTCCTTGGCCCTCATAGCCTCTGGGCCCAGGGAGACGGTCTGTGGGCTGGCCCCTGATGGCCCGGCCTACTCTCAGCGATCTCTCTCGACCTTTGCAGTTCCAGCACTGGCTTACGTGGACTTTGGCTGCCACTCCAGCGCAGGGCCGTTAGAAACCCATTCAGAGAGCTTGACCCACTCGGGCCTGGGTGCACTGGATCCCAGCCCACGTGACCAGGACACGGACCCAATGCCAGGAGAGTTTGGGGTACCTCTATGACCTCATGCTCCTAGATTAGGGACAGTCTGTGGGTACCCCTGACTTAATGCCACTGCCTGATGGGATCCTGGCTTCCTTAAACTAAAACCTTCCCCACCTCACCCCCAGCCATGGAGTTCACTCCTGTGCCAGGCAGTGACTGGGCAGGCTGGGGAAGCACTTCCCTTGAGCTCCAAGAGGCCCTCACTTAGGCCTGGGGTCTGGAAAAATTCCCAACCCTCCCCCGCCTCGAGCTGCCAGGGGCAGGTCTGCTGCTCCCCCACCGCCCCAGGGCCACACAAGCCTGCTGGGTTTGTTCCGGTAGTCTTACTCGTATGATGTGGCAAAGTATTTCTTGACATTAGGGTCAGGAAAATTTGTCCCGTGATCTCCCGGGAGGCTCTCCACCTTCCAGTGGTCCCCCCCATTGGAGTCGATTCGCCAGGATTCCATGTCCTCTAGGAAAAGAAGCTGAGGTGAGAGGCCCTGGAGACACCCTAAGTCTTGCCTGTGCACAGGGGACGGGGCCCCTGAGAGCCACCAGCTGGTTCCTTCTTATGGGTGCCGTCCAGCCGAGCTGAGCACCCCACCACCCCGTCCGCCTCAGCACACCCCTACAGAGCACCCCTCCTCAGATGCATTCCCACCTGTCCCGTTAGCTCTGGTCTGGGACCCTCTCCCTCCCAACTCTGTCCCAAACTGGCTTGACTCCTGACATGAAGCTGGAAATAAGAAAATTACCAGAAATTCTAAACCAAACTTTTTCTCACTTCATGTTGCTGTAGGGTCCCAGGAAATACCCAACTCTCAGTTCTCAAAAAATTAAAATTCATAGTCCCTTGTGATGGTACTTCTGCCTTAATGGCTAATGTAAGTTCACCCTGTCAGTGACAGCTCACCGGTCCACGAGAGTCGCCCTCAGTCAACTATGTGGTCTAGGGGACCGAGAGGACCGATTAACGGGTTTACTGAGGTGTAGTATGAAGCCGCTACGCCAGTGAGACCCTTCTGCCCAAGATGAGAGCGATGGGGGGGGGGGCGACAGGGACCCTTGGGGTTGGTGGCCTGTAGTGGCCCCATATTTGTGGAAGGATCTGCCCCAGGTTGCTTCGGCAGGTTCGCTGGTGTGAGCTGTCCTTCGCAGTCCCCTTCAGACAGCCTAGAGGACCGCAGGAAACGACGCTGTCCAGAACCATCACCAGGGGAGCTTCCCCAAATTATTCCCTTGGTCCTGCCAACAGCCAGGAGCTCTCACCTATTCCCCAGGTGCCTGAGACCTACCGGCCCCCACCACTGAGAAGGGAAGGAGTAACACAGGAACCCAGGAGCAGGGTTGACCCAGGGGGCGCTGCTGGGCCGCTGCTGAGCGGAATCTGGGCCAGGCTGAGGGATCGAGTGTCTGGGGTGTTGTCAGAGGGGCCCAGCGGGCCTTTGTTGGTTCTGGGTCCTTAGGGAAAGCCACGCATCTCGGGGCCTCGAGCACCCTGTCTATAAAGCAGAGCCGAGCCTATGTGTCTGGGCAATCCAGCATCCTTGTAAGGACACAAAGAGAAAAGGGATGAAAGTGATCCTTAAGTGCACACAGCAGGCCTCTTCCTCAGTGGCTGCTGTGGCCCCAGCAAGCAGCACGGTGCTTGACAGACAGTAGGTGTTGAAGGAATAAAGGAAACAAGCCTGGCAAACCCAAGAGAACGTTAAATATAAGCTAGTCACTTGTCCAGACCCTCCTTTTCCGCATCTCTCTAATGGGGGTGACAGAGGACACTGACATTTGTAAAGGCCCCAAACCAGCCTGGCCAGAGGAAGCCGTCGACCAGCGGGCAGCTTGCCTGAACGACAAGGGAAAGGCGGCTCTGCAACACGTCCACTCATTCAACAAGAGTGTCCTGGGCACCTGCTTTGTGAAAACATTGGTGTGGACACCGGGTAGAGTAGGGAACCTGAGGTCCCTGGAACTTGATGTTTGTGGCAGAGAAATAAACAAGTAAACCGGTAAATAAGGAAATAAAGGTGGTGAGAAGTGCTAGGAAGGAGCTAAACGGGGGTGATAAAAGAGGGGCACTGCTTTGTCCTTTCTGGAGGACAAAGAGGAACTGGCCATGCCAAAGAAGGGCAGGGGGTGTTGCGCATGTGAGAGAACATTCCAGAGAGTGTGGGTACAGCAAGTGCAAAGGCCCTGTGGCTCAGGAAAGGGAAGCAGGCCATGGCACCCCTCCCCCCCACCGACCTGGCCCACCTTCGGCACACGGGTTGCGCAGGAGGTTCCTGCGGAGGCTACACAGGAAGTAGAACACCTTCCAGTCCGCCACCGGCTGGTCCCAGTCCTCCGTGATGAAGCCGTCGCGCAGGCTCTTGCGCTTCCAGAGGATCATGAGGTCGATGAGGTCACGCCAGAGGCTGCAGACCAGGCGGCAGCGCAGCAGCAGCTGGCGGGCAGGCACATGTGTGAACAGCTCCAGCAGGATGTTCTCAGGCAGCTCGTTGATGCTCACCGGGGCCATGCCTGGGGCCTGGCGGGGGCAACAGTGGTCATGAGCTCCTCCCCCGGGGAGCTTGTAAGAGAAGAGGGGTCAGACAGGAGCATTTGTAAGGGCCCTTCCTGCAGATACAGGGGCCTCAATACACAGTGGCTGATATGATTTGCGTTTAAGAGAGTACAGTAAAAGTATCAACAGTTAAAGCTTGTTCAAAAGTTTTAAACGCTCCCCTTCCTTAAAAAATAGTAAATGCTTAATTTTGAAGCTGGTGTGCCAGGTGAATTGTAAGAAATTGTTGAGGGCACACTGCTGTCTGTGAGCTTTGCAGCTTCTGTGAGTTTCTGAGAATTGCTCTTCTGTTATTTTACTGCTGTGGACTCACTGTTGGAATATAAGAGTCTTTTCTACACCCGCAGACTCTGTCATCCAGCTGTTCACTAAGTGGTGGAGATGGTGCTGAGATACTCTTCCCCAAATCACCTGCTTTGCCTGGAAGCCTAATGTGAGAAAACATCCCAAAGCAGAACCTCGCAGCTGTACTGGGATGTCAGGCTAGAGCCCACCTTGAAATACCCAGAAAACAAAAAAAAGGTGGAGGGTACTGGGGACAGACTGCCTGGGTTTGAATCATGGCCGGCACCCGCAGCAGGTAAAAAGGACATGGTGACTGTCCCAACCTCAGAAAGGCTGGGAGGACTGAGGACAAGTGCAGAGAGGTGCTCTGTAAACACAGTCACCTCGCCAAGGCTTCTATCCTTAGAGCAAAAATGCTCCCCTGTTCCTTCTACATGGGAAGCATAGGGTCTCTGGACCATTCTTCCCGGGCCTGAATCTGTCTCCTGGGCGCTCCTGGTTATCCTGACCCCTGGTGGGATGGGGGGGCCAGCAGCCTCCATATCTGCCTGTTAAGCATTGAGGAAGGAATGTTCCCCACTACCACGTGGGGTAAACGCAAGGAGGCTTGCCCGGCTCTTCTCACTTAACCTACAGTTGGCCAAAGAGGCAGTTATTGTCTTCCCTACGCTCCAGTCCCAGAAAAAAGTGAGGGTGGGCGCGCCCTGACTCCTGACCCTTGAGGGAGAGGGAAAAATAAGCAGATAAATGAGGTATTTATAGGACAGGGAAAAAATGCAGAGCGGAAGCAATGGTAAAACTTGAAACATATACACATGAAACCTCTCCATCTTAAAGCGCTGGCAACTTCTCACAGCACTGTCTAGGCCACCAGAGGTCCTTAGCCCCGAGTCCGAGGCTTCTGGGTTGCAAACAGCTCCCCGGCAAGAGTGCGGTCTTGGGCTCGGGCCGCCCTTTATCGTCGGCCTGGGGAGAAGCCTGAGCCGGCAGGGGTGCGGCAGGGGTGCGGGCCGTCCCGGGGCATCCAGTGCTGGGAAGCGGGCGCCGGCCGCAG
>JAKSZT010053883.1:7255150-7297044 GCA_026826555.1 Tolypeutes matacus | reverse complement strand
CCCCGCCCCGGGCCTTGCGGGCCGCGCCCGCCCCTGGCGGCCCCCTGGCGGCGGGCAGGGCCGTGGGGGGCGCTCGGGGCCGAGGCCGCTGCGGGGATCCGGCCTCGCTCTCCCTTCCCCGGCGGCCAGACTCCCCCGTGTCCGGGTCGCCGCTTCCTTCTCCAAGGGGAAGTCCGGGGAGCCCCCTCCTGGGCGCGCCTCCCAACCCCGCGCCGCCCGCTCCTCCTCAGACCTCCTTCCACCAGTTCCCCCGCACGGCGGGGGGCGGTGCTCCGGGGTGGCGGCCCGAAACTCTGGGCTTGACCCCAGGCAGACCTCAACTTACTCAGAGCTGAAAATCCCTGGGGTTTTTTGTTAGGATGAAATTAAATAATTCTTTCCTTCAACAAATGTCTATCAAGCACCTACTTCGGCCAACCACATACCGTTGTGCAGATTGTGCACTGCACTCGGGGCCTGGCCCAGGCCGCGTGGGTGACTCCAGCCAAGGCTGTGACTTCCCTAAGGTTGGGTGCCTTTTCCCAATTTGCCAAAGATGCTGTACAGCTGGTGGAGGTCCCTGCAGTCTGTCAAGTAAGATGATAAATTTCAGGAGTATTTACTGAGCACCTACTCTGTGCCAGGTACCATTGTAGATGCTTGGGCTTGGTCCGATGTCAGTAAAGCTCTGGGCACAGAGGAAGTGCTCACTAGGAAGCAGTGACCGGGTGGTGCTGTTTACCAGCATGGGGTGGACACGGGGGTCTCGGAGGTAGGGCTGCCCAGGGCCATCCATACCTCCCCGCTCCAGCCGCATGGCCAGGCCTCCAGAGGAAGCCAGCAGTACTGGAGGGCTGTGGGGTGGGAGTGGATATTTGGGCTGCCCATCAGGGGACTGTCTCGTGGCCCTGGAATGCCATCCCCTCTGTGCCTGCTGCAGAAGCCATGCATGTCGCACCTCTGGCAGGTCCAGGCCAGGGCCTCCCATTAGGTCTGCCTTTCCTCCCAGAAAGCACAGGGCACACTTTTGGACTGGGAACACCTTTTATTTGGCCACATGCAGTGGGGGTGGGATCAGGAGGGAGAGGGGGTGGGAAGGTCCTGGGAATGGCAGTTCCAAGGGTGGGGTGTCCTTGATAACCCCCCACTCTAGTCATCCAGGGCACATACATCCAGCTCTGGGAATCAGGGTGCAATCCTTCTCCTTGCCTGCCCTGGGCAGGAGTCCGTGGGTCCTCTGGGGAGCCAACCCCCATCTGGTACCCACCTGGCTTCTGGGGCTTCACTGATAGGATGGTCCAAAGCAGGCCTGGACCCCCACCCCATCCCACCCCACCCCATCCTGAGCTAGCCCATCCCAGACAAAGCCTGAGCCTCTGTGCCAAAGCCACCTCTTCTAGGCAGAGCAAGAGTGTTTCAGATGATCGTGGCGGATGACGGGCCCCTCCCTCTACTTCCCACCTCTCTCACAGTTACAGGGCCACCTCCCAGCACCTGGCTATCCAGGACGGCCTTGAGCCTGCCAGACTCCCTGACTGTCCTGCCTTTGAGTGTGCTCCCAGAGGGCACAGAGGAGGGGGAGGGAGAGGTACACATCTAGGCTGGCACCCCAGCTTGGAGGTCTCCTGAGAGGAGCCTGGTGGAAGACCCTGTACCTCCCAAACCTCAGGGGTTGCATCTGTTAGAGGGACCCAGGCAGGCGCCCCCTGCCTCAGGGGTAGAGAACCCCCTTCCCCAGGACAAGAGGGCTGCCCAATCCAAGAAGCTCGCAAGGAAGAGGTGACTGGGGGTCAAGGGTGAACTAGGGGGTTTGGGGGAGCCTGGCCCCCCTCCCCTTCCCAAGCAGTTTACCAGTCGGGGCTCGGCAGGGCAGCAGCGGGGGCCGGATGGTGACGCTGCTGTTGGTGACCCTCGGGCCGTACCAGCCGGCCCAGGAGCGCGTGTCCACGCCGCCGTGCTGAAACCAGATGTAGCGGACGCCGGGCGGGTAGTTGGAGAACGTGTGGGAGACCTGGGGGGGGGGGCAAGCAGGGGGAGGGAGAGAGGTCAAGGGAGCTGAACCCAAGGGTGGCACAGCCAGAGCGGGCAGAGGTTCTTAGTGCTGGATGAAGAGCAGTGGACTAGAAGTCAGCAGCTCACCTCCCCTCTGCATGCCTCAGTTTCCTCATCTGTGAAATGGAGCAAAATCCTGGCTGGATCCCTCCACAGGACATCATACAGATCAAAGGAGCCGAAGGAAACCTCGTAAACTCCAAATGATGTTTAGACTCGCTCTGTCTAATACGCTTGTCCCTGACAGTGTAGTCATGTACATTTAAAGTTTTAAAAATTCAGTTTCTCAGTGCCACTAGGAACCGGCTCTTACAAAGTGCTCATTAGTCACAGGTGGCGCCCCTACCAGACAGCAAAGATCCAAAACATTTCTATCACTGCAGAAAGTTCTACTGGACACTGCTGGTCCAGATCAGGGGTTGGCAAACTTTAGTACTTTTATATTTTTATAAACGTCTAAGGTGACTCCAGCTCTCTGACGGCAGAGGTGATAGTTGCAAAAGAGACAGTATGGCCCTTTACGAAAATGTCTGCTGACTCCCCGCACCTCCTTCTAGATAGTAATAATAATCAGTATTAGTCATTAATAACGGTCAAACTTTCTGAATGTTTTTTTGGGCCTGGTTCTGCCAGCACCATTTCCTTGACTTCTTTCAGAGTTCTATGAGGGAAGAACCATTATACCCATTTCACAGATGAAGCTAACCAAGCCCACGTGAGAAGTAGCAGAGCTACTTGGGATCATGTGCTTCCTACCCCACCCCTGCCCACACACCTCCCTCCACTTGGCGTCGCTCTTCTGCTGGATCGTCGCCGGGTCTGGCTGGAAGGTCCCCAGAGGAGCGTGTGCGGACGACAGGAGCTGAACGCACAGCTGGTACTTGGACCCGCAGTCCGGCCTGGCTGCGAACCTGCAGGCAGAGGCAGGACCCATCAGGGCCTCGGAGGCGGAGGGCAGGGTAGGGGTGGGACACCTGAGCAGCAGGCCACCCTCCCCAGACCCTTGCCCCAGGCACTCACCAGTCCCTGACCTCGATGTCGGGCCGTGTGGTGTCCATCAGCTCCTCCCAGTACCCTTCGGCCTTGAGGTCCACCACCTGGGACTTGAGGCAGGTGCTGGGGGGAGGGGGAGGGGGGCTGGGGCTCACCACTAAGGCACTGGGGGCCAGGACAGCCCCTCTGCGGGGAGAGAACCAGGATGAACTGACTTGGGCTGCCCCCACCCGGAACACCCCGCCTTGGATCTTACTAATAAGAAGTCACGAAGTACTTCTTGACCTGGCCGTTGGGGAAGTCCTTCCTCTGGTCTCCAGAGAGATCCTCCACCTTCCACTCATCGCCTCCATTCACGTCCAGGCTCCAGAACTCGAACCCCTCTGGTGGGAAAGCAGAGTTCACAAGGAAGTGTCACCTTCTACCAAGCCCCTTCCTTGCTCTTCTCCCTGGATCTCCACAGCTGCCCTCAAGCCAAGTGCCACCGGACACTGCAGACCACCAGTCCCTGCCTTGTGACAAGTGCTTCCTACATGCCAGGCACCATGCTAAATGAGTTCTACCAGGAATCCTGATATGTGTGATGGCATGAGTCATCAGGCATGGCTCCTTCTGTGATAGGGAGCTCTCTGAACTGGGTCTTGGTCCCAGCTCTACCACTGCCAGGCTGTGTGATCTTAGGCAAGTTACTTTCTCTCTCTGAGACTTGGTTTTCTCCTTTGTAAACAGGGGTCGAGAACGGGGTAGGTGGGAAGCGGATGTGGCTCAAACAGTTGGGCGCCTGCCTACCACGTGGGAGGTCCCGGGTTGGGTTCCCAGTGTCTCCTAAAGAAAATGATCAAGACAGAGAGCTGACGTGACCAGCTGGCATTGCGAGATGATGCGACAAAGAGACACAAGGAGGAAGCACAACGAGAAATGAAACAAGCTGGGAGTGGAGGTAGCTCAGGTGACTGGTGCTCCCCCCCCACATAGGAGGTCCCGGGTTCGATTCCCAGTGCCTTCTAAAAAAAGACAAGGCGCACACAACAAACAAACACAGACAGCAGGCAGCAAACACAAACAAGGAAGGGGTGGGAGTGGGGAATAAAATAAATCTTAAAAAAAAAGAATGGGGGTAGGAAAACTCTTCCTGTAAAGGGCCAGATAGGGACTATTTCAGCCCCGGTGGGCCACATGCTGTCTCTATTATATGGCCTTTGTTTTGTGTGCTTTTTCCCAACCCTTTAAAAATGCAAAAATCGTTCTTAGCTCCTGGACTGGAAGGGGCTTGTGGACCATACTCTGCTGGTTTGTGGCCTGGGGGTCAAGACCATGGCTGCTGGGGAGTCAAGTGAGGCACCGCAAAGCTCTGGACCACCTGGAGCAGTTTTATTTACATTTCGCTCCAGCATTTGGCCGTGAAATGGAGAAGTAGGTTCCCATCTCCTTCTGTGTCCAGCCGACGAGTTATAACACAGCAAGGGAAGAAAGCGGTTCTGGATGGCTGCAGAAGCTTTGTTTTACCTGTTGTCACGACACACTGGGAAGAAGACTGGCGCCCCTAGTCTACCCCAAGCGAAGACCCCTGTGCCCTCTGGCACAGGACCAGTAGGCCTAGCCCTGGGGCCTGGGAACTCAGCCAACTAAGGATGGCTCTGCCTTCCTGGCCTTGGTCTTGGGGGCACAATTTGTCCCCATCAGCCAATCCTCTAGTTCTCAGGAAAGGCCAATGGGGAAGTAAGCTTGAGAGGGGATAAAGAAACTCCACTCTTGGCCTCGGCTTGCCCATCTGAACAACGGGGGCCCTGGCAGTAGCCACCTCTTCGGGTCATTGGCAGGACTGGAGGAGTTAAGCCAGCCAGAACACTCAGCCCAGTGCCCAGCTCACAGCGAGTGCTCAGTAAGTGTCAGGCGGTGTCACACCTCATGCCAGTGTGGGGGGCACGCCAGGCCCCCTCTGCACCCCACCTTCGGCACACGGGTTGCGCAGGAGGTTCCTGTGGAGGCTGCGCAGGAAGTAGAACACCTTCCAGTCGGCCACCGGCTGGTCCCAGTCCTCGGTGATGAAGCCCTCGCGCAGGCACTTGCGCTTCCACAGGGTCACGAGGTCGATGAGGTCGCGCCAGAGGCTGCAGACCAGGCGGCAGCGCAGCAGCAGCTGGCGGGCGGGCACGTGCGTGAACAGCTCCAGCAGGATGTTCTCGGGCAGCTCGTTGATGTTCCCCAGGGCCATGGCTCGTGGTCTCCAGACACCCCACTGTGGTTAAGGAAAAGCTACGCTGTACTCCCCCACTCCCCCAAGGACCCCCCCCCCCCAGGTATTGGCAGCACCCTTTCCCAGCTCTGTTGTTTACTGTCCCAGGGAAGTCACTGTGCCACTCGGAGCCTCAGTTTCCTCCTCTGTAAAATGGAGCCAGAAACAGGACTTACCTCCTGGGGTCACCAAGATGTTTCAACGAGCCTGTTGGTGCTCGATTTTCTCGCTATCCCCTCACAACAGCCTCTAAGGAGGCTAAGGAGGCCCAGGGAGGTGGAAGGAGCTGCTCAAGGTCACACAGGCAGGGGCAGTGCGGGGCAGGAGTCCAGAGCTTCTCTGACTAGAGCCGACCTTCATGCTTAGACAGGGCAGTCCCCAACAACCGCGGCTTCATTCTCGCTCCCGTCCTCAAAACGGGTGAGATGCTGGGGGCAGGGATAATTATCACTGTCTCCCACGGAGGCCCACAGCGGTCAAGCGACTTTCTCAGGATTACTGGGGCCATGGCCCCGCAAACTGTGGCTGGAGGGGCGATGGGGAAGGGCTTTTCCTATCCGTCCCCCCAGCCGCACCCCGCGGCGGGGCTCCAGCCCCAGGGCCCCAGCGGGCCTGCGGCTTCCCAGCTCCACGCCGTGGCTTTAAAAGGCCACCCCAAAGTCGGGGTTCGACGGGGCGACCCCAGCCCCGGTTCCCGCGCGCGCGGCCGCCGCGCAGTCTGGCCAAGCCCCGCAGCCTGGGCCTCGCCGGCGCGCGGCCTCCTCCAAGAACTGCGGCGCCGCGGGAAGGCTACGGGCCCGCGCACCCCCCCACACCCCCTCGGCACCCCGAAAGCCCCCTCCGGCCGGTCACCTGCGCTCGGATGCTGCTGCGCGGTCCAGCGGGCGCCCGGGCGGAGCTGGCCTCGGCCTGCGGTGCGGGACGACTGCGGTCCCGCCCCGGCCCCGCCTCCCGCCGCCCCGCTTCCCTCCCCCGCGCCGCGCTCGCGCGAGTGGAGCCTGGAACGCACCCCCCTCCGCGGCGCAGGAAGATTCCCTGGGGGGGGTGGTGAGCGCGGGGGGCGCTCCCTGCTCCTGACCCGGGCTCTGCCCGCACCCCTCGGGTAGAGCTGGAAGACCGCCCAAAGCGCAGCCCCCTCCCATTAAAAGAAGCGAAGAGCCTGACCTTGGCCGGCCTGCTGGGTCGCCGGGGACCCGGCAGCCTCGGGCCTCCCGCCGAGCGCTGGGGACTGCGGGGCGCCCGGGCGCGGGGCCAAAGGCGGGGCGGGGGCGGGGGCCTTTAAGAGGCGCGGCCGCCGGGACCCGACCCAGACGCGGGCAGCGCCTGGACTCGCCGCCGCCGCGGGACTCGGGCCGCCCCGCAGCGCTGCGCCTCCTCTTCCTCTCGAGACCGCGCTCCGCAGCGATGGACGGAGACGGCGACCCAGGTAGCCGCCGCCGCCCGGACCCGCTCGCTGAAGGCGGGGAGGAGACACTTGGGCAGGAGGGCGCGGGCCCCACGGAGGGGGCAGCCGAGAGCGAGCCCCCCCCCCCAGAGCCAGCGCAGCAATCTCACCCAAGGAAAGCCCTTAAGCAGTCTCAAAAGGGCACGGTTCCCTCTGGTACCCTGGTCTGGCGAGCTGACAAGCCTGGAGGGAGACCTCCTGGGCCCACCTGCCCAGGAACTAGCGCTGCAGCAACCCCACCTTCCGGCCTCCCGGCTCCCTGGGGGTCTGTCCGGTTAGGGGGTGGGACGCCTCCGGGGTGGGGGAGGCTGCAAGCATTTTGCTCCCATCAACTTCTGCCGTTTGCCAGCTCTGATCTGAGAGCCGCCTGAATCCCCGTGGGTTTCTTGGGGTTCCCGGCCTCTCCCCACCCTAGTCCACCCTTCCTCCTTCCTGGGAGGTTGGATAACCAGCAAGGATCCTGCCAGTGTGAGGGAGAGTTGCGGACCCACTGTTGGCAGTGTGCAGTGCCCTCTGAGTCTGCCCAGTCATCTTCTCTGGCACCAAGAACCCCCACCCCGCAACTCCCCGCTGGGCTTGCAGGGCTCTTGCTGATTCAGGGTGCTATCTGCTGGCAGAGTCCCTTCACCCCTTCCTCAGCAGACTCACCCGAGGAGCAGCAAATTGATGCACGCCCAGGTAGCCCTGAAAGTCCCAGTTCCTGCACCCCAGGCTCCCAGTCCATACCCCCTTGCCCTTCCCTTAGGGGAGCCCCAGCATCAGCTCCGGCTTTTTCCCAGGGCCCAGCTGTTCCCTGAGCCCTGGGGTCTGATCCAGGTGAGTGAATCAGCCTCGGGCACAGCTTTCAGGGGCCAGATAACTTTCTGACTACAACAATGTGGGGAGTTGTGTGGGTCCGAGAGGGGGTGGAGGGGCAGTAATTGGATCTGGGGCCTTGAGTGCCAGGCCCGGGGCCAGGAGAGGGGACTGGGCAAGGTGCACCTTTCGGGGGAGCATCAGGTGTCCGTCGGGGCCAGAGCAGGGCCCAGGGGGGAGGAGTGGAGTGGTGAGGACACTGGGCCCCTGCTCCCCAGAGAGCAGTGGACAGCAGGGTGGGTGAGCCAGGCGGCTTTGGGGCCTGGGTTTTTCTCCCCACCAACTGCACTGTGACGTGGGAGAAGTCACGAAACCTCCCAGACCTGTTTCCTCTTTGCCAAACGGAGGAGGAAAACCCCCACATCAGAAATAAGCTTCACTAGGTGCTTTCTGAGGACTTACTGTGTGCTCTGGGCACTGAAGGACAGGTGAACTATGACTCAGCTGACCGTGGGGGAAGGGCAGAACAGGGTGCAGGTGAGGAGGTTCAGTGATGCTTGGGCCCTGCCACCTGTCTCTTCTCCCTGTACCCAGCCTGCTTCCACTGCCACCTTGGCTTCCCAGGACCCAGGCTTCAGGAACCCCCTAACATAGCCTGGGAGCTGGTGGCCTCCCCCATCACCCAGCGTGGCCCGTCTCCTTCCCACGGTCTCTCCCCTGCCAGAGAGGCTGGGTACTTGGTGTCTGCTTACTTAAGGCTGCCGTGCTCAGCTCGGGCTGGCTGGGATCCAGGCCCACTGCCATACAATTTAGAAGGTCCTCGGCCCTCCTTAGAGGATTTGAACATCAGCGTGGCCCAACGGCCTGGCACGGTGATTCCCATTTTATAGACGAGGAAACCTTCCTTTCCCAAGCACCTATCACATCTCCCTCTTTGATATACGTGGTGTCTTTTTAGGAGTCTGCACCCTCCCCAAGTCACACAGCACAGGCTGGCTGGGTCTCTGGCCCTGCTCTCTGCCCCCTCCTCCCAGGCCTCTGCTCCCCCACCCCCCAGCTTCCTATCCCCATGTCCCTTGCCCCGTTACTGGCAGCGACCTTCAGCAAGGCACTTCACACCTCTGAGCCTGAGCATTTTCATCTGCAAAACTGAAATCCTAATGGTGCCTCCTAATTCAACAAATTCTTTTTTTCAAGGCTGTTGGGGTTAGTGGAGGCTCTGGAGCTGGACCCTCTGGGTTCAAATCCAGGCTCTCACCACTTATTAGCGGCATGATTTGAGGTCCTTTAACCTCTCCATGCCTCAGTTTCCTCATCAATGAAATAAAGACAGCAATAGCAGCCACCTTGAGGGGATTTAAATCCTCACAGATTTAAGGAGTAAATAAGATTGAAATGCTGAGAACAGTACCTAGCGCATAGTAGGTGCCCAGGAAGCTTCAGCTGTTACCATTATACCAGGTAGGGTGAGACGCCAGGCTCTGGGGGCCAAGCAGCAAGTTCCTGCCCTCATGAAACCCAGTCCAGCTGGGAGAGGTTCGTTTACCAAACCATCTCACCCCAGGGCAGAAGCTGGGAAGGACAGGTCCTTGTGCTGTGCAAGGAGGGGGAAGTCCTGGAAGGCTTCTCTGAGGAGGTGACACCAGCTGAGATCTCAGAGGGTGGATGGCAGCATCGCAGTTCATGTGTGAAATATCCCTTAGGACGATGCTATGGAGGGGGCCAGTTAAGAATAATGTGATCGCTGCTGGTATCTGCTCAGATTTAGTGTTTGCCGGGCCAAGTAGGAAACAGAGACCTCTTTGGTGGGCTTAGGGGCTGGTCCGTGGCCCAAGCCCCCCTGGGCCTCTTAATCTCCGATCGCGGCTGCAGGTTGTCCCAGGGTGTGTGTGTGTGTGTGTGTGGGTGCGGATCCTGGATCCTGGGGTGGTCGTCACCGCCCCCCCGCCTCCCGCAGAGAGCGTGGCCCAGCCCGAGGCGAGCCCGGAGGAGCAGCCGGAGGAGGCGTGCGCGGAGGCGGCGAGCGCCGAGGAGGAGCTGCCGGAGGAGGAGGAGGCGGCGGCGGCCGCGTACCTGGCCGAGCTGCCCGAGCCGCTGCTGCTGCGCGTGCTGGCGGCGCTGCCGGCCGCCGAGCTGGTGCGGGCCTGTCGCCTGGTGTGCCTGCGCTGGAAGGAGCTGGTGGACGGCGCCCCCCTGTGGCTGCTCAAGTGCCAGCAGGAGGGGCTGGTGGCCGAGGGCGGCGCGGACGACGAGCGCGACCACTGGCAGCAGTTCTACTTTCTGAGCAAGCGGCGGCGCAACCTGCTGCGCAACCCGTGCGGGGAAGGTGAGGGGCCTCCCGGTCACCCCCGGGCCTGGGGAGCCCAGTGCCCTCTTCTGTAAAATGGGCCGTAATAAATAGGGCCAGCCTTTTCAGCCCCGGTCAATCCTATCGTTTTCTCTCCGGCCGCCTGCCCACCCTCACCCCCAGCTCCCGGAGGGTCTCCTTCCCAGGTCCTTCCACCCTCAGCGAGCTGGGGCAGGGGGACCCTCCTAGGAGGGAGACTCTGGAGACACAGGCAGCGCCCACCGCTCAACCCTCAAGGTCATCTGCCCATCCAGAAGCCATTAAAGTGCTTTGTTCCCATGCCTCCACTACAGGGGCAGGAGTCACGCCCCCACACCCTCAGCCGGGCCTGGATGACCAGGGTGGGGCCCTTGTGTTCCCACAGAGGACTTGGAGGGCTGGTGTGACGTGGAGCACGGTGGGGATGGCTGGAGGGTGGAGGAGCTGCCTGGAGACTGTGGAGAGGAATTCAGCCATGACGAGAGTGTCAAGAAATACTTTGCCTCCTCGTTTGAGTAAGGAGCAGGGCTGTGGAGGGGCTGGGGTGGGGGTCACAGTGCCCGCTCCACCCTAACCCCGCTTCTCCCAGGTGGTGCCGCAAAGCCCAGGTCGTTGACCTGCAGGCCGAGGGTTACTGGGAGGAGCTGCTGGACACGACTCAGCCGGCCATCGTGGTGAAGGACTGGTGAGGGGCCGCGGGCACCAGGGGGGTGGCAAACTGCAGCCAGATGCCCTGCCTCGTGGGCACAACCCTCCAGCTCGAGGGTTGGGGCTTCCGGGTTTTCAGGAGATGGTGCCTTTCCCCTCCCGTCCCCCCATTCCTGAGTTTTAAATCTTTTTGTTGTTGTTTGCCAGTACAAACAAAACATTTCTGCACCTGCTGGCTTTGGCCCCAAGGCTGGGCCTGGCTGGCCTGGGTTTTAGTCCTGCTTGTTGGACCTTAGGCAAGTCACTTTCTCTGGTCTGAGTTTCCTTATCTGGAAAACAGGGCCATTGGTAGCCTGGGACAGGCGGGGTGGTGGCGGGAAATGGGCACTTTTAGGATGACCGGGGGCCCCTCCTTCCGGGCAGGTACTCGGGCCGCAGTGACGCCGGCTGCCTGTACGAGCTCACAGTCAAGCTGCTGTCAGAGCACGAGGACGTGCTGGCCGAGTTCACCAGCGGGCAGGTGGCAGTGCCCCAGGACAGCGATGACGGGGGCTGGCTGGAGGTGAGCTGGGGACAAGGGGCGGGGCTCATGGAGACCCTGCCCATGGAGTGTGGGGGCTGCAGCTGGGATGGGCAGGCCCAGGGGTGTCTTGGCTGGGCTGGGAGAACCAGCCCGGACTAGAATCTCACTGGGGTGGGGGTGGGGGTGAGGGTGGGGGTGGTCACAGGGCCCCCTGAGCCTGAGCCTGACCCCCCTACCTCCCCACTTCCCTCGCTAGATGTCCCACACCTTCACCGACTACGGGCCCGGCGTCCGCTTCGTCCGCTTCGAGCACGCGGGGCAGGACTCCGTCTACTGGAAGGGATGGTTCGGGGCCCGGGTGACAAACAGCAGCGTGTGGGTGGAGCCCTGAGGGCACGCTCGCCCCTACCCCGCCGCCCAGGAAGGGTGGAGACCGGGGGTTAGCTAGACCTTAACTTACCTGGTAGCATCTTCACCTCCCTGTTCCTCTCCCGCCCACCCCCTGCCTTAAGCCCAGCCCCCACAGGGAGAGTGTTCTGTTGGCAGATTTGCATATATTTGCCTATCATTGGAGTCCTCTGGAACGGAAGCTCGGGGAGGGCGTGGGCCGGGCTGGCTCTGCTAACCCCCGCGCCTAGCACAGTGTCTGCCGCCAAGTGGGCGCTCAATAAATACTCTTTGTCGAAGGAAGGAATGAACGAACGGAGGGATGGATGAATCCCCTTCCCTTCCCAGCCCTCCCTGTCTCCTGAGTCCCCTGGCTCAGCCTGGAAGAATGCTTGGTGGGGCTCCAGCTGCTCCGGTTTCCAGGGGCCCTTGGGCCTGTGCAGAGCCAGGGCCGGACAAAGGCTGGGATTGTGAGGGCCCAGGAGGGGCAGCTGGGCCTGGCGCCTGACGGACACCCAAGCTGCCCCAGGGAGGGCGGGGGGCTGCCCTCCTGGCTCTTCGTGGTCCCAGTGCTGCTTGCCCCAGGCTGGCTGCCTGCCTCGGCCGCTCCTCCCCTTCTGAAGGCTGGAGATGGGCAGCGCCAGGTCCAGGGGGTAGAATTCTCCTGGGCTCATGGGAGGAGGGGAGTGGCAGCGAGGTGGCAGGGGAGTGGGGAGACACGGGAAGGGTCCACTTGGCGTCCCTCTTCTGTTCATGTCCCACTTCCTGTGGCCTTTCCTGGCCTGGTATTGGATGGGACAGGAGCCATTAACATCTGGTCTCTCGGTGGTCCCTTTCTACACCTTTCCCCGGGGGGTGGAGGGGTGGCAAAGTGGTTTGGGGGGGAGAATGCGGGATGAGGATGCTGTGCCAGGCTCTGTGCTGAGGCACCAATTTCTTGCCCCCCTCCCCCAGACCCTCAAACTCAACTCTTCCCAGGATTCTGGGCTGCTGGCCCTGGGGGTGGTCAAGGGCCTTGAAACACCTGTCCCCCCCCCCCCCACCAATATGCTGACCAGTAAAATCACTGCCCTTCCAGCTTTCCTTTGAGTCTGAGCCCTGGTGCACCTGCCGGCCAGGTGAGATTGCAGTGTTCAGGCCACTGGGGCCTGCCTGTGATTGTTCATTGGCTCATTCACTCAGCAGTCCTGGAGCCCCAGTTCTGGGCCAGGCCCTGTGCAGGCCCCTGAAATTACAGGGGTGACTAAGACACTTGCTGCCCCAGGAAAAATCAGTCTAGGTACATCGATAATGGGGCACCCTTAGAGGGAAATGTCCAGTGCCCCAAGGGGACCTCCAGACTAATGGTAGAGGCACAGTCTACCTTGGGCGCATCCTCAGTCTGCCAGGAGAGAAAAGTCCTGACCTCAGAGAATCCCAGTTTAAAGGTAGAGGTAAAGCCCAAGGGAGTCCTGGATCCTGCCTCCAGGATTTCCTCAGCCCACACCCACCTGAGCTGCCAATCAGGGGCAGCTTGAGAAGAAGCTGTGGAGGAAGAATCCCAACCTTCACAGGTGCACACGGGGATTCCAGCATTTAAGTAAAGGAGCAATAAGCAAGGCTAGGACTGGCGTGTGCAGAGAGGACTGGAGCCTGTGCGGGGGCTGCAGAAGGGGGCTGGACAGAGAGCTACAAGGCCAGGAGTCTGGCTCTGGGTCCCTGCAAGGACTGGATGTCAGGGCAGGAATGTGGGGGACAAGCAAGGCCTGCAGGTGTGGGGAGATCATTCACTCCCAGAGTTTGAAGTGCTCATAGGGCATTCAGGAGAAAGACATTTGGGGGTAGGGGGTGTCTGGGTATCTGAAGTTAGCTGCAGGCTGGAGATATGATACAGGAATTACAAAGTACGTGGCCCTGGCAATCAAAGCCAAGGCCACAGACGAGGACAGGAGAGGGCTTAGAGAAATATCTGCCTCTGGGGCCACCTCGGGGGAGGCAGAGCAGCCAGGGAGATGGGGTGGTTGGGTAGGAGGGTGCAAGCCCAGCGAAGGAACCAGAAGCCCAGAAGCCAAATTCTCTGCCCTGAGGCTGCCGTGGCCTCTCCCCAGGGCCTGCAGCCCACGGAAGAGAATGGAGGGGTTTGGGAAGCAGGATGCTCCAGACCCGCCATTCCAGAGTGCCATCACTGGAGGAGCAGTTGGATACACCAGTGGTATTTAGCTGTGGAAGATGAGGCAACTGCTTCTGTGTCGCCCAAGGGCTGAAGCTGGGGGAGGAGGCAGGTCTGCAGGGCTCCCTTGAACCTGGCACTTCCTAGTACATTATGAGGGTGGGAAAGCGGGAACAGGCATTTGACCTCTCAGCTTTATTGTCTCTGATCCTCAAGGGCAGAGCTGAGTCTCAGTGTAACGAAATCCCTATGTGCCGTCCAGCAGATCTTCTCTGGACAGTAAGGAGTGTTGAAACCGGAGATGGTCGACTAGTTGGCTACATCTCTCAATGGCACCCAAACATCAGCTGGTGAGAGGTCTGCATGTCCCATAAGATCCTTTCTAGTCAACTATTTACTGAGCACCTACTATGTGCCAGGGAGGGATAAGACAGACAAGGTCTCTGCCCTCCTGGAATTTACAGTCTAGATGGAGAAGCAAATAAATGAACAAGAGGTAATTATCAGCATGATGTAACCTCTTAATATGAGTACCAGGCACTACTCTAAGATCTCTGACTTTGTCTCCCTGTTTATGTATACACATATATATTGAATAATTCTCATAATAATTTTACTAGATGGAACTATTACTTCCGTTTTTACACATGAGAAAGCTGAAGCACAGAGAGGTTAAGCAACTTGTCTGAGGCCCCACAGCTAGTGTAGTATTATTGGCATTTTACCTAGCTCTGTAGTATAGTAAACAAAAACAGAGAATGAGTGTGGGAGTGCTCCTTTGGGCAAGGTGATAAGGGAGGACCTCTCTAAGGAAGTAACATTTAAGTTTTTTTTTTTACTTTCCCAGCTGCTAAAACAAATACCATAAATGGGTTGGCATAAACAGCAGGAATTTATTGGCTCATGATGTTGAGGCTAGGAGAATCCAAAACCGAGGCCTCAGCAAGGCAATGCTTTCTTCCTGAAGACTGAGGCGTTCTGGGGCTGGCTGCCGGAGAGCCTTGGTTTTTGGCTTTTCTGTCACATGGCAAGACATATGGTGGTGGCTTCTCCGTCCTCTGGGTTCCACTGATTCCAGTTTCTGGCAGCTCCCCGTGGCTTCTCTCTCTGTGGCCTTCCCTGTAAGGCCTTCAGCAGTAGGATTAAGACCCATCCTGATTCAGTTGGCTCACACCTTAACTGAAGTGACCTCATCAAAACATCCTATTTACAGTGGGTTCACACCCACAGGAACGGATGGAAATTAAGAACATGTATTTCTGGGGTACATAACTCCAAGCTACCAGAGCATATGTTCTTCCCCCATGTCAAGTCCAGTCATTCCATCACAATATCCCAACAGCCTTACAGCATTTCAGTAAAAGTACTAAGTACAAAGTCTCATCAAAATCTGTTATGGGTGTGGTCAATTCTGGGACAAAATTCCCCTCTGTCTGTGGACCGGTGGAACCTAGAAAACAAGTTATCTGTTTCCAATATACAATGGTGGAACAGGTATAGGATAAACATTCCCATTCTAGAAGGGGGAAATTGGAAAGAAAACAGGGGTCACAGGTTCCAAACAAGTCTAAAGACCAGAAGGGCAAACTCCATTAGATCGCAAGTTCTGAAAGTCATCAATGCACCCATGTTTTGTCGTCTGGGCCTGATGGAGAGGCAGCCCCACACCCTCCAAGAGCTTGCGCAGAGGCCGTGCTCTCCCCGGAAACTGGGATGAAGGCTCTGCCCTCCCTGAGCATCAGGGTCGTGGCCAGGATCTCTGCAAATGCTGGGACCCAGGCCCTACCCTCTCCAAGGGTACAAGGCCTGCCCCCTCCAAGTGCTGGGACAGATGACCTGTCCCCTCCAAATGAGGGGTGAACCTGCTCTTTGCACACACATGGGTGGGCCTGTTCTCTTGGCCTGAGATCTCTTCAGTCCAGTCCTTGGCCTCCATGGCTCTGCCCTTGAAGTCGCTCTTCCTTCAATTTGTCCCTTCTCTGTCCCTTTCAGTCCAGACTGGCAGTGGTTCTGCTCATATAAATTTCACAAAAACCTTGTTGGCTTGAAGGCCTTCACAGGGTCCAGGCCACCAGACAATAGAACTTTCCACAGATCCTTCCTGGATAACGGCACCTCCAATCCTGACTTCCACTGAAAGGACTGACTGGGTCCGTGTTCAGTGAAACCCTCACATGGTGCCCTGTTTTCTGGCAACTTGCTTTCTGGAAGCTCAGGGAGGTCCCTGATAGAGCTGCTTCTGACCCAAGTCTCAGAGCACACTATCTGGACTGGCTGAGAATTTTCCAAACCATCAATTTCTGGTTTCTGTTTGCTGAAGAGTTCAGTTCTCAGTTTATCCCTTTCCTCTCACATTTTACTATAAACTGCAAGGAGTAACCAGGCTGCACCTTCGATACTTAGCTTGGAAATCTCCTCAGCTAAATACCCAAGTTCATCACTGTTTTAGTTTCCTGGGCTCTTCAGGCAAATACCGTGAAATGGCCTGGGTTAGACAATGGGAGTTTAGTCACTCATGGTATGAGGCTGTGAAAAAGCCCAAATCAAGGTGATGCTTTCTGTGACCACCTGGGGCTGGCTGCTGGAGATGTGGGCAGGCAATCTGGAGAATGGGAGGAACCGGGGATTGAACCCGGGACCTTGTACATGGGAAGCAGATGCTCCAAACCACTGAGCTACTCCAGCTCCCCTGCTGGTGAGTCTTTGTCCTTATCTTCTCACACGGCAAGGCACATGGTGGCGTCTCCTGGTCTCTCCTTCTCTTCCGGGTTCCGCTGATGCTGGGCTTCTGGTTGTTCCCTCTGTGGCTTTCTCTCTCTCTGTCTGAATTGCGTTCTGCTTATAAGGGACTCCAGTAAGAGGACTAAGAGCCGTCCTGATTGAGGTGGGCCCCACCTTACCTGAAGTAGCCGTATCAATGGGTTCACATCCACAGGGTGGATTAGCTTTAAGAATATGTTTTTCTGGGGTTCTCACAGTTCCAAACCACCACAGTCACTTACAAGTTCCACTTTTAATCCAATATCACGATACAGTTTTGCCAAGTTCTCTGCCCCTTCATCACAAAGATTGCCTTTCTTCCAATTCCCAGGAACACATTTATCATTTCCTTCTAGGGCCTCACGGGAAGTACCTTTAATATCCATATTTCTACCAACAGTCTCTTCGAATCAGTCTAGGCTTTTCTATCAAGTGTCTCACATTTCGTCCGGCCTCTACCCATTACCCTATCCCAAACTGTTTCCATATTTTTAAGTATTTGTTATAGGAGCACCCACTCCTGGTGCCAAAAACTGTCTTAGTTTCCTGGCTGCTAAAATAAATATACAATGGGTTGTTGGCGTAAACAATGGGAATTTATTGGCTCATGGTTTTGAAGCTAGGATATGTCTAAAATCAAGGAATCAGCAAGGCAGTGCTTTCTTCCTGAAGACTGTGGCATTCTGGGGTTGACCATTTGGTGATACTTAGTCCTTGGATTTTCCATCCCATGGCAACACACAAGGCGGCGTCTTCTCTTTCCTCTTCTGGGTTCCTTGGACTTCCAGCGTCTGGCTGCTCCCTCAGGTTTCTCTCTTTATGGCCTTCCCTATAAGGCCTTCGGTAACTGGGATTAAGACTCATCCTGATTCATTTGGGCCACACTTTAACTGAACTGACCTCGTCAAAACATCCTATTTAAAATGGGCTCACAACCCAAGATTGAGATTAAGAACATGTTTTTCTGGGGTACGTAGGTCCAAACCATCACAGAATTGAATGATGAGAAGCCAGCCATGTAGATATCTGAGGAAAGAGCACTGCAGGCAGAGAGAGCAGCCAGTGCAAAAGGCCAGGGTGGGAACGAGCTTGCTCACAGATCGGAAAGGCAACCAGCCTGCGGGAGCCCAGTGAGCAACTGGAGAGTGGTTTGATAAGAAGTGGAGATGTGGGCCAGGGAATCTGGAGAATGGCTTGAGGACCTACTGTGTGCTCTGTCCTATAGTATATAAACACTGGGGAGGAGATATGATATCAGCTTCCTTTAAGGGAAAACTTAGGTGCTGTCCAGCAGCTCGCAGTCTTGTTGATGAAAGCAAACTTCCCCAGAGTAACGGGCTGCGGCTGCGGCTGCTGCTAGGAACACTGACCGTGACCACAGCGACCGCAGGATGTAAGGGCGCTGAGAGCCCAGGCTCACTCCATCTGCTCAATAGCCTTCCCTGGTAGATGCAGAGACTCCCACTGTGTAGATAAGGGAGCCACATCCCACTTCTGGTACCAAATTCTGTATTAGCTAAAGGAGTTCTGATGCTGAGTTTCTGAGCTGGAGCCCCGGGAAGTAAGCACACAGAGGAGCTTGGTCGTGAGGAAAGAGGAAAGGCCCCGGGAAAAGAAACAAGCCGTTCACTTGATAGTCTACAGCTGGCCTTGTGGAGGGAACAGAGCAGCTGGGCCCAGAGAGAGGCAAGCCCTGGGAAGAGAGGAAACCAGGAAGCCTGAACCCTGGCTGACGTCGGCAGACATCTTGCTCCAACACGTGGCCATAGACTTTGGTGAGGGAAGTAACGTATGCTTTATGGCCCGGTAACTGTAAGCTTCTACCCCAAATAAATACCCCTTTGTAAATGCCAACATATTTCTGGTATTTTGCATCTGCACCCCTTTGGTTGACTGATGACTCAGAGATGCTAGGTGAATTGCTCAGGGTTGTGCAATGGGTGGGTGGTTGAAGTTGGATTTGTAGCTGACGGTCTTTAACTATGGTTTAACTATGGCAAAATCAAAGATGGGCAAGTGCTAGGGGACAGAGCAGGGAAGAAGCTAGGGGTCCTGAGATGAGAAGGGCGGAGAGAGTTGGAGATGACAAAGACCATGGGGGCTCCAGAGCGTCTCCGCACATCGTCATCCCAGGCAGAAGGAGGGGGCCATTTTGATTAAGGGATGGGGGAGGGAAACATCCTCCTTTAGAGTGCTTGGTGGAGCCCACTATTGAACCATTTTGTAATTTTAACCCCCCCCCTTCCCTTTTCTGATTTACTTACCTTGTAAATCTGGATTTTTATGTATATGAACTATTTAACTGTGGATGTGAAGGAGGGAAGGAAGGACCAGTTTTTCCAAGCACCACAAGGTGTCAGCATTGTCAAGGGAGTTCCCGGGCCCCCACCGTCCTGCCAGTTTCCGCACTGGGGGATTAAAGCAGCAATAAAAGAAAAGACCAAGGGAGCAGGAGCGGGATTTGAATCCAAGGCCTGATCTCTTTCCATTGCCTGGGGCCGAGAATGGGCTTCTCAGGAGCTCCTTGCCCTGCTTTGGGGCTGCCTTTTCCCCCAGAAGTTCATGAGAAACAGTTAGGAGGTTGGATCCTCAGAAGCCTGAACCCTAAAAGACTAGGTAGGGCTGTCTGTCACCAGGAGCTGGGCCCCACATGGGTCTGGGGCCTCGCCCCCATAGCCCCTTCCCTCTTTGGCAGAGCCCCAGGCCTTCCACCTTACAGGTTTCTGGCCTGCAGTGAATACAGAACACCCAGGCAGATCCAATCCCAATCGTCTGGAGAGTAATGATTTTGCTATTTTTTTTCTCGTAAATTAAACCTAATCTTGTGTTGACTCTGCTGAACAAGGAGAATAATGAAGATTAAGATGAGAAGGTATTCATTCTCCTCCAACAAAAGCCAATTAATTGTCAGCAGGATTACAGCCCTGAGCCTGGAGCTGCCACCAATTCTGCAGACAGGGTGGAGCAGGGGTGGGGGCTGGTCTCCCAAGTGCCTCAGCTGGGGTCTGTTAGTGATACAGCATGAAAGCTTTCAGTAAGCTGTAAGGAAGAACTGCCTGGATGAGGGAGGCTGGAGCCAAGAAGGGGGGTGTAAAGAGTGTGGAATCACCATCCCTGGTGATGTCCATAAGACGTGGAAGCAGGCTTCATGCACTTACTGGGGACCCTGGGACCCTGGACCTCCCACCCATCTCCATCCCAAGCCACCTGGGATCCTCCCCTGCCCTTCTTCCCAGGAGGATCTCTCTCTGACCTATCCCAGCCTTATGGGTACCGCTCTGGGGTCAACTCTGATGAATGAATCTGTATGCAGGGGGCTCTACTCTCCTCCCTGCCCTGCTTTCTGTTCTCCCTTCCTCTCCCAGGAGTCAGGGAGGCTGCTCCGCCAGGCTTAAGAGCCTGAATTTGGAGACAGGGAAAAATCCTCCTTCCCTGCACCTGGCCGGGGGTGGTGGTGGATGCATTGGACTGACTGCACAGGGGCCGCTGTTGTCGGGGAGGAGGGAAGGAGCTCACCTTTGTCCATCTCCTACGCTATCTACGTTGTCTCCTTGACGTCCCACAGCAGTCCTCCATGGGAGGCTTCGTTTTTGTCATCCCAATTTACTGACGAGGAATCCAAGGTTGGTCTTTTGGCCAAGGTCACAAAGCTGTAAACTGCAGAGGTAACTGGGATGGGGCCTGGGTCCACGGGGCCCCAAAGCTTGTGCCCTTCCCCAACTCCATGTTTCTTCATGCACATGAAAGGCATTCAATAAATGCTTACTGACTGAATGAAACACTCGTCAAATGCTATTTCTGGTGCAGTAAGTCCCCTGTTTCAGACTCTCCCACATCTTGGTAACTCCCACAAGCAAATGGATTGTGTATGATTTGTGAAATTCTTTGTAGTTCTTGGCAACTCACCCATCTTACCATTGCTATCAAGAAAAACCCACCCTTCCATTCAGATCACAGAGCTTGCTTCGTTTCCTTGGATTGATAAGGTTTTATTATTCTCTTGCCTGGCAAAGGATCCCCATCAGTGGCACCTCCTGCCTATGGAGTGCTCCCTCTGTGTTCACAGCACAGGCCGGGCATTGTTTCAGTTCATCCTCTCAGGACACCTTTGTACTCTTATCTCCATTTTAGAGATGGAATGAAGGAATGGAGGCTCAGAGACCTGCAGTTCTGCCCAAGGTCACACAGCTGGGACTTTGCAAAGCTAGAATGCAGCTGAGGCTTGTCTCACTCTAGAGCCTGAACTTTCCCCATTCTCAGGTGCTTCTCCAGGTGACTGACTCTCATTGGGGGAGTCTGGTCATGTGGGGGGATGCAGTGGGTGGAGGTAACAGGCCTTGGGTTCAGTTGGAGCCAGTAGGGTTTTCTATGTCCCACAAATCCTACATTCAGGCTCAGCCTCAAGGATAGACCTGTGGTTCATAGGTGAAAACAGTCAGCATTCAAGCATTTATTGAGCACTTTCTGTGTGCTGAGGATGCAGTGGTGAGCTGACATGGTCCTTGTTCCCTGGGAGCTCCCAGGCTAAAGGGGAAGAAAGCCCTGGATTCCCAGTTCTGACCCTCCCTGGCTGCATGACCTCAACGAAGTCATTTTACCAGTTGGTGCCTCAGTTTCCTCATCTGTAAAATGGAGGATCATATTACCTACTTCACAGAGTTATTAAGAGGATCAAATGAATTAATGTTTGTACAGCACTTAGGACAGTGCCTACCGGATAGAAAGTGTTGTATGTAAACTTGCTAAATAAATAAAGTGAACGAGTCTGGCAACTGCAGTCAATGGTAAAAGGGCTGTGATGGGGATGTCCCAGGTGTTTTGGGGATCTAAAGGAGGGACATAGAACCTAGACCTTGGTCAGGAAAGGTTTCCTGGAGGAGGTAGTGAGTAGATTCTTGACCTGAGAGTAGCAGAAGGTAACTTGCTTCCCCTGCCAGCTCTCAGCTTTCTGTGCCATCAGTGGGAGCTGCGGTGCTAACTGGTCTTCTCTTGGACTTATTATCGTAATTTATCAGTGTGCTGAGCACCATAGTTGCATCTGAATTCAGAAAGGAATCTTTGTCCTCAGGGACCCATGATCGAGGGGGGCGGGAGAAGAGGGTCCAGAATCTTCTCCAAGACAGGAGAAGAGGACCCTAAATGGGGTGGGCTGCATGTGGGGAAGTGTCAGAGTGTGAGATATAGAGAGGTCATCAAAGCCTGCGTAAAAGCAAAGATGCTTTTGAAAAAAGAAAAAGAAAAAAAGAAAAGAAAAGGAAAAAAAAAAAAAAAAGGAAGGGGGAAGCAGGCAGGGAAAATGATTTTCTCAGCTGGCATTTCTTGGGGAATTAAATCTTGTTTTTTGTCACCATGGAGTGGAATAATCCAATATATTAAAGCAGAAGCCCCCCTTCTATTTATTGCTGTGACTTTGACCTAACAGTCTCGGGTCTGCATTTGGAATCAGACAGTCCCGGGGAGGGAGAGAGGGAGGCAGGGAAGCGTCAGCCTCCTGGATCAATTACTTCCCTCTCCAACACTGGAAAAATGAATTATTCCCCGAAAAGCAGGCTTTTCATCCGATGAATTCTGCACTGCAGAGCTGGCGGAGTTATACCAAATTGAATTTGGTCTTTGAGACACATTTAAAACCAGGTGGAGTGTGTGTGTTGGTGGGGGGGGGGTGCCTGACAGCTGGCCGCTGGGGCTTCTGTTGGCCAGACTGGGGACCCCCGTGCTCACCATCTTTGGGGATCGGGGGGCCCAAGAGACAACCATTCTGCACAGTGCAGGAATGAGATGCTCCCCACCTGAGGCTCAAGAGAGGTGAGGTTGTTCTGAGGTCAAACAGTGAGTTGGTAACCATGGCGACCTCCTGCCTTTTTTGTCCCTTGAACTCTGGGTCCTGCTGGAAATGGCCCCAGTCTCCATCCCCACCCCTCCGAGAACCTCGAGTGGAACCAGTTGCAACTGGGAGCTTTCCACTTTGCGGCATTGGTGCTGACTCTTTGTAGCTGTGTGACCTGGGGCAAGTAGATCAACCTCTCTGGGCCTCAGTTTCCTCATTTGAAAAATGAGGCTAACTAGCAACCTTGTACTGATTGCCACTCTGTCAGCTACAAATGCCAGAATGAGATTCAAAGTGGTTTAATCAAAAAGCAAATTGTCTGGTCCACATAATGGAAAAGGGCAGTAAAGTGTTTGTTCAGGTATGGCTGGATCCAGAGGCTGCAGTGATGTATTCAGAACCTGGCTTTTCTCTCTGTCCTCAGCACTGTGTGGCTTCATCCCAGGCAGTGTAATTCCAGAGGGGGCTGGGCACCCCAGAGCATCCGTCTTCCTAGCATTATGGCCAGTGGGTTCACATACATCCCTCTCAGCCAGTTACTGTGGCTGTAGGGAAGGCACACACTGGGCAAGGCCTGGCTGGGGTGGCGTCACCCGAGGACACCTGCCTGGACTGGGTGGACTGGGAGAAGGGGCAGACGCTGTGCAGACAACCTAACACGGAGTCCCACCTCTCACCTGCCCCGAGCAGGGACGAGGGTGCTTGCACATTCCACCAGCCACCGCCCTGCTGACCGTGATGGCTTCCCATGTTCATCAAGGGAGGGGCAGCCTTAGGCAGGGGCAAGGAGCTCTCCCTGGACTCCCTCTGCCCTCCTCATGGTCTTCCACTCCATCTACCCCTCAGCGCAGCAGCCTCAGACTGTGTCCCAGGCTTCCACCCTCTGCCTGGCCAAGGGTCCCCCGGGAGTGGGGGCCATGCCTCACCCCACACAGCCTGAGCTGCAGAGGCTGTTCGTGCTAATGATGTGGGGAGGACAGGAAACAACCAGTCCGAGCTGGAGCTATTTTAGCTGAAAAGTCTCCCCTTGGATTTGAGCAGGTTTTTTCAGGGCTCATGAGCTGGGGCCAGGGGAGTTGCCAGGGAGAGAGGCGTGGGGGCCGGGGGAGTGGGTGCTGGGGGCTCGCTCCGTGGCAGCGCTGCTCACCCCTGTTACCCACGCCCTCCTCCTGCCCCCCACTCCAGTCTGACCCACCTCGCGTAGGAACTATCCCCAGCGGCCAAAATGATTTGGCAAAGCTTTATTATCTCTAGCCTGTATGTGAAACACTGGGTATCTGTTTTATTTCCCCCCAAATGTAAAGCCACATAATTATATTGCAGTTGCCTTTTCATATTACTCCCCTGCCCCCACACTCAACCCCATTCTGAGAGATTCTGATACACTTTATTAACTGAAAATTTGTCTCCAGGGATCAAGGAAGAAGGAAGAGGCTGGAGAAAGGGGGTGCCTTGTTTCTCACCCACCACCGAGAGCCAGCCAGTTTTGTCTTAGGCAACGCCCTGTGCTTTTCTCCTTACAGATGAGCATACTGAGGCCGGGTTAGGGAACATGGGGTCTCTGGCTCCCCCCTTGAGAGTCAACCTTCTTTTGGGCCCTGCTGCCTTGGTTCTGGGATCGTGTGTGGGGTATGTGGGGAAGGAGATCAGGGTCCTGGCCCTGTTTCTTTGGGTGGAGAGGAAGGGCTGGGAGGAGAAGCCGAGTGGGGGTTGGGGTGGGGGCGGTGATGGAGGGGGCAGCAGTGCAGGGATGGGATAGGGAAGGCTTTGGAGCCAGGGAGGAAGCGACATAGCAAGTGAGCAGAACTGGCAGAGCCCTGGCTCTCAGGGGGCTCTCGGGGACTTGATCAGAGTGCTGGGCCCTGCCCACCAGGGAACCCGGGACCTCAGGGGTCAGAGGGGTGAGGTGCCTGCAAAGAATGGACTGGGAGGCAGGGTTCTGGCAGAGCAGAGGTCCCCACACAGGCTGGAGGTGTGAGCAGCTCCTTGCCTTCCTGGCTGTGTGACTCTGGCTCAGGCTCCAGACCTCTCTGAGCATCAATATCCTTATCTGTCCATTGGGGATAAAAATTGGGCCCAGCTCATTGTGCAGAATGAAATTGAACAATGTGTATAAAGTACAGGGCGCAGCCCCTGGCACAGTCAGTGCTCAAAGTAAATATTAGATTTTATTAGTATTTACTCCTGAAACTCAGAGGCTCCTCCATGGAAGGGCAAGCAGACTTGCAAAGGACAGGGAGTGGGAGCTCCCAGAACTCCCTCCTGAGGCCCAAAGCAGCTCGGGGAGGGGACATTAGGGCTGAGCCCTTGGTCATGCCTTGACTGTCCCCAGGACCAGGACCCTGAGGGAAATAAAACCCTTGTCTCTTGGACTCAGGCAGGACCCTCTCACCACTTCTTGAATATTTAGGGGGTTATCGAGAGAGGGGAAATTGTTTTCTCTTTGGGCAGCTGCGGAAGGTAGAGGGGGCATATCAGATGAGAGAGAGGAGGGAAGAAGGAGAGGTGCAGCAGAGCTGGGGGTGCTGTGGTGGGGGGGCCACCTCTGCCATCTCTCCTTGAGCCTCTTGGGGGGTGGCAGGCTTCTCTTCCAAGGGAGGTCTGGACTCTTTTCTCTGGTGTTCTTAGTGACTCCTGCACTTTAGTTCCTTCTGCCTCCCTCCCCCTTCCCTGCACTGCCTCAGCCCTTTGTCCTGGCCACCCCCTACCACCCCTACCCTTCTGCACCCCTTCCTCATACCTCTCGCAGCAGTCCCCCCCCACCCCGAGCCCATTCATTCCTAGGGAGGAGAAGGCAGTGGTGGGAGATGGGAGACTTCACCTGGGCCCCTGCAGGGCTTGTGGACCTGAGGAGGGGGAGAAGCTGGAGGAAATCCGAAGTGCTCTGCCTCCAGGAAGCCTTCCCAGAAGCAGTGGGGCAAGGGAACAGTTGGACATGGTTAGAAAAAATGCAGGCAGGACCTGGGTTCAAATATGATTTCTACCACTGATAAATGGGGTGGCCTCAGCCAAGTTATTTACCCTCTCTGAGTCTCAATTAATTTTTTTCCTTAAATGAATATGGTAATACCTATCCCATAGGGTTAGACTTATTCTGTGTAAAGCACTGGGCACATGCCAGGTGTTCACTAAAGACTCCGGTATCAATCTCATTTTGAAGTGCACAGGGAGGAGAATCAAATCCCCAACTGGGTCCAACACACAGAAGAGAGGTGGAGGGGGTCAGCTTGTCAATGGGGACTTGCTGGTCACAAGCAGGACAGAGGGCAGGGACACGGGTTAGAGATGCTGGAAAGGACAGCGAGGGAGTGAGAGGAGATGAATTACCTGGTGTATTAGTCAGCCAAAGGGGTGCTGAAGCAAAGACCAGAAATGTGTTGGCTTTTATAAAGGGTATTTATTTGGAGTAAAAGCTTACAGTTAAAAGGCCAACTCAATTCTCGCCAGTCAGTTGCCGCGTGTTGAAGCAAGATGGTTGCCGATCTCTGTGAGGGTTCAGCCTTCCTCTCTCTCAGCTACAGGCTGGCATAGGGCTTGTCTCTCTTCCCAGGGCGGCAGGATCAAAGTTCTCTCCTCTTCCATGTCATGACAAGGTTCTGTCCTCTGGCATCTGTGGAGCTCTCTCTTCCCGTGTATCTTCTTCTGTCTCTTCTTGAGTGAGTGTCCATTTTTACCAGCCCAGCAAGGGGACGGGGACTTAACCTGAGTTACACCCTACTGATGTGGTCGAAGTAAGCCCTAATCTTAACATAATTTAATCAAAGGCATCTCAGCTGAATCTAATACAGTCAAAGGGGATCATGCCCAGAGGAAGAGATGAGGTTACAAACATTAGCCTTATCTTTTTTTGGGTTCATAAATAATCTCAAGCTGTCACACCTGGAAAGATGGCAGTGCCTCAGCCTTACCTGAGGTCAGATGTGCTCAGTTTTGAATGCACCACAAAGGCCCTTTCCAAATGCAGGTGTATGGGGGCACACACCCATCTGCCTACTTGAGTCTGACTTGAATCCCTACAGCTGCAGTTTCAGGCCCCTGTGTTTTTATCTAGAGGGGTGTTGGCCTTTCCTTTCCTCTCTTTTGCTGGTTTTCCTTCCTTCCTGAGAAAGGGTGGCCTGGGGCATGAGGACAAGAAGAATGGGGCATCCCAGGTCCAGAGTTCAAGTCTACATGCCGCTGCTTTCTCCCAGGTGGTCCTGGGAAAGTTACTTTACCTCTCCAGACTTCAGCTTCCTTCCCTGAAAAATGGTAACCACAGAGAGCTGCTGTAAGGCTCACTGGGATGTGTGGTTGATAAAGAGCTTTGTAAACCCCAAAACTTCTGCAAACTGGGTTTCTACCAGAGTCTAAGAGTCTTCTCTCCTATAAAACCTCATTTGGGGCTTTAACTACTCCCCCAAACACCCATCCTTAGAAAAACTGTTTTAGACCAAATTCTGGGCTGCAGCTTCATGTCCTTCTCTGTTCCCCAATTTCTAATGTCTTTGGGAGGACATTTACCTGGTCTACCAGCCTTGGGGTAGACTGGAGCCCTAGACCTGACCGGACACACCAAACCCACCCTGGTGTGACCTTGGGTGGGTTACTGGTTTTCTCTGGGCCTTTGTTAGCCTGACTTATAAAGTGGGGGTGATAACTCCTTCCCTTTCCTTCCTTAAGCCTAATTCCACTGGCACAGAAGTTGGCTTGGGGGTGAGGGGACAGGCAGTCATGCGAATGCACACTAACTGGCCTTTTGCAGTTTCTACAAAGCCATCTTCCTCCTGAAATGCCAGGAGAAGCTGCCTCTCTACACCCTGTCCAGAGCCCAAAAGGAGAGCAAGGATCAGCCTGGTGTAACAAGACCTCAGCACAACCTGCCCACGCCCAGCACATGGGCTTTTGCTTATCTGAAGCTTGGGGTTTTCTGAGCTGGAGGCCCAGGAGTCCATTCTTTCCCCATCTGCCCCTCATCCCGGGTTTTGATCCCTTTGGGGTTTGGGGGCAGACTCTTAGGGGAGAACTCAGGCCTTTGTCACTCAGAGAAATAATCCATCTGGAAGTGAGACCAAGCCCTAGGTGTGCTTCAGCACCATGGACAGCACCCACCGTCCTCCACACCCAGGGCCCCAAGGCGTGGAAATACGGAAAGGGAGAGCTCCCAGTGACCCTGTGGCACAGTTCCTGCCCTCAGGGAACTGGGTGTGGGGGGCACGAGGCTCAGCGGGCACTGACATGAACCAGCACCGGTGCTGGACACTTAATGCATGATTCCATCTTGGCCTCATTTTTCTTCTCATTTTACAGATGAGGGAACTGAAGCTCAGCAAGGTTAAGCAAATTGACTCAGGTCACACAGCTAGTGAGTGGTAGCACCCAGATTTCAATCCATGTTTGTCAGGCTCCAGATTCCCCAACTTACTGCTTCCCCAACCAGATGGGAGAGGCCCAGCTTTTGCACACTTGCGACAGAGATGGTCCCAAAGCTGCTGGCATTTGGACCTGGGAGGCTGGGTTTGTGTTTGTGAGTGTGGGTTTGGGTGGGCACGAGGGTGTGTTCAGTTGGGAGTGACAATCTCATGGGAGCTAGAAGACAAGCGTGGTGTCACATCTTGGTGACCCTCCCTCTTCCTGACTTTCTCCCTCGGGAGAGAGACCTCAGATTCACTGCTGGCTTTTTTTTTTTTTTTTTAAAGAACAGACCAGAGCTGATAGCTAAATTAAACCTGCTGAGAGCGCCTGTTTAATTGAAAATGCCATCTGTAATTTAAATGTCAGAATCGGGACGGTTATTACGGCCGCCTTGAAGACTGGGGCTCATTTCACAGTTTCAAAACAGGCCAGGAAAAGCAGCAAATGGACCATGGCCTGCGGCTGCTTGGAGCAAATAATAACCTCTGGTCCTGCTGAGCTCCGGCTCCCACTGCAGCCCCCACAGAGGGGTCTGGTCGGGAGCCCAGTGAGTCGGGCACGGGCTCCAGGACTCAGCCTCCTGCCCTGCCCCCTCCCTGCTGCCTCTGCTCCTGTCTCCACCAGATGCAGGGGGACTTTTCCAAAGTGCAAGTCTCATCTTGTCCCTCATCTGGGTCTCCTGGCACTTCCAGGATGAAATCTAACCTCTTAGCTTGTCACTTAAGGTCTGTGGAAGGCAAGGCCCTGTCCTCCTCTCCAACTTCAGCAACTGCTACTGCTGGCTACACACACCTAACTGCCCTCAGGCCTTTGCACAAGCTGAGCCCTTGCCTGGAAAGCCATTCCTTCTCTCGTTCATCCCTGAGAGCCAGTTTTCATTCATGACTCAGCTCAAGCACCACCACCTCTGGGAAGCCTTCCCTGAGTCCCCAACACACTGACCCGGGCAGGTTACGTGCTTCCTTCTTGGTCTCCAGTGACCCTTATGCTCGCCTCCACAACTGACTTACTGCACGGTTCTACTATGAGCTCCTTGAGGACAGAGGTGGTACCTTGTTCATCTGGAGACATGGCAACTAGCAATCACAACAGCTAATGTTTATTGAGCACTCACTATGTATCAGTCGCCATCATGAGCCCCATTTTAGAGATGGAAAAACTGAGGCATGGAGAGTAACTTGTCAAAAGCCGCACGGGCCGTGGTTATAGCACAGCGCCCTCAGCTTAAAGTGTTTGCTCACTGAACACATGAATGGCTCTTTGGGTGTGTTAGGTCTCTACCCTGGGAAGACAATGCCACAACAAAGCAAAAGGCAGTGCAACTAGAACCTGTGATCACCTGGTTCCTGGGCTCAGGTCCTGGTGCTTCCTATTGGATGAGGGGCCTGTGAGAAGGGCTTCCTGTATCCAAAGCCCCATGACTTTGGGGGGGGGTATGTCCTTGTCCCTTCTTCTATCCTTCCAAAAGCAACTCTCCTTGCCTCATGCTCTGCCTACGATCCCCTAGTTGTGCTATAGGAAGCAGAATTGACATCCCAGCTACTGGCAGCTATGGGATGCTGGGCAGTCATTTCACCTCTCTGACCCATGCTGCCTTCGTCTTGAAATGGGGTCATAATAATACCTAACCCTTAGAGTACAGAAGAGGAAAGGAGCTCATCGAGGTACAGTTCTTAGCAGAGGCACATGACAACGGCTCTATCTATAACAGATCTAACATTCATTCATTTACTTCTTCATTACTTCCTTCTTAGCCCATGACCAGGGGTAAGAGACTGTGCCTGCTCTGTGTTCCTGGGCTCCCAACTCCCAGTTCTGGGGCATTTTAAGCTGCTTACTGGAAAGAGAGTTTCTGGGATCCCATTTTTGTTCTGTGGACGATGCTGCACCCATCCTGCTCCCTGCGTGGCCCTAAGCTCCCAGCCCCCTCCAGCCCCACCCTGCCTTCATGATCCATCTGCTCTCTGCTCTGCCCCAGCCCTGACCTCCTCTTCTCTGGGTTGTCATCCAGCCCTTTATTGGTTCAGCCGAGAGAAAAACAGAGAAACTCACTCCTAATTAGATGAGTTTCCATTTCCCCAGGTCTTCACTTCTTGCATGTTCTCAACTTGTTAGAGGAAATCGTGTATTGACATTGGTATTGATTTGCATAATTCAGGTATAATTAGGAGAAAGATTTGCTGGAGTGTCAGGCAAAGGGGCTGGTGCTGCTGCATCCTGTTGACCTTGGGAAGAGCTTGGAATTGGACCTTCAACTCTTAGCAAGTTAATGGCTTCTCTTCTCTTCAAACTTTGTAGATACTTGTCTCTAGAACTTCACTCCTACAAGCCCTCTTGCCCCCAAAGTATCTCCTTGTCTGCTCCAGCATCTGGAGTTCTGACCATGAGGGCTTTCCTGCGAGGGTCTCCTGGGGACACAGAAAGACACTCCGCTGTCCAGGAGGTCAGCAGGGACAAGGGTCATTTTTCTCATGATGCCACCACCTGGAGAGGGAACGAGGGCTTCAGGGAAGTGTCAGTTTGACAGTAGGAGGAAGAGAAGAGAAACCTAGCAGCGTTTGAAGCAAGAGTACAAATCAGTGTGACCCAGTGAATTTATATTGCTGCCGTGATGAAAAGTGGTAGTGCATCCTTGGAAAGATTAGGAACATAGCAAGGCAAAGAAATAGATGAAAAATGCACACTCATGCCTGTTCTATTTGGTAACTATTTCTTCATGCCTTCATTTATTCATCTATTTGCTCAACAAGTATTTATCGAGGGGCTATTCTGTGCCAGATAAATAGTAAAGAACTGGGTGTTAACTCTGGGAAAACAGATGTGACCTCTTTCCATTGTTACTGCTGACTTGGGTTCCCACAGGCCCTAGCCTAGGAGCTGGATTCTGGTGCAGGATTTGGGGCTAGGGAGGTGGACTCTGGAAAGGGCTAGTGCCCAGAAGACCACATTATGCCTCCTTTGACTTGAGCTTCTGTCTATTTCACCTTTGAGCTGGTTCTGAATCAATGAGGTAAATGGCCAAGTGGAGATGGGGTGGGCTGGGGGCCCTGCCAATCAGGTGGGTGGCTTGGGAAGCAAGGAGGTTTGCAGGAGCCCCTGCCCCAGCTGGGTTCTCCTTGCTCCCACACAGCACCAGCAGAGGACCTGGCACCAGAAGCCTTGTCTAGTTTCCTCAGGCAGCAATCTCCAGGTCACTGATTTACTCGTTAGCTGTCACCACAGGCACTGAATAATAAGGCCTCTTCCCGTGGAAAGGATGTCAGAGGCTCGAGCAGGGCTGAGATGGGAAGGCTAGGGCAGGCTGATGTTTATTTCCTGGGCACTCGCTGCGATGACTCACAGGGCTGTCTCTAACCTCCTCTCGCATGGCACCACAGGATGGTCCACTGGCCCCGAGACACTTTCCTCGCATCCCGGGGGCAGCGAGGTGATCAGTTCCAGAGCCTGGCTCGGGCTGGCCATCAGGGACGTGTGTGGGCACGTTTGTGTGCGGGGGGCGGGGGATGCTGAGAGAAGGGATGAGGCACCACCCTTCCATTTGGCGAGGACTCTATGATTCATTCATTCATTCATTTGGCAAACATTTATTGAGCAACTGCTGTTTCCTGCTGTGTGCAGGGCTGGGAGCTGGGCATACAGGGATGAACCAGCCAAGCTGGGTCCCTACCCTTGGGAGCCTAAGTAAGGTTACCTCTTCCATCCCTCTGCTCCCACCCAGTAGACAAGACTCTGTCTGTCCCATGCCCCCACCCCCACTCCACACCACCTCTGCTCAGATGGTTAAACAGGATTCCCCATCCCTAAGTGCTCTGGGCTGTTTCCCAATGCTGTGCCAGGACTCCTTTTCTTTCCTTGAGTGGGAGAAGGAAGCCCTGAATTTATCAGCACCAATTCTTGCCAGACACTTCTGGATGGTTACTTATCTTATTTAATTCCCACATTACAGATGAAGAAACTTGCCCAGAGTGCATTTATTCCCAGCTCCGCCTTTAGTGGCCTCAGTTTGGAAGTTTGAAACTGGCCATGGTGGCAGTATTTACACCAAGGAAATGGGCAGATACTACAGGTCAGGGCTTTTCCCCCTGGAGAGCTGGTTGTTATGCCTTCACCAGCACACCACTGCACCTTTGGCTAATTCTCTGGAGCAGAAGCAAAGGATGGGAGTCAAACAGGAGCAGCAAAGGATGGCCTTCCACCGGCAAGCAGCCGCTCCCTTCTGGGGGAACTGAGGAAGAGTGAAATGAATTCCCATTGAAGAGCCAGGGATTTTCAGCCTCTGTTTGGCCGCTTTTCAACATCACAGGTCATTTTAGCAATCAGATGTTCTTTCTTGCCACCACCAGCTCTCCCCACTGCCATTGCCCAGGTTAATGACTGAGTTAAGACCTTGCTGCTAATTGAGGTCTCGCTCAAGGTTAACTGGAGCTTTTATTGGTGTGAATGATAGCTTTTTGCTAGGTTCTGAGAACAAGGCAGGGATCATGCCGGGGGAGTGCCCTGAGCTGCCTCCTCACAGAGAAACACAGACTTGTCCTCCAGAAGATGCTGTTTGTGTGGCTGAGTTTTTTTCCCCTCATCCTTTTGAACTCACCTTAAATGTCATCCCCTCAGTGTCTTGGCCATCCTAGCTACAGCAGGTGTATCTGGCAACACACTTTTCTTTTTCTCTCTTTTTCTTTTTAATAATATTAAACTTTATTTTTAGGGAAGTTTTAGATTTACAGAAAAATTGCACTGAAAGTATGGGGAATTCCCATGCAACCCCTGCCCCCCCCCCCAGTTTCCCCTATTATGAACACCTTACTTTAGTGTGGCACGTCTACACTGGGTGTACCAATATGGAAGTATTACTACTGCCCAAAGTCTACAGTTTACATTATGGTTACACTTTGTGCTGTACCGTTTTGACAAATGTGTCATGTCACGAATCTGTCATTATAGTATCATACAGAGCAATTTCACTGCCCTAAAAATGCCCCATGTTCCACCTCTTCATCCCTCCGCCTCCCCTTGGAAGCCCTGGCAACCACTGTCTTTATATCAATGTTACAAGTTCTTCTGATACCACATGGCAATAACTACTATAACAACAAATCTACTTTGGTCCGGGGTTACACTTCCCCTTAGTTTGTTAATTCCTCAGTCTTGAGGGATTTGGGATGGTGTCCACTCTGATTGCTTCAGGCTGAGAGGAGACTTAGTATGAGGCAGATGGAAGGAATTGTATTACTTGCAGTTGATGATACTCCTTGTTTTTTGGGAAGGGACTTGTCCATCATCATCGTTTTGTCAGTTGTCCAGGGCAAGCCCAAAGAACTGGAGAGTAGGAGTTGGACGCAACTCTGCTGGGATACAGGGCTCAATTGGCACATGAGCCATCCGAAGATTTAAGTCTCTGAGAAAGATATTTAATGGGTACACTGAAAATTATAGATTCATATAAAAGGAATAGAAGAATCATGTGTAGGGGAATTATAAATGAGTCTATTTTATATTGGGGAAATAGATGATCTTATATCTATCATATCCGTATCTTATATCTATTACCTTCTGTTTTAGTTTATTTTCTGTTTATTTCTTTCTTTGTTTAATTTGCTAGAATGTACGCTCCATGATGTTGGGAAACTGAGGCAGAGTGTCTCAGCACTTTGCAGCAGCCTTTCCAATGCTTCTTCCTTGTCATCTACTCATCGTGGCCTCCTGTTCCCTGATCTGGGGAAGATGTTTCTTTTCATCTCAGCCACCCAGTGGAATGCTAGGATGAGGTATGTGGTGCAGGACTAGGGCCCCTGACTTGGGGTTACGGGCTTGATCCTGCCCGCTTGTTTTGGTGCTTCCTAGGGGCAATGGATTGAATGGTGCCACCACAGAGACACCCTCAGGTCTAGCCCCTGTTCTGTGGGTGGGAGCTCATCTGTGAATGGGATCTTCGAAGATCCTGTTGGCTAAGGTGAGGTCAAACCAAATCAGGGCAGTCCTTCATCCAGTATAACAGAGCCCTGATCAGCAGTGGAAGGCTGGGCACAGCAGGAGTCGGCAGAGAGGACAGAGGCAACAGATGGCCTTGTGACGGAGGAAGAGATCGAGCCATGGACCGGGGACTGGCCCCTCCAGCGTGCCCCAGACTTTGGAGAAATCACGATCCTGGTGACAACTTGTATTTGGGCTTCTAGCCCCAAACTGGGGAACAGTAAATTCCTGTTGTTTAAACCAACCAGTTGGTGCTATTTGTTGTAGCAGCCCTGACAGACTAATACACTAGCTGATCAGCACCTTGTGGAGGGAAGAGAAAGGACTGCCTGGAACAGAAGCTGTGAGAGTAAATGGAGTCTCGTCTTTCCTGGTTCCCAACGCAGCATTTTGCAGCTCCGTTTTGCTAGGACAAACTTCCTAGATGCTCTAGTGCTGTCTCTGCCTTCAAAAATATTTATGTTTTTTTTTTTTTTTAGGAAGTACTGGGGATTGAACCCAGGACCTCGTACATGGAAAGCAGGCACTCAACCGCTTGAGCCACACCTGCTCCCTGTTTGTTTTGTTTTTAGGAGGTACCAGGGATTGAACCCAGGACCTTGTCCATGGGAAGCAGGAGAGTTAGTTTTTTTTTTTTTTTTAAGATACTTTTAAAAATTTTGTTTGTATATTTATTCTCCCCCCTTGTTGTTTGTGCTTGTTGTCTGTGCTCTGTGTCTGTTCACTGTGTGCTCTCTGTGTCTGCTCTTCTTCTTTTCAGGAGGCACCAGGAACCGAATCTGGGTCCTCCCATGTGGTAGGCAGGTGCCCAACCGCTTGAGCCACATCTGCTCCCTGGTTTGTTGAGTCTCTCATTGTCTCTCTTTTTTTAAAGATTTATTTATTTATTTACCCCTCCACCCCGACCCCCCGGTTGTTTTGCACTTGCTGTTTGCTCTCTGGTCCATTCACTGTGTGTTCTTCTGTGTCTGCTTGTCTTCTCTTTAGGCAGCACCGGGAACTGATCCTGGGACCTTCCAGAGTGGAGAGAAGCTGCTCAATTTCTTGTGCCACCCCAGCTCCCTGGTCTGCTGCATCCCTGGTTGTCTGGGTCTTGGGCACCTTCTGGATAAAGCAAACACCAATTTACCACAAGCTCTCAACACTCATTGTCTCTCCTTTGTGCCTCTTTTTGTTGCATCACCTTGCTGTGCCAGCTCTCTGCTTGGGCCAGCACTCTTGTGTGGGCCAGCTCGCCGCGCAGACCAGCTTACCTTCACCAGGAGGCCTCGGGAATTGAACCCTGGATCTCCCATACGGTAGACGGGAGCCCGATCGCTTGAGCCACATCCACTTCTCTCCAATATCTACTTTTGATAGTATAAAATGAATGCTTTCTATTGGAGAAAATTTGGAAGATGCAGAACAATATTACGTCTCTTAGACGAGAGAACCACGTTGACTTTGCTCTCTTCCTTCTCTGAGTAGCCCTGCCAACCTGAGCCCAAGAGCTCGCCTCCTCCAGCAAGAGCAAGAAACATTGAAATTGCTCCTGCTCCAAGTTATTACATCAAGAATAATAGTCTCTGTTACTCCAAGAAACTAATTAACAGCACGCAATGAGGGGGAAAGATTCAATTAATTAGTGGCTTAAGCGCTAGTAACGACTCTGGGTTTGGTTTGAGAGTTGGGGTGAGAGGGATAGAGAACCCCCACAAAGGGAGGAAGTGGTGGGAGTGAGAAGAGGGCTCGGGGACAGGCAGGGGTCCCAAAGGAGGGATATGGTCTAAGAGGAGAGGACCCCGTTTCTGTCCTGCAAGCCTTTCGCTGTGGACTGGGCTGAGGGAGGCGGCCTTGCTGGAAAGTGGGGGACGATCGTCGCCTGGTATTGTCCCAATGCGGTGGTTTGGTGGCTGCGGGGGATGGGTAATACTGGCCTTTCTCTGTCCTGCGGCCAGAAGGGGACATGGGCACACAGAGATCCCCTTCTTGGTCACAGACCCATCTCCTGGAGTACATACCCACCCACCCCACTCCTGCAAGGGGTGGGGTCATCCTCAACACTGCCCCTTCCCAGTGCCCCATCTCCAGTCACGCAGTCTCTGCCACCTCCTACGTGGCTGTTCCACCTGCCCCTCTTCCTGTCCTTGAGCTCACCCCATCCCTATGCGCCTCTGTCAGCGCTCTCCCTGGGCCTCCTGGGACACTGTCCCAGGGCCCAGCAGTGTCTCCTCCAGCCTGTTCACCGCCCTCACCCACTGTGATCCGACCCTGTCCCTGCCTGGCTCCACCACTGAGGAACTGGATTCATTCCCATCCCTGCCTTGAGCCCGAGGCCCGGCCTGGTCTGGCCCTGGCTTCCCTCCAACCCCCTCCTCCAGGCCGGCTGGGTCCCGGGCAGTGAAGCAAGCACCGATTTACTGCAAGCTCTTAGCACTCCAGGCTCCGGGACCGTCCCTCGCCCAGGTTCCTCCTAAGACCTGTAAGAGGGCCTTGGCTTCATGTCCTCCTGGCATAGAATTTGCAAATGCAGATGATCTGTCTGCAATCCTCAAGCCCATTGTCTCTTTCCCCTCAGACCTCTCCCACACCGCCTTCGTGCTGGGGAGCCTGTGGACGGTCTTGGGGTCCATCTACGGCAGAGTGGAGCTGGGTACTCGTTCCGCGTGGGCCAGCGGGGTCAGCTCCGTGCTTGCAGCCTTTGAGTCCAGCTCCGCTGGGCTCCTCCCACCCGCCCCCTGCACCGGCTCAGTGAAGACCGTCACCTGAAGACCCAGGGACAGAGGCCAACGTGGGGTGTGGACGTGTCCTGGGGAGCCTGACCGAGAGGCTGACGGGTACGGAAGGAGGGGCTAGTCAGTGGAAGACTTTCCCAGTGGTGGGATTGTAAGTGGAGGGAACAGGAGTTCTCTCACGAAGACTCTTGAGAAGGCATCAGATCCAAGTACGAATGCACTATGTAGGTATATTTACATTTTATGGCACCCATGCAAAGTGAAATTGATCAGCATGCTTGTGTTGTAGGTGTATGAATTTCCTTTTACTGCCGTAACCAATTACCCACACTCTTATGGGCTTAAACAATACAACTTGATAATCTTACAGTTCTGGAGATCACAAGTCTGAAGTGGATCTCACTGGACTGAAACCAAAGTGTGGGCAGGCCTGGTTCCTTCCAGTGGCTCCAGGAGAGAGCCCCTTCCTTGCCCTTCCCAGCTCCTAGAGGCCACTGGCCTTTCTCGGTCGTGGCCTCTCCTGCATCTTCAAATCCAGCCATGCTGACCGAGTCCTTCTCCCGGGTCATCTCTCTGGTTTTCTCTCTCCTGCTCCCTCTTCCCTGTGATTGCCCTGGGCCCATCCGGCTAACCCTGCTTTCCCGATCTTAAGGTCAGCTGATAGCAAGCCCAATTTCCCCTGCAACCTTAATCCCCCTTTGCCTATACCTTGATATGCTCGCAGCTTCCAGAGGCCGTTATTCTGCCAGACAGGAGGGCACAAGCCTGTAGCAGCTCTGCAGACAGCAAGTGGGTCTGCGTGTGCAGCCACAGGCTTTACGCATCCCACCTAGAAGTAATAAAACCGTATATTACAATATGTGGGTATACAAATGCACACATATACTCGTATGCCATTACACATACGTATGTGTGTGTGTTTCAATCAACTATGCTGGAAGAATTATTTTTCTATCTTTGCGCTAGAAAATGATATTATAAAATCATAGTATATGGAAAGGGAATCAAAGAATACACAGCTAAGTAGGAAGAAAATATTATAAAGGTGTGCCAGGCAGGTAATAAAGATTTATCATGTTTCTGGATTTTGTGATGTTTGTGGTAATTGTCACCTTTCAAAGAATGTGTAAGTTGCAACACTTTCTCATTCTCAATCAACATTTACATTCACACCTAGTTCTGTATTCTTTTTAAAAAGCCATCCTCTCTCCCTGTCCAAGTTGTATGAACTAAAGGTCCCACAAAACTGGGTTTCTCTGTTGTTCTCACCTCAGGGCCTTTGCACATACTCTCCTCTATATTGAGAGCTTCCCCTGCCTCCCCCACCTTCTCCTGGCTTGTGCTTCAGACCTCAGCTGAAGCTTTAGTTATTCACACTAGTGAGTCTTCTCTCACTCCACTCCCTTGTCTCCCCAGCTTGGTCAGCCTCTTTGTGACTTCTTTGTCTTCTTTGTGGTGCCTCTGCAACTCTGCGTGATTATTTATGAAACTTCCTGCTTATGGCTGTCTCCCCCAGCTCCAGGCCTTGTCTGCCTTGCTCACTGCTGTGTTGGCACAGGGTCAGGCACTCAGTGGGAATGGGGTGATTATGTGCTGACAAAAGGATGAAGGGAGGGTGATGGGTGGTGCGTGTGAGAGACGAACGTTCCTCAACCCAGATCCCTGAACAAAGTCATGCTGCTGGCATGTGCTAGAGTCGGGATTCAAACCCAGGACTTTCCCACTTCAAAGTTATGCCTCTTCCACCACACCATACACTTGAGGCCCCAGGCCATTTCAAGGGTGCCCATGTGATTGGTGGTAGCAAGTCCTAAGGCAGGGGGTTGGTGTAGAGCTAGAATGGACTGGGTCATGGAGGTGATAGGGAGCCACTGATGGTTCTGGAGCCCCGCCAGCTGCTGTGGCCTGCCCTTGTGGGAGCGCCCTCTGCAGAAGGGCCCCCTGACCTGGCCCCAGTCAGCTTGGGCAGACAGCTGGGCCAGAGTCTCCCCTGCTCGCTGACTGCCTGGCCCCTCCATTATGCCTATCAAAGCCAGGCACTGTGGGCCGGCCATTCCCAGAGAAAGGCTGATAAGGCGTTTATTGAATTTATGATTTTAATTTATGACAATTCTAATCCTATTATGGGCTCCCTTTTGTCTGCAGACTCCATGGTGGCAGAGTTTAATTATGGCCAAGCAAGTGCCTCCCTGCTCAGGGGACCTTTCCTGCTAGTCCCGGCGGCCCCTCCTGGATTGCTTGAGGGTGTTTAGTGGCATGGATGGGGGTGGTGGTGCAGGAGAGGGGAAGGCGGGATCCTCCTGGGCAGTGGTAGTGGTGGCTGATGCAGCACTTTCTGCATTTGGCAGCTGTGCCAAGCAGGACGCATGGGGATGCCCCGTGAGTGACAATTAGGGTTGCAGCATGTGGTCACGCTGGGGGTGCAGTGTGCAAGCTGCACAACGGTGCTGACGACCCCGGAGCTGGGCAGGTGCCTGCGGGGTGTGTGTGTGTGTGTGTGTAGCCGCGCCTGTGGGGATCTGCCAGGGCGTGCCTGTCGAACGGCATAAGACGACCTCCAAGGATCCTTTCAGCTCAGACTTTTGCAGAGGTGATGATTAAGCAGGGAAGGCTTCCTGGAGGAGCTAGTCTGAAGGCAGGGGAAAGGTGGAGCTTTTTGCAGATCTGCAGGGCCAACATCAGATTCTTAAAGAACCAGATGAGGGTAGAGAAAGCATGATGGAGGAAGTAGCATGGCCCCAAACTCAGACTTCCACAGGGGCTGAGCAAGGGCAGAGAGGGTGTAAGACAATTGGGGGAAATGGGGACTGTGGCAAACTGTGACAATAGGGGGAGATGGGGATGTGTGCATGTTTCTCTACGGGGCCAGCCACTTCTCTGCTCCCGGGATGGTGGCCATGTGAGGATACTGGTCTTGGGTTGTCTGATGGTATCAGCTTTTTTTTTTTTTTTTTAAGATTTATTTATTTACTTTATCCATTTTTAAGCCCCCCTTCCCCATTTGCTGTTTTGTGTCCATTTGCTGGGCAATTCTCTGTGTCTGTTTCCCGCCATCTCCTCCCATCCTCCTCCTCCAGTCTTCACCAGGATTCGATCCTGGAGACCTCCGATGTAGGAGAGAGGTGTCCTGCCACCTGCGCCACCTCGGTTCCTGGTTTTCAGAGATTTTGGGGCATCTCGTCTTGTCTCTCCCCTGCGTCTCTCCCCTGTTACATCATCTTGCTGCATGGCTCCCGGGGCCTGGCGGCTCACCGGCACACAGAGCCTGGCAGCCCATGCGCCTTCTATATAGATATTTTTCATTTCACCGGGAGGTCCCGGGGATCGAACCCAGGTCCCTCCATATGGCAGACGGACGCCCAGCCATTTGAGCCTCATCCGCCCCCCTGGTATCAGCCTCTGTAAGTGTCACTATCCGCAAACTGGGGGCAATAAAGACTGCTGCCTCCTGGGCTTGCTGTGAGGACTGACAAGGCTGAGGACTCAGAACAGTGCCTGGTACAGCAGTGGCAATTGCTTTGTGGGCAATGACTCCCACTGTAATTTCTGTCCGTACAGGAGACCAGACGCCCTCTTCCCCTCCCTCAATCCACTCCCGGCATGAGGGTGGGGGTCGACTCACTGTGCTCTGTTTTTTGGGGTCTTTGGAGCAGTGGGCTTCCCTGGCTGCCTGTGGATTCACCCACACGGCTGCTAGAGGCTAGGAAGGGCTGTGGTCTGGGAGACAGCAGGTGCTGTGAGGCCGATGGGGACGGAACCCTTTGAGGCACCTGGAGTCACTTCGTAAGGGTTTTTCTTGGGGTTGGGGAAGGTGATTCTGAGCCTGAGCTGTAAAAATTTGCAGGAAGGATTCGGCAGGCTCCCCCGGGCTGCTGCGGTTGAAAGGATCACGTGGGGTGGCTTGGAAACAATGCCAGCTGGAGGAGGCGCCTAATTGTGAACTTAAAAAGAGTTCTCTATTGTGTCCAAGGACGAGGAGGCAGAAATGAGGAGCCGAATGACAGGGTAATTGTCTCGGCAGCCCCCTGCACCGCACGCATTCTTAACGCTGCCAGGGCTGGCAGAAGGCAGTGGTGTGAACGCGTGTGTGCACAGACGCGTGTGTGCGCGCGGGAGGCGTGTGTCCTTCAGCCCGCGGCTCCCCCTCCCCCTAGACCCTCTCCTTGGGTAGCCTCAGCTGCCCCGGATCCCACTTTCTCCCATTTCTTGATTCCCAGGCCCTGATCTTTGGATAAGCACCCATGCATCCTTGGGACAAGTCATTTACGGTGCTGTGCCTCAGTTTACCCATCTGGAGAGCAGGGCTGATCGTGCCGGCCCTCCCTGCCCCAGAGGGGCCTGGTGAGGAGCGCGCTGATGGTCGGGGGGCCTGGGAGCACGCCTCCGGGCCTCTCTCGCCTGCGGGGCCCTCTGCAGGCTCAAGGGTTTTCACAACATGATCGAATCTGATTCTGCAGAGACACTGTGAGGCAGGGTGGGTGGATGCACCCCAGTTTATAAATGGGGAAACTGAGGCCCAAGCGGTTAGTTGACTGGTCCATGTCCAGCATGGGCGTGGAAGAGCCCAGGTGTCTTGACCCTCAGTCCACTACCTTCCCTCTGGTCATTTGTCCTCCTCATGGGCCAGAGCCCTGCCGGCCAGGGCACAGGCAGGAGGGGCTCCCAGAAGGTCGCAGCAGGCAGAGGCTGAGGGCAACTCAACTGCCCCACGCTCTGCCTCCAGAGCAGTCTGTCCCAGACCCTGTTAGTCAGAACTCTTACTTGCAAGTGTCAGAAACCCCGCCTTAAACTAGCTTAAGCCCCGAAGTGGATTTATTGGCTCGCACGGCTGCCCTTTTTCCTTATCGTGATATGGGTATTCTTAAGTGAGCTTCCTCCTTGTGTCAGGAAGGAGAAGCCCCTGCGTCTCATCCCTACAACTTGATCCAAAAGGAAGAGAGGTCTTCCCCCAAGGGTGCAAATGTCAAATCTTGGGGTAGACTCTAATTTGGGCCAGGGGTTCGTGCCTGAGCCAATCACAGTGATCTGTGTGTTGTGTGTCTGTTTTGTGTGTCTCTGTGTATGTTGTGTGTTCATGGATGTGTTGTGTGTCTGTGTGTCTTTGTGTTGTATGTGGATATGTTGTGTGTCTTTGGGTGTTGTGAGTCTGTGGATGTGTTGTGAGGGCCATTGTGACTAAGCCCCACGAGGACCCCAAGGAATGGGGGCGAGATGGGCAGAAATAGTCAGTATCTGTCCCCAGCTCAACGCTTCTCTTTCCCAGTCAAGAACTTTCCATAAAGGTCTTGCCCTCGCCAAGCATGGCCTCCCACGCTGAACTGAAGGACATTTTCCTCTCGCAGGACGGCTTAGCAGAGGGCAAGTCTCCCAGTCTGGGAGGTGGGGCACTGCCAGCCAGTCACTGTGACCCAGGACAAGCCCCACAAGCTCTGGGCCTCAGATTTCCCACCTATGCAAGGAGTGTGCTAGGCTAGAGGGGCCTGAGGTTGTCCCCGAGTTTGACCATCTGTGAACTAAGATACAAAGAGCTACTAGAGTCACTGGGTGGGGCCAGGGGGCTTTTAAATATAGTCCTGGAACCTGCCCCAGACCTACTGGATGACACTTTCTGACAGTGGGGCCCAGGAATCTGTTTCTGAGAAGCCGTCTCCCACTAGCTTGTACATAACCTGGCATTTGGAAACCACCGCCTAAGAAAGC
>JAKSZT010053883.1:7095099-7230150 GCA_026826555.1 Tolypeutes matacus | reverse complement strand
GGAGGTGGAGGTGGTGGTGGTGGTGATGGTGGTGGTGGTGGAGGTGGAGGTGGTAGTGGTGGTGGAGGTGGAGGTGGAGGTGGAGGTGGAGGTGGTGGTGGTGGAGGTGGAGGTGGTGGTGGTTGTGTGTGTGTAGCTGGAACCATTAGCTGGTCTCACCTGTCATGGATCATTCCAGACCCAATCACTTTGCCCCCCCCAGGGTGGGCAAGTCTGCCCCTCCACTTCTCTTCTCCAGAGTAGGTTCCTGTGTCTCTGGCCTTTTATGCCAAATCTACTTACCTAGGGTAGAGGGCGCAGGTGACCTGGCAGGAGCCTGCCTGGCAGACCCAGTGACCTTCACCCAGTAAAGATTCCTAGAGGCAGGGGAGGGCGGGTGGGAGGAGGCCCTGCGGCTCCCTCTGGGCAAGCGCCCCTGATACCGAGGAACTCTTCCTGAAGTCTAACCCACGTTGCTTATGCTGCGTGTGAAGACGCTCTCCTGGCGGAGCCCGTCCTTGGGCGGGTGACTAGTAGGTCCGCGGCTGCCTGGCCTGGCCCTGCCCGAACCTGCAGCGGGGGCTGGCCGCCGTAAGGGGGTTACTGCTGCCCCTTCCCCTTTCTCTTCCCCCTTCTCTCCAGGGAACTGAAAAAGGGAGGCCACGCCCGCGACAGGCTCCTTAACGAGAACATACACTGCAGACCACACGTGGAATCCAACCGCCTGGCAAAATAACACTTTTTATGGCTCGGCTCTCACGGGTGAGAGGGAGCTCTTTGTCTCTGTTCTGAACGTCTCTGCAGGGCGGGGCCGGCGGGACCTCTTGGCCTTGACCAAAGTGTGGGTCTAAGACGCCACGCCTGGGGGCGGGTCAGCACGGGCAGGCCCCTGAAGAGCAGGATGGGGACCCAGGGCCAGAGAGGGCCCCTCCCTCATTCTAGGGCATCCCAGGGCTTTGGACCTATGAGTTTTTAAGGAGCCTATAAAAATATCAGAGCCCTTAAAATATTTATTGGCTACAAAATGGGAAAAGAAAACCGCGAAATCGAAATGAATAAATATTAAATGTCTACAAAATGTAACATTAGGTCAACTGCATTAATTACTGCATTTGGGATTCATAAAGGTGTCACTGGGCATGGAAGCAATTTGTCAGCTCCATTTTCTCCCTTGGTCAGAATTCCCGAGCAGGCAAGAGAATGGCTGAGAAGGCTTAGCCGGCTGCCAGTTAAATCAGTGCCCGATAGCCAGGCAATTCCAAGACCAAGAATATAAAACTCTTAAAAAGGGAAATTGGTGGCAAAAAATGTGATATTGAAGGGGGGCTGTGGAGCCTGTAAGGCGTCTGCTCCCTTGCAGGAGAGGCCTTTCAGAGTCACTTTGTCTCGGGCCTGGCCCTGGTCTGGGGCGCTTGGTGTCTGTGAAGCCTCAGGGGGCCCTTCTGAGCCCCTGAGGAAGGAGCTGGTGGGAGCCCCCTGCCCCTGTGATTCCGGGGCCACGGTCTCCCCTGCGGGGCTGGTTGCCTTCTCCCGTGGTGTCTGGGAGCACGGAGGCCTGCCCATGACCTGGGCAGTGCTGGGACTGAAGCCAGAGGCTGGCTGGGGAGAAGTGGGGTCTTGGGAGAAGCCTGAGGTCTGGGCTTGGCCCAGGCCTGGTGAGGAGAGGGGCATGGGCTGGTGGTCCTGGGTGGGCCACACTTAGATGTTGTGCTGCTCCTTAGGCCCACCTGGGAGCACACAGAAAGCACTCTCCTGGCGGACCTCCAAATGCCACCCAGCAGGCCCTTCCATCTCCTGGGGAGGAGGGACGGGCTTAGTTTGCCGATACAACCAGAAACGGATGGCTTTATAAGGGAAAATGTATTAGAGGTAAAAGCTTACAGTTTCGACGCTGTGAAAATGTCCAGATCTAGGCACCCTCAGAGGTGCTTTCTCACAAAAGGATCCTGGGCTCCTGCCATGTGGCGTGGCAAGACGGGGGTCTGCCGGTTTCTCTGCTTCCTCTTCGTGCTCAGCTGTGGGCCATCAGGCATCTGTCCCTGGGCCTTGCCTGCTTGAGCCTCTCAGGGCTCCTCCGTCTTTCTGCAGCTGTAGGGGAACCTGGAGCCCTCTCTCTCGCATGGCCGGGCCAGGAGGGCAGAGCTCCCTCTCTCTGTGTCTCTTCTTTCTCTCGGTGTGTTCTCAGTTTATATAAGCCCCAGCAAGACGGCAGAGACCCAGCCTGGTCACGCCCCACTGATGTCCAGTCAAAAGCCCTGAGGTGATAATTGAAAGTGATCTAATCAGAGCCCCCTTAGCTGACTCTAACCACCCCCCCACCCCCTCCACAGGCTTCCACGCACAGGGATGGGTTCCCTTAAGAGCATAATTTCTGGGGTCCACAAAAGACTCAGACGAGGACAGGGACCCAGGCTCGAGGTGGCACCTGCTGCTGGCAACCTCCTCAGCCCTGGTGCCCTCCTGTCCCCACGTCTGCCATCGACTCCCTCCATGCACTGATCAGAGAGCCCAAGGGGTCCACGGACCCTGAGAGCTGCCAGGAGCCTCCTGATTGGGCTCTCGGCTGGGGTGAAATCCCTGCTCCCTGGGAGGCTGGCTGGGGGGTGAGGCTTCCAAGGCTGGGGTCTTGGGCATCCGGGCATCCCTTTTTGGGGTGGGGGTTGCAGGCAGCAGTTCTGTGTCTCCAGTCTTTGGCTGGCTGGCTCTGGAGAATGTTCTGGACAATATCGAGCCCTGGCTTCCCTGAACCAGACAATCTGGGAAGAAATGAAATTGGGGATTATTCACTGGGGAACCCTGTGGCCCTTTCCCCTCCGTGTCTACCTCCTTCCAGATGAAATAAAAGCGAATGCTAATATTCGCCGAGCACTTTTCATGTCCCTTTTCCACGGATTACCTTATGGAGTCCTCACCACAGCCCTGTGAGGGCAGGTGCCATGTAGAGTCCCTCTTTTACAGATGGGGAGGCTGAGGCCCAGGAGGCTGGCCTCAGCTAGAAAGGAGCAGAGCAGAGCAGCTAGTGGGCTGAGGCCAAGCGGGGAGGCTCCCCGAGGGGCTGCTGTCCCTGAAAGTGTTGGCAGCCATACCACCGTGGTCCTCTCTCTCCCCGTGGCCACCAGGCCTGCCCTCTTGAAAGATTTGGGGCCGTCGATTGGCAGGGACCCCGGTAGCAGCCAGAGAGGCAGGCCAGCTGATGTCCCTGGGGCCTGGGGGGGGGGCTGTCCCAAGGGAGCAGAGTCAGGCACTTCAGACCCCCATCTGCCGGAGGGAAGGGGAGGTCCTCCTGGGAGCTCAGGGGAACCGGGTCCTGATTTTACGGCTCCCTCCTCCTCTGTTCTCAGGGCAAAGGCTCTGCCACCTCACTGGCCTACCTGACCAGTACCTTCTATCTAGGTCTCCTTACCCCTTGTGCTTCCTAAGAACCTGCTGTGGCTCCCAACCACCTCTTGTGTTAATCTTCCACCTCTTCTCACCCTTGACCCCCTTCACTTCCCATCTCCTGATGTCCAAACCCACAATCCCTGCCCCTTGGGGATCCCCACCTGGACAACAACCCCAGGGACTTCAAAATCAACAAAGCTGAATGGGAATTGCCAACGACCCCCCGCACGCCTACCCACCATCTGGTTTGCTTTGTCCCAAGCTTCCCCTCCCAGTGAACGTAGAGACATGCACTATAAACACAGAGGCGAACCCAAGCCTTTCACACGGAGTTCATAGCCAGAAGAGACGGGGTGGAGTGGGGTGGGATGCGTGTCTAGTGGTCGGGGAAGGCCTCTCTGACAGATGACTTTGGACCTGAGAGCTGAGTGATGAGACAGAGCTGGCTTTGCAGGGATCTGGAGGAAGAAGTTTCTGGGCAGGGAAACAACAGGTATAAAGGCCCTGAGGTGGGAGCCACGGACTGTGACTGGGAAGGAATCAAGAGCGCCAGGCAGGGTGCTGGGTGAGGTGGAATGCTGCGTGGGATGAAGTCGGAGTGGTCGGCAGGCGTTGGCTCATGGAGGTGGCCAGGAGTTTGAATTTCTGGGTGCAGGGGAGCCATGAGAGGTTTTTAGGTGGGTAGGTGGGGAGACATCATCTGATTTATGTTTTAAAAGGCTCCTTTTGGCTACTGGGTGGGTGGGGGAAGCATTTAGGGCGTTGACTGGGATGCAGGGACAGATGGTTAGGAAGCTGTCAGAACGGGGATGCGTTTTGGAGGTGGAGCTGATGAGACTCCCCGAGTGGATGCAGGGGTGGGACAAAGACAGGACGACAGGAGGGTGCCTGGACTTTTTTTTTTTTTTTCTTTATTTTATTTTATTTTTTATTGCATTTTTATTTTTTTAAAGATACTTAGATTATATAAATGTTACAAAAAATATAGGAGATTCCCATATGCCCCGCTCCCCAAACCTCCCCCATTTTCCCACATTAACAACATCCTTCATTAATGTGGTACATTCATTGCAATTGATGAACACATTTTGGAGCATTGCCACTAATCATAGATTATAATTTGCATTGTAATTTACACTATCTCCCACACAATTCTGCAGGTTATGGCAAGATATATAATGGTCTGTATCTGTCATTGCAATGTCACTCAGAACAATTCCCAAGTCCCAAAAATGTAACTGTATTACACTTGTTTTTCCCTCTCTCTCTCCTCAGAACCTCCAGTGGCCATTGCCTCCACCTCAATGATATAGTTTATTCCATTGGTAGACTCACAAAAGGTGGTGCCTGGACTTTTGACCCTACAGTTAAGATGGGAGCCGAGGAGGAAGCAGCAGGTTTTGGGGAAAATTGAAATTTCTGTTTTGGATTCCCATCTGTGGTGGGGAACTGTGTGTACCCCAGAAAAACATGTTCTTAAGGTGAATCTGTTCCTGTGGCTGTGACTCCATGTTAGTAGGACCTTTGGATGAGGCCACTTCAGTCCAGGAGTGGCCCACCTCAAACACTAAGGACCTGGCAGCCTTTATAAACGGCATGAAAGGGAGAGCGAGAGAGCACTGCAGAAGCAAGAAGCTGAAACCAGCAAAACCTGCAAGGGAAGAGAGAGACCAGCAGACTCCGCCATGTGCCTGGCCGTGGACAGAGGGGCCAGGATTGCCAGAGCCAGCCCAGAGCGCTGGTCTTCGAGAAGAAAAGTATCGCCTTGATGGCCGCTCGATTGGGGCATTTTCCCGGCCTCAAAGCTTTGAGCTGATAAATTCCCATTGTTTAAGCTGAACCATTTCATGGTATTTTCTCAGGCAGCTGAGGACACTAAAACTCCATTCACATGAAATTTCAAGTAGGGAGCAGGACCCGTGGGTCTGGAGGTCCAGGAGAGCCGTCAGGGCTGGAGAGGTGAGTGTTTGTTGATGAAATGTTGTCTGCGCTCCCGGCTGCCTGCTGACACTTCTCCACTGACGTCTCTGCTCGCCACTGGGCGTTGAGCTCGTTGAGAGCAAGACTGGGCCCCATATCATTGCCCTCCTCCCAGGGCTCAGGGCCGAAGCCACTCAATAAATAGTTGAGGAATGAGTAAAAGCATAAATTTTCATTTCACTCATTCATTCAAAAAATATTTTCTCAGCCCTTAGCCCGTGCCTGGCTCTGATCTAGGTGCTGGAAACACAGCCGTGTTCCCTGGCCTCTGGGAACTGAAACTGATACTTCGGGGGGTGAGACTGCCTGTAGTCAAGCAAAGAAATGCAGCATGTAATGAGGAACAGTGACAAGAACCAGGAAGAAAAACTAGCAGATGGCGGGGTGGGTAAAGCTCACTGGGGACGCCTTTAGGGCGGTGGTTCGGGGAGGCCTGTTTAAGGAGAGGACCTGTGAATAGCGACCTGAGCAAATGAGAAGGTGACCAGGGGCACATGTGGGGGGAAGAGCCTCTAGGCAGACGGAGGAGCATGTGCCAAGGCCCTGAGGCAGGAACACAGATAGCTATCCCTGTGCAGGTGGCTTAGGGCACCTGGGGGCAGACACATTGGGCGTGAATGGAAGTCGATTGGTGTCTCCCCATTTTCCACACTCATGGGACATACATTCTCTACCCGGGCGGCTCAAGGTGGGCTGGAAAATTCTCTGGCAGAAACATTTTTTCCTATTCTACAATTTCTAGGTTTAAGGAGATGCTGACTAGAGAGGTCCAGCACCCCTTTTAGGGAAAGAGAAAAGGAAGTCTCACCACCCCTTAGGCAGGACTCTCAGGCTCCGGAATCCCTTTATATCATGGGGGGTGGTGGTGGAATAGTTAAGTTTGGGGGCACAAAGTACCCCCTGATAATGCTGTATAATAACAGGATGCCTTGAAAGAACTATTTGCCACAGTCCAAGGCGGCGCCTTGGTTCCACGCTGCCTAGGGGTGCCTCTGCCCAGAAAGCTTTGCTTCGATTGTGCTGTTTCGGCCTCACAACATTCCCACTTGGGGGGGGTGGGGAGGCAGGAGCAGCTCCCCTGGGCTAACAATATGGACTTTGTGTAAGTCGAGGCAGACCTGGCGCCTGAGGCTTCCACATCCCCTATCTGGCTTCCCCCCTTCCCCAGTGCCTTCTGCGTGTTTGGGGAAACTGAGGGCACAGGCAGCTCCGCCTCTCGGTAGGGGTGGGACCTGGCAGATGCTCTCAGCCCCTCCCCCAGCCTGGTTCCCAAAGCCGAATTTGGCTGGACCCCTGGCCAGAGGGGGCAGGAGCAGAGTGAAGCTGCATGTCATCTGGGAAAGGGGATGAGGCACTAGGGCCTCCCAATTCCCAGGAGAAAAAATTATTTGTTTCTTGGTAGCTGTGACTCTAAAACTGTAGTCCAAATTCATGTCTCCTTATTCCTCCCTGCCTGAGCCTCCCCAGCAACCTCTGAGTTTGGCCCTCTCCGCCTGCAGCCCACCTCCCCACCAGCCACTGCCCTCTGCCAAGCCTGAGCCAGAAATCCTGGGAGAGGCTGGACACATGTGCCTGGAGTCCTGGGTTGGGAGAGATAATCATCCATGAGGCCTCACGACCAACTATTGTCATCCCCAGCTTACAGAGGTGGAAACTGAGGCCTAGAGAGGTGGAGTGACTTGCCCAAGGTCGCACAAGTGCCCTGGTCTGGTGCTGCCTGGGTGCCCAGCCCTGTCAGTCATCGTGGGGCCTTGACTGCTGCCCCTTCTCGACCTCCCTCTGGACCTGGCTGTTGCTCACCTGGGGCCGTGGTCCTGGTTTTCCCACCCAGGGAGGCTGGGGGGAGGGGAGTGACAATGACGGTCATTTACTTTTCTCCCAGATCTGCAGCGTGGGCAGGGCTCAGCGGGGACGGCTCATCCCAGTTCCACATGGAGTCAGTTGGGGGGGGGGTGCACCGGGCCTGGTGGATCCGCTTTCGAGATGGGTCGGTCCATGCCTGGCAAGCTGGTGCTGGCTGTCGGCTGGGAGCTCGGCCGAGGTCGGGCACCCGGGGCCTCGTTTTCTCTCCGTGTGGCTCTCCCCAGCCTGCTGGCTTCCTCCAAGCGTGGCGGCTGGGCTCTGAGCGTCCCGAGGGAACCAGGTGGTGATGACCTGGATGTGGACGTCACAGCCCATCACCGGTGTTGACGCCGTCACAGAGAGCCTCCATATTCAAGGGGGGGACATCAAGCCCATTACTCAATGAGAGGACGTCAAGAGCAGGTGGGCTGGGAGTTGTCATTTCAGTCATCCTTGGAAAAGACGCTTTCCCACACTCCCTCGCACCCTATTCCGTTGTCAGGACGGGCCACACTCTGCCTTGAATCTCAGCGGCCTGGTGCAAGAAAGCCCATTTCTTGCCTGAGTTGCAATCCCACATAGACTGGCTGGGGCCCCTTGGCAGCCCTCTCCAGGCAAGAAACAAAGATCCTGCCTCCTTCTCCTCTGCGATATTACCATCTTAAATGCGTGCCCTTGAAGGCAGTGCCGAAAGGGAGGAGAAAGTGTGAATGAAAATGGGGGTGGGGGCACATATGGCCAGGCTGGAAGGGGTACACTTTCTTTCTGCCTGTCTCTCATTGGCTGGACCCAGCCAGATGGCCCCAACCCAATGGCAGGACGTGGAACTTTCCGGTATGCCCAGGAAGAGGGAAGAGGGTCAGTGAGTGTCTAGCAGGTTCTGCCATGATCATCTTCTAAGACCCCACTTCAGAGAGGATGGGGGCTGAACCTGTTTTGTTCACTGCTGTATCCTGGTGCCCGCCAATTGCCTGGCACGTAGTAGGTGCTCAGTAAATATGCGAGGAGCACGTGAACAGGGAGATGGTCCCCTCTTTGACCCTGGTCCTCAGCTTTGGGATCACATTCATGAGGCTGAGTAAATCTTGCTGGTTATGAGTTTTGGGGAGTGGGGGTTCCCATGGAAGATCTAAGAGCTCAAGGTGAACCCACAAAAGATTCCCTGTGGAAGCTGTGCCAAGGGTGTGGCCAGAATGGCCACATTTGGGGATACCCATGTTTCCTGGGACTTGGGGAATGAGTGGCGGGATTTTGCAGAAAAGTGAACGTCATCCCAGGTACGAGGGACCATGGGTGAGATGGCCGAGTACAACCCCCAGCGCAGAAGTCCTGGAGCTGTCCCCACCCCGAGCAGCACAGTGACCAACAGCCCACATCCCTCTGGTCGCCGCTTCTGGCGGTCCTCCTTGAGTCCCGGTTCAAGCTGATCCAGGCTGGGAGTTATGGGTGCTGCCAGCTATCCCAAGAAGCAGAACCAGCCGTGGGTCGGAACCCTGCTCTCCCTATTCCCCGGGCACCGCCAGCCCCAACATCCATCCTTCTCCCTGCTCTGGACGTCCGTGAGTCTTGGATGCCAGAGCTCCTGGCAGAGCTAGGAAGGCAGGGCGTGCCGATTTGGGAGGAAAGTGGGGACGAGGAAGATTTAGGACCTTAGGTTTCAGGGGCCTGGAGGACATCCAGGTGCAGGCAGGTCACAAAGAAGGCAGCGAGAAGAAGCTCAATAGATAGTTCATTAATTTGGAGAAAAATAGAAGAGGCTTTTACGGTGTCTCAACTTTTACGAGCGATAATGGTAAAAATAAAAATAAAAACCACCGTTGCCATTTATTGCACGCTTCACGCCATGCGCCTCTAGTAATTTCTGAACAACTTTCTTATTTAATCTCCTCACTCCAAAGAGGCCGTGGGTAAGGCGTGTGGGGGGCCTCCCCAGGTAGGTCGGCGTGAATCGCCTCCTTTGGGGTAATCAGGGTGGATGGGGTGTCGGAGGGGTGGCCCACGCCACCTGCCCCCGGACCCCCGGTCTTCCTGTCAGCGATCTGGAGTCTCTACTCAGTGCTCATTAGCAGTTACTTGATTGGTGTCTGTTTTCCTGCTGAACTCCAAGTCCCGGGAGAGCGAAATCAGCGTCTGTTTTTCTCGCAGTTGTATCTTAACTGCTCACAGAATGGAACTTAATTCATTTCTGTTGAGTAGACGAATCTATAAACCACAGGGTCGGTTTCTCCAGGCTCTCTGCCAGGCTCCCGGGGACCTCAAAAGAGGGGCCTGGGCACCCTGGTCTGCGGCCGCTGGAGCTTCCCGCCAACCCCTCCTTTTGAGAGTCAGCATATTCCACTTCATCACCGCCGTGGGAGAAGCCCCCGTGAAACGTATTAGCGCAAAACAGCAAGGTCTCCTTCGCGGTCGCCTCTTGGTGGGTTGGCTGGACTTGGCTGGGTGGTCTCTCTTGGGTGCCTCGTGCTTACCGTTGGATGGTGGCTGGCCCCGGGCGCCAGCTCAGGAGGGCTGGATGTCTACGATGGCTACTTCCAGCCGTCCGGCGCCTCAGTGGGATGGCCGGAGCAGCGGGGGCAGTCGAGCCAGTGCGCTCTCCGTCTGCAGCCTCTTGGCCTGTGTGGCCTGGAGTCCCTGGCTGCCCCCAGAGCCAGTCTCCAAGCATCCTTGGCGGAAGTTACGAGGGTTCCGGTGACCTAGCTTGGAAGTTCACGTGGCATCACTCTAGCGTGTCCTAACGGCCAAAAGCAAGTCCCAGGGCTGACTCAGGGTCAAGGGAGGCGCCCACGCCAGGTGTGAGTGCCGGAGGTGCAGCTCCACGACAGGCTGGACGGGAGATGTGGGGTAGCGGCGGGTCGACTGCTGGGCCGCAGTCGGCGCTGCAGGTTTCCTTGGACGAGTCCCTTGACTTTTCCGAGCCTCAGGTTCCCAAGCTACAAAATGACAGAGGTGCTCTAGGTGATCTTGAAGGGTCCCCCGCTAACCCCCTACCTGGGTTTGGCTCCCCGGAAGGACAAGACTGGCCGGGCTTTCCAGGCTGAGCCTCTGACGGGGCAGGGGGGCCAGTGGGCCCAGGCCCCGGTAACGCTTCTAAATGTGAGGACTGAGAACAGCCGGGGCTCGGGAGGCCGGAGCTGCAGGAAAGCATCGCCTTCCCCGCTGGTCTCTGGGCACGTTATCCACAGGCTCATTACTGTTGAATTTCATCACCAAATGCCATCCACATGCCATTTATTCTGCCTTCTCACCAGAGATTTACCTGTTTATTTTACCTTTCAAATGAATTGCTCATTATTCTGCTATTTGGGGCATTATTTTGCCATTCATTTGTCGAGTTCCGAAGAGTTGAAAACGATGCCGTTTTGAAGACCGCTCCTTCTGAATCCCCTCTCGGGGCTCCCTTCCCTAAAGGGCCTCTCCTCTGAGCCTCTCTCATCAGGAGGCCAGCTCCAGGTGTTCTCCACCTTTCTGAAGGGCAACGGAGAGAGAGAGAAGCAAATCGTGCTCTTCCCTCGTGTCCAGGCCCTGCCTTCACAGGTCTGCAAAGATGCACCCTGGGGGCCAAGGCAGGGAAGTGGGAAAGCTCAGGGCAGGCTTTGAGGTGTTTTTTTTTTTAAAGGAGGAACTGGGGATTGAGCCAGGACCTCGTACATGCGGAGCAGGTGCTCGACCACTGAGCCACACATGCTCCGTGTTGGTATGAGTTTTGACTATGCCACTTCTTTACCTGCCGAGGGCCTTGATTACCCAAGGCAAGCGGCTTCACGTCTCTGAGCCTCAGTTTCCTCATCTATAAAATGGATGGTAAGAGTTTTGGCCCCTCACAGTGTTGTTATGAGAAGCAGGGGTTAAGGGTCATGAGGAACTTAGGGCACCGGGCAGTTGTGTGTGCAGAGCCCTGGCGGGTGGGCCACTGACCCCGTCCCCTCGGTCACGGCTGAACCGGCAGCGATCCTCACCACTGCCCGAGAATTGGTTGCTGAGACAGCAGCCCTGGAGGGAACACTGATCCAAGAGATGGATGGCGACCCGTGGATGGCCACCTCTTATTACCAAGGCTTATTGTGCCTCTGGCAGATTTAGGGGCTAGGCTGGAAAACCAGAAGGGCTCGGAGCCACCTGGGGAGACTCCTCTGGCCCCCAAGATTCTAACTCCAGAAGCCTAGAGTGAGGCCGGGGGTAAATCCCTGGGCATCCAGAGCAAGTGCTCGGCATCCTTAAAAAAAAAAAAAAGGATTTGCTTTTCTAAGTACAAAATCGATATCTGCACAATGAAGGAGACTTGGAAGATACAGAAAAACCCACATCAGGGAAAACCTTATTCCCACTCCCCGGAGAGAGGTAACATTTTGAGAGCTTTATGTCCAGGCTTTTTTCCATGCGTACATTACACAACGTGCTGCTTTGCATTGTGCTGGTTCTCGACGGCCTTTTCAGGTCGGGGAACATTGCCGGTGAGTTCTCTTCCTGGTAGGAGCTTTGATATCTAACTGGACCCTAAACCCCACCCTCCACTGCCCACTCGGGGACTGAGCTCAAGAAATTCTTTCTGGCATATTTGCTCTCCTCTTGGACCCTAATTTTCAGCCAACATCTTCAGATCCCCTCACCCTAAAATTCATTCCCTGGACTCTCTCTTCCCCTCAAGCCATTTTCCCATTTCTGTTCTCTAATTTACTGCCAGGGTTCTGAAAAAGCTCCCTCCCCTCTCTCCCTCTGGGTCTCTCTGTCTCCCTTTGATTACTCATTCCCCAGCCCCAAAGCTCAGGCGCTTTCTCTTCCCAGACCCCTGAGGTGCTCTAGGGTAGCCCTGCCCGACAGATATAGAACCTGAGCCTCACCCGGAATTTTTCATTTTCGAGTGGCTACCTTCCAAAAGTGAGGAGAATCAGGCAAAATTAATTTTAATAATATGTTTCACTTAACACAACATACCCCTGGTATTATCATTTCAGCATGTAATCGACATAGACGTGATGAGTGGGAGAGCCCACATTCTTTCCCGGGAGGTGGGTGAGTAGTAATCCGGTGTGCATTTCACGCTCGCGCGCATCTCAGTTCGGCCTAACCACGATACGAGTGCTCAACGCTCACGTGGCAGGGGACCCGCCACAGACCAGCGTCGAGCCCGACTCCTTTCAGGGAGCAGGCGCCCAGGTTTAGATCTTGTGTCCAGCCGTTCCCCACGCTGCCTCTCGCTTTGCCTTCACGTTCTTGTATATTCATTTCTGGAACTTCTCTTATTCTATCAGCGTAGTGGCTTGAACTGTGTCCCCCAAAAGATCTGTTGGACTCCTCCATCCCGGCACCTGGGAATGCAACCTTTTTTGGAAACAGGGTCTTTGCAGATGGAATCGAGTTAAGGTGGGGTCGTACCAAGCCAATGTGTTTGTGAGAAGAAGGAGAGGGACATTTGGACACAGACCCAGGAGAGAAGGCCGGGTAAAGGGGAGGCAGAGATTGGGGCGTTGCAGCCATAAACCAAGGAACCCCTGGAGCCACCGGAAGCTGAGGGTGGGCGACCAGGAAGGAGCCCCCCAGAGCCTCTGGAGAGAGCCCGGTCCTGCTGACGCCTTGGTTTTGGATCTCTCCAGAACTGCGAGAGAACAAATCTCTGTTACTTTAATCCATGCAGTCGTGGTAATTTGTTATAGCAGCCCAGGAAATGAATACAATCAGTAATACGTGATCTTTTCTGGATATCAGAAAAATCCAGATGTGGAGACATAACTTCTTGAATAAAGTCTTTGTGGCTTTCTCTCCCCACAGACCCTTATCGTCCAGCCATCCGGCTCAGGCAGAGGCAGCGCCTGCCTTTAGGATTCATTACTACTGGAGCTCAAAGGGATAGACTTTGAGCAGGACTTTTTGAGACTCAAGAGGGAAAGTCCCAAGGAAAGCTAGGTTTGGACTTCGTGCCATACAAACAGGCAGGGAGGCGAGGCGCGAGAGCCCAACTCTGCCTCCCTCTGCCGGGGAAACGAGACCAGGGACGCTCAGGTCAGTCTCAGAGCAGAGAAGCGGATATTTTGCAGGGTCTTCAGTGGTCTATAGAAGTGTGGAGGCTGACGAGACTCCAGTTTGAGGTTCAGGCTGGATGTCTAGAGCTACAGAGCAGGACGGGGCCACCAACGGGGCGGCTGCCTCTTCTGTGATCAGGAAGCCGCTCGTGGAATTGCGAGGCTGCTCTAGCAGCTACGGGGTCTGGACCCACCCCTGCCCAGACCCAGGGTGCAGCCTCCCCGACCACACCAGCTAGAGAAGCCCCGAGCCCTGCCTCTCCGCTGCAAATCACTGGAACCCGGTCAATGGGGCGGTGGGCCAGCAGGCAATGCCCAGACAGAAAGAGCCGAAGCAGCCGGAGCTCCCCTGGGAAAGTGGAAGAGAGTCAGACTTTTTGCCACATCAGAAATAGAAATGGGGGGAGTGGATGTAGCTCAAGTGGTTGAGCGCCTGCCTCCCATGTACGAGGTCCTGGGTTCAATTCCCAGTACCTCCTAAAAAAAAAAAAATAGAAATGGTATTTTTATAAATTGCTAGATTACAGAAGTTATTGAGCTGCAAGGGATCCTGGGAAATGTAGCATTTTTGCTTTGGGCTTTGCAAGCTCTGCAGTAAGGAAGGCACGTTAGGGTCTTTGCAGATGGAATCGAGTTAGAAGCTGTTGCAGTTGGGCAGTTTGATGTAATTATGAATTCCAAAAATATAACTGGATCATGCTTGTAAACTGATCTGTTAATCTGGGCATGATTAGGTTAGGATTAAGGCGTTGACTGGGCCACGTCAGTAGGGCGTTGAGCCCCACCCCTTGGTGGGTGGTGGAATCAAATGTAAAAGGCATGGCAAGAACAGATTTGAAGCAGTCTTTTGAGAAGCAGTTTTGATGTTGGAAAGAAGGCCCCAGGAGAAGAGAATCAAGCCGATTGCCTGATCGTCTACAGCTGACCTTGTGGAGGAAACAGGCGCTAAGCCCGGAGAGAAACGCAGCCCTGGGAAGAGAGGAACCCCAGAAGCCTGAACCCTGGCAAACGTCAGCAGCTGTCTTGCTCTAACACGTGGCAATGGACTGTGGTGAGAGAAGAAACAACGCTTTATGGCCTGGTATCTGTGGACTTCTACCCCAAATAAATACCCTTTATGAAGACCAACCCATTTTTGGTATTTCACATTAGCACCCCTTTGGCTGACTAATACGGAAGCAGTGTTGGGGGGATGCTGGTATCTTCTGGTGAGCATCATCTGAAGGCAGCAGCAGGGATGCAGAGAGGGTGGCCTCCCACCCACACCCACACAAGCAGTGGCTACTCTCAATACTGGGTTGTAATTCTTGCAGACTTTTATTATTTTGATTTTTAAGTATTTATTTTATTTATTTATCCCCTCCCCCTGTTGTTTGCGCTCGCTTGTCTGCTCTGTGTCCATTTGCTGTGTGCTCTCTGTGACTGCTCATCTTCTCTTCAGGAGGCTCCGGGAACTGAACCCAGGACCTCCCATGTGGGAGAGAGGTGCTCAGTTGCTTGAGCCACCTTAGCTCCCTGCTTTGTTGCATCTCTCATTGTCTTTCCTCTTTGTGTCTCCTTGTTGCGTCAGCTTGCCGCACCTGCCCATCGTTGTGGACTTTTAATAAACATATATTAACAACCAGAACAAAGATCGGGGTCACTCTCGACATCTGGTTCCACGACTTGCTTTCCCACTTGATATATTGTCGAATCTTCTCCCTTGTCAATAAACATTCACACCATCAGATTTAACAGCTCCCTGATATATCACAGTCTGGATGAAATCATCATTTTTTTTTTTTAAACCAAATGCCTCTTGTCGGGATTTTTAGAATATATTTAAGTTGTTCCTAATTTTCCCCTATTAGAAAAAAATTATGAAGAGCATTTCAGAAGCTAAGTGAAATTGCTCAAAAAGGGTGTACATATTTTAAAAAGACTTTGGATGTGCATTACTAAGTTGCCTTTCAGAAAAATTATACCAAATTACGCTTTCAAGCACTGTATGAGAGTGCTTGTTTTCTTAACTTTTCAACCAACTTGTGTATTAGCAATAGTTTTTTTTCCAATTTGAGAGTGAAAACTCCCCCCAGTCTTTGATGTTCTTCCTCATCTGACTTCACCTTGCCCCAGGGAACCCTCCCCCACTTGCCTTACAAAGGTCTGTGCTCCCAGCTCCCTGTCCACCCATCTTCTTTTCTTCCCCAGTATTCCCTACTAAATTCAAGTGAAACATCTCTAAACCTCCCCCTTCTGGCTGGCCCTGCCTTGCAAAACTCCCGGCACTGTGTGTCCCACTGTGATAAATAAGTAGGGGAGAACTACCAGTCCTGGTTAAGCCTTGAGACCAGAATTGGAGGGGCAGCCTCTGAACTTGCTGGAGTCTCGATGACCTTAATGGGAAATTGTTTGCTCTCAGTACAGCCAAGTTATCAGCAGGAAGAACAAAACAGAAAGCCGTAACTTAAAGAATCAGCTTTAAAGCGCCTTCCTGCAGTTTCCCAGGAGCTCAAGATAGACTTGGAACCGAAGGAGACTATAGTTCTTAGGAACCACATTCCCCAGAAGATTGGAGACAAGGTCACTACAGAATCTCGTTATCAAGATCTCCTGCGGTACAATGTTTTCAACGACGCATGTGCGTTCACCCTAAGCAGGCTTTGTTTCCACTCCCAACCAAGATCTGACCAACTTATTTCTGCTTCTGTAAATCTTTGGAGAATAAAACCCAAATAACATAAAAATCCCGATCTCATCTCTGCAGATGAGCCCCAGTTGTCACCTCCAGCCTTCTCTCTCTGGAGCTTTCGACTGGACGGTCACTAGCTGTTCTGCTGGGACCTCCAACTCAAGATGCTCCACACTGACGCCCAGTCTTCCTCTTCTCAGCTGGCATTTAACGGGCACTGTCTTAAGTTGAGTTTCTGCAGAAACCGACCCGGGGACCGAGAGGTGGATGCAAGTGGTTTATTTGGGAGAGCCCCAGAAACCCAGGTTGGGAAGAGGGAAGTTGGAAGGTGTAGGGGAAGGAAGCCAAGGCAGGTGTGATCATGGGCAGGTGCCACTGTGAGCACCTGGGCTCATGCCCCTGGGGCCTCTGGGGGACAGCGTGGGGTAGACTCAGAGCTGCAGGGCCAAGCAGCTGAGGATGCATGGCCTCTTTGTCCATCACACCCGCAGCCAGCATCAGCCTCGGGGAGGACCGGCGAGGCGGGCAGTAGGCAGCCACCGGCTTCAGGAAGGGCGATCACCAGCAGGCCGGGCGCCTCAGTGAAGCTGTGAGAACAGACGCGCTTGGGCCAGGCGTCACCCATGCGGTCGCGCGCCACGTCCTTCAGTCACTGGCAGCCCAGGAAGTGGTGACTCCTAGGAGCCCGACTCTACGGAGGATTTGCCCCGGGGCTTGCATCCCCAGGGGCCGAGGAGCCGGGGACCCCCGCGAACTCCGCACCCCCGCTCCCGTCGTGGGCAGCCCACTCCGGTGAGCCTGACACCTGGCAAAGAAATGGGAGAAATAGAATTTAGAAGGCTAATTACCTCCCACCCTGTGCGTTGCCTTAAATCGCAGGCTTCTTGCAATTTTCTGAGCCATCGGTTTCCCGCTTGGCAGGATCCAGGCTCGGGAGGGGGGCTTCTGCCTCAAAGGTCAGCAGAGGGAACATGCCCCGAGCAGCGCTCCAGCGCTCCGGGCTCGATCCATGCCCTCGCTTGATTTTTTTTTTTTTTTTTTAAAGATTTTATTTATTTATTCATTTATCCCCCCCTTGCTGCTTGTGCTCGCTGGGTCAGCTAACCACGCCGTGCGGGCAGGCTTGCCTTCACCAGGAGGCCCTGGGAACCGAACCCGGGGCCTCCCATATGATAAACGGGAGCTCCACTGATTGAGCCACAGCCGCTTCCCCCTCGCTTGATTTTGATTAAAGCAAATGTGCGTGCGTGTGCTGTGCTATGATGCTTTTCTTTTTCTTCTTGCTGGAAAACAGCTATTTTCTTATGAGTGATAGATTCTAAAGAAGTTCTTTCCTCTATCCAAGTGGTTCAAAACTGGTCAACCACAGGGGACAAAGAGTATTTTCTTTCTGGATTTCCTTCGCTTTTTCACTCTACATTCCCTCTAATATAATAATAATAATTAGCAGAGGGATCACTGCTTATGCAAAATGTTATATGTATGCATGTGCTATGTTATAGATATGATATATATTATTTGTCATGTAATTTAATCTCTACAATCACGTTGTGAGATAGATATATCCCCATTTTGCAGAGGCCAAGACTGAGGCCCAGAGGGGTCAACTAGGCCCCAGGGGTAGACGCAGGAAGGGTGGAGCTGAGAGGGGTCCCTGCTGTGTGGGGTGCAGTCCCTGCCCACTCCACCGCCCTGCCTCCCCCACCCCCATGCCGGCGCCTGCCCTGTGGTCACCCGTGCGCCTCCCTGAGTGGGCTGCCCCTACGTGTCTTGGGGCTCAGACTCCTGTTCCCCATTTTACAGATGGCACCTAACTGAGGCTGGAGCTGCCTCTTTCCTGGCTCAGTGGGGGCGTCAGCAAGGAGGCCGGGAGCTCGGAGAGGCCCGGGATCCCGGCTCTGTGTACCGGGAACCCCTGGGGCAGCCTCTTCCCAGGACCTTTCATCACAAATAAATACGCTGCAGAGTGATTTGTTGAGGGTGTCAGGACTGGGGGGATTTTTTTACTGTTTCGATTTCCTTTACTTTTGCTGTAGTATTGGTACAATCAAAAATAAGCAACAAAGGCATTTATCTTCTCTCCTTTTGTTCTCCCTCCTGGCTGCCTCCCGTCCATCCTTTCCCTCCTTGTGGCTTGTCTTGGGTATGAACAGCCTTTCACAGTTGCCAGCAGTGACAGAGCAGCTCCCCCCCACACACACCTGAACTGGGATTCTCTCTCCATCCGTCTACAGCGAGCCCCGGGAAATTTAAATAGGTACTTAGTGGCAGGTCATGGAGTGGAAATGGTTCAGAAGAGATGTTCCAAACAGCCACAAAAGAGGCAGGAAAAGCCAGATCCTGCAGCCCCCACTGAGCTCCTGCTGTGGGGTGGACATGTGCAGCCTGTTACTGACATGGCACAGGGGTTGGAGGAGAGGAGGGCCCTGGGCCCTGAGCATCTCTTCTCCCCCTCTGAGCACTGCTGGGTCATTTATTCACTCAACAAGCACTCAGTGAGCACCTGCTGTGTTCCAGGCACAGTTGGAGGCATTCAAGATGGAGCAAGCAAGTACTCCTGCCTTTGTGGGGCTTAGATTCTAGTGGAGAGTGAAGAAAATAGAACAAGATAGAGCCACAAAATCCACGGTTGGTGCAATAGTGATAAGTACTATGGAGAAAAGTAAAGAGGGAGGGGAGTGGGCTTGGGGTGGGCAGGTGGTTGCAATTCTGCCTCCCCCATGGCTCCCTCATCTCTTTTCTTGTTGTATTTTTTTGCTCATTGTTTGTCTTCTTTAGGAGGCACTGGGAACTGAACCCGGGACCTCCCATGCGGGAGGTGGGCCACTGCTTGAGCCACATCTGCTCCCCTAGTTGCAGTTTTAAACAAGATGTTCAGTGAAGACCTGATGAGGAGTGGCCTGTGAGCAAAAACCTGAAACAGGGGCGGTTGTGAGCCATGTGGATCTGTAGGGGGAGAGCATTCCAGGAAGAGGAGCTAGAGCAGAGAGGAGTGCTCAAGGAACATCAGGAATCCAACGTGGCTGGAGTGGAGTGAGCAGAGGTGGGGAGGAGAGAAGGTGAGCTTGCAGTCGGGCCCTGGAGCCTGCAGACCCTGGAGCCTCTGTAAGGACTTTGGCTTTGACCTGAATGAGATGGGACCCAACGGAAGGTTTTAAGCAGAGCAGGAGTATGATCTGAAGTATGTTTTAACAGGACCCCACGGGCTGCTGATCTGGAGATGAGTCTGTGGGGCGGGAGGGCGGATGTATGGAGACCAGTTGGGAGACTCTGACCTACCTCAGGCTTGGCCAAGGTGGGAGTGGTGGGAGACGGTGAGGAACGATCGGGTTCTGACTCTTTTGGAGGTGGTGCTGCCAGGGTTGGCTGATAGGTTGGCTGAGGGATGGGGGAGAAGGGGCAAAGGATAAGCACCTGGAAGGGTGGATTTATTTAACCGAGAGGGCACAGGTTTTAGGAGGAGCAGGTCTGGGGAGAAGTTTGGGCTGGTAAGACCCAACCCCTGCCCTGGAACCTTCCTAACCAAGCCTTAACTCTCCCAGGTTGTTTAGAGGTCAGCCAGCACAAGGTCTCAGATTTACCTTGAGGCAGCAGGTGTGTGGATATGTGTGTCTGTGTGCACATGTGTATTTGTACGGCACTGTGTGGTTTGTGTGACTGTGTACATGTTCACTTGTGTGCATGTACATGTGTTTGTGTATATGTAGGTGCAGGTGTCTGCGTGTGTCTATGTGTGTGCAGGTGTGAATGTTTTTGTTAAGGTGGGGTGTACACACGTGTATTTGCATGTGAATGGCTATGCAACCATATGTGTGTACATGTGTGCATGTGTGTGTCAGTGTGGTACATGCACATGTGTATATCTGTGTATGTGTCTGTGTACATGTGTGCACATGCATGTCTGTGTGCATTGGCACGTGCATGTGTGCATATGTGCCTGGTGCATCTGTCTGTATGTATTTGTGCATGTGTCTCTCTCGGTGTATGTGTGTGTCTGTGAGTGTCTGTGTATGTGTGTGCACAAGTGTGCACATACTAGAAGGGAACAGAGAGTAATTGGAGTGGATTTGAATCTGGGATTCTCCTCTTGGTTCTGCCAAAAGTTACTGGTTTTTAAGAGAAAAATCACGTCTGACCTGCATGATTTTGCTTTTTTTCCTTCTTCTTTAGAACCAGAACCCAACAATAGTCCTAACAGCAGGCGTGGCTGCTGCTTCGTGGAGAGTGTCCTCGGTGCCAGGTACTGCACGGAGCGCTGTGTGTGTAACGCCCCCCGCCCCCCCAGCCTCCCAACAGGCCCTCGCTGTGGCTGTCGTGTAGACGAGGGGGTTGGGAAGTTCAGCACGCGGCCGGGGTCACCGGCGAGGCGGGTGAGAAGCCAGCTCCGCCGACTGCGGGGGCTCTCACAGGGGCTGGGTGGGGGCAGTGAGGCCCCGAAGCTAGCGCCAGGGAGAACCGCCTTGCAGTTGGTCAGACCCGTAAGCAGAGGCGCCATCGACTTGGCCTTTTTCTTCCCTTCCCAAGTGGGCAGGAGGCGGCCATGGACAGACCAGGCTTAGGGCAGCCGTTCCCCGTGGTCCCTGCACCAGCAGCTTCAGCAGCTTCTGGGAACCTGAGGAAAGGCCCCTTCTCAGGCCCCGCCCCACACCTGTCAGTCGGGAACTCTGGGGTGGGGCCCCATGATCCAGCTTCTCACAAACCCTCCAGGTGACTCTGATGCAGGTGAAAAGAGCCACTTAGTGAGATCAAGACATTTGCCCAGGGTCACGCAGTTGAAAACTGGAGGAGCCAGGACTCGAACCCAGGTCTCCTGGACACAGGGGGCCATGTTCCAGACCTCCCAGAGGCCACCTCCAATGTTATCAGTGGTTACTGTCTCCCAAATCCTCCCCTTGCTCACCACTGTCTTTCTGCCCTCAGTCCAGGGGCACACTGGGTAGTGGTGAGATCCCAGAACTTCCTAAACGTCGAGAGTCTTGCTGAAAGCCACAGAGTGGGATCCATGTATCCAGCCAAGAACTCATCCAGAATATGTAAAGAACTCCTGCAAATCAATCTGAAAAAAGGGCTCTCACAGGGAAGCGGATGTGGCTCAAGCAGTTGGGTGCCTGCCTACCATATGGGAGGTCCCAGGTTCAGTTCCCAGTGCCTCCTAAAGAAGACAAGCAAGGCAGTGAGCTGACGTGACTGGCTGGTGCGGCAAACTGACTCAACAAGATGATGCAATGAAGAGACACAACAAGGAAAAACATAATAAGAGACACAACAAGCAGAGAGTGGAGGTGGCTGAAGTGATTGGGCGTCTCCTTCCCACATGGGAAGTCTCGGGTTTGGTTCCTGGTACCTCCTAAAAAAAAAAAAAAGAGCACACAACGAGCAGACACAGAGAGCAGACAGCGAGTGCAAACGATGAAGGGGGGTAGAAATAAATAAATAAAATAAATCTTTTAAAAAAGGGCTATCACAAATGACTAATGAAAATATGACAAGGTTTTCAACTTCATTCATTCTCACGGAAATGCAAATTACAGCGCGACAGGCTCCCACTATACACCCACCAGAATTGACTAAGATGAAAAAAGACAATATAAAGAGTTGGTGAGGATGTGGCACAACAGGACTGCTTGTATACAGCTGGCGGGAGTTAAATCAATCTTTCCACTTAGGAAAATGGACAGAATCTATCAAAGCTGAACATAATCATACCTTATGACCCAGAAATTCTACTCCTAGGTACAAACCATCCCAGTGGGGTGCAGGGCCCCCCAGACAAGATATTTTTCACAGGATCCTTGTTTCTATAAACAGCTTGATCCAAAGTATATCACAACATTCTTGGGCCCAGGTGTGGCAATGTGACATCGGTGAAGATGTAGAATAATGGCTAGAAAAGAGTTTCTTCGATATTTGTTTGCTGTATGGTTAGTGCCCACAGAGATTCTTCATAGAGTCCAGAACCATCTCTTCATGTTCTTCATCACCAATTGTGCCTTTCCCGGCTAATTCCACACTTCCACCGTGAGAAAAAGGTCGCAACGCTGTTTTGATCCCCGGGGCTCCCTGGAACCTGTTGTTATTGGAGCGGTAAAGATCGCCCCTTTTCTGCAGTTCCCCGACTACTTATGTCCTCACTTAGGATGGCGCGTCGTCCATCAAGCCGTCCGTGAATCCCAGCTTCCGATGACTCTCGCGGAGGTTGTCACTGCACCTTGTTGATGACAAGCACAGATGCGTGTCTTCCCAAGTGTGCAGGAGAATGTGAATGCTGATGCATCTTCTGGAAAAGTGAGATTTACGGCTTGGACTTTCATAGGCTGACCACGGCTTCTCTCGAGCTCTTTGGTGCAAGCGCTAGAGTGTGGTTTCTTTTGATGTTGACGTGCCCCCGTCCTCCACACCCCCACCAGCGGGGGGACTAGAGGAGGGGCCGGGGGCAGAGCAAGAAAAGTGTTTCCACCCTTACATGCAAGGAATGTTCATCCTTGATCCGGCATGGCTTAAGGCCCGGAGAGCATGATGTCATCACGTTGATCGAGAGAAGGGAGGCAGTGATCAGAGGGGCCCTGGGACGTGGTCACGGCCACCCCTGAGGACGGATCTGTGGAGGGGGCTGGGTGAGTGCCCTGGGTGCCAGGTCAAGGACACTTGTCACCAGCCCTGCCATCCTTGGGTGGCGCGCAGTCAGAACTCGGACAGACAAGAGCTGATGCACGGCTCAAGCCCAAGGGGAGGGCAGTGGACCAAGGGTAACCCTGAGCCCTGGGCTTGTGCTGTGTCTGGCACGAGTGAGTCACCCTGAGTGGGGCCCCATCTTGCACGGTCTCACAAAAGAAATACCACGCTGGCCAGGTTGAGTGGTCTGCTGGCCAGGACCTCTCCTAGGTCAGGGTCTGGACATGGGGCCCGTGGGGCATCTGGTTGACCCCACATGTTGGGTGGAAAGCCAGAGAGGTCCCTACGGGAGGAACAGGGACCCAGGCCCACACAGATCCTGGTCCAGGCTCAGGAGCCCTGCCCAGAAGGCACCGCTGGCTCTGGCCTGTCCCAGGCACTAGAGGGGGGACTAATGTGTTTCAAGGAAACTACTCCTAAGTGTGGGCCCCCCCAAAGCACAGGCTCCTGGCCTGGGTGCCCCTTGGGGGTGGTGATTGGAAAGGGGTGTGAGGGGACACTCTGGAGTTCTCCTGGGTTGGCATGCTTGTCGTCTGGGTCTGCCCCTTGGATAAAATTCACTGAGCTGCACACTTAGAACATGTGACAGTTTTCCATATGTATTTTAAATGTCATTTATAAAAAAAGGATCCTGGCTGAGCAGGGTTTCCCCCACATTCCACCCCCAATCACCCTCCCTGGGCTCTGAGACACCCCCCATCTCAGAGGCTCCCCCCACACTACAGGGTCACCTGTGCTGGAGAGGGTGGGGCCTGCCTAAGTCAGGGACTCCTGGCCCCTCCAGGGGTGCACTGCATGAGGGTGGGGAGACCCGGGGGTTGGGGAGTTCCAGACGTGGTAAAAAGGTTGAGCCTCCCTTTAAGAAAGCGTTTAGAAACGTTCTTTTTATTTGTTAAATGCTTCAAGTGGGAAGGGCTTTTTTTAACAACCCATTTTTAGCGGGGGAAGAAGAGGACTTTCTTTCTAAGGTGAGGATTATGGGGAGGCAGAGGAGGAGGAAGAGGCTCCCCCAGACCCAGAACCCGCGATTTGGGGGCGTGAGTCAGGACTGTGGATGGGGCTGAGGCCCCGAGGCCGGGCTGCAGCCTCGGCAGAAGCAGCGAGTGTCCCTGCCCCGCCTGTCCCCTGAAGTGGTGGGAAGGACATTGCAGCCTCCTGTGGCCAAAACAGTGGGTGGGAGGGCCTTGGGCGGTTCTGGGATCTACCATGACCCCTTATGAACTTGAAGTTGGCTTCTTAAGGTTTTCTGAGCTGAAAAGACATGAATGAATCCAGTTTTTACCTTTCTACCCCCTTGCCGTGGGGTCAGTGGGTGACATTTGTCCCAGGACCTTTGCAGAGGGCAGGTGTGGGCTTTGCTCCTGCCAAAGGCTGTGCCAGGGGTGGGGACCCTCCAAATGCAACCCCAAGGTGTCTGAGCCAGCCGTGCAGCACACGCCGGGGAGCTCAGAATCCTGGGAAGGACTTGTCCCCCCAGGATGGAGTCTCTGCTTCCTTGTCTCTCTCCCCAGCCCCCCTTTTGCTGTGTTGTGACATAGAAACAAGGAGCGGCCGCTCCAGGACGAACCAGATCTGGTGTCCAGTCCTCTGGGAGAGAGTCCACTGCACAACTTCTCTGTCCCTGATTTCCCTGCGAGGTGCCTCTCCTTGTAAGTGATTCGCATGTCTGCTTGGATCCCCACCAAGTTTTCTGGAGCCCCCTTTGGTGGTGGTGGTGGTGGGGTGTCTCAGAGCTCAGATCTCTGCATCATGGTGCTCCCCATCACCAGGCACAACGGGCGGGGCTGGCGAGCGTGCAGCTGAAAGCAGCGACAGTCCCTGTAAAACACAGGGAGCAGGGGCCGGGAGCTCAGACTGGAGCTAGCATCCATCGCTTCCCAGCTGTGTGACCCTGGACACATTACTCAGCCTCTCTGAGCCTCAGTTCCCTCATCTGTACTAGTTTCACAGAGACTTGTCGTGTGGGATTCAAGAATTAATATTTATAAAGTGCTTGCGCAGGTGCCCGGCCCGTGGTAAGGGCTGAATACGTGCTATAAGTGTTAGCTCTTTAAAAAGTGACACAAACAAACTCAAGAAGATGCTGGAAATAAAGAAAAAAAGTCCTAAACCTGCTTACCCTACACAATAGAACAATTATGTGTTTCTCAATTATGAGATGCGCACAACTGAGCATCAGGGCATCCTGGTCCTTTGGCATGAAGAGCCCTAAAGGGGGGCTGTGGGGGGGGGCAAGGCTGGCCCTGCCGGCTTGGCCAGAGCTGCCCTGGGCTTGGCTCCAGGTCTTCTAGAAGAAAGCTGTTTTCTCACCGCTGCTGCCCTCCCGTCCTCCTAGTTGCCTCAGCTTGCGAGGTCCCTCGGTCTCCACGGGAACCAAAGGCTCCCACTAGCCGCACTGCAGGTGGGCTCTTTGGGAGGGTCTTGGTCCTTGGGGCTCAGCTCCTGCTCCTGGAAAAACACTGCCGCAGCTGCCGCCACCGGAGTCAGCCTAGCGGGCACTCCCAGGAGCCCACGGGGCAACCCTGCACCACCATTTGGGGCTCTGAAAAGCAAGTCCACTCTGAGCTGTGTCCACCCCCATGCAGCCAATTCCTCTGTGTCTGAGGGGGAGGCCAGGGAGAGGCTGAGGTGTGTGTGTGTGTGCACGTGTGAACGCAGGAATTTATATCCTGATAAATTTAGCCAACATTAAAGACGTGACTCTAACGCTTGTGGATTTAACACTCATTGAGAATACACCATGCGTTCCTCTCCAAAACGCCATAAAATAGGAGCCTTTCTTCATCCTCTGTCCACAAATGGGTAAACCGAGGCACAGGGAGATGCAGTAAACTGCCCAGGGTCCCAGAGCTTGTAAGTGTCAGAACTGGGATTTGAACCTTCAGAGTCTGGTTCTGGAGCCTGCGGGCTCAGTCATGATACTCCACCACTTGGGAGTCACTCCCAGCTGGTTCTCAACCTCTCATTTCATCTGTCTTTGCCTGGGAGCTGATTGCTTCTGCCCGGTGACCCCAGACCACGAGTGGCCAGTATGTGACACGTGTGCTTCCATTTTCTCCTTTGGACAAGTATGGTAGACCCAGAAAATCATTCATGCAGCCCTTCCGCTGACCCTCAGCATCCTTCCCGATACTGCGCTCCAGGTGGCTGCTACCAATCAGGGAGAGAACACCCACTCACTCTGGCAAAAACCAAAAAGGGAACGTACTACTTCCCATAATGGTAAAGTCTTAGGAAACACCTGCTTCCAGAGCCCTGTTCTCTTTCCATTTGCTGGTTTTGTGTTAGCTTCAAATGGTTTCTCCCTCATGGTGGCAGAATGGCTGCCAACAGCTTCCACCTTGTGTCCTCCCAGGTCCAGGGCCAGATGCTGCCACTCAAATCCATGGGCCAACAACTGCAGCACAAGGGGACAGCATTAACCAATGGGCCAGCCTAGGTCACATGTTTACCTTTGATATCATCACAAGGGGCCCCGGGGCCTGTGCTGCTTCTCTGGTGCCAAGGTAGAAGTTTTTTGTAGCACGTGAGCTGAGGTGCAGGAGTGACCTCCTTCCCTTTCCCATCTGGGGAGGTCTTGCTTCTTCCTCTCTCTTTTTGGCCTCAAGGGCCTGGTTCTCTTCTCCTAGGGAGGCAGCCTCTCTTAAACGGGCTGAAGCTTTTTCCCAAAGTCGTGAAGAGCTTCTGTTTTCTCCCTCCACCCCAGGCAAGGAAAACGGCAGCTTAGCTACCTGGGGTGTGTGTGTGTGTGTGTGTGTGTGTGTGTGAGTAGGGCACACTCAGAAATCAGCATCCCAACACATTATCCCACCCCCCTCACGGTGAGGTGGAGGGGCCGTGAGTGAGTCCTCTGCACGCCCTGAGGAATCTAGGCTCTGACTTCCCCTCAAGCCCCGTGGACTCGCAGGTTCCCAGCGCAGGACAGCAGGCTCTGGGTTTCATGTCTGATTCTCCAGAACGTCTTTCCACTCTCTCTGGCCACCCCCAGACTTGCTGCCGCCTCTGCCGGGACAGCAAACTGCTGGAAGAGGCCAACAGTCAGCAAATGGCCACCTGGCTGCCGACAAGCCAGGCCGTGTGCTGCCCCATGAACGTGAATTTTCACGGGACACTGAATCTAAATCCTTCGAGGGCAGGGTTCCAGCCCATTACTAATTGTTGAACAAATGAACCACCCGATGAGGTAGGTACTCCTTTTATTGCCATTTGATAGAAGAGGAAAAACAAAGGCTCAGAGAGGTTTAGAAACTGGCCCGCGGTTGCACAGCGCAGAGATGCTCACACCTTGTGGCCAAGGCAACAGAAGCCAAGGACCAGGCGTGGGCCCAGGAGGAGCCGGGGCTGGGCCCTTGCCGCCGCCTCTGGTTCCTGGTGGGGGCAGCAGCCTGCCGTTGCTCTGCTTCCAGGCTGTATCTGGTTCTTCCTGTGTCTAGCTGTCTGGCCACGCTGTCCCCTGGGCACATGCCCTTCCCGCGTCCATGCTCCCAGCCACCGTGGGTTCTGGGTCGGCTGGTGCCTGTGTTTGGGTCGGAATGCACCAAGTGTACTTACCGACTGGCCCTGACCATTACTGCAGAACGAGCCAGAGCGTTCTCCCGGCTCCCTTCATCGCGCAGCTCCTCCCCCCAGGGATGTGCAGGAGAAAGTGCCCGGCGCTTCTTTAAGGAGACATGACACTAGCTGCACTGAGCAAACGAGCCAGCAGGACCCGGGTTTAAAGAGCAGCCTTCCAGACCTTTCCCTCAGCCTGGAACATTCTCTTGCCCTCCCCTCCCCACTTCCCCTGTCCTATTCCCACTCATCCTACTTCCCCCAGGCAGATTCCCCAGAGCGCCCCCGTGTACTTCCCTGGCCACCCTTGTAATTAGTCTTCAGTGTGTGATTTCCTTGCTAGACTGTGAATTCCACAAGGACAGTGTCCTCAGATTTTGTGTTTACAACTCTTTTCTTGGAACCCAGCTTGAGCCAGCGATGGCTTGAAGCTATGTGCACCCCAGAAAAACATGTTCTGAAATCTATTCCATCCCTGTGGGCATGCACCCATTGTAAGCAGGACCTTTTTTATATTTTTTAATGTATTTATTTACTTTATTTGTCCCCCCCCTCCCCCAGATGGTTCTCTCATCTGTATGCTCATTGCTCACCTTCTCCAGGAGGCACCGGGAACCGAACCCAGGACCTCCCACATGAGAGGCGAGGGCCCAGTGGCCCGAGCCACACCTGCTCCTCGCGGGTTATGGTGTCTGCTGGCTTGTGGCATCTGGTCAGGGGGTGGCATCTAGCTCGTTGCAGCAGGGGAGGCGTCTGCTAGTCTTCTTTTAGGAGGCAGATACTCAGGGAAGAAAACTGGGGCAGAAAAACAGCCATGAAGAGGCTGTTTAGAAAGGCACGACCCAGAAGTGGGTCAGGGCTCGAGCCTGTGCAAATTAGTGACTATTTAACGACTTTTCTGCAGGGTGTATGGCTGCACGGTTGGAGACTTAACTCATTTGGGGATTTAGTTTCAATAGAATAACAAAATTCCTTTTTAAAAATAGCTTTCCATTCTTGAAGTGAAACACTCTCCACTGAGCCAAGCTGGGGCCCCGACTCCTCTGTGTGCTGGCACAGGCAGGCGGGAGGGGAAAGCAGAACCCTTGCCTTGGTTACCCGACAACTTGGAGTCGCCAAGCTCTGCCTGGCTGCCCCTGGCTTGTGTCCAGGCTCTGCGGGAAGGAAGGGGGAAAGCTCTGCCCCAAGGGCCGCTGTGGTGGGGGGCTGTGGCAGTTCAAGAGTGTGTGGGAGATAGGGACGGGGGAAGGAAGGGAGGGACATCTACTGAGGCCTGCCATGTGCTAGGCAGGCGACCTCACCCCATCCCTACAACTGCCCCAAGAGGGAGCCTTGCTGCCACCGCCCTTGAACAGATGAGGAAACTGAGGCTCAGGGTCAGGAGCAAGCCTTTTCTGTAAAGGCCCAGAGAGTAAACAGTTTAGGCTTTGCAAGTCATACGATCTCTGTCGCTACTACTCAACTTAGCTTTGCCGCGGCAAAGCAGCCTGAGACAATATGTAAACCAACTGGCATGGCTGTCTTCCAATAAAACACTATTTTAAAAATCTGGGCCAGATTTGGCATACAAGTTGTAGGTTTCCATCCTGTGCTTGGGATGATTAACTTGCCCTCTTGAGGTCTAATAGATGAAACATCATGGTGGATCAGAATAGAAGTATGGGTGCTTGGATTTGAATCTGGGTCCCCAGTACCCTCTGATGCTGGACAGATTTCCTAATCTCCTTGTACCTCAGTTTCCTTATCTGCTGAATGGGGATGATATCAACATCTCCCACCTAGGATTATGTGATGATGGAAAGAGCAAGAGAGTGCCAGGCACGTGGTGGAGCTTCCAGCATCACCTATCCTTCCAGCCCTGTGCTCTTGCTCCTGAAGATGGGTGGGGCAGGGGCGTTTCTTCTTCAAGCTTGGGAAAAACCTCCCCTGGAAGTGGCAGGAGGTGGGGAAGTGGGGGGCCCAGCCGGAGACTCACCCCCAGCCTCAGGGACCTGCTCTCAACACCCTACCCCCCTCCCCGCCCACCAACAGCCATCCAGCTGCTCAGAAATGCATGTGCTCTGTGGGGCTCCATCTCGGCGCTAGACTCTGCTGGTGAGGAGGGCACAGAGGGCGGGGCTTATACTGGGGGTTCTGTATTGTTGGGGTCTTCTCTTCCTCCAGGTGACCCCCTCAATAGGGCCAGACCTTAAGGTTTTGGGGAGGTGGGGAGTGGGCAAGGGGCAGGCCCCCTCCCATTTGCCGCTGTGTCCCTGTGCCATTGGCAGGTGGCTGTGCTCGGGATAACTGCGAGACAAGGATTTATGGGGTGAAGCGAGAGGCAGCCGTGCTGGTGGATTAGCTACGCACAGAGCCATTTAGCACAGGGAGGAGGAAAAACATAATGAATGGGATGCCGTCCTGGAGAGCCAGCCACCACAGTCCATCTATTTCTGCCTAAAAGAGTTTTTATACAACGAGGCACTGGCTCAGCAGGGCCGCTGTGTGTTTACAGACGGATTTTTAAAAGACTGTCTCCTGCTAGTCTATAAAGTCACAATTAGCTGAACCCTAATTTAGGAGAGTAATTTGTGGGTGCCAGTGGGACTGGTGCTGTCCAGGCTCAGTAAAACTCTTGACTGGCTGGAACTAACAGAGAGGGGCTGGCTTGGGGCTGGCATCAGGGTGGGGGGAGCTCCTTGGGAGCTAGTGGGGTACAGAAGACATCCCCAACCTGGGAGTTAACTGGTTCAAAGCTTTATATTTGTTCTCGAATCCTTACGATATCCTGGGGATAGTTTCTGATAAAGTCTCAAATTTGTAAATGAGGAAACTGAGGCTCAGAGAGGTGAATTGACTTTTGTGCGGTCACACAGCCCTTAAGTGATGGGAGCTAGAGCCTGAGTCCAGAGCTGGGGGACCGTGGATGTAAAGCCTTAGCACGGTCCCTGGCACTGTTAGGGACTTTGAAGGCTAACAGACATAGACCCCCTTTCCAGCTTCAAAAGCTCTCACTGCTGTGCAACCTTGGAAGAGTTGCTGAACTACCCGGAACATCATTTTCTCTATCTGTCAGATGAGGATGATGAAAGAGCTGATGACGTTACATGAAATGATGGGTATAAAGGGCTTCACCACACAAAAGGCTCAGTAATGTTGGTTATTATTATCCTCATCGAAAGAAGAGGCTGGAAGAACCTCTATAGCAAATTCCCCAGCCCTCCTGCCTCATTTCTTCTCCTGAAAACTTTGAAATCCTGGCTCTTTTGTTTTTCTATCTTTGGGACTCGGGGGCTGAAGAGGGACAGATGTTAAATTATCCAACAAAAGGGTCCCTCCATCAGTGAGCACAGAGTACAGGGTACAAGGTGATGGGCTGGGAGGGGCTGCCCAGCTGTCAGGAAGCCCCTCACCCTAACACCCAAAAATGCAGCAGGAGGGGAAGTGGATGTGGCTCAAGCGATTGAACTCCCACCTACCACATGGGAGGCCCTGGGTTCAGTTCCCGGTGCCTCACAGAGAAGACGAGCAAGACAGCAAGCTGGTGCGACTGGCAGGCGCGGCGAACTGACACAACAAGATGATGCAACAGGGAGACTCAAAGAGGAAACACAAGAAGAGACACAACAAAGCAGGGAGCAGAGGTGGCTCAGGCGATTGAGTGCCCCTCTCCCACATGGGAGGTCCCAGGTTTGGTTCCCGGAGCCTCAAAGGAGAAGATGAGCAGACACAGCGAATGGACACAGAGAGCAGACAGCCAGTGCAAACAACAGGGGTGGAATAAATAAAATAAATCTAAAAAAAAAAAAAAAAAAAAATGCAGCAGGAGGGACCCAGGGTGGGTGACAGGTCTAGGCCCCCAGCTCAGGGAGGGTCAAGGAGACTCAGCCTGGGGCAGGGGCCGCTGGGCCTCGGTGAACCACGCTGTCAGCCCAGCCTGTCCTTGTCTGGAAGGAGGCAAGATGGTGATGAGACTTAAGTATTTGTAGTCTTAAAATAAACTTGTTGCAGCTATTATAAAGTAGTCATACTCACTACAGAAAGTCTGGGAAGGGTAGACAAGCAGCAAGAAGAGGAGATAATTCCTGCTCCCATCACCCAGTGACAACAGTCATCAACAGTTTTTGGAGCATTTCCTTCTAGTTTTTTTTTTCCCCTGTGCATAATTTTTGTTTCACTGGGTTGATACTGCACATACAATTTTGCATCTTGCTTTCCCCCCACTTACTGTGATAGCACTTCAGTGTTTTCCCATGCAATGACAAATTCTTTGTACATATAATTTCTAATGGCCCCATAATATTCCATGGAGTGGATATGTTGTCATTTCCCTAGCACATCTCCTTGGCTGTTTCTAGGAGGCAAGCAGACTTCGGGGCAGGCAGGCCGGGCAGCAGGGGAGGCCGGCAGGAGCTCTCGGGCCAGCGGGGCAGGGCCGGGGGTGGCGCCTCGGAAAGGAAAGCCGGCGGAGCCGCGTGCCCCCGCCTGAGCCGCTGTCATCGCTGTCGGCCCTGCGCATCTCCGGGCAGCTTTGTCTTCATTTCTGACGGCGCTGCAGCCGGCCCGGGCCCTGCCACTTCCTCTCTATGTCTCTTGCTCTCAGAGCTCTCTGTCAAGTAGCTAATGAACTGCAAACAGACACTCCACTGCTCCAGGGGAGCCCTCGGAGGAGCTCGCAGGAACGTGGTGTCTGCACAGCAAAGAAGCCTTCGGGGAGGCAGGCGACGGGCCCGTTCCCACCAGCTCCTCCGCCAGAGGGGTCCCTTCCTTGCCTGCGCGCTCCCTGCCAAGGACACATAGGTCCGGGCTGCGGAGGGACAGTGGAGGCGGCCCCCAGATGGCCTTGACCTGCAGGCTCCTTTGCTCCTTGCTTTGGAAGCCTCAGAGGGTCCCTGTCCCCACCTCTTTCCCCGCCACTCACCCAGCTCGGCTGTCTCCAAACCAGGTTGGTGATTACATTCACCCCGGGGTTGGGGAGAGGAGGGACTTTTGGAAAATGCAGATTCCCAGGCTCCTGGCCTAAAGATTGGGACTGAGAGGACCAGGCCAGAGCCCCACTTAGTTGGGTCACAACCTGCTTTGGGAACGGCTGGGCTAGGCTGGGAACACTCAAAGCTCTGCTCAGAAGCCCCCTCCTCTGGGAGGTGCCTTTTTAGAACTGCCCCCTCCTGGCTCTGAGCTCGGTGCTGCTTGTGCTGCTCAGGAGCCCTGGGAGTCTGGGTCCTTACACGCCACCTCTCTATCAGGCCAGCCTCTTGCAGCCTGGCACACAGTAGGTGCTCAGTGGCCGGATCGCCAGCCAATCATCGCGTGCACGCTCTTCTGGCCATGTCTTCTTCCATCCCCCCAGCACTCGGTGACGTGGGCACTTTCCTTCACCCCATTTTACAGATGAGAACGCTGAGGCCAGCAGGGTTAAATAACTCCCCCAGGGTCACAGGGCTTGTGTGAGGGGACCCCGGATCCATTCTTTCACGTGTGAATATCCAGTGTTCCCAGCCCTGTTCCTACCCCCTCGAGGGCTCACTGTAAGAATGAGACATGGGGGTGGGCTCGGCAGTGCCCCCGCCCCTTACAAGGCCCCTCACCCAGCTTCTGGATTTCCCATGGAGACGGTGGCAATCTGCTACATTTGGAAAAAGGCCACCCCAGGTTACATCTCAGGGTGACCCTGCCCAGAGGGAAGGGAGAGGACGAGAACCCACAGGGACAAGGGATGGGCAGGGCAAGGGGCAGGACGGGCAGGCACCCCAAAGAACGCAGCCCACCTGGTGCACAGTTCTCTGGGGGCTCCTCTGCCAGGCACAGCTCTGCCTCCAGAAGGATTCCTTGGGTTTCTGGGGCTCCTGAAAGGACACTGGGGAGGCCTCCCATCAACTATGTGGGTGGGGATGACCGGACAGTATGAACATGCAAGACACTCCCAATGTCCCCCACACCCATCCCACCAGGATGCTTGAAACTCTGGGCGAGGGGGCTTGTCTGGGCCAACCGGGGCCCTGCCTATGGCTCTTACCCATGACTGCCATGGTCCTGCCTCAGGGCCTTTGCACCTCCCACAATTTGGGCTGCCCTTCTGGGTATTCTCTGCCTGTCCTGCCTGTTTATTTTCCTTCAAGGGCCATCCTGAAACCTGCCCTGCTTCTCCCACTCCTGCTCTGTGGTGGCCTTCAATCACCATCAGCCCAAGACCATCCAGGCCAGAGGTTTGCAAACTGTCCCTCAGAGGTCAAGGGGCAGGACTTGGGGTCACCCCACTCCCTGCTCTTCACCAACACCTTCCAGATCCATTTTATCTATAAAGTTCCACAGGAGACTGTTTAGACAGAGGGGTCCCTGAGGCAAAGGGAGTTGGAAAATTCCTGATCCCGCGCAAGTGCTTCTTCTACAGCTGAGCGAATGAAACCCAGAGAGAGGAGGGGACTCGTCCAAGGCCACCCAAGCCAAGCTGGAACATGTCTCCCCGATTCCCCAGTTCATGCCCCGTGTACCTGGGTTCACGGTGCCTCCTCCACTCCCACTTCTCCAGCCCCAGTTCTGCTGTTTTAGGAGGTGAACAGAGAAAGCACCCCCCAGCCCCCAGCCCCGAGAGCCCCCACCTCTCCCCAGTGCCTGCCTCCTCCACTCTGCAGCTCACTCCTCTGCCCCCTACCTATTCATGCAAAGCTACTGAAACCCCGCGGTTTCCATAGACTGTTGGGGCCCCCCAAGCCCTCTGGCTGCCAGAGCTTCCAGTTGATTCTGCAAGAGGGGAGAAGGCAAAGGCCCATCACTCTGCTGTCAGAGGGAGAAAATCAATCGCAGTCCCCTTCTCTCTGAGGTCCTTTCCTTGCCTGAAATTCCCTGATCGCCTCCCAGTTCTGCCTGAGGGGACTTGAGATGGGCTCACTCAGCCCCTGCACTGATTTGGTGGGAAGCACAAGGACTGGGTCCCTCGGGGGAGGTGGGAACACCAGGGCGGGGCATGAAGGAACAGGGGTCCCCTCCTTGGAGGTAGGGTGCAGCTCCTCTGGCGTTGAAGAAGGGGGTGGGGGATAGGGAGGCTTTGGGTGAGAGCCCACCAGCTCAGTGCCACCAGCCAGCCCAGGGCCTGCATGTCCCCTTTGGTCTGGAACCTCTCCGAGGCAGGGAGGCGTGAAATAGGTCCATGGAGGAAGCAATGGCAGCTGAGGGAGCTGAGTGCCTGAAATGAAATATGGATGAGCCTTTTTCATCTCGGGAAATCGGTAGCTGGGGCTGTGGGTGGTGCGTGCTGGAGGCCCTGGGGTTTGTCTAACCTGATAATGGCCAATTTTCAGTGACACCCCCCTCCCCCGTCATTCTGGTCCCTCATTTTGTGAGGTTATCCCCAAGATGTCACCTAGGGAGGAAGGGGGAGGCCCTGGGGAGAGCTGGTTCCTGCTCTGGGGTGGAGTGGAGGTGTCCTGAGTGTCAGGTCAAGGCAGCCCCTTTGGTCTCCACAAGGGCAGGATTTCCTGCCCCCCACCCCCCCACGTCCGGCACAGGCTCCCCAAGCATTTGTTAAGTGAGTGAGTAAATAATTCCTGTATCCAAGCCCTTCAAAAGCTTGCTCTTGGCCAGGTGTCAGGAAGTAAGAGGATCTAAATTAACCTCTGCAGGCATTCAGTCAATCACTCATTCAACCAACATTTACTGAGCACCTATTAAGTGCCAGACACAATTCCTGTGGTCATGAAGCTCACACTTCAGCACCAAAGGGCCACCTCTCTCAGGGAATGTTTTGGAGGTAGTTTCTTCTCAGTACTGGGCGCTAACTGATTGCGCCACTGGAGCTCCCTGGAGGTAGTTTCTTAAACCAAAGAAGTGACCCCAATGGTGGACATACAGGCACTGTGCAGGTCAGCGGGGAAGAGAAGCTTGGTTGGGGAAAGGCGAAAGGAGGTTTCCAAAGAGTTACCTTGCTTGAGCCTGAAATGGATCTGAGGCAGGCAGGGCAGGCAGGTGAGGAAGAGGCTCGAGAGACTTGTCCCGATTTGTCCTGGGAGTCGGCGGCAGGGCTGGTGTCTGGGCTGTGGATTGATATTAAAGGTATCGTTAAGCTGTTTTGGGGCTTGGTACTGTGGACACCTGGGCTGGGAGAAGCGAAGCCTTCTCCCTCCTGGGACTGCCCCCGCTCGCATTTGCAGCAGTCTCAGTGGACTGGACTTGGGGTGATGCTTAGTAAATGTCAAGTCAAAAATGCTGCTGGGAGGAAGGGGGTCTTGGCCACTGTGGGTTTTATCAGCCTCATGGGTGTGATAGTGAGTGTCTGCCGCCTGTCTCTTCTCCTGCTGGCTAAAGAGGGTTTGGGTATCTTCTTGGTTTCTTCCAACCCCCTCAGCCTCATCTCCTTCCAGGGAGGACCCTAGTGTTATAAGACTGGGTCTTCAGATTTTGGGGACAAAGAATCAGAGCATAAAGGGGAGATAGCTGGGAAATCTGAAGCTTGGGAGTTGGAGCCAGGACTGGGACTGTCTTGGAGAAAGCTTGCAGCAGAGAATGGAATTCAGCATGGGAGGGACATAGGCGGGAGAAGGAAAGGCAACCAGACCATGCATCCCCTTCCCAGGCTTAAGCTATGCAATTGAAGAATTTGAATAGTTTTAAATAACTTTTTTTGTTGCTGGACAGCGTGACTTCAATCACGGTGACACTGAACCATTTGGACTTTGGTTTTCATCCGGCTGCATGGCACAGTAACAAAGTAAAAAACCAATACCCAAATGTGCTGCAGGTATTACCTACCAAGTGTGAATGAAAATGATTAAATGCTCTGCATTTCATTTGTTAATGACATATTCTGCCTTTTTCTTTTTTATATGGTAAGTTTTCCTCTCCTCAGGCCTGCTCCCCCCCTTCAGTGCTGACTAACAGAATTCCAGCGCAGTAGGCCCTTATAATTGCTGGTCAAAGCAATCTCAGCCAGACAGGTGTAAAATAAATAAATAAGTAAGCATTTCCATGTTCCCTACAGCTACCAGAAAGCAGATTCTAGTCTGCATCCAAAATCCATCCTTGCAAATGTTATTTCTAACAAAAGAGTTTTACACGACACCTTGACTTCAGAGATGGTTCAGTGATGTTCCATGACAACCACTTTCCCTATATTTAAAAAAAGCCATAATTCTGATTGATTGTCTTACTTAATCATGTATTACCCTGGTAATAATATTTAAATTGATTTCTCTGCTTTCTGAAAGGTGTAACTTCTTATGAGTTTTTTTTTTTTTTCTAAAGCCAGTAGACAGTGATTGACATTGCCTCTTTTCCCACATGAATGAGGGAAAATGAAGACGAGGACTCCACTGGGTTCCTTCTTTAACCAAGGAGCCTGAGAGCCCAAGTCTTGTTTGAATTAACAAGAGCAAAATGCAGAGTCTTTTGCCTGGATTATCTTGTTTAATCCTCATAAAATCCCCACGAGCTGGGTGCTATTGTTATCTCTAGCATGGGATTGAGAATATACCCAAGGACACACAGCTGGCAGGTGGCAGAGCCCGAGTTAGAACCAGATGCTCTTCACCGTGACGCCAGCTATGCTGCCTGGGGGAGGGGAGCATCATTCCTCCCGATGGGTCAACGACCCTAGGAGGTAGAATATGAAGAAACTGAGATCTTCTTGAGAATCCAGGCATTTGGAAAAGAGTGGGGATGTGCCGCAGAGGCAGGACGGCTTAGGAGAGCCTGGAAGGGAAGAATGGGACAAAGAGGAAGTGCAGAATTCAGGGAATGCATCTGAGTCAGTATCTGGGGGGCTGCAGAGGGAGCAGGGGAGTGGAGAAGAGCTCAGGGAGGGACTGGAGGGACAGTGAGAATGGCTGGCCTGGGTCTGGTGGGTGAAGGAAAGAGGCAGGGACCTCAAGGCCAGCACTGCTGGCATGGCATGCTTCAGGGCCACTGTTTACAAAGAAGACTAGTTGAAAGGCAAACCCTGGACTAGGCCAGCATGGAGGCCCTGCGTGGTGCTAGAGGAGCAGCCCTCTCACTGAATGGAAGGAGAAGAGAGGATATGAAGAGGAGCTTAATAATGCTTTAAACCCTCTGCTGAGCCAACCGAGTAGGCGAGGCTCAGTGCCTGGAGCTGACCTGCTGTACATTGCCTGAATCACACCATCACGCCTCCCAGTGATGATGGTTGGTACGTTTAAAAATGGTGGGTACCATGGACAGCTCCTCAGGTGTTAGATACACTCCTTGTCTGCCTACTCCTTCTGATTCCTTCTGAATCCTCCATCTGCTGCACTCTTCTCTCTTGTCTTCCTCCCTCTCTTCTCCCTCCCTCTCTTTTCTCTCTCTCTCTCACACACTGTTCCAGTTATCTTTTGCTACAAAATAATTTACCCTCAAATTAACAGCTTAAAACAACATTTCATTATACTCAGAGATTCTGTGTGTCAAGAGTGGCTCGGGGACTCACCCAGGAGAACGCGAAAGCCAGAGGCGAGAATCCTCTGGCGGCAACTCTACTCGCGTGGCTCCGAGTTGATAAAGGTTGTCGGCTCAGACCCCAAGGGGGGGCTGGCAGTCAGAAGGCCTGTCACAGCACTTGACCTCCTCAGGGACCCTGGACTCCTCAAAACATGGTGGCTTTGAGCTTCTCAAATGGAAGTTTAGGGCTGGCTCCAGAGGTGAGTGTCCGGAGAGGCAGGAAATGGAAGCTGCCGGCTTCTTAAGGCCTGGGCCCAGAAATGAGCACAGTGTCACTTTTGTCATGTTCTATTGGTCAAGGCAGCACAAAGGCCCATCATGTTTCAAGGGGGAGGGACTGTGTGGTGGAGGAATGTTGCCCATTGTAAGAGGATCATCTCTGGGAAATACAATACACAGACTGTCTTTGTGGTCTTGATATGCTTGTCGATTAAGATGTCCCTCCAGCTCCCCCCAGGAGTGGTTACCTGGTCTATAAGGATCAGTCAGATTACCCCTTCCCTTTGGCAACAGTGAAACCAGAGACAGACTGAGGACCCAGGCAGAGCAGGTAGAGTTTTGCTTGGTGTCAAGCTATAGATTTGAGAGAGGAATTTTCTGAGAAGATGAGAGTCTGGGCCTGCTGGTGAAACTGAGGAAAGCATGATTCCAAGCAGATACCTGCGAAGCTGAGAGTGAGAGAGAGAGAGAGAGAGAGGCTGGACAGTATTGCTTGAGCCTTTGGACTGAGTCCGTTCCCACCCCAGTCCTGCCCAGGATTTCAAATGTCTGACACAACTGAAAGAATTCTTAACCATAAAGCAAGATACAAAGGTAGTGAAAGCTTCAGGATTTTGGGCCCCAGGGCTCATTTTGTAGAGGACAAACTTCCTCTATAGGGGAAGCGGAACATGTTTTAGGGGAAAATAGTGGGCAACTGCTTTGGGGGAGCCCTCCATGGAGCATATCATCCCCATTCCTTCCTCTCCTCCCACCATGATTTTATCCTCCAAAGAGTCTAAGAAGCATGGAGATGACCCAGAAGTTGGGTAATTGAGGGTAGCTGCTTTCTCATCCTGTGATTTAAATCTCTCCCAGCCTTAGTGTTCTCATCAATAACATGTATATCATGTTAAATAAGATGATACATGTGAAGCCCTGAGTGCAGTGACTGGAAATTCTTACACGAGCTCCCTGGGTGGTCAATATTCCTCTGATGTCAGCACAGAGATGGACGTCTCCCTCAGCATCTCCAAAATAGCCTCAGCTGTGCCCAGGCTTCTCTTGGTGCACATTGTCATTATCTCTTGGTGCACACTGTGGAGCCATTGGAAATGACAGGAGGCTTTCTTGTAGATTTATACATATAGTTGATAGAGTGTTAATTTCCATAACAAACAGAGACTCACACAGGCATGATGCAGATTCCTTTAGGGCCAGGAGCTGCAAAGGGAACACCTACTAAATCAGGACCAAGCCCAGAGTGTCCTCCTCCTCGCCTTCCCCCTGCTAATGAGCTGACAGAATCCAGTTATGAGCCTGGTTGAAGGGCTTGGCCACGATAGGATTTGCCAGTGGCCTTAAAACTGCAATAGCAGTATGTGCCAAGAGCTAGTGGAGCACAAGCATCCCCATAACCATGGTGCACTTCCTGATGATGACCAGAGAGGACACAAGAGAGCCAGGGCCTCAGGGGTGGAAGGGACTGGGCAGAGGGGCAGGGGATGCCTGAGGAGTGAAGTGAGTGATACCTTGCAGAAAGTGCTGCTGTCAGCTCCTTCTATAAGAGTTAAGAGTCACCTGGGTGATTTGTAATGGGATCTAAACCCCCTTTTGCTCATGCAGTCTGTAAATTTGTGAATGGCCCCATGTGACTTTGAGGCCTCAGTTTTCCTATCTTCAAAAATGGGCACAAAGATACGTGCTTTTTATGCTTCCTTGGGGCTTAGGGTGGACAGGAGTAGATACTTGAGTGTGAAACAAAAGGAGGATGGGAAATGCAGGTCCTGGGGCCATTCAGAGGTTTACAGACTGCTTGAGCTGGAGGATCTTGTTCAAGTCAACCCCCTTGTTTTATGGTTGAGAACAATGAGGCCTGGGGACAGGTCTTCAAGTGAGTTAGTGAATGAGATGAGACCAGGGCCAGGGGCTCTTTGTTTTTCCCCTCATTGTTCAGTTTGCAATCCTCATGACCCTCATATGGGGCACGGATTCCCAAGGCACCTCCAGGTGGTAATCCTGGTCAGGAAGTGCCACATACTGGCCCACTGGGCACTTGCGGCCTCCCTAGTTCTCTGGCTGGTCTGGGAAGTCACCCCCTGGTGTATTAATGCCCAAATATCATGCATGTTGATGCTTCTGTTCACTGCAGAGTTGATAGTGTATGGCCTGACCTGCTGGCATCCCATCAGCATTATAGCCCATACTTCCCACTGGCTGTGATGAGATGTGTTTCTCAGACTGAAGCATGAGGAGTGGATTAAGTGCTCTGCAGGCCCTTCCTCCCCAAGTGGTAGCCCATGAATTGAAAGTGTTTGAGAAGAGCTGGCATAAAAGAGGCAATAGATTTTATTGTAGATGAGTCATCACTGCCCTTTTCTGAAACCATCATCCATTCATTGTTCAACAATAAATAACTAAGCTATGATGTGACTCTGTACATGTTCTTTCATTAACAAGAATGACACTGGTCACTGGAAGGACAGGAGGGAGGGAACGGGGACGACTCAGGGATGTTCATCCTTATTTGGGAGATAAAATGACATGTGGGGGGCAGCAAGGAGGGGTTATCACCATCATCTCAATGAACCATTGCAACAGCTTAACCTGATCTCCCAGCTTTCCCTTCCTCCTCCCCAGTCCAGTTTCCAGATAGAAGCTAAAAGAAACCTGATTGTTCTAAAGCATAAATCAGATCACATCGCTCCTGTGATTAATATCCAAACTCCTTATATGCCTGCAAGGCCCTACAGGAGCAGGTTTCCTCATACTTCTCCAAATATATTCCTTCCACGGATTCCCCTCATTTGTTACATTCCATCCACACCGGCCTTCTTTCCCTCCTTTGAACATGCCATTTTTGTTTTTAGCCAAAGCAACTCTCACCCAGGCACTGTACAGCCCGTTACCATGGTTGTTTTCTTCATAGCTCCCACAATGAATTGAAATTGCCCTATTTATTGATATATATATATATGTATTTATTGTCCTTCCCTTCTCACTAGAATGTAAACCCCACTTGAGCAGGGAATTTATTTGGTTCATCACTGCACCTCCAATGCTCAGAACAAGAGCTGGAACAGTGTAGGCTCTCAATTAATATTAGTTGAATGAATGAACTAATTGATGGTGGCTCACATTTTAAGAGAAACACTTGAAATAACTTCCCTCTTCACCAGCCTAGAGGGAAAATAAGGTGGGTCCCAGGGGGTTCTTTTCTTCTACCCATGTACTCCACTGACAATTCTAAGTATAAGAAACCCCATTTACCTGGGCATTTCCTGAAGTGCGGATTCCTTGGGGAACACCCAGATTGGAGGAAGGAGGTGGTGGTGGAAGGGAAGTAAATGTTGAGTGTTTTCCAAACCACTCTTCTCATCACACATACATTTTTAATGCTGTCAGAATTTAATTTGTTATACAAAGCTGGAAGCAGCTGCGTTGTGTGTAAATAGCAAGCCGTGGGAAGATTGCTCTCCACAAATACCTTTTGCCAACCGGGTCCATTTCCACATTCCTTTAATGCGCCAGCCGCTGTCCATGGTGCGGAAACAATGCGACTGGCCCCTGGCTCCTGGGCTTCGCGAGGGAGTTAGAGGGCGCACCTCTGTCCGAAGTGCTGGAACTGCCTCCTGGAGCCGCCGGCGGCGTGGGGCCACCGCGCCCGGCCACGGTTGGGTCACACTGCAATGACAGCTGCTGGAAATCACAAGGCTGGACCACAACTTGATCTCCATTTGGCACCTCTTGAAATTCATCCAGGAGATGCTGTGGCAACCGCCCCATCCTGCTCTAGGGAGAGCGGCAGAGATGTGGGTGAAGAGCCCTTTGGGCAGCTCTTCGGGGGCACTGCCAGCCTCAGGTGTGGTGAGCCACATCAACAACGTCGTGAGAAAGGGCAGTCTTCACCCGCCACACCACCTGCCAGCAGCCTTAGACTCCGTGTCTGTACTGGTATACCTGCCTGAGGAGCACATGTGCACAACGGGCATACACGTTCCCATTTTCCTCAGTGTGGAAAATAAGGCACAAGCCCTCTGAATCTTGTGGCCCCCCAAACGTGATGACAGATGGCGATGTAAATTCTGGAGTGATGGCGTGGCCATTTAAAAATATTTGTTTACATTTTTGAAATGCCATTTATATAAAGTACACAAGCTCAAAGAAATGTATGTGATTTCTCTCTGTGTATGAATCCATGTAACTACTAGCCAGATCAAAATACATAACATTCCTAGAACCCCAGAAAGCTCCCCCGTGTCACCTCCCCGTCGGAACCTTCTATCAAGTGTAGCCACTTCTCTGGCATCTGTCACCCTAGATTAGGGTTTCTTGCTCTTGGACTCAATATAAATAGAGTCATTCAGTATGTGCTCTTCTGTGTCAGACTTCTTTCATTCCACATGATGTCTTTTTTTCTTCATGTTTTTTTTATTAGAGAAGTGGTGAGCTTACAAAACAACCGTGCATAATGTGCAGAATTCCCATACATTACCCCTCCACCAAAACCTTACATTGTTGTGGAACATTTGTTACAGATCATGAAAGAACATGATCAGACTATTAGCACTAACTATGGTCCATAGTGTACACTTGGGGTATTTTTTCCATACACCCCATATTATTAACACCCCATATTAGTATTGTACATTTGTTATAGTTCATGAGAGAACACTCTCATATTTGTAGTGTTAACCACAGTCCATCTTCCACCACATGTTTCACTGTGTTATACAGTCCCATGCCTTGTACATTCTATCCAAAGTGTATACTCAGTGGCTCTCACTTTCATCAAAGTTCTGCAGTCATTGCTGTAGTAAATCTTTGAACATTTTCCTTAGTCCAAAAGAAAAAATCCATTACCTCCCTATAATTGACCCTTAGCTTTGATATAGTACCTTCTTTGACATTGATGCAAGAATATTACAATATTGCTGTTAACTATAGCTTATAATTTACATTAAGTGCATTTTCCCATGCATCACTATATTCTTACCACCCTGTAATAATGACACACATTTGTTCTAGTCCATAGAAGAATATTCTTGTATTTGTATTACTAACCACAATCCTCATTCACGTCTGGGTTGGCTATGTTATTCAGTGCCTAGATTATTCTCTAGCTTTCTTTCAAGTTTCATTTACATCCTTACACTACCCCTTTCCCATTTATAAACGATGCATGTTAGTTATACTTACTATAAGGTGTTACCATCAACTCTATTCATTTTCACACTTTTACAGCCAAGCTAATTGAAAATTCTACATATATTAAGCATCAGTATTCCTCCCTTCTCAGTCTTCATCCTATCTCCAATAGCCTATAGTCCAGGTTTTGTTTTTGTTTTTGCTTTAGGTATTGGGGGCTGGGCATTGAACCTGGAGACCTTGTATGTGGGAAGCTGGTGCTCAACCACGGAGCCACATAGGCTCCCCTGAGTTGGTCTTTCCATTTGTTTTGCTCATTGTTTTTGGTTTTTCTAGGAGGCATTGGGAACTGAACCTGGGGCCTCCCGTGTGGGAAGCAGGTGCTCAACTGTTTGAGCAAAATCCACTTCATATAATTAGGTTTTAACTCCATGTGTTTATTCTTCATAGGTAGTTCATATTAGTGAGACCGTAGAATATTTGTCCTTTTGTGTTGGCTTACTTCACTTAGCAATATGTTCTCAAGGTTCATCCATGTTATCACGTGTCCCAATTTCATTTCTTCTTACAGCAGCACTGTATTCCATCGTGTATATGTACCACATTTCGTTTATCCATTCATCAGTTGATGGACATTTGGGTTGTTTCCATCTTTTGGCAAATGTGAATAATCCCACTATGAACATTGGTAAGCAAACATCTGTTTGAGTCCCTGCTTTCAATTCTTCTGGGTGTATAGCTAGTAGTGGAATTGCTGGGTCATATGGTAGTTCTATATTTAGCTTCCTGAGGAAAAACCAAACTGTCTTCCACAGAGGCTGAACTATTCTACATTTCCACCAACAATGAAGGAGTGTTCCTATTTCTCCACTTTCTCTCCAGCACTGTTGTTTTCTGTTTGTTTTGTTGTTGTTGTTTTAAATAATGGCCATTCTAAGAGATGTGAGGTGATATCTCATTGTAGTTTTGATTTGAATTTCCCTATTAGCTAGTGATATTGAACATTTTTTCAGGTGCTTTTTTGACATTTGTACTTCTTCTTGGAAGAAATGTCTATTTAAGTTTTTCTTCTTTGATTTATTAATGTGGTGTATTACACTGATTGATTTTGTGTTGAACCACCCTTGCATGCTTGGCATAAAACCCACTTGATCATGATGAATAATTCTTTTAATGTGTTGTTAGATTCGATTAGCAAATATTTTGTTGAGGATTTTTGCATCCATATTCATTAGGGAAATGGGTCTCTAATTTTCTTTTTTTGTAATATCTTTATCTGACTTTGGTATTAGGGTGATTTTAGCTTCTTAGAATGAGTTTGGTAGTGTTCCTTCCTGCTCAATTTTTTTTGGAAGAGTTTGAGTAAGATTGGTACTAAATCTTCTTTGAATGTTTGATAGAATTCACCTGTGAAGCCATCTGGTCCTGGGCTTTTTCATCTTTGGTAGGTTTTTTTTTTTCAAGATTTATTTTATTTATTTATTTCTCCCCCACCCCTCGTTGTTTGTGCTCGCTGTCTGCTCTCTGTGTCCATGTGTTGTGTGCTTGTCTTCTTTTTAGGAGGCACCGGGAACCAAACCCAGGACCTCCCATGTGGGAGTGAAGCACCCAATGGTTTGAGCCACCTCCGCTCCCCACTTGCTGTGTCTCTCATTGTGTTTCCTCATTGTGTCTCTTTGTTACATCAGCTCATTGTGTCATCTCATTGCGTCATCTTGTTGCATCAGCTCCCTGTGCCAGCCCGTCGTGTCAGCTCACTGTCTTACTTGTCTTTTTTAGGAGGCACTGGGAACCGAACCCAGGACCTCACATGTGGTAGGTGGCGCCCAACTGCTTGAGCCACATCCACTTCCCTTTGGGAGTTTTTTGATGACTTTTTCATTCTCTTTACTTGTGATTGGCTTTTTGAAATCTTCTATTTCTTCTAGGGCCAGTGTACGCTGTTTGTATGTTCCTAGGAATTTTCCCATTTCATCTACATTGTCTAGTTTGTTGGCATACAGTTGTTCACAGTATCCTCTTAGTATCTCTTTTATTTCTGTGGGGTCAGTAATAATGTCCCCATTTACATTTCTGGGGTTTAATTTATTTGCATTTTCTCTCTTTTTTCTTCGTCAGTCTAGTGAAGAGATCGTCAATGATGTTGATCTTAAAAATCAAACTCTTGGTCTTGTTAATTCTCTCTATTGTTTTGTTGTTGTTCTCAATTTCATTTATTTCTGCTCTGATCTTTGTTATTTCATTCCTTCTGCTTGCTTTGGGCATCGTTTGCTCTTCTTTTTCTAGTTCCTCCAGCTGTGGAGTTAGGTCATTGATTTTAGCTCTTTATTCTTTTCCTTTAAATATATTTTTATTAGAGATGCTGTGGACTTACAAAACAGTCATGCACATGTGTGATGACATTGCTGTGGAACATTTGCTACAGACCATGAGATAACACCATCAGTCTGTTGCCACCACAACATATATTTGGTATATCCTTTCCATTCTCCCCACTATTAACACAGTACATTTTTCACAATGATGCAAGAATATTACAGTACTGCTATTAATTATAGTCCATAGGTTACCTTAATTGTATTTTTCCTGTGCTTCTCCACATTCTTACCACCTTGCAAGAGTGATGTACATTTGTTCTAGTTCACAGAAGAACACTCCCGTGTTTGTACTATTAACTGCAATTATCATCCACCTCTGGGTTCACTATGTTATTCAGTCCCTAGATTATTCTCTAGCTTTCCTTCAGTTGACATTTATATCCCTAGACTACCCCTTTCAGCCACAATCCCATTTTTAAACCAGCTGCAATAGTTCTACTCATTATAGTGTTATCATCAACTCTATCCATTTCCACACCTTTACAGTCAAGTTAATTAAAACTTCTATTCACATTAAGCATCAGTGCTCCTTCTCAGCCCTCCTCTTATCTCCTAATAACCTATACTCTAGGTTTTAACATCATGCATTTATTCTTTGTATTTAGTTCATATTAGTGAGACCATGCAATATTTGTCCTTTTGTGTCTGGCTCATTTCACTTAACATAATATCTTCAAGTTCCATCCATGTTATTCTATGTGTGAAAATTTCATTTCTTCTTATAGCAGCATAGTATTCCATCATATGTATATACCACATTTTGTTTATCCATTCATTGGTTGATGTACATTTGAGTTGTTTCCATCTTTTGGCAATCATGAATAATGCTGCTATGAGCATTGGTGTGCAGAAGCCTGTTCGTGTCACAGTTTTAAGTTCTTCTGGATATATTCCTAGTAGAGGAATTGCTGGATCATATGGCAATTCTATATTTACTTTCACAAAGAACCATCAAACTGTCTTCCACAGAGGCTGCACCATTTTACAATCCCACCAATAGCGAAAGAGTGTTCCTTTTTCTCCATATCCTCTCAAGTACTTAGCGTTTTCTGTTTTTTGTTTTTTTTGTTTTTTCATAATGGTCATTCTATGCGGTATGAATATCTCATTGTTTTTTTGATTTGCAATTCCCTAATAGCTAGTGACTTTGAACATTTTTTTCATGTGGTTTTTGGCCATTTGTATTTCCTCCTTGGAGAAATGTCTATTTAAGTCTTTTGCCCATTTTTAAATTGGATTGCTTGCTCTTTTATTATTGAGTTGTATCAGCTCTTTATATAGAATGGAAATCAAACCCTTATTGGATATGTGGTTTCCAAATATTTTCTCCCACTGAGTAGGCTGCCTTTTCACCTTCTTGGCAAAGTCCTTTGAGTCACTATAGTGTTTAAGTTTGAGGAGGTCCCATTTATCCATGTTTTCTTTTGCTGCTCATGCCTTCAGTATAAGGTTTAAGATACCACCACCTACCACCAGGTCTTGAGTTAATTTTTGTTTGAGGTGTGAGATAGGGGTCCTCTTTCTTTCTTTTAGCTATGGATACCCAGTTCTCCTAGCTCCATTTGTTAAATAGACTGTTCTGCCCCAGCTGGGTGGGTGTGATAGTTAGGCTAATGTGTCAACTCGGCCAGGTAGTTGTGTCCAGATGTTTGGTCAAGCAAGCACTGGTTTAATTGTAATACAAAGACATTTATGGACTTTAGTCACCAGTGAGTTTACTGCATAGATAGCTGATTACATCTGCGATCAACCTGGGAGATTGCCATCAGCAATGAGTGACACTTTATCCAATCAGTTGAATGCCTTAAAAGGGGAAGTGAGGGAAGCAGCTGTGGCTCAATCAGTAGGGCTCCCGTTTACCATATGGGAGGCCCTGGGTTCGGTTCCCGGGGCCTCCTGGTGAAGGCAAGCCCGCCCGCACGGCGTGGTTAGCTGACCCAGCGAGCACAAGCAGCAAGGGGGGGGATAAATGAATAAATAAATAAAATCTTTAAAAAAAAAGGGGAAGTGATTTCAACATTCAGAGAGAATTTCCCAGCTCATTTTTGGACAGCCAGTGTCTCCCAGAAACTCATCAAGGACCTTCATTGGACTTTCATCGAAGGCCCTGGTTTGCAGCCTGCCTGCAGAATCAGGACTTTTGCATCCCCACAGTCACATGACAGACTCTTATAAAATCTCATATTATTTATAGATATCTCCTGTTGATTCTGTTTCCTTAGAGAATCCCAACTAATACAGTGGGTTTGATAGTCTTGTCAAAAATCACTTGACCATAGATGTGAGGGTCTGTTTCTGAACCATCAATTCAGTTCCATTGGTCTATGTGTCTAACTTTATGCGAGTACCATGCTGTTTTTACTACTGTAATATGATTTAAAGTCTGGAAGTGAAAGTCCTCCAACTTCACACTTCCTTTTTAAGATATTTCTGGCTATTTGGGGGCCCCTTACTCTTCCAGATAAATTTGATAATTGTGTTTTCCATTTCTTTAAAAAATGCTGGTGGAATTTTTACCTAGATTTCATTGAATCTGTATATTGATTTGGGTAGAATTGACATATTAATGATATTTAGTCTTCCAATCCATGAGCACAGAATGTTCTTTCATTTATTTAGGTGTTTTAAATTTTCTTTTAGCAGTGTATTGTAGTTTTCTGAATACAAGTGCTTTACACCCTTGGTTAGGTTTATTCCTAAATATTTGATTATTTTAGTCGCTATATCAAATAGAATTTTCCCCTGACTTCCTCCTCAGATTGTGCATTACTAGAGTAATAAGAATAGTCTTTATTCTTTTATAATGTAAGAATTGAGCGCCATAAACTTCTCTCTCAACACTGCTTTTGCTGCGTCCCATAGATTCTGATATATGTTGTGTTTGTTTTCATTCATCTGGAGATATTTATTGATTTCTTTTGCAATTTCTTTTTGACCCACTGATTATTTAATAGAGTGTTGTTTAATCTTCATATCTTTGTGAATTTTCCCTTTTTCTTCCTGTTGTTGATTTCCAGGTTTATTCCATTATGATCAGAGAAAGTGCTTTGTATAATTTTGATCTTTTAAGTCTTTTTATTTTATTTTATTTTATTTTATTATTTTATTTTATTTTATTTTTGTATTATTATTTTTTTTTTTACTGGGAGGTCCCAGGGATCGAACCCGGGTCCCTCCATATGGGAGACGGACGCCCAACCATTTGAGCCACATCCGTCCCCCAATTTTGATCTTTTAAAATTTATTGAGATCTGCTTTGTGACCCAACATATGGTCTATCCTGGAGAAAGATCCATTGAGCACTGAGAAGCATGTATATCCTGCTGTTTTAGGGTGCAATATTCTGTATATGTCTATTTGACTTAGTTTGTTTGACATATTACTCAAGCTCTCTGTTTCTTTATTGTTCCTCTGTCAAGATGATCTATCTAATGATGTGAGTGGTGTATTGAAGTCTCTATCTATTATTAGAGACATCTATTTCTCCCTTCAGTTTTGTCAGTGTTTGCCTCAAGTAATTCAGCGCATCCTGGTTAGGGGCATATACCTTTATGACTATTATTTCCTCCTGGTGAATTGCCCCTTTTATTAGTATAGAAGGGCCTTCCTTATCTCTAATAACAGATTTGCTTTCAAAGCCTATTTCATCTGATATAAGTATAGCTACTCCGGCTTTTTAAAAAATTTTGTTTGTTTGTTTGTTACTGCATGTGTGAATATCTTTTTCCAGGTTTTCACTTTCAATCTATTTGTATTCTTGGGTCTAAGGTGAGTCTCTTATAGACAACATATAGATGGCTTATATTTTCTTATCCATTCTGTCAGGCCGTGTCTTTTGACTGGGGAGTTTAATCTATTAACATTTAATGTTATTACTGTAAAGATCACCCATTTTGATCTTTGGGTTTTATCTGTCATATCCTGTTTTTTCCATTCTTTTTATACTTTTAGTTACTTTTACTAATATAATCTTCATTTCTAGATTCTCTTCCAAGCCTTTCTCTACTATCTTTCCTTTTTAGGCTGTAGCGCTCCCTCTAGTGTTTCCTGCAAAGCCAGTCTCTTGGTTACAAACTCTCTAAGTTTCTGTTTATCTGTGAATATTATAAATTCACCCTCATTTTTGAAAGACAATCTTGCCAGATATAAGATTCTTGGCTGGCAGTTTTTCTCTTGCAGTATCTTAAATATATCATGCCACTGACTTCTTGCCTCCATGGTTTCTGATGAGAAATCAGCACTTAATCTTATTGGGCATCCCTTGTGTATGATGAATCTCTTTTGCTGCTGTCAGGATTCTTCTTTGTCTTTGGCATTTGACATTTTGATTAGTATGTGTCTCAGAGTAGGTCTTTTCAGATTTATTCAGATGGGAGTATGGTGTGCTTCTTGGACATGGAAATCTATGACCTTCAATAGGATTGGGAAATGTTCTACCATTATTTCCTCAAATATTCTTTCTAGCCCCTTTCCCTTCTCTTCTCCTTCTGGGACACCCATGACACATATGGTTGCACATCTCTTGCCATCATTTAGTTCCCTGAGACACTCTTAAAATTTTTCCATTCTTTTCTTTTATATGTTCACCTTCAGAGGCCCTATCTTCAGCCCACTGATTCTTTCTTCTGCCTCTTCAAATTTGCTATTAAATGCCTCCAGTGTATTCCTGTTTCTTGGTATGGATTGTAATTTTTTTGTTGGTGTCTCAGCATCTGATTAGTTTTGTGCTACAGCCCCTCTTTGATACTTGGTTCAACTTAATTTGGTACTTTATAGTGGCTCGTGTTTAGCCAATCTGAATTTTTTGGCTCCTTTTCATTGGTTTCTTGCCCTTTCTCCCTTGCTGGTTGCAGAATAGGAGCTGAGGATGCAGTTGGTACTGTAAGCCATGGAGGCTGAAGCTTCCCACATTGCCCCAAGAACTGATGAAGCTTCTCCCACCTTTCTCCCCTGCCAGGGTTAGGGATGGAGCCATAGCTGCGTGCAGTAATCCAAGCTGGGCAGGCCAAGTCCATCTGTAGTTGCCCAGAGAGACAGATGAAGCTCCATGCCCCTTCCTCCCCTGCCTGGGGCAGGGATGGGGCCAAAGGTGTGGGCAGCAAACTAAGCCGTGAGAGTAAAAACTGACCACAGTTGCCCAAGTAGACTGATGAAGCACCAGTCTCCCTCCTCCCCTGACAGGTATGGGAACGGAGCCTCCTATGTGCCCAGAAATCTAGTCCATGCAGATCAAAAGCAGCTGCAGTTGCCTGGAGAGGCTGAGGGAGCACTGTCCCTCCTCCTGCTCTGTCAGGGGCAGGGGTGTAGCCACAGATGTGTCCAATAATCTAGTTCGTGTGGGCCAAAGCTAGCTGCAGTTGCCTGGAGAGGCTGAGGGAGCACTGTTCCTTCTGTGCTGTCAGGATCAGGGATGGATCCACAGGAGTGCACAACACTCTAGTCTGTGTGGACTGAAAGTGCCTGCTGTTGCCCAGAGAGGCTGGTGCAGGTCCCCTCAGCTTCCTCCCTGCCAGAGGTAGGGCTGGAGCACAGGGTAGGGCTGCAATCTGACCTGGGTGGAAAGAAGCCAGTCCCTCCCTTCACTGTGATTTTCAATCAGCTCTGCTTCCCCTCATGCTGGGAGCAGAGTAAAGTGGAGGCTACCGGCCTCTTTCCAACTCAGACAGATTCAAACTTTAGCTATTCTTAGGACTGGAGGTTAGCCAGCCAAATTTACTAACCAGTAGCTGAAATTGGTGCTGTCTCTTCCTCCCCCCCCCACCCCTTTTTGGGAAACGGAGCTTCCAACTCCAGCCAGGGAATAGCTTCCAAGGCAACTTGCGCCACCAGCAGGGAATGGACACTGGCCTCTACGGTGTGGAGGGCTCTACTCATGAATCTTCACTGCAGATGGGCAGCCTCCTCCTTCCTTTCTTCCAAGGATGTTGCAGGATCCTCTCCTGGTCTCCTGGGACCCCCTAACAGGTGCTTTAGATAGCTCTGGGTGATTACTAACTACACTGTAGGGCGAGCTGACTCCTGGGGTGCCTTACTCTGTCGCCATCTTGCCCCAACCTCCCAACATCATGTCTTAAGATTCACCCATGGTGTTGTGCATCGGTAGCTCATTCTTTCATCACTGCTTACAACTCCTTTAGGTAAGCCACAGCTTATTTTCCCACTGATGGACATTTGGGTTGTTTTCAGCTTTAGGTATTATGAACTAATCTGTGAACATTCTTGTTGATGCCTTTTGATGGAGAAAACCCTGCTGGGTATATACCCAGGACAGGAATTGCTGGGTCATAGTGTTTATATGTTTCCAAAGTGGTTGTACTAATTTATGGTTTTTGTGTGTTTTTTTAAAATAATTACTCCTTCCTGATCTTGTCTTTTCTGTGTTCATTTGATCAATGGAGACAAAGTCCTGGGTGCAGATTCTATTTAAATATCATGTCTTTGGGTTTTTAGGGCATTCTATTGATCAGAATTGATTAGATGACTATTCCCTATTAACTCCTGTCTAGAAACCAGCAATGTTCCTCTCTTGGGTCTTTCTTCTCTTTGTTTACCACCACAATTGACTCCTGTGCTGGAATCTGAAGGAGACGATGTGGGTCTTAGAATAAATAACCTCCCCTCCTTCCTCCACCCTTCAGGCTAGAACATTCCCAGGAGAAGAAGCTGGCCCAGGAGAGATTGGATCATGGTCTTCACTCTAGTGCCATGAAAGAGTTCTGGGAGCTTCAGATACTCACAGGTGAATTAAAAGTCTGCAAGAAGCTCTAGGCTCCAAAACTGGTGGGGGCAGTGGTGGAGAAAAGAGCAAGCTCCTTCTCTTTTGTTCTCACTCCTTGCCTTTTCTCCAGATTTTACGTGATTTATGCTATTGACTACTAATGTATAGTGTTTAGATAGTTTTAGACTGAGACTGTGTTGCAGACAGCTCAGCAACCTCAAGGGCACATGTGGAGCATTTTACAGGCTGTCCCAAACATCGATCCATTCATTAGAGGACCCAGGGCCCAGAGTTTGCTTCTCCTTGTGGCTCTCTTCTCTGACACATGACACATGACGTGGGGAAGTGAGGTTTCCCGTTACACGCTTGCTCTCTTGCAAAATCCCCCTCTCTCTTTCTTTCTCTCCTAAAACACCAGGTCACTGTCATTCTCCTCATTTCTTTCCTCTGGCCCTCCTTTTCCATCTCTGCTTCTTCTCCTCCCACCTCCTCTTGTTTGCCATACTCTTTTTTGGTCTTTTTTCCCCCATACTCTTTAGAGAAAACATCTCTGGACCCAGAACAGCCAAACTGGCTGGTGTGGAAAATAAATGAGGCTCCTGTGTCCTCTTGAGGTAGAGCCAAAGAACCTGTAGCCCCTTTAGAGGCAGCAAAGGAGATGACTAATGCTTTGTGCTTCACGAACTGAGAGCAGTCAAGGCTGTGCCAAAAGGAATCACAGACCTTCCACCCTGCCTCTCTGAGTTGGGGTCAGGGGTTGGACTCTTGGATGGGCTGAGGGCGAAAGCACTGAAAACTTAGGAAGAGGACAGGAGAGGACAAGTTATATCTTGGCTTGGATCCCTTGGCCCGGAGAGATGGGGGTCAGGTAGGCACAGTGGGACAGGAGGGGGCGCAGTGGAATCCTGGAGGATCACAGAGATCCTTGACCTGCCCTGAGGGGCTCTGAGTACAACCTGCAGGTCTGGGGTTGAGAACTGTGTCTATCCCCGCCTCATTTAATTCCTCCCATCAGCCATCAAGTCTACCTGCAGGCCACACAGGAACTGATCTCCAAATCTGCCACAGCAGGATTCTTCCCTTGCCCACCTGCCCCTTTGGCCTAAGGAGATTCACCATCAGCACTTTCCTTGTCTATGTAGATCAATAAGGCCCTTGGATATGACCTCAAGTTCAATTATAGCTTCAATTATGGAATAAAGAGGCCATTATTACACACCTCCTCTTATTTAAAACACTGGCTGGGGACTGGCACAGACTGGACCTGGGGGAAATCATCAGCCCACTAATTTGAAATCAATTTAAAGTGCATTTGCTTAATAGCATGAGCACCGTGAATTATCTATAAATTGTTAATTTAGTTGAATGTCACACCAGATTTTCATTTTATAAATTGCATTTTTGGGTTGCCAAATAACACTTGCTTGCTTTCTCTCTAAAACAAAGCTTCAAAACCCTTTCTTCCGATCTGAGCCTGCGCTCCTCCGCTACACACAAGACTTCCATGTTAGAAATAATTAGGGCAGGAAAGGGAAGCCGCAAAGAGCTGGCACACTGCGGTCTCTAGAGCCGATGACCCACCTGCGCCCGTGACAATCTGGGGAGGAGGATGAAGCCGAACAGTGGGCCCAGTAGCACCGACCCGCCTCTGCGCTAGCGCTGCCTGGCTCCGAGTGGGAGGTGGCCGTGCTCTCTTCTCCGCAGGTCACTGACTTTCTCTGGACCAGAAGACGAGAGCACATGCCCAAGCAGCAGCTTCCCAGGATCTGTGAGCTCAGCGTGGCTCAGAGCCTTTATATTTTCCACAGCAACTGCCATGGAAACGAGGCCCCAGGCTTACACGGCTTCCTCTTCACTGGGGCCGGGGCACCCTCAGACAGGAGCCAGCACTGGGGGGCCCTTGTGGGCAGGCAGGGACCCTCCACACCAAACCAGCTGGAGTCCATCAGCCTCGCCCTGAGCCAGTTTCCTGTGCTGGATGCGGGTGCCCAAACGTGAACGTGGACTCTGCCCTCAGAATAAGTGTCGGTGAATCAGCGCCGGCATTCATTGTGCCCAGACTTTGTGACCAGCTCTGTGCTCAGTGCATTATCAGCCTTGCCTTACTGAGTCCCCAGCTTGCGATACTGAGGGTTAGGTGACATCACTGGCCCCATTCCACAGCGGAAGTAACTGATGGTGGTAGATTGTTGGCCAATGGCCAGAGTGACTCCCCTTTACAACACGACCTTGCAGTGCCTCTCATCAAGAGTGAGAGCCCGTTTCCCACCATTGCTAATCAGCTGACCCACAGCTTATTTTGACAGTGGAATGCAGGAGGAGCAAAGTTCTGCCAGCTCCAAGCCCAGGCTTCAGGAACCCCGAGCACTTCCAAGGCTCCCCCCGAGACCCTTGCCGCTGCCCTGCGAACAAGCCTGGGCTCACCTGCTGGGGGACGAGAGACACGTGGTTCAGTGGCCCTGTCCCCCCAGCCCGACAGCCAGGCAAGCCTCCCCAAAGTCGAGCCAGCCAGCTGGCCCACAGCTGCCCGCAGACCCATGAAAGGCCCTACCGTGATCAGGAAAACCATCCAGAGGAGCCAGGCTTAATTGGTGACTCCACAGCATTGTGAGTGAAACAAATGGCGGTTGTTTTAAGCCACTAGGTTATTTATTTATTTATTTTTACATTCTGCGAAACTTGTTTTTTTCATTGCGGCATATCATACTTATAGCCTAAGCCACTAAGTTTTGAGGTGGTTTGTTACGCAGCCATAAATAACTGCTACACTGATGCTCATAGATGTTACGTGGCATGGACAAGGTGGCACAGCTGTAGGTGGGACCCAGGCAGCCTGATGGTCAGTTTACCACATCATGGATGTGTCCCAAGGGTATCAGGTTCTGTCAGGGTGTCCCCAGGACATGGGCCTCAGAAGGCTCTGGGTTCAGTGTTCCAGGGGACACAGTGGGAGAGGACTTGCCTCAGCTTCACCACTTGCTGGGAGATGCTGGGAGGAGTCACTTAGCCGGGCTGTGCCTCAGTTTCCTCCTCTGCCTGGCAGGGTCATGGTGAGGAACTGGTGAGATCCTGGATATGCTCGCCTCTTGTGGATTGCATGGTGCAGTGTGCATTTTAGGGAGTCTCTCTCCCTTTATTGGAATAATATTATCAATACTCTTTGTCCCCTTGGACACCCCTGTACCACCGAGGCTCTCCAGGGTCATTGCTCCCTGCACGGGCCTGGGTTCAAATCCCACCACTGGGTGAGGGGGGCGTGAGCCACTTCCTCCTTTGTAAAATGGGATCTACCTCCCTTCCAGGGGGGGAGGTGGGCCTGAAGTGAGCTCATGGACAGGGAGGGCCTGGCAAGTGGAGGGCCTTAGTTACATCTCTCCTCCCTCCCTCCCCACTTCCTCCCTCCTTCTGTCCCTGCTCCTGCGGGTTCTCACCAACAAGACATCAGCCCTGAAGGTGAACAGGCAGGCGGGAGAGTGGAGTGGCTGTCTGGGTTAGCCCAGTCGGAAGCTCTTCTCCCTCCCCTACCATCAGGTAGGCTTCTGCAGAAGAAAAGCCCCATTTGTCTACAGAAGAGGTGGGGCGGGGCGGGGAGGCCTGTGGGGAGTGAAAGGTGCTGTGCTGACTCCTTCCCCTGCAGTCAGGCAAGGCCAGGCCGTCCCCCTCTCCCCAGTTCCGATGAGATAATTCCCACTCCAAGATGGGCAGATTGAGGCTTGAAGGGGTAGAAAATTTATTCAGTCAATAAATATTTACAATGAAAATACTGTACGCCAGGAACTGGGACACCCAGTCTTTGCTTCGTGGAGAGCAGCTGGTGGGGGAGAGAGAGAGACAAAGAACAAGGCATTAAAAATACAGCACTCGGGAAGCACAAGACCTGGCGGGGAGCCACTGCAGGAACTGAAAGAAGTTAAGGAAGTTTGGCTAGGCTGAGGCCTGGGGTGTGAAGTGGAGTCAGAGGCAAGAGATGAAAACTAGAAAGTCGTCAGTGAGGTCCTAAAGGCTTCTGAAGGTTGTTAGAAGCAGCTTTATTCTGGAAGTGACGGGCGATGCTTTGGTCAGCTATTACTGTAATCAAGCTACATAAGCTTCCCCCAAACTCACTGGCTAAAACAACACTCTGAGCGGACGGCTGGCAGTAGCTGATGGGTGCTAGGACAGGCTGGGCTCGGCTCCAGGTTAAGACTGGGTCCAGCCTGTTCCATGTGTTTCCAACCTCCTGGGCCTGGGACCTCCTGGGGCCTCCTGGGAGCATGTTCGCACAGGGAGGCAGGTGCTCAAGAGGGCAGGTGCCCTTGGATAAGCACATTTCCAGCCTTTGCTCGCTCCCCTCCTGCCGACATCCCAGCAGCCAAAGCAAGTCACACGGCCAGGCCAGGCCCAACACCAGCCGGGCCGGAAAACGTGTTCTGCCCACAGCGGAAGCGGGAGGAGAGGGAGGAGTTCCTACTCACCGAAGGGTTTCCCAACTCCAAACACATAATGTTATCTGGAGTTGGAAGGAAACTGCTTCACAGCAAAGGCGATAGCAGTGATGACGTTTCAGCAGGTGCGCTCGGTATGCCTTACCTCATTTAAAACAGAACTGCCACGCACGATTTAACACGAGCAAACAGGTCCAGAGGGTAAGTGCCTTGCCCCAAATCACACAACTAATGGGAGCCGAATAAAGACACAAACCCCAATTTCTATGGCTACAGAGTGGCTGTGTAGCCTCGGGCGTCTTCATTACCCTGTGCTGCCTCCTTCCCAGTGTTTGCTCTGCCTGCTCAAATCCAAGGGGCAGGCAGAAGGCAGGCGGCAGGCGACATCCCACCCTGAATCTCTCCCGAGGTTCTGCTCGGAACTCTCTGGCTGCAGAGCAGCTGACCGTCCTGCTCGGAGAAGGTGGGCAGTGGGGCTGGCGCTGGCTTGGCCTCAGGCCGCTTCAGGGGGCGCGGGCCAATGCCCTCTCTGGGGGGCACTGTGTGCCTCTGCCCTCCGTCCTCATTGCTCTCCCTGCCTCCACTCCGCCCTCCTCCAGGCCACCCTCTGCCCCACAGCCAGAGTGAGCTCCCTAAGGAGCAAATGAAAGCCACGGCTCTCCTCTGCCTACATTAAAACCGTCTAGATCATACATTCCTGGGATCAAAAAAGTCCAAGCGTGTAAGAAGATTTTTAATAAGTCTCCATCCCGCAGCTGCCCCCCATCTGCCTAATCCCCCACCCCCAACCTAGGTAACCACTCTTCCGGTTTCTCTTAGTTTTTCTTGTGTTTCTTTTAGATTTCCTTTATGCATATACAAACAAAAATGAAAGTATATTCTCTCCCCCAGCCATTCTTTTCCTCATGAGGTAGCTTATTTTACATGCTGTTTGCAATTTTTAAAACATTTAATATATCTTGGTGATCCTTCCATAGTGACACACAGAAAGCGTCTTTGTTCTCTAGTCACATCTCTAAAGCGTCCTCTTGCCTGAATGGATGGACTGTAATTTATCTCATCAGTCCCCATACTGACCAACATTTAGGGGTGCCAGTCCTTTGCCATTCCAGAGAAGGCTGCAGTGAAAACCTCCACACTTTGTCAGTGTAAATTCATCTGCAGAAGAAAGTCCTAGAAGTGGGACTGCTGACTCAAAGGGATTGTGCGATTGTAATTTTGATGGTTACTGCAAATTACCCTCCATCACAGCAGAACCAGTTTACACTCCAACGAGAAATGGGTAAGAGAGCCTGTGTCCCAAAGTCTCACTAACAGAAAATCAAGCTTTCAGACTTTCACAGATTGGAAAGGCATAAAATGGTCTCCTGAGCTTCCACTGGGCCCCCGTCCCAGGATAAAGCCTGGGCTCTTTGGGCAGGCTTGAGCGTGGACACGGCCCTGGACTTTCTCCAGGGCTTCTTGTCAGGTGGGCTGGTAGACGCGGACACAGCTCCCCACGGCGTGCGTGAGCTATCATGGGACTCAATGCTACAGCAAAGTGCTGTGAGAGAGAAGAGAAAAGACTTCATGGAGGAGGCAGCATCTGAGCTGAGCCTCGAAGTGCAGGTCAGACTATGACAGGTGTCACTAGGGGAAAGGGGAGGGGGACATGAAGACATAGACCAGAATGGGGAGGGGGAATGGATGGGGAAGGGAGACCACTGGGTGCCTGGAGGACCAAGGAGAGGAGACTGGAAGGGGTTGAGGCCAGGTCACCAAGGGCCTAGGACGTTGTGAGAAAGAGTTGGGGCTTTAACTGGTAAATGACAGGAAACAGTGAAGCCTTTGCAAGGGTATGTGGGGTGGGGGAAGGAGATGGTTTGGTTGGGACTCTTGATTTCAAGTGAAAGAAAACCTTATTTAAAGTGGCTTAAGGAAAAAGGGAATTGATTGGCTTGTGTAAGTAAAAATCCCAGGGTAAACAGATTCAGGCATGGCTGGATCTAGGGGCTTAGGTGATGTCATCAGAAATCTACCTTTCTCCCTCGGCTCTGCACGCCTCTGTTTTGGCCTTCTTCCCAGGCTTTCCTCCTACAGCTTAGACATTTCAGCCAAAATAGAGTGCGTTTTCCCCAATAATTCCAGCACAGAGTCCGCAGGAGGACACTCACTGGACCGATTGGGTCAGGCGTCCATCCCTCAACCAATTGCTATGACTAGGAAGAGGGAGTACCCTGCTGGCCAGACCCAAGTCTTGTGCCCACACACCTGGAGGAGGTGTATATGGGGGGGGCATGGCCACTGCTTCACCTGCATCACACGACTGGGGAGGAGGACGGTCCTTAAAGAAAAATCAGGATGCAGAGACCAGAAGAAAGACGAATGGGCTTGTGGGGGGACATTATAAAGGCGGGTGAAGCCAGAGGTAGGGAAAGCAAATAGGAGGCCGGATAAAGTCGAGGAAGAGAGGGTGAGGCCTCCCTGCCTGGGAGCTGGAAAAGGCTCCCTTGGAGCTCCTCCCCAGGAGTGGTGTGGGGGCTGAGCGCCCCGTGGCCGGGAGGTGCCCTCCACGTGCTGCTGCACCCTGATCCCGAGGCTGGAGGGCAGGGCTGGGCAAAAGCCTCGGGCCCTGACACCCACCCAACCTCCGGGGCCCCTGCTGCTGTGCTCACTGTGACTGGCTCCCTGAGCCTGGCGTTTCACGGGACTCCGAGACTTGAACGCCAAAGGCGCTGGGATTTATGCTGCCAGGGCGGGAGTGGGCTCTGCTCTGAACGCCTCTGGGTGCCCCGGGCGGGGAAGGACATTAGTTCTTCCTTGGCAGCTCTCTCTGCAGGGACCACGCTGGTCTGAGCCCTGTGCACAAGAATGCCCCATGGGCTTTGCTTGTCCTTCTCTGGGTTCACAGGTGGGGGTGGTGGGGGTGTCTGGGTCCCCTACTAGGAGTGCCAAGCTTCTGAGATGGCCAGGTGTTTCTCTGCCTGCTGCCCTGCAAAGGCGCCAGCCTCTGGCCCCTGTAAGACGCGATGAATCGCCTGTTTAATGCCTTCAAGTCAGCCTGCGGGGGGCTGGCCTTTTGCTGCAAGAGGGCCAGTGTCTGGCGAGAATCAATAGCAAGGAAAGCCGTCCTCATCCTTTAAATCCCAGTGCAAAAGCCGCTTCCCCAGGGAGCCCTCTGCCGGCTCTGCCGCGTGGCTCTGCGTCCCGACCCCGCACTGAGGCCCCCACCCCCGGCCCTCTGATTGGCGGCCACCTCCTCCAGCAGTGGATTCCTTAAGGTTCTTTTCCCACTCGACGTAAGGTCTGTGAGGTCAGGGTCCGGGTCCAATTCTATGACCTGAAACAGTGTCGTGCTCACTAAGCAGTCACTGACCGAATGACGGGACAGCCCACAGCTCCAAGGGCAAGCGTGGCTGGTCGGGCGTGGGCAGTGAGAACCAGGGGTGCACAGGAGAGGGATGAGCTGTGATGGCGGGCACTGGGGGCACCAGGACTCAAATCCTGGCACTGCTGCAGTAGGAGGAATCAGAGCCCTGGACGGGATTTTATCCCCTGCCCCACTTTAATTAGGTTGAGGTTCAGGTATGTTTGTTGACTGGCTCAAGATCTCCCAGACAGGGCTGGAGCTCCCCTTTCCTCTCAATGTAACACGCAGGCGGGTGGCTGCAGCTTGGGGTGAGCCTGGCCTCAGCTTGCCTGCAGCTGGCGGCTCCTCGTCGCATGCTGGAAGGTGAGCGGGGAGGCCACACAGGCTCAGGAGTCCTTGGTCCCAGTGGTGTGGGTAATCTCAGCTTGGCCACTCACAAGCTGTGTGACCTCGGGCCAGTTACATCACGTCTCTGGGCTTTCATTTCCTTAGCAATGAAACAGGACAAACTACCGCCTCTCTGAGAGCTGCAGTGAGGATTCCTGAGTATGCGTGCAGAGGTCCTGGGACACGGTAGGCACTCCAGAAGAGCCAGCTCTCAGCCTCCGAGGGGAAAGGACAAGCAGGGCCTCAGGGGACCTCTGCAGGTGATAGGGACCCCTCTCCCCCGGCTCAGCTCATGCCCTCTGTCCCCCTCCCTGCAATGCCCTGTCACTGCAGCCGGCTGAATGCCCACAATCACAGACCCCAGGTTAACTGCCGTGCCCAAGCTAATGAAGAGTGTCTCATTAACTTTGGGCAAAAGCTCATTAAGACTGTGAGCTGTGCATAGCAGCAAATGAAGGTCAAGGGTCTTTTCACAGAGTTAGTGGCTCCAGGACCCTGTGGCACCAATACTCACTAACAAGATGAAAGGGACTTTATTTGTAGGCAAGTAGGCAGCCAGTTGTGTGGCCAGAAGGTCCCTGGGCTCCCAAAGAACCACCCACATCCTTCCCCCTGCAGGGTGCTCCACACTCCCCGCTTCCCTCTCTGGGCCCTGGGGCGCTTCTCTGTGAAACAAGCCAGCTCGCCGGAGAGTGATGAGGGCCACCAGAGTTGCACAGAGGTGGGGGGGCCTGGCTGCCTTGGACACGGCGACAGTGACCACGGCTCCTCCTCCACCTTCTGTACTAGCAGCTGTGGATAGGCCTCAACCCGCCCACACCCCCGCTGTCCCCACACTCTGCAAAGATGGAGGCCAGAGGGGAGGAGGAGAGGCTGTTTCTTAAAAACAAGGAAATGGGCCAAGTGAGGTTTTCTTTACAAGTGGGCATGCAAATTATATGTAAATGACTCCCCTCCACATTAAAACTAGGTTATCGGGAGGGTCTCAGGGCAAGGACTTGGAGGTGCCAGGCCTGTTTTAAGCATCTTCTGGGGTGCCTTGCTAATTTGCCAGCTCCCTCTCCTCTCCCTTCCCCTGCTGCCTGCACCCCCATAACCCTGCCCCAGTCCTTCCAAAGTGAGTCATTTTGAAGCCCCTGGCAGGTCAACCCCACAGAGGTGGCCTCCCCGACAGGGTGCCGGAAGCCCTGGGTCAGAGCCGGGCTTGAACCTCCCTTCAGCAGCTTTGCAGTTGTGAGGCCCTGAGCACACCCTGCCCTGCAGCCCCACCCTCCTTCCTGGCCTCTGAGGGCTCAGGCTTCACAGATGCTGATTGGAAAATGCTTAGGTAGGACACTGTATCAATACAGGAGTTTTCATTCCCTATTTTTAAGAACAGGCCTCTTGGCCTTGACTGCTGATCCTAAAACTGTCACCACCCTTGTTAGACATGTACCCAGCGGCCAAGCACCTTGACGGTGGATGCTGGCTGGGTAGAAAGCCTGGATCCCCCACTACCAGCTGCCGGCCTGGGCCAGTCACCTCATCTCTCTGAGCCTCAGCTTCCCCACGTGCAAAACAGGGATGGACAACCTATTCCTTAAAAAGAAATGAGGGGAGCAGGTGTAGCTCAGTGGTTTGAGCACCTGAATCCCGTGTACAAGGTCCCGGGTTCATTCCCTGGTACCTCCTACTCCTAAAAAAAAAAAAAAAAAAAAGCTGAAAGTGGATTCTGCAAAGAACATCTGGCACCGGAAATGCTATGTGCCACCTGCTACCACTAATTGCTGGGTTGAAGCCTGTCTTCTCCATAGATGGTATTCCAAGGTCTGACACTACCTTGGCAGGTGCTTACTGAGCACCTACTCCGTGCCAGGCGGGCACTGGGGGCAGGGACACAGTGGCACTGCTCACAGGTGACCAAGTGAACTGGCCAGGAGACCCCCTTGATTTCTTCCCCGCCTCTGGGCCTGCCATGGTCCCAGCTCAGCCCATGTCCAGCTCAATAAAGCCCAGGGGCCAGGTCTGCTCCCAAGAAAAAGTCAGTGCCCAGCACAAGGCCAGGCACACAGCAAGTGCCAAAGGTGCCCCAGCCGTAGGGCCAGGCGAGCCCCTTATGGAAAGGGATGTCTATGGAGCCCTGCCTCCCACAGAGCTACCCTGGAGGGGTCCTGACCTCACACAGGGTCCACAGACCCCCCCCATGGCTGTGTTCCCAGGAGGTCAGGCAGTCTCCACCCCACTGCCACCTCTTTCCAGGCCCCGCCCCACCCTTTGTGCCAGGTTCTGGCTGGGCAGCATGCCAACACTTGGTTGTTTCAACTTTAAGAACATGACAGAGCCAGTGATGCTTCAAATGCTTGTGTTAATGGCGGTGGCTGCAGTTTCATGTCACCTGCAGAGGAACCATCTGCTGTGAGCAGGTGGCAGGCACAGCCAGCTCCTCCCCAGGGAAGTCCGGGCACCGCAAAACCACCTCCAGAGCCAGGTGGGGGCAATGGGGGCTCAGATCTTTGAGGAGGGTCTTTGAAGAGCCCTTGTGGCTGGGGCCGGGGGCAGGACATGCAGACCCCAGGCCAGGTCCCTCTGTCCTTTCTGGTCAGGACTGAAAGGACCAGGAGGGCAAAAGGACCGTCCAGCACTGGCCACCATAAAGCTGAAGGGAAGAGTGGGGGGGCGAGGGCTGGGGGCCCCTGCCCTGAACCCACTGTGCTCTTCCTGCAAAGTCCCTGGGAGCTCCAGGGCTTGGGAGGCGGCTTGTACCCAGAAGCCCTGGCTTGGCCATTGGCCCAGCTCTAGGTCACGCCATTGCCTCCTGGTGCCTCGGTTTCCCCATCTGTAGAGTGGGGCCCCTGTAACACCCACACCAGAAGGCGGCTTGAGCACTGAGGCAGTGTGAATGCTTTGCAAACAGGGAAGCCCTCTGGGGGCAGGGGAGGGCTGGCCTCTTCTGCGGATGCCACAGCCCAGCAGCCGGCATCACCACCCCGACCTGGATTCACACTGGAAGCATCAGCTCCCACATCGGGCTGCACGGTGCCTCCCAGCCCAGGCCTGGGAAAGACGGAGCTGGAGCCGAGCTGGGCAGTGAGGGGCTGGGGACTGAGCTCCTCATCCCACCAGCTGGACCAAAGGTGTGTGGGGGTCAGGGCCCAGGCGCCAGGGCTATACGGAGGTCCCGGTGGGCAGGGGGATCTTGTAGCCACTCCACAGGAGCAGGAGGCAGGCGGCCAGCCCCAGGGCCACCGCCAGGAGCACGGCGCCCAGGGCCTTGAGGAAGGAAGTCCGGGTCCGGGTGAAGGAGCTGGGAGCCATGATGCCGAGCAGTGCGGTGCTAACCGTCAGCGTGTACAGAATGGAGATGCCCGTGTTGAGTGCGACGATCTTGCCGAATTTGGCAAACGGGGCGATAATGCAGAAGAAGAGGGGCACGGTGGCAATGACCGTGGTAAGGGCACTGGAGACGATGGCCACGCCCACATGCCGCACGGCCTCCAGCGTCCGCCACTGGCGCTGCGAATGGGGATCCTGGGTGTGGGGTGAGAGCGCCAGCTGGGGGACCCGGCACCTGACATGCCAGCAGGACCCCCCTGCCCAGGACGAGCACACACAGCCCCTCCCAAGGCCAGCCCTGCCCGGGAGGCCCCCTATGCCTCCCCCACGAATGTGTGAACAGGCTCAGAGATGGCACCAACTGCCCAGGGCTGCTGAGAAGAGGAACTGGCTAGTAAGAGGGTGCGTGGTGCAGTCAGAGCTACTTAAAGGCCATGACGACAATGGTGACTTACACAGCAGGTCTTCATGACAGGGAGCCCTGATCTGAACTTTGTTCTTTTAACCAAAAGCAGCTAAATATGTAACTGATTTAAATTTTACACACTATGCGTGTTTGCACAGTAATACAACTCCAAACTTCAGGGGGAAGTCTTTCCCAGACTCGGGGCTGCTTGAGGCACTGAGTATATGAGTGTGTCCTCCCCAAGTCCCAAAAGGGGGCCGTGGCCTCGGGGTCCTGACTCCAACGGCCCACCCTGCCCCCCAGGCTGGAGAATGAGACAGACTCGGGGGGCGGGGGGCAGCAGGAAGGGGCCCTGGGCGCCGTCTGGTCCAGCTCCTTCATGGCTCACTTGGGGGGGCTGGGGCTGGGGCTGGGGCGGCACCCAAGGTCCCACTATGTTCTGCAGCTGAGCAGGCCTTAAAGTTGGGAGTGCCTTAGGGGCTTGGAAACAAGCCCTGTGGAACCGTGGCTCCAAGACCATGTCCTGGTTGGGGACTGGTGTGGGGGTGTCCAGCTGTGCTTGGGGTTCCTAAGCTGCACCGAGGACTTGAGGGAACAGGCAGGCAGGGTGCTCACCTCGGCCTGATGGGGGGGCAGGTTCTCTCCGGCCAGCAGGTAGCCTTCGACCAGGTGGACACAGTAGTCCACGGAGGAGCCGACGAGGATGGACAGGGAGATGGCTTCCACAGCGCCCATCTCCCAGCCGCTCCAGTACATGATGGTCACCACAAGGCACACGATGCCTGTAAGGTGGCGGGAAGCAGAGAGCAGGGTGGGTCGCCTCCTGGGGGTGGGGGTGAGTTCAGAGGGCCCCTGGGGAAGTCAGGAGTAGAGCCCCACCTCTGGTGACAGGACGGACTGAGGAGGGCCAAGACAGGGGAGGGGAGCCCCAGGGGAGAGAGGGGTATGCAACACTGCAAGCTGGAAGCTACCTCCCTGCTGGCTCCCCTCGGGGAGCAAAGCCTTGCAAAGGCAGAGAACAGTCCTGGGCAGAGGCCTTTTTGCCTCGGAGAGGGGTGGTGGTCACGGAAGGCTTCCCGGAGGAGAAGTCCTGTTCCCACCCTCACTGGCGTGACGTGCCCTCCTGCCACCTACCCAAGATGCTCAGGAGCACGGGCAGCAGGAGCAGGATGTGGGTGGTGAACACGGCCACCGCAGCCACGCAGATGAGCAGGGAGAGGACCAGCCCGTAGAGGGCACTCTGCACCCCTAGGTGGTGAGAAGAGGGGCCCTCAGCAGAGCTGCGGGGCGCACTGCTACTCCTCCCTGGGGCCCCCAGTTCTGTGGCCCTCTGGGTAAGCCCCCTGACCACTCTGTGCACGGGGCTAATTCCTGTACCTGCTAGGCCCCGTCTGGTTGACAAGAATGCAGGTCAAGGCCTTGGCACAGGGCCAGCCACCTAGAGGCACCCCGTAGATGACAGCTGCTCTAAGGACCTCTGTCAGAACCGTTCAGGCAGCCAAATTCAAGATGAAAGAACGTGGCTGGGTACCCCGGAGCAGGTGTTCCTGGGTCGTCCTGGTTTCTCTGGGGCCCTTGGCAACAAGGTTGAGGAGGCAACAAGAGGGCTGGCCCTGCCCTCTGTCCCCGGTTTTGTCCCCCTGCATTGATAACTGCCTGCCCTGCCCCGGGCCCCAGGGCCCCCAGAGTAAGGGCTGGGGGCACACTGGCCTATGATCTCCATGAAGATCTGCTTCCAGTGCTCGCATGTCTGGAAGCCGCGGCGCAGAGCTGAGCCCTCAGGGACCATCTGCAGCTCCTGCTGCAGGAAGCTCTCCCAACGCAGGTAGTCCGAGTAGGTCTGGAACGAAGACTTGCCCTTGTACGTGGTCTGTGGGGGACATGAGCCCGTGAAGCAGGCAGGGAGGGGCCGTGGCCTGTCCACCATGCCCAGGGAACGGCTGGTCTGTTCTGCAGCGGGTCCAGCCAGCCCTTAGCCACCCGCAAATGCAGTGTGTGACATGTGAGTGGGTGTGATGGATAACCGGATCCCCAACCACCTCCCATCAGCCTTTGGGCACATTGCGCGATGCTTGCGGCAGCAGCTGATCCAGATGCAGCCCATATCCCTGTCCCTCGCCCATGGAACCACGCTCAAGTTCCCTGAACCTCCATGCTCACGCCCCATCCTCTGCACGTGCTACATGCTCTGCCTGCACAACCGACTCCTGCACATCCTTCAAGGCTTGCCAGGGTGTGGCCTTCTCCAGGTAGCCGTCCTTGACACCCAAGTAGGGCCTCCCTGGGCTCTCTAAGCCCTGGGTGCTCCCACATTATAGCTCTTATGCTGGGTATTGACTACCTGGCGGCCTGCCTGTCTCCTGGCTGGACTGCAAGTCCATGAGTGCAGGGGGCAGCCTGTCTCAATGCCCACCCTGGAGGGTGCCCAGGGAACGGTGATCAAAGTGGCATTCACCCTGCTCTGGAACTTTTATACCTGGCATCTCACTTACCCAGTTCTGCCTTCTGTCTATGAGTGTGTGTGTGTGTGTGGGGGGTCAGCTTGGAAGGAGCTTACTGAGGGTTTGGGGGTGGTTTCTGGGACCCTCCTACTTGATGGCCAGTGGACTTGTTGCCTGTGCAGTAAGTGCCACAGGGGGTGGGAAGGAAGGCATTATTCTTACTCCCCGATGCTGCCACGTGTCAGCTCATTGTTTCTTCTCAACAACTGCCAGAAGGAGGGCAGAGATCTTCAACCCTAGTTTACAGATGCACACCTTGAGGCCAGAGGGGATGCGGGGCTTGCTCAAAGAGCACAGCAGCACAGCCAGGACTGGGGGTCTCTGCCGGGAGGCAGCAGGGGTCCACCTGCCAAGGCTCTCAGGGCCAGGCGGTGCAGCTTCCTTCGGCAGAGCCCGGTGAGTGTCAGGAGGTGACTGGCATCATGTGGTGTGTGGCGCTCCCCTCCCCTCGCCTGGCCACCCTGGGGAAAGCCCCACACTGGGGTCTGTGATGAGAACCCAGGAGGCCCAGGGACCAACGACAGCGTCCTTGGCTTTTACCAGCTGCTAGAGTCCAGAGGCTGCAAAACACGGAGGCTGAGGCCAGTGGGGGACCAGTGGGGGGACACTGGCAGGGGGGGGCCGGGAGAGACTTGCTCCGCGGCCAGTTCAATCTGGCTTAGCCCTTGGTGCTGATGCGCTCTAACTGTGACCTGGGCCTCGGTGCCCCTCTGAACAGCAGGCCTCTGATCTGTGGCTAGGGTGGGGGTCTGAGGGGACAGGCATGGGGGAGCACCGTGCACGGCCCCCCACCCGGGCCGCTAGGGCTCACCGACTCGAAGGCCATGGACACCCAGTGCACGCGGCCCTCCTGGACGCCCACGGCGCCGTGGGACAGCTGCCCCGGGAGCAGGTTGGGCTCGGGCAGCTCCTTGCACTCGGGGTGCAACATCTGCAGGAAGGCGGAGATGCTGTAGCCTGCGGGGAGGAGGAGGTGCGGGTGGGGCGCGGGGCAGGGGGGCGGCTCCTCACACCGTCCACTCGTCCCCACCACATCAGCTGTCGGCTTCGTGTGTGAGTGGGGGGCACACGCCCTTCCTCCCCCACCTCCCAGATTTAAAGTGTGTGTGGCCACTGCCGATGTCATTGTGAAAGACCTACGACTCCCATTTGTCCTCAGGGTCAAAAATGACATCTTGTGCCCTTTCAGGGAGCCCCGGCGGGACCTCACCCAGGTTATCTGGGGGCCAGGCCTGCCCTGGCCCCGATTTTGGAAAAGCTACTCCTGCAGCTGTTGACGAGCAGGTGACCACCCCCATGCGGCCCTGCACCAATCCCCGTTCATGCACAGCCCGCTCTCGTGGTGGGTATCCGCACCCACGCCCGCCCCTGCCCTGCACCTGTGTGGACAATGGAGCAAAGACACACGTCTGCAGCCACCTACGTGCCAGGCACCCACAGGCTGCAGGTCTGTCCACACTGGGCTGCGGCCTCCCCACGTCGCCTCCCTCCTGAGAAATGGGCTTCTCCCCTCCCCCAGGGGGACAGGGCCCAGGCCCAACACACCTGAGGGCAGACACTGGGCCCCGCCCGGCTTCACCAGTTCCCTGTTCCCCGCGATGGCTTTGCAGAGGCGACACAGGTGCCCAATTTCTTTGAAGAGGTCAAAGCTGCTGTCGTAGATGACGCTGCCCTTTCCCAAGAAGAAACAAGCCGGCCCAGGCCGCTCAATGAGATGGGGACTCAATCCTGGGCCCCGCCCCCACCAGCATCTTCTGCTCCCATCACTTCTCACCCCCGCTCTGAGCTGCTCAGTCTTCCCCACACACTGTCACCTGGACTGTCTGCTCTTGTCCCCCTCCCATCAGCCAAATGCTTCCTGTTCTCCAGTGTCTCCCCCCCACCCCAAAAGTCTAAGGCTCATGCCATCTGGATCGACAGACACAGCCCGACCCCACCTCAGCCCCTAATCATGGCTGGTCTGCGATTCCTCTACACCCAGCTAGACGACTTCTAGAGGAAGTAGGGATGGCTTGGCTGCCTGTGTCCACCAGGCCTTCCTACCAAATCCCAGGCACCCCTGTCCCAGTCACTGAGGACACAGCTCTTCTCCCTTCTAAAGCCAGCGCAGGACCCAAGGACGCGGAACAGGGCAGGAGGCCAGAGCACAAAGCACTGGAACCAAAGCACGCAGCAGAGGCTGTGGACACAGACCAGGGAGGGTGGGAGGGGGCAGACGAGGGGCCACACACCTGTGGTTCCCACATCTCTGCTTCAGTCCCTAGTGTGAGGGGCAGGCAGACCGGGCCCACAGATATACCCAGATTCCTGGGTGATTCTCAGAGGTCAACCCCGCTCAAGAAACATGGGGCCCCCAACGGTCCCTGCCTGGGCTAGGGGATTAGTCCAGGGGCCAGGAGAAGGTGCAAGGAGTTAGCTGGTGGGCTGGGGCTGGCCCTGGTTTGAAAGTCTTGCCCAAAGTGGGCCTTCGTACCGGGTCCCCAAGGACGTGGTTGTCTGCCTGGCGGGTGCGGTTGATGCCTGTGATGCCAAAGACCACGAAGACCATGGCCCCTGTGTCCACCAGGGGCCTCACTGCTGGCTTCCCACAGCCCGTGTTCACGCAGGGGTTGAAGCCAAAGGTGGCTGAGAGGCGAGACTTGGGCGCTGCAGAGAGGGAGCCGATGCTGTCAGGGAAGGCAGGGGCCCCAGCTCCCTGAGCCCCACCCCTGCAGTGCTCCCCGCAGGTACCTTTCTCACTGGGCACGTAGAAGAAGCCTTTGGTGGGCCCGTCAGGGTAGGAGCTGAGCAGGCAGCCGGGAGGTGCCACACACATGCGCCCGTGGAAGGGGGGCTTGTGGGACTGGGCAAAGTACAGTTTCCTGTGGAGGGACGGAAGGCTGGGGCTGAGGCTGGGTGGGCTGGGAGGCAACAGGGCGGGTGAGGCAACCATGGCTGCCCACAGGGACCTGGGAGGGTGCAGGGGATGGATGGGGCTAGGTGAAGTGCCCAGGGCTCAGGCCTGGAGTTTGGTCCTGGCAAGGCCTTCCCCTCTCTGGGTCTCGGCTTCCCGTCTGTGGCATGGGGGCCAGAGGAGACCAGCAGACTTCACTGTCTTCCAGAGGGCCTAAGAGTTCAGGGAGAGGCCCCAGGTCAGTCTTGCAGAGTCCCTGCTCAAGAGGTCCCAGCCTCATCTCAACCTGAACAGCCAGGGAGCCTCAAGATTCTGTATGAAGCAAGGGTTCTACGGCCAAACAGCTTGCTAACCACTGGACTTGATGGAGCTCAAGGTTACTACTAGAATGTTCTAAGCTCACCCAGGCAGTCTGACCCCTGGTCCCTCTGTGTGTGTGCAGAGGGAGCCCAGCCCCAGGCTCAGGAAAGGGCAAGCAGAGGTGCCCTCCCCACGCAGCCCCCAAATCAAGGAGCCCAAGCTGCAAAGGGCCCAGTGAGAGCCGGCTTGACCACACTGCACCCCTCCACCCCAAGCCAAGTCCAGCTTCATGTGGGTGCTTGAGACCCTGAGGCCAGTTTCTGTCAGAGGCCATAGCCCCCCGTCCCCCGCCATGGCATCAGTGCAGGACCCAGCACTGCTCCCCTACTCCCAACCACCCTGGTCCCTGGGCCACTCCCCTCAGAGCGCACGTCACTGTCACGCCATTGCTGTTTCCTGGTGAGCTGTCCCTTGCTGGGCGGCCCAAAGGCAGGAGCCCCCTCTGCTTTGTTCACTGCTGGATGCCCAGCACTAGCACAGTGCCAGGGAAACAGTCAGTGCTCAATGTTTGTTAAAAGAATGAACGGATGAAAGAGTATACACAACCTCTACGGATAAACGAATGGGGGGCCATGTTTGGAATGTGGGGAATAAAATCTGGAGAAAGATGCCCCCGCTGGCTCGGAGACCCTGTCAAGTCAGCTCCTCATTCATTAACTACCTTGGGCACCCTTACTTCATTCCGCGCATTAGGCAGGCGTCCAGTGGGTAAGAACAACAGACGTGGCCCCTCCCCTTGTCAACCTTACAGTCTAAGGGGCAGGGTTTAAATAAGTGTTTTCAGGATCAACGATATAATCCAAGTGCAGCTAAATGCCTTGGACAGGAAGTGAGGGTGCTCATCGCCGTCAGCAGGTGTTTCCTGAGCACCTGCATCATGCCAGGCACCATGCTGGGGGCTGGGGACATGGCGTCGCCCAAAACTGCCAAGGTCCCCACTGCAAGAGGCATCCGTGGTCCTGGGGGAAGACAGATGTGATTTCAGATGCGATGGGGTGAGGTGTGGGCAGACTGGGTGTCGTTATTTTGGGGCTTCTGGCCAGGGACAACCTCTCCAAGAAGGTGACGTGTGAGCAGAGACCTGGAGCCTGAGAAGAAGCCAGCACACGAGTGGCTGGGAGAGCGCATCCGCGGCAGAGAGAAGGGCAAAGGCCAAGGCCTGAGGCGGAAGCATGCTTGAGGGAGAGCGAGATGGCCGCTATGGCCACCACGGAGTCGTCAAGCGGGAGAGTGGCAGCTGGCGGGTGGGGGAGCAGATCACGGGCCTGTCCTCTTTGCCAGTGTCCCCCACTCTCCAGCCCTGGGCAGAGAACTATCAGAACAGGTGTGTGGAGGTGAGTACGGGCTTCTTCAAGGCACCTGCAGGCCTCTCTCATGAGAGAGAGAGAGGAGAGGACCAATGAACGGGCTGGGCTGGTGGAAACCGGCTTATCTGCAAGGCTCTGTTACCGGGTGTGCTGCTGCTCCTTGGCAGCCACGAAGAAGCTGAAGTCGAACTTCCAGCCCCGCTTGGCGTCACAGGCCAAGGTCGTCACCATCCACTTGCGGAAGGGGCTCGCCGCCTGGAGCAGCCCTACTGTAGACATACAAGCGGTCAGCTTCCTGGTGAAGTTACCAAAAGGCGCTCTATACACCTAAGCAGTGGATTGACAGAGACAAGACACGTGACTCGGGGAGGCGGCCTCGGCCGGGCCGGCCTCAGGCTCCATCCCCACCCTTCCTTGCGGGATCCCCATCCTCCCAGCCCACAGAAGGCCTGGGTGCAAGCTTAGAGTGGGCAAGTCTGTCCTCTTTCTGAGCCTCATTCTTTCCTTCAACAAATGCTCCTTGAGCGTCTCTTCTGCGGCAGGCTTGGGGCCCGGCTCTGAGGGTCCAGCAGTGAAAAGCTGACAAGTGAGAGTCCTGCCCTCCTGGAGCTGACAACTGCGATGCCTCACGTTCTGGTAAGGGCCATGAATTACTTAACTAGGATGATGAGACAGGTGAATGGGTGTGGGGGTCAAGCAGCACAGGGCTCTCTGCTGAGCCCTGGATGAGGACGAGGGAGCCGGCCGTGCCCTGAGCTGAAGAAAGCCTTCCAGGGGGTGGAACAGCACATGCGGAGGCTCCGTGTCAGCAAAGGCCGCAGAGGGCCTCGCACAAATAACAGGAGTCAACCTGACTGTGCTCTGGTTACCTGGTTAAGGAAATGCAGACGACCCCTGTGAGGGAAAAGCTGGAAGCCTGGGGCAGCCCTCAGAGACCCTTTTCTGGGGTGGGAGCAGCTGTCAATTGCTACCAGTTCACTGAGCACTTTCTAGGTCCTGGATGTCACCCATGGAGCCGGCCTGACCACACCTGCCTCCCAACAACTCTGGCTGGTGCTTCTCATAGTCCCACTTTACAGCTGAGAAAACCGAGGCTCAGAGAGATGAAGTCATCTGCCCAAAGATACACAGCTTAGAAATGGCAGAGCTGGGACTGGAACCCAGTCCTTGCCTCTGTGGCAGGGCCCTGGGACGGGTCTGTTGGTGTGAGGTGGGGTCTCACCTGCCTGCAGCAGCTCCATCCTCACAGACCCTGTCTCCCCCACCCAACACGGCCCAGGACCCACCCACGTAGCATAGAGCACCCCCCCGTAATGGGGTTCACTTCACGACAGCCCAGCTCACCTGGAAGGAGGACACCTCCCCATCCCCGGGGTACACGGTCTGCCAAGGGGCAGGCAGGCTGGCATTGAGGGAGAACCTGTAGATAGCCGGGTGGCCCTTACTCTTCACCTTGGAGACGTACACGGTGCCCAGGGAGTCTAGGGGACAAACAAGGGGTGAAGGAGGGACTGCAGCAGCACAGCCTCAGGTCTGCTGTCTGAGGAGCTGAGCCCTGACTTTGGCTCATCTTGGAATGCTGGAATCCACACTCTCTACCAGACCCGGCACCTGGTGATGACAGTGGGGGAGCTGGTGGTAGTCGCTAGGATGGGGTGGTGGCGAGGATGGAGGGAGGGAGTGATGGCAGTGGTGGTGAAGACACACCGTGATGGACAGTAATGCCAGCGATGGGGACAATGGTGTGCATGGTGGGGTTGGGGCCGGTAATGACAATGGTGGGACAGAGGTGGTGACAATGGCCACAGGGCAACAGTACATAAAGAACTGCTGAACCTGCCCCTGCATTTCTTTGAGGGAGATCCTGGCAGGGATGAGCCCCCCTCCCCAGGATGCTCAGAATGGACCGGGCATGCAGGATGGGTTCGTGGAACCCTGGAGGTGAGGCTGGAGGGTGCAGGCAGGGGGTCCCACTGTCTGGCCCAGGAGAGCCAGTGGGACGGCAGGCTGGGACCCTGCTTTCACTCTGAGATTACTCCCCCATCTCCTATCCACTCACCCAACAGGCTCGTCCTCTGAGGGGAACCACAGAAAGAATTTAATCTGCTCCCCCTACCGAGCCCCACACCCTAGCACCAAGGATTTCCCAACCACCCCCAGACCCTGTCAGACCTCATTCCCCACTGACCCTGCTGGGTGGCCTCGGGCCGGATGGCCCAGGGAACGCCTGAGCCTCGCTTCTTCTTCTCCAGGGATGTCCGGATGTTGCTCTGCAGGCTGTGGGGCTTCTCCTGGAACAGACCTACCCCCCACGGCGCATCAAGGAGGGCCTCCGAGGGCGGGGGAGCCAGGAAGGGGGATGGACAGAAGCTGGGATCTGTGACAGCCCCAGGAACAAGGGCACTGGTCCCCAGGACTCTCCGCCTGGGTCAGGACTGGGGTCTGCAAGAAACTAGACAGAACCGAAGAAGTATCAAGTCCTGAATGTACAGGAATCCTAAGCCAAAAGAAAGGCACCTTCCACCCCCACCCAGAGAAAGGCCCTCTGTAGCTTGCCCGCTCATCCTCTCCAACCCATTTTCCTCCTCTGTCAAATGGGGATCAAGCCAGACCTCCCACACAGGGTGGGTGAAGGGTTAAATGAGATATGACAACTCGGGCACTTAGCAAGGAGCCTGGCCCAGGATAAATGCTCAACAAACAGAGCCAACAGGAGTAATTAGAAATGGAATGGTATCAACCAGCAGAGATGATGAAGACATTCCTGTTTTGCCCCAAGCATTGTGACCAGGTGTTTTGTTGTTTTTAATGAGGAAAACTTTACACCTTCAAAAATTTAATTCTCACCACAGCCCTGGAAGGTTGTTATTATTAATAACTCCACTTGACAAAAAGGGAAACAGAGGTTCAGGGAGGTGAAGTGTCTTGCTCAAGGTCACATGGCTTGGAAGTGAGAGGCAGAACAACCATCAGAATCCGATCTTGCCTGCCTTACAGCTAAAGCTCTTTCTGCTGTAACAGGAAGGGGTCCCTTTAAGAGGCACTTTGGAGAAATAAGAGGTACGAGGGTCTGGGAGCTGGACTCCAGACGGGGTCCTGACCTCCCCAGACACCACCACCCAGGTGCTCCAGTACCATCCCAGGGTTTGTCCATCTAGGAGATGCGAGTGGATGCGGCTTCTTGCCTCCAGGCACTGAGGGATGGCAGGAGGTCTGGTAGCAACAGGGATAACTGGGTGTAATCCGTATGCCCAGGCAGGCAGGGAGAGGAGCTCGGGATTGGCCCCGATTTAGGAGGGGCTCTGGGGGCACCTCTCTGAGCTGCAGTCGATCATCATGCATTTGACTAGTGCCATTAAAAGGGGAAGGCCAGGTTCATGGGAACACCACCCCAATTAAGTGAAGGCAATTAGAGCAGCCGGCAGATCTTCTCCCAAGAGCTGCAGGTACTCGCCCAAGCATCTTCTCCTGTGCTTGCTAAATGCCGGGCAAGCTGTGTACCGTGGGTCAACTTCCCAGGCCCCAGCCCTGACCTCAGGCTCCCCCTCTGTAAAACCAGGGCCTAGGCAGACTCTCTCTAAAGCTGTGCTTCTTAACAAGGGGTCTGTGCGTTTGAATTGAAATTCAGAAAACATTATTTTTGTGGGGACATGTTGGTGCGGGCAAGATGTATTTATTAAATAATACAGTATAGTGTGGACTTAGTAAGGGGTCTGTGGTTTTCACCTGACAGGCAAAGGGGTCCGTGGAACAAAAAAGGGTAAGAAACCCTGCTCCAAGGCAAGGACACATCTTTAATTCACCCCCTTGCTCATCCCTGACACCCATCCCGACATCGAGCCACTCGACTCCATGGCCAACACCTGGACCCTGATCCCAGCCCCTACCAGACCCCACCCAGACAAGTGCACCAGCCTCCTACCTACTTCCCAGGCAGCCTCCACCCTGGTCCTCCAATCTACCTCCACCCAGCAGCCAGACAACCCAACCACAGCCCTTCTCTGCCTAGAAACCTCCGCTGGCTTCCAGTGACCTTAGACCACCAGGCCCTGCCCCAGCCACCTGGCTAGCCTCGCCTCTTGCAACTGTCCCCTCAAACTAGGCCCAGCCTTTGCCACCTCTCATGCTCCCCTCTGCCTAACTCCTTCCCTTTCTCCCCTCCCAGTCTGGCTAACTCTTTCCCATTTTTCAAATCTCAACTTATATGTTACCTCCTCCAGGAAGCCTTCCATGATGTGCTCCCAAGGCACCCTGTGTTTCTTCCACCAAAGCTTGGATCTACTATTACCATGGCCCATGACTCCCACTGGAATGTGAACTTCTGAGTCAGGAAGCCTGTTCCTCCTGTCTACTGTGGTCTTCCCAGAGCTAGCACATAGTAAGCATTTGTTTAATGAAATGTGGAAAAGGAGGCTCAGAGGTTAAGTGATTTGCTGAGGTCACACAGCAATGGCAAGCCCAGGTCTTACATCTCCCAGGACAACAGTCCTGGAGGCCTGGACTTCAAAGAGGGCAGGGGACTGCAGAGGACACCCTGGCTGGAAGCCCTCACCTGAACAGGTGATGCAGGAGATGCCCTCAGCGCTCAGGTTGTACTTGAGGTCCAGCAGCACCTGGATGTTGGTGTCGGGCCGGAAGAGCAGCGGGGCGCGGCTGGCAGGGCGAAGCCGGCTGGCGAACACGAGGGACAGGATGAGAGTGGAGACGAAAAGGCCTGCAAGGGCGGCAGGATCACAGCTGGGGCCTCAGGGGGCCCTGGGAAAGAACTGTGCACTTTGTGGGTGACAGGGACCAAAGAAGGGTGTCGCAGGGGCATGGGTCAGCCTGTGGACGGAGCTTGTCAGGGACGGAACCTCCAGGAACAGCGTGCAGTCCCTCGGGGGTCACACTGGAAGCTGGAAGCCAACGCTCCGGTCAAGGACCAGCCCCCATCTCAGAGCACTTTGCAAAGAGCGGGCGCATCTACTTACTCGTTATACAAGCCCCTAAAATGCAGTGGACGGTGATGGCAGTGGGGGTGGGGGCGATGCACAGGCGGTGGGGGTGCACGCCAGGCACTGGGCTAGGTTCTTCACATACGTCATCTCACAGAATCCTCCCAGTGGCCTTATTATGTAGATCCTGCTATTACCCCCATTTACAGAATAGGAAACCAACGCTCAGAGTGATCGGTAAAGCCAAGCACGTGGTAGCATTGGGATGCAAACCCTGCCCAGTTGGCCTAATGGCAGGGCCCAAGCATTAACCACTCTGCTCCAGGGCTACCGCCCAGCATGACTAGCACACAGTAGGTGCTCAATGAGCAACACCTATTGTAGGACCAGCTTCATTCCCACAGGGAGAAGGTGAGGCTCAGAGAGAGGGAGAGACTCCACCCTGGGTCTCTGAGTTCTAGTTCATTTGCAGGAAGGGGATGGTCCCCCAGGCCTGCGTGTTCCTTGAGGGAGCCCGAACCCACTTCTCAAGCACTGGAGTGTAGCTGCAAGGCAAAGGGGAGGGAGGCGGGGGTCCACTCACCCACGATCACCCAGCGGCTCTTGACGGCTGACCACAGGACCCAGTGATGCAGCAGCTCCTGCAGCTGAGCAATGAGCTGGCCCCGGCTGCCCCTGTCGGGAGCTGGCTGCAGGCCCGTGGGGGGCACAGACACCAGGGACACATCGCCCAGCTCGAGCAATACTGCCAGGGCAGAGCAGCGGCCCATCAGAGGCCCGGCCCAGACCCGAGTCAGAGCCCACACTGGTCTCCGCCCTCTCTAGGGAAGCCCACAGGCCATCTCCTCCAGCCCCCGCCTCAGCACCAGCCTGCCTTCAAACCATCATGTCAAGGGTCACCTCCCCTGGCAGAAGAGGCCCCGGGTCCCGGCAGGGCTGGCAGGCCAGGCCTGGGCCAGTCTCACCTGGATCCTCCTCTACGTTCAGCAAGGGGATGTCATCGTCCAGGTAGGGGAGGGGACCCTGGGCAGGGCTACCCCCAGCCCTCTCGGAAGCGGCAAACACATCCCCAGGGAAGTGCAGGGAGCTCTTGCGGCCGCACTTCTGGTGGCAGCTGTGGAGAGGGGAGGAGGGGTGAGCCCAGAGGGTCCTGGGTATCTAGGAGGGCAGGGCAGGGTCCCAGCCATGGACCCAGCTGCCCCGTCTCATACAAGGCCTTCACCACGGCCTCCCAGCAGCCTGGGACCATCCAGGCCAGGGCCCTCGGGTGCCATTCTTCCTCTGGGCAGGTGGGTGGCGACAGCAGCCATGACCCAGGGGAAGGCAGGAACGTGCAGGGGCCTGTGCCCTGGGGGGACCAGAGCCAGGGACTCACCCCTCTGCCGTCACGTGGCCCGGGGGCCCTGACACCACCTCACACTCTGGGAGCCGGCAGGAGGGGAAGCAGGCCTGGGTTGAGCGTGTGGTCAGTGTGGCCAAGGCCTCAGCAGGCGCACATGGGGGGGAGCTAAGGCTCGCCAGGGACACTGGGATGGAAACAACACACACGGCCTCTGCCCAGTGGGCACAGCATGCCAGGCAACGCGCTACAAGCCTGACATGGACCATCCCACCCCATCTGCCCGAAACCTACACAGTGACTACGCCCCTTTACAGAAAAGGAGACTGGCATGCAGAGAGGTTAAGGAACCCACCCAAGGTCCTGCAGCTGCTAAGTGAAGAGGCTGAGCCTGGAGCCCACGCCTAAGTGCCTCTGTAGATCATTCCATCCACTGCCCCATCCTGGGGGTCGGGGCTTAGGCAGAGCTGACTTGGTGTCTTTGTAGAAAGTGGAAAAAGGTGCCCCTTCCCCAAGACGCTGCACCTATGTCATGAAACTGTCTTGGTAAATCTATAGATCTGCATGTCCACAGTGCGCCAGCAGTGCCTCGGCTGGGGCCCTCTTGTGCAGTGGCCAATCCACACCACCTCAAAGGGCAGCCGTGAACTGCGCAGTCAGTCCTGGGCCCATGTCTAGGCTCCTCACTGGGCTCCTGCCTCCCTCCTGCCCCTACTTGGTTCACCTTGGGCAGGTGGACATCATGTCAGGCCCGCCCCCTCCTCCAGAACACTAGCGAGGTTCCTGCCATTGTCTGCCCTTCCCACGCCCATCAGCCCACAGGACTCAATCTCAGGTGGCCACCAAGCCCGGCTGCCATCCCTGTTAGGCCTTCTCTCCCTCCCCACCTTCCCTGGGCACCGCAGCAGCAACTCTGGGCTGACCCATTCAACTCAGTACATGGCCCCTACATCTCCACCAAGATGAGAACCTTGAGGACAATTAACATGGTGTCTAAGAGCATGGGCTCCAGAGTCAGACATCCTTGGGTTTAAACCCTAGCTCTGCAACCTACTTAACAGGTGACCTTGAGAAAGCTGCCCAGCCGCGCTGAGCCCTGGTTTCCTCATCTGCAAATGGGCAAAGGAAGAGACCCGGCCCCAGGTTCTTGAGTGGAGGGCTCAATAAGAGCTGGTAGGAGATGTGACTATTCTCGCTGTCCTGATTTTATGATAATCAGGGTACGCTAAACATCGCTATGTTAGAAACCATGTATGTGTCCCCAGACCTAGTTTTTCTCCCTAGGCCTGGCTTTTAGAATGCTGGTGATAAACTAAGCCTGATTTATTATATGACCATCCTGTATGAGAAATGACTATAACTCTAGGTATCTTTGGTCACCCTTAATAGATATAGCAGGGGGTGGATGTGGCTCAAATGGTTGGGTGTCCATCTCCCATATGGAGGGACCTGGGTTCGATCCCTGGGACCTCCTGGTAAAAATAAAAAAATATATATATATAGAAGGTGCGTGGGTGCACCATCAGGCCCCGCTGAGCCATGCAGCAAGATGATGACATAACAGGAGAGTGACACAAGGGAGAGCAAAGACGAGACATGCTGAAAAACCAGGAACTAAGGTGGCGCAGGTAGTAGGACGCCTCTCCCACACTGGAGGTTCCCAGCATGGAATCCGGATGAAGACAGATGAAGAAGGATGGGTAGAGAGGACAGGAAACAGACACAGAGAATTGCTGAGCGAATGGACACAGAAACAGCAAAAACGTGCGTGTGGGGGGTGTAAAAATGGTTAAAAATAAACAAACTAATAAATAAATAAATCTTAAAAAAAAAAAAAGCTGGTAGGAGGTGCTCTGCCCACTTGCTGGCACACAGTAGTGTGGTGCTTGTGGATGGCCATTGCTGGACAGGATTAGCTTCTCCTGCCCCTGGTCCCTCTAACAGTGCTGAGCATGGAAGGGCTCAACGACAATCACAAAGGCTCTTGGAAGAGAGGTGGAGCACTAAGCAGTCCTGAAGGCCTGCGACTGGTCACTCAGTGAGGGGGGACCTGGCCCCTCCACTCCCCGTCCCACCCGAGCTCACCTGGTCTGGCAGGAGCTCTCCAGTGGTGCCATGTAAAGGCTCCAGATGCCCAGGGCTGCGGGCATGGTAAAGAGCACGGCCAGCCAGCAGCAGGACACGATGAGAGACATGAAGAGACCAAAGTCATGGACGGCCGGGATCTGGTAATGAGAAGTCGAGGGAAAAGCGGTGCAGCTCAGGCCTGGAGTCCACAGGCACTCGGGCCCTCAGCCCACGCCCAGGCTGTGGAAAAGGCTAGCCACTGCCCAGAGAGGGCACCAGAAGCCCAGGGCTGGTGCCAGGTGGGCAGGGCAGTGAGGAAGGGTCTCTGCCTCTAGAGCGGAGGCTGTGGTCTACGCAGCAGCCCACTGCCCAGAACAGGGCCCAGCATGAAGTGCTCGGTGCCTGGCACGGCATGCACGAATGGGGGACAGAGGAGGGAACTCCCCATCAGAAGACCACGTGTTAGCGGGGAGAAGGGGCAGCGGGCTGCATCCAGAGGTGCCACAGGAACCTGCCAGGGATGCACCCTTGGGAAGAAAGCCGTAACCAACAAGCAGAGCAGCCCTTGCCGTTTGTGAAACGCTTTCCCAAACATTATCTCTATTCGCCACCGAATAAACCACACATGAGGAAAACGTGGGTTTGGGAGGTTACACAACCTGCCCAACGGCACACGGCCATTAAGTGGCAGAGCCAGGAGCTGAACCCAGCTCTGCCTGCTCTCAAAGCCCAGGTTCCTTCTAGACTTCATGGACATAGTTCTCCAGGTAGGCCTGGATGATCCCCAAACATCCAGTGGTTTCTAGATGGGATACTCAGCTCAGGCCATGACATCTCTCAAAGATATGGCAGACTCATTGGGTTCTGTTGGCACCAAGGACTCAGCCCCAACTCCATGCCTTCTTCTGAGGCCAATCAGAGGCGAAGGAGCAATGGGGCCAGTGAGAAGAAAATAAGCGTGAGAGACACAATGCAGCAGGAGGCAGGAGGGTGGAAAGAGCTCTGGGCCAGGTGTCAGGAAACTTGGTCTGAGCCCAGGCTCAGCACTTCCCAGCTGTGTGACTTTAAGAAAGTCACTGACCTCTCTGGGCTTCAGTTTCTGTTAGGAAAATAGGGATGGCAACCGTGCCTTTGTCATAGGTATGCCCTCAGGATTAAATACCAAAGAACTTTGGAGACTATGAACGCCCTGTAAGGTGGAGGTTGTGCTACCCTTAATGAGCATTAATAATAAACGTATTATTAAAATTAAGCTTAGTAATGGATGGTTAGTAACAAAAATGGACTTCTAGGGGCATGGCAAGTGAAAGAGAAGGGGCAGGATGGGGAGAGCAGAGACGAGGGCCAGGGTTTGGACGGAGGGATGTGGAAGCCAGGGCAGGGATGGGGGCAGCGGGTCTCCTACCTGGGAGAAGATGTTAGCTGCGTAGGCAGCAGCCGTGGTCAGGGAGGTGAAGAAGGTGGCCTTGCCGGCTGTTTGGACAGTGTGGATTATCCGCAGCTGCGGGTCTTCCAGGTGGGTGGCCTGGCGGTAGGTATTGATGAACACAAAGACATCGTCCACACCTACAGGAGGGAGTCCAGGTGCAGGCTCAGCATCATGCGGCTGTCTCCAGGGTCGGGCCCAACCTGGGCCGAGGCCAGCCCTCAGTGGTCCCCAGAGGCCAGGCTCCAGGACAGTCCTACTCTTCCACTTGTTGTTTGGAAAGACCCATTCCCCCAGAACTAGGCCCCTCCTTCCAAATCTTAGCCTCCTCCCCACCTTTCCTTGATTTCCCCCACCATTCCTAACATCTACCCAGCCTTCCTTCTTGTTCCACTCACCATCTGCCAAGGATCTACCACCACTCAGACCTTAACCCCATACTCCAAGGCTCTGAGGTCTTTGAGGGTTTTTTTTTTTTTTTTTTTTTGAGCCCCAATGGAAGCCAGGCTTTGCCTCTGGGGAGAAGGACCTCTTTGGGGGAAGGGACAGAGCTCCCAAGTGAGAGGCCTGTTGCCATGGCAACGGAGGCAACTCACCAATGCCCACTATCACGAAGGCAGCCACCCCATTGAGGATGCCCAAGTACTGGATGCCAAAGACCACGTGGTAGAGGAAGAGCGCCACCAGGCAGCTGAGGCCAATGCTGGCGATCCCGAAGAAAGACAGGAACACTGGCAGGACAAGAGGCACAAGGGATAAAATGGGGAGGACCCTGGTGGAATACAAGCCCCCTTTAGGGTCCCTGAACTCAGCTCAGTCCTCTTTCACCTCGCACCCCCAGAGCCACCCAGAGCCATCCTGTGTGTTCCCAGCACAGGCGAAGGGTTCACTCTTAGTTCTGTGTTCAAAGAAGGGGCCAGGCAGTGGCCTGAGTGGCAGATGAACCATCTCTGAGCCGCCAGACTAGCCAAGCTGCCCATGTGACCTCATCTTTGCAGAACCTACCACAAGTGCTAGGACGAAATTAAAAGCATCATGTTTACTGTCTCCTCACTCCAGTGGACCAGAAGTTCTGCAGCAGGTAAAAACTATCTATTATGTTCACCACCGGATCGCTGGCACCTTAGAGCATGTGGCACACAGTTGGCTCTCAGTAAATAGATGAATTTTTGTGTTTTTCATTTTGGAAGGTATTACCATCTCTCGTTCACTTGAGCAATACAGAGTGCCTACTGTATACAGCAGTAAGAAGCAGCTAATGTACATGGAGAGTTGTGGTAGAAAAGTGAAATAGGAGACAAAAGGGCCACTGGCGTGGGATGGTAAGACAGGCTACAGAGTGATCTGCAAAGGGAAGCCCAGTACTCCAGACTCCCCCAGACCAGGCTATGAGCAGAGAACAGATGGCCAGAGGGTAAATGGGCAAACTGTGTGAGACCCTGAGGTATGGCCCAACCTGCCTCTGGACTCTTACATGCCTGGGGTTGGGACAATGATTTCTGAACCCGTTCCCCCCAATCCAGCTCTAACGTGCTGGAGTCTAGACTGTCTCTGGCATTCTTGAAGGCAGGCTGAGGACAGACAGGAGGACACCAGGAGGAAAGAAGGGGACTGGCTTCAGAGGAGCCCTACCTGAGCAGGAGGTGAGAATGTAGACAAGGGCGGCGATGCAGCTGCTGCTGACGAAGGCCAGGAGCATGTCGTTGTTGAAGGTTCTGCGCACCTCATAATCGAAGAGGTCTGTTCCCCCATAGAGAACCTGGACTTTGCTGGCGGACAGGAGGACATGGAGAGAAGAGGAGAAGGGGCTTAGAGATGGCTGTTAACAGTGGAGGAGAACCAGGAGCCATCTGCCTCACCAGTGGTTCTTTACCTTTGCTGCACATGAAAATTACCTGGGGCTTTCAAAAATCCTCATGTCCAGGCCACACTCCAGACCATATTATTCAGAATTTCTAGGGTGGGGCTGAATCATAAATGTTTTCAAAATCTCCAAGGTGATTCAAATATATGGCCAAGGTTGAGAACCATGGCTCTAAGCTGATCATTGACAATTAGAAGCAGAGACTATGTCACCTGCCAATTCTCAATTATCCACAGCAATATCCGAAATTCAAACCATCTCCAACATATTCAGTGTCACACCATTATTCAGTGTGCACATAACCCAACTTATTTTTAACAAGAAAAACATAGTCAGGTTGGTCAAACTGTGGTTTAAAATACACACAGGAATGATATTGCTTCTGGCCAAGATGGAATAAGAGATTGAATTTACCTTCCCACTGGAAACAAAAAAAAAATGAGAAAACATATGAAACAAGTCTCTGGCATCAGACAACAGAAGACAGTGATTCCAAAGATATGGGCAACAAATAAAAAGGCCCTATGACTACCCCAGCTTGCTGCCTTAAGAGAGCTTCCAGGCTTCAGTGCAGCCTAATATATGGGTTACTGGACAATTCAAAGGAGGGTAATTGCTGAAAAATTTCCAAACTTGGTGAAAACTATAAATCCAGAACCCCCAAAGCCCAAGCAATGAACTCCAAACACAAAGAAACAAATAAAACTGTAACAATCTCATCATAAATGTAGCAATTTGGTATTGTTTATGAATTCCAAAAATAGATATTGGATTATGTTTGTAAAGTGGTCTGTTCCTCTGGGCATATCAGGTTGTATTGGATTCAGAGGTTTCACTTTTACTTGATTAAATTATGATTAGGGCTTTGATCTGGCCATGTCAGTAGGGGCGGGGACTCACAGAGGAAATGAGTAGGCAGAAGAGAGAGAGAGCTGGAGTTTTGATGCTGGAGCCCCAGGAAGTAAACACACAGAGAAGTAGATAAGTGAGGAGAAAGAGAAGGTTCCATTAGAGGCCCCAGGAAGAGGGACAAGCCATTCCCCTAACAATTTACAGCTGGCCTTGTGAGAGAGCAGAGCAGCTGAGCCCAGAGAGAAACGAACCCTGGGGAGAGAGATGAGCCTTATGCTAACGTACAGCCAAGAAAGGAAGGAGCTGGGGCCATGGAGCCTTAGGAGGAAGAGGAGGGGCGAACCCTCACAGAGACCGGCAGCCATCTTGCTCCAACGCGTGGCAAGAGACTTTGGTGAGGGAAGTAACTTATGCTTTAGGGCCTTGTAACTATAAACTTCTACCCCAAATAAATACTCTTTATAAAACCCAACAGATTTCTGGTATTTGCATTAACACCCCTTTGACTGACTAATATAATAAACCAATTGCTGAAAATCAGAGAACAAAAGAAAATCTTAAAAGCAACCTGAGAATATAGACACATTACATACAGAAGAACAAAGATAAGATAATAACAGATTTCTTGTTAGAAACAATACAATGAGGGGTCGGATGTGGCTCAACTGGTTGGGCGTCCGTCTCCCATATGGAGGGACCTGGGTTCGATCCCCAGGACCTCCCGGTAAAAAAAAAAAAAAAAAAAAAAAGAAACAATACAATGAGAGGATAGTGGAACATTAAGATACTGGAAAAAAACACAAAAAACATAAAAACTGTAAATCCAGAATTCTACACCCAGTCAAAACATATTTCAGAATTAAGGGCCAAATAAAGACTTATTCTGATATACAAAAGCTGAAAGAATTTATCTTTGGTATACCTGCACTAAAAGAGATATTAAAGGAAGTACTTCAGGCAGAAGGAAAATGATAAGAGATGGAAATATGGTCCTACACAAAGGAACAAAAAGCACTAGAAGTGGTAATGAATGAATAAATATGTAAAATTTTTTTCTTTCTTTCTTTCAATATCTTTAAAAGATAATTTACCATTTAAACAAAAATAATAACAATTTAGTATGGAGTTAACTTAAAAATAAAATGTAGGGGAGCAAATGGGGCTCAAGCAGTTGAGTACCTGCTTCCCACATGGGAGGTCCCAGGTTCAATTCCCACTGCCTCCTAAAAACAAAACAAACAAACAACAAGCAAACAAATGAGAAAACCAACTCAGGGAAGCTGATGTGGCTCAGTGGTTGAGTGCAAGCTTCCCACATACAAGGTCCTGGGTTCAAACCCCGGCCCCAGTTACCTCAAAACAAAACAAAACAAAACAAAAAAACAGTATAAAGGCTAGGAAGGGAGAAATACTAGTATACTAGTTTAAGTTACTTATACTATACAGGAAGTGGTATAGTATCATTGGAAGGTACACTGTGAGCATTTAAAAATAAGCCCTAAAGCAACCACTAAAATGCAAAAACAAAGAGTTATGATAAAAAGCCAACAAAGGAGATAAAATAGAATAATAAAAAAATATACAATTAGCCCAAAAGGAGGCAAAAGAGAGGAAAAGAGAAACACAGAAGATATAGGGCAAATATGAAAAACAAAAACAAAAACAAAGCAAGATGACAAACTTAAGCTTATCCATGTAAATAATTACATTAGGTATAAATAGTCTAAACACCCCAATTAAAAGGCAGAGACTGTGAGGTCAGATAGAAAATCAAGATCTAGCTGCCTATAAAAAATACACTTTAGATATAAAGACAAATAGGTTAAAAGCAAAAAAGATGGAAAAAGACATACCACGCTAAGACTAATTAAAAGTAGCTGGAGTGGTTATATTAATAACTAACAAAGTAAAATTCAGAGCAAAGAATATTACCAAGATAAAAAAGTTAATTTCAAAATGATTAAGGGATCAATTCATCAAAAGGGAACACTAATCCTTAATGTTTATTCACCTAATAGCAAAACTTTAAAATACATGAGGCAAAAAACTGATGGAACTGAAAGAAGAAACAGACAAATCCACAATTATAATTGGACATTTCAATATCCCTTTTTCAAAAATTGCTATAACAATTAGACAGAAAATCCATAAGGATTTCAAAGGATTTGAACAACATAATCAATCAACTTGACTTAACTGACATTGATAGGACATTCAACCTAACAACAGCAGAATACAGTCTTTTTAAGTGCAGAGGAAATATTGATCAAGACAGATCATATTCTGGACCATAAAATAAGACTCAATAAATTTCAAAGGATTTAAATAATAAAAAGCATGTTCTCTGACTGCAATAGAATTAAATAAAAAAATCAGCAATGGAAAGATATCTGGAAAATTCTCAATTATTTGAAAACTAAGTAACACACTTCTAAATAACACATGGGTGAAAGAAGAAATAAAAAGGTAAAGTAGAAAGTATTTCTAACTGAGTGAAAATAAAAACACAACAAAATTTGTGGGATGCCGATAAAATAGTACTTAGGGGAAATTATACCACTAAACGCCTACATTAGAAAAAGAAGAAAAGTTCCAAATCAATGACCTTAGCTTCCACCTTAAGAAAGTAGAAAAACAGAAAATTAAATGTAAAGTAAGCAAATGAAAGGAAATAATAAAGATCAGTGCAGAAATCAATGAAATAGAAAACAGAAAAACAATAGGAAAAAAAAATCAATAAAACCAAAAGCTATTTCTTCGAGATCAATAAAATGGAAAAACCTTTGGCCAGGCTAATCATGGAAAAAAAGAGAACACACATGAAAGAGGTGGTATCACTACAACTTCTACAAATATTAAAAAGATAATAAGGGCATATTATGAATAACTTTATGACAACAAATTTGACAATTTAGATGAAATGGACAAATTCTGTGAAAGACACAAATACCAAAGCTCATGCAAGAAGAAATAGATAACCTTAATAGTGCTATATCTGTTGTTTTTTTTATTTTTTATTTTATTGAACTAGTAGTTATAAACCTTCCTATAAAGAAAACACCAGGTCCAGACAGTTCATTGATGAATTCTACCAAATATTTAAGGAAGAAATAAAAGCAGTTTCATATAAACTTTCAAGAAAACTGAAGAGAAGAAAATGCTTCCCTATTTATTCTATGAGGCCAGAGTCACCTTGATACCAAAACCAGATAAAGACATTACAAGAAACCTACAGTCCAATATCCATCATAACATATTGTGCTCATGAACATAGTAAACAGACACTTACATTATATAAGAATAAACCAGTGATCATGCAATAACATGGCTACATCTCAAATGAATTAGCCTGAGTGAAAGAAGCCAATAAAAAATGTTCATACTATATGATACCATATAAATAAAACTCTAGAAAATGCAAATCAATATACAGCAATAGAAAACAGATCAGTGATTGTCTGGGATGGGTCTGACAAGGCAAGAAGAGGCAAGATGAAGTGATTATCAAAGGGGCATAAGGAAGCTTTTGGGGGCGATAGATATGCTCACTATCTTGATTGTGATGAAGGTTTCATGGGTGTATACTTATGTCAAAACTAAACAAATTGTACACTTTAAGTATGTGCAATTTGTTTCATGTCAATTATACCTCAATAAAGCTGTTAAGAAAATACAAACAGGACATATGAAAGCCAAGTAGAAAAAAACTTTGTATTATCTACTTTGTTGGATTAAATAGGCTAATTGTCCTCTTATTAGAGTAGAAAACAGAGTTCAATCAATCATTCATCCATTCATTTGTGCAGCATTTAGCGAGTGCCTTCTAGGTGCTGGATTCTATTCTAGTTGCTGGCTATAAAAAGGCACAGGCCCAAATTTATACTATCAAGTAAAAAGGAATAGCTTGTACCAGACGGGTGTTTTATCTTGAAACACTAATAAGGTCAGATCAAATTTAGAAATTATCAGTTTGGAGACAGCAGAGAGTAGCTGGGCAATGAGAACTATGGGGCTAAGAGTACAGAAGGGAAAACCCTAGGAAAGGTAAGCTGCCTGTAAACTGGTCTGTTCCTCTGGGAGTGATCCCCTTTGATTGTATTAGATTCAGCTGAGATGTCTTTGATTAAATTATGTTAAGATCAGAGCTTTGATTCGACCTCTTCAGTAGGGTGTAACTCAGTTTAAGTCCACACCCCCTTGGTGGGCTATAATAAACGGACACTCCCTCAAGAAGACACATGGAAGAAGGCACAGAAGAAAGAGAGCTCCACAGACAGGGCAAAGGAGAGAACTTTGATCCTGCAGCCCAGGAAGAGAGAGGAGTCATTTGCCTGGTAGTCTGCAGCTGAAGAGAACAAAGCAGCTGAGCTGAGGAAGCCCAGAAAGAAACAAACCCTATGCCTGCCTACAGCTGAGATCAGAAGAAGCTGGACCCACGGAACCTTCAAAGGAAAAAGGAAGGAGAGACCAGGCCCACCATCTTACTTCAACACATGGCAACTGACTTGGGTGAGAAAGTACCTCTTGCAGTACCTAGAGTTGGACTCTTTAGGGCCTTGTGACTATAAGCTTTTACCCCAAATAAATACCCTTTATAAAAACCAACAGATTTCTGGTACTTTGCATCGGCACCTCTTTGGCTGACTAATACACTGTCCTCCTATAGCCTTTTTGTTTGTTTGTTTTTACCTCAGAGGCATTTGCTGATTCTGGACCCAGGCAGAAGGCTGAAAATCTTGGCTGTAAGTTAGATAAACTAGCAGAGCTTTTGGCAGAAACTTGCAGACCAGCAGAGCATATAGCCAGTTTTCCCTTTGGCACTTTTGCCAGATATTGGGGCTGCATGGGGCAAGAGGCTCAAAACCTAAGAGAAAGCCTCTGAAAAAGCAGAGTGGTATTTTCAGCAATTATGCGAGAGAAAGATTAGAGTTTGGGACCTGTCGGGGGAAGGGGCTCTGCAGAATAACCCAGGCTCTCCATTGAAAATCCTGGAGAACCAAGAGGTAGACAGAGACTTTTCAGGGCTGCAAACCAGCCTCATCTCAGTGGCAATGCTGGCTATTAAAGGTGATCAGCCACAACTCAATCTGCTTAGTGGAGAGAAGGATAAACTTTTTCTGGAAGAAAATAACATCATCTGAACCTCTATGCTTTTTATATACAATGTTCATCATTCAATAAAACATTTATAGGCATACCCACAGTGAGGGATCAAAAACCAGGTAAAGGAACAGACTATAGAAACAAATCCACAGGTGATCCATATACTGAAAATACATGAAATGGTAGAAAGGTAGCTGATAAGGACTTTAAAATGCTATAATTAATATGTTTAAGAAGAGAGAGGAGAATATGGACAAAATAAATAAAATTATGAAGAATTTCACCAGTGATTTAGATCTATAACTCAGAACCAAATAGAAACTCTAGAATAAGAAAACATAACATTTAAATTTAAAATTCAATAGACATTCAATGGCAGATTAGACACAAGAGAAGACAAGATTAGTAAACTGGCATAAATAAACCAAAGCATAGGAAGAAAAAAATAGTAAAAAACCCTGATAAAAGCATTAGAGAGACATAGGACTCAGTGAAAAGATCTAAAATTTGCATAATTAGAGTCCTAAAAGGAGAGGAGTTAGAGAATAAGGCAGAAGCAATATTTGAAGATATAATAATTAATAAGTTCCTAAAACTAATGAAAGTCTACAACCCACAGATTCAAGAAGCTCTATGGTGGTATGTACTGTGAAAATTTTGATTTTTACCCACAATAAAAAATAAATAAATTAAAAAAAAAAAAAAAAAGAAGCTCTATGCATTCCAAACAGAATGAATACAAAGAAAACCACATCTATGCACATAGTAGTATTCTGGGGGAATCCAAAGACAAAGAGAATCCTTAAAAAAAAGTTAAAGAAGAAAAGACGACCCTTTAAAGTCACTTCAAAAAGACTTGCAGCTGACTTTTCTATGCAAATGATGATAGTCAGAAGACAATGGGTCGACACCTTTATAAAATATTGAAAGAAAATAACTGTCAATTCAGAACTCTATACTGGCAACAATATACTCCAAAAATGAAAATGAAATAAAAATGTGTTCAGACAAATAAAACAGATAATTTATCACGAGCAAACCTGCATTAAAAGAAATACTAAAGAGAGTTCTTCAGACAAGGATAATGATTCCAAAGGAAAACATGAAATGGTAGAAAGTAATGAAGAACAATAGAATAGGTAAATATTTGATTAAATGTAAATGAATATCAACTCTGCAAAACAATAATGTAATATCTCAGAGATTAAAAGATAGAATTAAAATGTATGCAACAAAAATTCAAAAGCCTGAAGGGGAATAAACAGCGAAAGTCTTCTAAGATTCTAGTATTATCAGGGAAGTGGTAAGAGTAATAATTTGTATTATTCTGTAAAGAGTCAAGGATGCATGTTGCCATCTCTAGGGTAACCAATAATAGAGTAATGAAAAAGATTTTATTAATCCAAAAAAAAGCACTAAAGACAAGCCTACAGAGGCACCAGTTGTCACCACTCCTATGAAGCTCTGGACAGATGGGAAGGGGAAGAGAGGCTTTTTAATTCAGGGCAAGCGATGTACCTTAGCTTCTGGACATATTAGGCAGAGGTAATCATTGGTATCTAAAATCCTGAAGATCCTTTTACAGCCAGGCACTGCCAGCTTCCCAATCCAAATAATTTTTCCCAGGGTATCTCCATTCATTGATACATTCATTTATTCATTTCCCAGACAAATCCCTCCCTATTAATGGGAGCCTGGCACAGAGCTGGGGGCTTATCGAAAGGAACTAGGCACAATCCCAGACCTCACACTCTACCCAGCCAGATTGTTAAACCAGACCTTTCTCAAGCTTTAATGTGCTACCAAATCACCCAGATACTGTAGGTCTGGGAAATGGCCTAAGATTCTGCATTTCTAACAAGCCCCCAGGTGATACTGATGCACTGATATGAGGACTGCACTGAGTGACAAGGAATCAAATAACTAAAATACAGAGTGACACGTCCTATGATGAAACTGTAGCTTAGAGCAGTGAAAAAGCAGGCTCAAGCTCCCACAACTAGTAAGTGGATTGACTGCCCATGTACGCTCTGTCCTGCCTGCCCAAGGGAGAAGAAAGGGGACTGTATAGGTAGGTGGGCAGTTTAATCCAGCCTCAGGAAAAAATTGTCCAAGTTAGATTTTAATGGATGTATGGGGGTTTGCCTGGCAAAGACATAGAGCTGGGACTTCCGGGAAGATGGCGGACTAGTAAGACACGGGAATCTCTTCTCCAAAATAAAGCTAGAGGACAGGCTGAAACAGCCCTGAAAAAGATCTTCTAGGGTTTAGGACAGCAGGTGAAGGCTGCACACCACCCAGAGGAGAGAGGGACAAAAGAGGGAAATCACGACAACAGAACTGTGAGTTGGAACCAGCAGCGCCTGCTGCTGCCGGCACCCTCCCCCACACTCTTTAGAATTCTCAGGCCTCTGGGCCTGCGACTACAGACAAAGGGGGCTCCAGGGAGCTACCACTCCTGGAAAGGGGAGAGAGAGGGACACAGCCTTAGGCTGACTCAGGTTCTGACCCGCAAATTTGGGCTGCGGAGTCCCACGGACCTTTCTACACGGTGGCTTGCCCTGGGAGCCTAGGAAGGACCGGAGAAATCCGACCCTCACAACCTCCCTCTCTTCTAGCCTGGACTAATTATTGACTCCACAGGAGAGGGGAGAGAGCCTGAGGCTGACCCTACTTTTGACTCCCAGGTTTGGTCTGCCCTGTCCCGAGAGCCCTTCCAGGCTGGGTGGGGCTGTGCCATTGTTTGCCTTGGAGCCTGCAAGGGGCTAAAGATATACAAACCTCCCAATCTCCTCCTCTACTAATAGGGACTGATTGTTGAGGATTCAGAAGGGAGTGGAAATATTTCCTAGCTGGGAAAAGTGGGGCTACCAGAGAAGTCTGGAGAACTGTCTCAGAAAGTTTGAATTACAAGGCTCTTAGCCCCCAGACAGGAAGCTCTATCACATTGATCTGGTCTGTGTCACAACAAATACATTCCGACCAGGCACTGAATCGAAAGCTGCCGAGTGCCATCTCCTGGCAGACTAAGGAAGTGTACATAAGAAAATTAATAAGAAGGAGAGGCTTTTCCTGGCCTCTATAGCCTCCCTGTCCAAGGCCCTAGGAAACGACTTTACAACCAATTACTGGGTCCAGTGCCCAGTTTTGAGCAACCAGCGGGACAATCCTAACAATCAAGGTTGAGCCAAAAATCAAAGAGCTGTGGTAACTCACAGCCTCCTGCCACTAAAACCCTATAAAAGAGAAAGAGATAGAGCATCTAAGTAAACTACAACCTAACCAGATGCTTATAAGCACCGGCAAAAAATTACGAGCCATACTTCGAAAACAGAAGACATGGCCCAAGAAAAGGAATACTGCAAAGTCCCAGAAGAGATGCAGAATTTGAGAGAACTAATCAGTGAGATGAGCACAAACTTCCAAAATCAAAGTAATGAGATGAAAGACAATATAGTTAAAGAGATAAATGACATTAAGAAGACATTGAGAGAACGCAAAGAAGAATTTGAAATCCTGAACAGAAAAGTAATGGAGTTCATGGGAATGAAAGACCCAATAGGTGATGCCAAAAACACATTTGAGGCATACAACAGCAGACTCGAAATGATAGAAGAAAGAATAAATGATACCGAAGACAGAGCAGATAAAATTGAAGAGGGAAAAGAACAGAGAGAGAAAAGGATTGAAAAAATTGAGCAGGGGCTCGGAGAGTTGAATGACAACACAAAACGCAACAACATACATGTCATGGGAGTTCCAGAAGGGGAAGAGAAAGGAAAAGGGGTAGAAAGAGTATTTGAGGAAATAATAGCTGAAAATTTCCCAACTCTCATGAAAGAAATGAACTTACATGTCCAAGAAGCACACCGTACCCCAATGAGAATAAATCCAAATAGACCTACGCCAAGACACATACTATTCAGAATGTCAAATGTAAAAGATAAAGAGAAAATTCTCAGAGCAGCAAGAGAAAAGCAAACGATCACGTACAAAGGACGTCCAGTAAGACTTAGTGCAGATTTTTCTTCAGAAACCATGGAGGTGAGAAAACATTGGTATGATACAATTAGGAAACTGAAAGAGAAAAACTGCCAGCCGAGAATTCTTTATCCAGAAAAACTGTCCTTCAAATATGAAGATGAATATAAAGTATTCACAAACAGAAACTAAGAGAGTTTGCAAAAAAGAATCCACCTTTGCAGGAAATATTAAAGGAAGCCCTTAGAACCTCAAAGAAAAAGACAGAAGAGAGAGGCTTGGAGGAGAGTATAGAAGAAAGAAAAGCAGAAAGGATAACCAAAAGAGTAAAAAGAGAGACAAAAATAAGATAATATATGAAAACCAAAGAATAAAATGGAGGAAATAAACAGTGCATTTTCAGTAATATCATTGAATGTGAATGGATTAAATTCCCCAATCAAAAGATAAGGCTGACAGAATGAATAAAAAAACATGAGCCATCCATATGCTGCTTACAAGAAACTCACCTCAGATCCAGAGATACAAACCGGCAGAAAGTAAAAGGTTGGAAAAAGATACTCCACGCGAATAGTAAACAGAAAAGGGCAGGGGTAGCTATACTAATATCAGACAAACAGACTTTAAATGCAAAAAAGTGATAAGAGATGTGGAAGGCCATCATATATTAATAAAAGGGACGATCCTCCAGGAAGATATAACAGTCATAAATATCTACGCACCTAACCAGGGTGCCCCAAAATATATGAGACAAACTCTGGCAAAACTGAAGGGAGAAATAGACATTTCAACAATAATCGTTGGAGACTTCAACACCCCTCTCACATCATTAGATAGAACAACTAGACAGAAGATCAACAAGGAAACAGAGAACTTCAACAATATGAGAAACAAGTTAGACCTAACAGACATATATAGAACACTGCATCCAAACTCAGTGGGTTATACATTCTTCTCAAGTGCCCATGGATCTTTCTCCAAGATAGACCACATGTTAGGTCACAATACAGCTCTCAATAAATATAAAAAGATTGAAATTATACAAAGTACCTTACCTTCTCAGATCATAATGGAATGAAACTAGAAATCAGTAACAGACAGGAAAAAAGTAAATTTGCAAATGTGTGGAGACTGAACAACACACTCCTAAATATTCAGTGGGTCAAAGAAGAAATTGCAAGTGAAATCAGTAAATATATTGAGACAAATGAAAATGAGAACACAACGTATCAAAAATTATGGGATACAGCGAAGGCAGTCTTGAGAGGGAAATTTATAGCCCTAAATGCCTATATTAAAAAACAAGAAAGAGCTAAACTCAAAGATTTAACTGAACACCTTGAGAAACTAGAAAAAGAATAGCAAGCAGAAGGAAAGAAATAATAAAGATTAGAGCAGAAATATATGAAAATGACAACAGAAAAACAAGAGAGAAAATCAACAAAACCAAAAGCTGGTTCTTTGAGAAGATCAATAAAATTGACAAACCCCTCGCTAGACTAACAAAGGAAAAAAGAGAGAAGATGCAAATAAATACAATCAGAAATAAAAGGGGGGAAATTACAAACAGCCTCACAGAAATAAAAAGAATCAAAGAGGATATTATGAGAAACTATATGCCAACAAACTAGACAACCTAGATGAAATGGACAAATTTCTAGAAACACATAACCAACCTACACTGACACAACAAGAAATACAAGAACTTAACAGGGAAACGGATGTGGCTCAAGAGGTTCGGCGTCCGTCTACCATATGGAGAGACCGGGGTTCGCTCCCCGGTACCTCCTGGTAAAAAAAAAAAAAAAAAAAGAACTTAACAAACCAATCACAATTAAGGAGATTGACTCTGTCATCAAAAATGTCCCAGCAAAGAAAAGTCCAGGACCAGATGGCTTCACAAGTGAATTCTACCAAGCATTTCAAAAAGAATGAACACCAATCCTGTTTAAACTCTTCCAAAAAATTGAAGAGGACAGAAAACTACCCAACACATTTTATGAAGCCAACATCACCTTAATACCAAAGCCAGATAAAGATTCCACAAGAAAAGAAAATTACAGACCAATCTCTCTAATGAACATAGATGTAAAAATTCTCAACAAAATACTTGCAAATCGAATCCAACAGCATATCAAAAGACTTATACATCATGACCAAGTGGGATTTATTCCTGGTATGCAAGGCTGGTTCAACATAAGAAAACCAATCAAGGGGTCGGATGTGGCTCAATCAGTGGGGCTCCCGTTTACCATATGGGAGGCCCCCGGTTCGGTTCCCGGGGCCTCCTGGTGGGGGCAGGCCCGCCCACACGGCGTGGTTGGCTGACCCGGCGAGCACAGGCAGTAAGGGGGGGATAAATGAATAAATAAATAAAATCTTTAAAAAAAAAAAAAAAAGAAAACCAATCAATGTAATACACATTAAAAAATTGGAAGGAAAAAAACCACATGATCATCTCAATAGATGCAGAAAAGGCATTCGACAAAATCCAACATCCTTTTTTGATAAAAATACTCCAAAAGATAGGAATAAAAGGAAAATTCCTCAATATGATAAAAGGCATACATGAAAAACCCACAGCCAACATCATACTCAATGGGGAAAGGTTGAAAGCGTTCCCCCTAAGATCAGGAACAAGACAAGGATGCCCACTGTTACCATTGTTATTAAACATTGTACTAGAAGTTCTAGTCTTGGTAATTAGACAAGACAAAAAAATTAAAGGCGTTCAAATAGGAAAAGAGGAAGTAAAACTCTCACTGTTTGCAGATGACATGATCCTGTATTTAGAAAATCCTGAAGTATCCATAACTAAGCTACCTGAACTAATAAATGAGTTCAGCAAAGTGGCAGGATACAAGATCAACACACAAAAATCAGTAATGTTTTTGTACACTAGTACTGAACAACCTGAGGAGGAAATCAGGAGGAAAATTCCATTTTCAATAGCAACAAAAAGATTCAAATACCTAGGAGTTAATTTAACCAAAGAAGTACAGGACCTATATGCAGAAAACTACAAAACAATGCTGAAAGAAATTTAAAAAGACCTAAACAAATGGAAAGACATTCCATGTTCATGGATTGGAAGAATAAATATCGTGAAGATGTCCTTCTTGCCCGAACTGATTTATAGATTCAATGCAATACCAATCAAAATCCCAACAGCTTACTTTACAGAATTAGAGAAGGCAAACACCAAATTCATCTGGAAGGGTAAGTGCACCCGAATAGCCAAAAGTATTCTAAAAAAGAAGAGCAGTGTGGGAGGAATTTCACTGCCTGACCTTGAAACATATTACAAAGCTACAGTGGTCAAAACAGCATGGTACTTGCATAAAGACAGACACATCGATCAGTGGAATAGAATTGAGAATCCAGAAATATACCCTCACCTATACAGTCAACTGGTTTTTGACAAACCTACCAAGCCCACGTTAATGGGAAAAAACAGTCTCCTCAACAAATGGTGTTGGGAGAACTGGATATCTATAACCAAAAGAATGAAAGAGGACCCCTATCTCACCCCCTTTACAAGAATCAACTCAAAATGGATCAAAGATCTAAATATAAAAGCCAGGACCATAAATCTACTAGAAGAAAATGTAGGGAAACATCTTCAAGACCTTGTAGTAGGTGGTGGTTTCTTGGACCTTACACCCAAAGCACGTGCAACAAAAGAGAAAAATAGATAAATGGGATCTCCTCAAAATTAAACACTTTTGCACCTCACAGGACTTTGTCAGAAGGGTGAAATGGCAGCCAACTCAATGGGAAAAAATATTTGGAAGACACATATCTGATAAGGGTTTAATATCCAGGATATATAAAGAGATGTTAAACTCAACAATAAAAAGACAAATGACCCAATTAAAAAATGGGCCAAAGACTTGAATAGACATTTCTCCGAAGAAGAAATACAAATGGCAAAAAAACACATGAAGAAATGCTCAACATCACTCATGATTAGGGAAATGCAAATCAAAACTACAATGAGATATCATTTCACACCTATCAGAATGGCCACTATTAAAAACACAGAGAACTACAAGTGTTGGAGAGGATGTGGAGAGAGAGGAACACTTCTTCACTGTTGGTGGGAATGCAGGATGGTACAACCACTATGGAGGACTGTTTGGCAGTTCCTAAAGAAGTTGAATATAGACTTGCCACGTGACCCTGCAATACCACTAATGGGTATATACCCAGAAGAACTGAGAGCAGTGACACGAACAGACATCTGCACACCGATGGTCATAGCCACATTATTCACCATTGCCAAAAGCTGGAAACAAACCAGGTGTCCATCAACAGATGAATGGATAAACAAACTGTGGTCTATTCACACGATGGAATATTATGCAACTGTAAGAAGAAATGAAGTCATAAAGCATATGGCAACATGGATGAACCTGGAGGACATTATGTTGAGTGAAGCAAGCCAGACACAAAAGGACAAATACTGTATGAATGCATTACTATGAACCAAATATATTGCATAATACATTGTTTGATTCAAAAAAAAAAAAAATTGTATGTATCCATTACATTTAATTAAGAAATGTATATATTTATTCATCTGTGGTTACTTTTTAGTTTTTAATTGTTTATATTTTCAATTATTAAATGTACAAAATAAAGTTTTAAAAAATGTTAAAAATAAAATAAAATAAAATTGAAAAAAAAAAAAAAAAAAAAAAAGACATAGAGCTGGGAGAAGACTCCCAGCATAGCAACTGGCATAAAAATACAAAAGGTGAGGACTATGGAGTAGAATCCCATTCCAATGCTTAGGACCTTTATAATTGCAGACTACTTACTCACTTATGCTGTACCTCATTTCTCCAACTGTCAAATGGGAATAATCACAATACTCCCTATCTACTTGGGGTGATGTGAGCATTAAATGAGATGGTATGTTTAAAGGGCTTCCAACAGTATCTGGCACAGAGTAAGTGCTCAGTGGGGTCAGCTCTAATTATTAGAGCAGTTGCTCAATACGATGGATCTAATGGGAGGCAGGAGGGTATTTCAGGCAGGGTGCTGCCTCCTGTGCCTGGGACAGGCCTGTCAGGGCAGGAGGCTGTGAAGGTACTGCAGTTATTATTCTGCAGGGCTGACAGATAAGCCATCTGCTACCCTTTCCTGGAGCGGAGGGGTCCCAGTTGTATCCCTGGAACTTCCCAAGGATTAGATGACAACCAAAGCACCCATCGTCCCAGAACGCCCACACATCTGTTAGCTCATCTCTTAATGACTGCAGGAGGGTAAAAGGATTCATCATCCTCATTTTACAAGCAGGGAAACTGGGGCCCAGAGAAGTGAAGCAACTTGTCCACTGTGTCCCTGGGTGTTAAAGGCATAGAGGGCCTCCTTACTCCCTGGCCAAGAATATTTTCTCCAGGAAGTCTTCTAGCACCATCTCAGGAGAAAAATCAATACCCAAGGCTTCGAGGGCAAGAGTTCTGGGATTTCCTACCTCCTGCCAAGCTATCATGTTCACTAACCATTAGCACTGATCAAGACAAGGAGTCTTTCACTTGCTAGAGTGAGTGAAGATCTATCTGGCTCTGCGTCTGATTTGGGAAAAAAGGCTTCCTAGAGAAAAGGACACAAGGATCCGGGGTTTACCAGTAAGAGTCACCTGGAAACCAACTCCTCTTCCTGGTGCACACAAGGGCAGACACATGCCTGGGGGTGGCCAGACCTCCTACCTAGTAGACTGCTTGGCCAGCATGGCCACGTAGGTGACCACGAAGCTCTGGAACTTGGCCCGCTGCTCCTCCCAGCGGTCGTCCACCGAATAGTAGTTGGGCAAGGGTGCCCCAAACAGGATCTCGCTGCGCAGGAGGGAGCTCTTGAGGTTGTCTGCGGAGAGGCCCTCATCCACGTACCAGTAGAACTCAGGGTGAGTCATGGCCAACTCTAGGGAGCCTGCAGGAGGGGTGGGGCCCAATGAGCTCGGTGGGCCAGTTCCCACCAGCCCTCCCTCAAGGTGGTCCTGCCTCCTCCACACCTCATCCCGGGCCTCAAGTTCTCTATAACCACATCCGGCCTCCTCCTGACTAACCTCACGCCCAAGCTTCACCCCCTACTTTAATTCCGGCCACAGCATAACTCCCCGCGGCCAAGTCGAGCTCTCAGCTCCAGCCTGACTCCACCCCAAGCCACCACCCGGTCCCCGTTCTCCTCGAGGCGCGAACCCACGGTCAAGCCTGCACAGCAAGCCCCTCGTGTTCTCTGAGGCCCCGGCCCTTCCAAGGCCCGCCGGGCCTCCTACCCCGGATGTCGGCCAGGTCCTGGCCCATGCCGTCGTAGTAGATCTTGCCGCCCCTCTCGGTGGGGAAGAAGTAGGTCATGAGCGAGCTGGGGGGCGAGCAGTAGGAGTAGGAGCCTAGGGGCAGGTCCTTGAGGACCTCGTGGGGCTTCCAGCAGAACTCCCGGAAGCCCGGGTGGTCCATGACCTTGCGCTCGATCTCGTGGATGGTGAGCAGCCGCTCGCTGGTGAAGATATTGCGCTCCGCGTCGCCGCGCGCCAGGAAGATGAGCTCGATGCGCCAGTGCGCGTGCGTCTGCGTGTTGGCGCTCACAGACGGTCGCGAATAGTCCCAGCGCGAGGCGCCCCGGCGGGCCCGGCTCTGATTGGCCGCGGCCGCCTCGGGGGGCGGGGAGCGGGGCTGGCGCCGCCTATTCTTGCCCGGCCCCTTGCTCGGCGGGGCTTCACTCTGGTTGGCTGCCGGCTCCGCCAGGGGCGTGGCCTGGCGCCGAAGACGCCCGCTCCGATTGGCTGGCGGCCTTTGGGCCGCGGAGGTGGCCCACGGGAGGCCGGGACCTCTCTGCGGCGTGGAGCCCGGAGCCCTGGCGGCCGGCCGCGAGCGGTTGCCGGGGTGCAGCTGCTGCAGCTGCTCCGAGATGAGGCGCTGAAGCGTCTCGGAGGTGAAGTCGGCCAAGTCCCGCCGGTTGCGCCCCCAGGACCCAAACTGGGACTTGAGCGCCAGGGCGAGGGCGTCGAAACGCTGCGAGGCCTCGTGGTTGCGGATCTCAAAGGCGTTGTAGGAGATGTCAATGTCCAGCGGTGGGTAGTAGAGGAACATGAAGGCCGACAGGGCCGCGGGGATGCTGCAGCCCAGGAAGAGCACCAGCCCCGCGCAGCACGGATTGGTGAAGGCCCAGCCCAGGGTGCTCCAGAAGCCTGAGGCTGGGGGCCGGGAGGGCAAGGTCCAGTGCCGCCAGCAACACTGTCCGCCTGCCCCAGGGCGGGGCCCGGGCTTCTTGGGCCCCCTGAAGGCCTGGCCGGTAACTTCCTCTTCCTCCTCCTGCTCCTCTTCCAGCCACACATCCTGCAGCAAAGGGTCATCCTCGGAGTCCATAGCCTACAGGAGAGGGAGAGGGTCAGCAGGCTAGAGAGAGGAAGTACTTTCCTTAGGTTTCTTTGCATTATCTCTGCCAAGTACTATTACTACAATGGAATTGCATCAAGAAGACCTAGAATTCACCTGACTTCAACATGTGCACAAAACGCAAAGAATATTCCTATTATATGCCCATCGCCTCCCCCCAACTAGATCTTGGCTTTTAAGACCACACAGAAGGAGAATCACAGCCCAGTTGCAATCAGAAAAAGATGTTCCTCCCTGTGTAAGGGACATTGGAGGGGAATTTTGACTCCACATGATTTCCCAATTGCTGTTGCATTCTTTAACTTTAGAACCCAAGGTCTATGTAAGGTATGACTCCACTGCAACCACTTTTATTTAATGAGCAACTGTAAAATAACTCCAGGAAATATCAGGGTAGAAGGGAAAGAATGTGATCTTTGGAATCAGACAGACCATGGTTTGGGTCCTGGTGGTGTGATTATTGGCAAGTCAGCGCACTTCTCTGAACCTCAGAGTCCTTCTCTGTAAAATGGAGGTGGCCATTCCCGCCTCTCGATTATGGGGAAGAGCAAAGGTGGAAGCGTGTCACAGTCTGTGGGATACTTTAGGTTTCTTTGTTCCTCTCTGGGGACTGTAATGTGCTCAGCCATTGCCCACAGGCTGTGCCAGGGCTAGTGCCTGTCATGGCTCCCTTCAAGAACCCTCAATAGTTCCCCACCCTCCCTCTGGGACACTGCAGCTGCAGCCACTGTCGTCAGGCTCAGATCACTTGATATGCAACTCCAGCAACGTCAAACCTTTGGGCACTGGCAGGGGCCAAGCATCTGCCTCCTGGAGACTTGGGCACACGCAGCAGAGGGCCTGGCAGGAGAGGGCAAGGCTGGGCAGCCTGAGGACTCCAGCAGGGTGGCCTGAAGGCAGGAGGAAGGCTTTCCCGCTTCTCCAGCCCAGCCTGTCCCCCCCCCCCCCATCCTGCCTGCCCTCTGTTTGAACGGAGGGACACTCATGATCCAGTTACATGCCAGGCAGTGAGGGGAGGGAGCTAAGTGTGCTGGAGCTGACTAATTAATGCTGCCTTTCTTATTAGCATTCTCTAGAGTGCTCCATTTCAATTAGACATTCTGTCCGGGAAGGGAGGAGGCTGCTACCACCCCAGAGAAAGTGAGGAGGAGAGGATGAAGAGGAGGGAAACGGAGACAGACAGAAACGGGAGAAATGAGGACCAAGACACGAGAGACAGACGGAAAGAAGAGAGAGACAGGAGAGTCGAATGGAGGGGAAGGAGACAGATGCAAATAGGAAAAAAAAAGGGAGAAAGGGGGAGCTAGGGGGAGCTCAAGGAGTGGGGAGGGGAGGGGCGCTCACTGCAGAAGACTTAGAAGGGATAGAGGCCTGGGAGAGGAGGGGGGTACTTCTGTGATCTGCAAGATTCCTTCCCTGTGCCTTATCCAAATTCTGACCCACAGAACCCAGAATCCATGAACGTAATGACTTGGTTGGTATACATCACTAAGTTTTGGGATTGTTTGCTACGGAGCAATGGGAACTGAAGCAGTCATAATGGAGTCCCATTCCCTTTGTTGTGACTCCATGTCCTGCAGGCAGCACTTGCTGAATTTAAGTGACCAGAAAATCGGACACAGCCATTCTGCTTCCCAGGGAGAGCCCCACGGCCAGACATGAGCTCCAGGAAAGCCAGGGCTTGACTGTCATGTTCCCTGCTGGGTTCCTGGGGCTTAAACTACTCCTGGATCAGGTCAGTGCTTAAAAGATATTTGTTGAAGGAAGGAAGGAAAACAAATCTCTGAAGAATTCAGGTTAGGTATTAGATAGAACTTTCTCCTGCACAGAAAAGCCAGGCAGATACCGAACAATGTAAGCACATAGCAGAGAGTGTGGGTGCTTCTGCCCGGCCTGGGAAGGAGCTGGAAGAGTGTGGAATGGACAAGGCGGGGCGTGGACTTGCTGAGTTGTTTATCACCCCTTCCCACTCCATGCCTGCCTTCTCAGTCCACCCCTGAAAAGAAAAGCTGCCACAGGGAAATTACGCCAGCCCAGTGGGTCAGTGGACATGGCTCCAGACTGACTCAGCCACCAACTTTCTATGTGACCCTGGGCAAGTCCTGTCCCCTCTTGGGACCCTGTCTAACCCTGTGGCAGTTCCCACCAGCTGTAACACCTCGGAGTGTCCTGGCAGCCCTGGACTTCGGGGCATTCTGCTTCCCAGGCTGCAGGCCAAGGAGGATGGGGTACCACCTGAGAGCCCACCCACCAAACCCAGGGAGGCCCTGCTGGCGGGTGGGGATCTGACACCAGACGCCTCAGCTGGAAACTGCCTCCCCAGGCCCCGCACAGCAGCTGGGATGGGCAGCCAATCGCTAACGGTTTTCCTTTCTCAAGTGACGGGAATGGATTAGCTTGGCAAGGCGCCCCAGCTGCTCGGTAGAAAGGAGCTCAGGGTGGCTCCTGTGGGTCCTGTCCCCAAGTCAGACAAGGGACCCGAGTAGGAGGGTGATCACACCCTTGTGGCCTCCCAGTGGGGGGGGGCCCTGGAGTGTTCTGTCTCTGACCAAGGCCCCGTCTCCCCCAGCTTCCCACATGCCTAATCAAAATTTAGATTCTAGGGCCCATGAACCAAGGCAGACATGGACACACCCACAGATCCAGAGAGCAAGTGTCCCTCGTCTTGGGAAAGGCAACTGGGGCCACTGCCTCCTGAAGGGACCAGCAGGCCCTGGGCAGCCTCGAAAGGAAGAGCCTTACCTAGTTTTAAGGGCCAGGCTTGGGGCATCCCAAAGCCACATTTGCAGCATAATCCCAATTCTATAACAGAAAAAAAAAAAAATCTGCAGATATATGCATTAGAAAAAACATTAACAGTGGTTATCTGTTTTGGGAGGATGATGGGTGATTTTTGTTTTTTTCTTTATACTTGTCTGTTGCCAAATTTTTCCGCAATGATCAGGTACAGTCTTTCTTTGAGAATCAGAAATAAATGTTATTTAAAAATAGAATTTGTGTGTGTGTGTGTGGAAGGGATTTTGCTAACTCTTTGAGGAGTTACTATAATAGGCATGTCCTCCAAGGAGAGAAACAAGGAGAGTTGGCTTAAGTTGCAGCAGGAGAGATCCCAGTTAGAAAGCAGAAGGACCTCGTGACTGAGGGAGTTGGCAAATGCCTAATGGGCAAGTGAGAGTGTGAAATCTCCTTTTCCTCTGAGATGGAAAGTGGGGTCTTTAAAATGAACCCAGCCCGAGGACCCAGATGGGATCTCAGAGCCTACGCAGTTCAACTCCTTCCTTTTTTAGATGGAGAAACAGACCCAGCAAGGGAAGAGACTGAACCCGGGTCATGTTGGTGGGATTCTAGATTTGAAGGAGTGTTCGTTCTACAACCTCGCCAGATTCTGGGGGTGGTTTTTGGCAGCCCCGAGGGGACAATCAGGTCTGGAGAACAGGACATCTGAATCCAAAGAGCCAAAATAGGGAAGCTATTTCCTCTTATTATAAGTTGAAGGAAGGAGGCACCCTTGAAACCATGAGCCAGATGGACTTCCCCATCTGGGCAGAAAGGGGCTGTAGTGGGAAGCAGTGTTGCAGTTAAGACATTCCCAACCCACCCCTCACCCCTGCCCCCCGCAGCAGCTCCAGTGCTTCCCTGTGGCCCTGTTTACAACTTCCCTCCTTCTGGCGAAGAATGACAGAACCCTGCCTTCTTCATTCGCCCATCCCAAGCAGACTATTAAAATGTAATCAAAAAATCACATTAGACATGCAGATTTGACTTAAAATACGTATATGTATATATAATTTAACGGCAATTAGGAGCTAATCAGCCTTTTCTTCCTGGCTCAGGGTGTTTTGCTTCCCTGGTTCAGCTCTGGTCCTTGGAAACATCTTGGGGTCTTTGATTCTATTACCCTTAGGTTTGAGCAGAAGTTGAAAATGAAAGAATTGGGGTTGAACAGCTCCATTTCCCTCCCCACCCCACCCCACCCCTGGTATGCTGAAGAGGGGCACTGTCTCCTCCTCTGCTTCCAGGTGATGGCTCTGCCTCTTTGGTGAATTCGGCTTTTCTGAAATGGAGATCGGGGTACAGGACAGAGGAGGCCTTGGTTGTGCCAAGTCCTGGTTCTCCTCCTGAGAGCCTGCCACCCTTCAGAACCGCTGGTGGGGCCATGGGCCTGTCATCCAGAATCCCAAGCCCTTCTTCCGAATCTGGATAGTCCAGCTCAGGCCTGGAAGATGGAAAAGCACCGGAGACATTGTGGTCAAACAGAGGCAGAGTCGCACAGGTAGGGTGAAGCCAAAAGTCCAAGCAGCTCAACGTGGAAACCCTGACAGCCACTACGATAATTACAGCACAGTAACTAGCTGTGAGCCTGCAGGTGCCAAGCACTCTCCATCCAGCCTCTCTAATCCTCACATCAGCCTTGCAAGGGAGGTATTGGGACATCCCCATTTCACAGAAGAAAAAACCTGAATCCCCCCTGGCCACACAGCCAATAAGGGACAGAACCAGGGTGTGACCCTTAGGCTCTTTTCAGGGTCACAAGCAGCCCTCAAGATTCCTTGAGAGTTGAGATATCAAAACTCACTGAAGAAGCCCCCTGCCCTTTCATGTGGTTTGCACCTTCCCTGTCAAACCTGAAGTCACTGAGTTCTCAGCAGTTCTGCTTCCATGCTCAGGGCATGATATAAGAAAGGTGGGTGCCACTGATCTTGGAACTTGGCCTTCCCCTCCATGGGAGCATGGCATGGAGCACTCTGGAGGGAAAGCAGGGGTGAAGCAGAGAGCCCATCCTAGTGGCTGGACCCTAGCGCTCTCAAGAAGTCCCAAGGCTCACCCTGAATCACACATTAACAGAGCCAGGGAACGCCCTCCAACCCCACTGAGAAAGGGCTGTGGCTAGGTGAGCTCCAGCGCTTGCCTTGAGCCCTTCCCGGAGCAAGAAGATCCTAAATCCACCACCCACTGCCTTCCGACCCTGCCCCAGAGAAACCTGCCTTTGTGGCTGCTGCCAAAGCAACCAGAGCCTGCTTTCCCTGGAGGACAGAGATTGAAGTGGGGCAGCAGGACATGGGAGCGGGGTGGGGAGAAGGCAGAGGGAAGCTGAGCAGCTGGCACGGTGGCTATGAACTTCTCAGACGGGAAGAGACCTAGGTCAGGCCCCTGCCAGGGGGCAGGTGGTGGCCTGGAGCCTATCTCACGGAGGGCCTCAGACTTCAATGAGAACCCCCTGGTGTGCTCATTAAAATGCAAATTCCTGGGCCCTCCACCAGATCCTGTCAAGCAGACTAGGGGCCAGCTCCCCAGGTGATTCTTTGGAGGCCCTGGCTGCCCTGGTCCCCCTGCCCAAGTTCCCGGTGGCTTCTTCCAGCAGGTGGCATGGCTGCTGGCCTTCCTGCCAGGGCTCACACCTGCCTCTCCTCGGGCTCAGGAGAGGGCCTCAGGCTGCCTGGACCCCTGGGCGGGGCTCACTCCTCTGTGCCTCTCTTCCTCCAGCCATGGGGAGGGAAGAAATGATGGCATTTGGGCCGGGAACAGGACTTTGGTCCAGAGAGGGGGACACAAACAGCACCTGATCTGCTGCCTGGCTCTCCCTGGTGGGCCTAGGCAGCAAAAGAAAACAGAAGGCCCAGTGCTTCCTGCGTGCCAGGCCCTGGGAGAGAGGCTGGGGTGGGGGCAGGTGGAGCCATGAATGAGCAAATTCTGGTCACTGTCCACTGAGCACAAGTGTTCCCAGCACATGCTAGGTGCTTTACTGGTTTACATCTCTGCTCCAACCTCAGCTCTGCAAGGCCGCTGGCATCGGAGCCTCTGCCAGCCAGCTCCAGAGCTCAGCCTTCTTAACCACTGTGCTCTCCTGCCAAAAGGAAATTCACCCTGCCAGACCCAATCTTGCCCCTCGAGGGCAGAAGCAGAGGCGGCCATCGGGCCCTCTTCCGCCACCCCTCTCCGACAACCTCCTGTCTGGCTGCCCAGTTCAGGCCCCTTTGCCCAGCACCATCAGGCCTGGCTTGTGGCACCTGCCAGCCTTGGCATCTCAGAGGAAAAAGCAAAAAGAGCTTAATAAAACTCACGTTTACAATATGGCCAGGCCCCTTAGCTGAAGAAGCAGAAGGTCCAGCCCACCCGGGCCATCCCTCCCACCACCCCTCTCCTGCCCCCAGCCCCAAGTCCTCCGGTGTGAGGCTGGAGACTCTAAGGCTGCCGAGCCCAGAGGACACATTGGGCCCTGCAGCCAGTCCAGCTCCCCAGCCCCCAGATTGCCGGGTTAATAAAAAATAAAATAAAAAGATCCCCGCACTATACGACCAATAACCATGGCCATAAAAGCCAAATTGGATTTCTTCCCGGCTGATGAGCTCCGGGCCTCTTTCTCTGAGACCCGATTAACAAATATGTAAAACAATCCTCCTTGCATCTCCAGCTTCAGCCAGCTCTTCCTGCACGCTCAAGCTCTGAGCAGGGGAGGTGGGGAGGCAGGGAATGGATGCCTGGGGCAGCAGAAGGGCACCGGCCTGCTGTGTGACCTTGGACCAGTCAAGGAGCATTTCTTGATGGGCCGTTCCCCCATCTGTCAGATGGTGGGGTGGGAAAAGATGCTCTCTAAAGCCTTCCTCTGAAGCCTTCCACCTCCATTCTTCGTTGCTGCAGGGGTGGAGGGGGAGACGGATGCTAGGAGGGGGCTCCCCTCACCCCTCTGCCAAGGCTACTGTATTACTGGGGGGGGGGGTGCAGGGTGAGTCCTGTATAACATCATGCCAGTGGCAGGAACGACCATGTGCTGGGTGTCAGGAGCTTCCTGGGGACACAGCAGTTGGCCACTTGCCAGTTTTGGTCTCTGGGGGAGACTTTGGAGACACCCCTGCCCCCCTGCTACTGCTACACACACAGACCACAATCTTTGGGTCCAGGGACATTGCAAAACTCTTCTTGGCCCCATATCACCCAAAGGGAAGTTTGAGGGTAAACTGGAAGCTAAAAGAAAAAAGAGAGAGAAACCTTGGGGCAAATCTCTCCCTCTGGGAACTGGGGGTGCCCCCCACCTCCTGCTGCAGAGTCCTAGAGCCAGCCCTCCCCACCCCTCGTGTGCACTGGCAGGCAGACACACACACCCTGGGCCTCTGCTCCCTGGGCCATTTGGGCCACAGCCTGGGAACAGCCTTGGCTGGGAGGGTGGGCCCAGGGAAGGAGGCAAGTGGAAACATTACTGGGACAATAGGGGTCCAAGGGAAACTCAGCTTCGGTGCCTGCATGAGCTAGTGGCTCTGGGGAAGGGCTTCCTGACTACACTGCTGAGAGACACCTCAGGTATCAGGTGGGAAGGGGCAGGCCAGAAGGTGGGCTCAGCACCCCTTGGCACCTGGGGCTGGCACCGAGGCCTCTGCCTACAACAAAGGAGTGGGGTTGGGGCTGAGCAGCTGGAACAGAGGGTCTGGGACAGTGTGCTCTCCAAGCATTCCTAGCCCCAGCTCTGCTGCCTTTCCCATAATATTCTTGGAGGATTCAGGGCCCCTAGGAGCCCAGGAACCAGGAGAGAGTCGGTGACACGATCTGGGCTCAAAGTTCCCAGGCCCCTACCTCCCACGCCTGCCCTGCTCAGAGGAAGGTGTTATCCAAAGTCTAGTGGGATCCCCACACATCCCTCCAGGAGAATGGGGCTCTATCTCCTACTTGCTTGTGACCTCAGGCAAGCCTTTTCTCCTCCCTGGGACTCAATTTGCCCTTCTGTCAAATGGGAAGGTTGGACTCAATGAACTTTCAGATCCCTCTGGGTTCTGTCATTTGAAGCGCCCAAGGGGCCATCAAAGAGAAGTGTGGCAAGAGAGCAGATGGGGTGGCTGAGGGCCATGGAGCCCACTGGGAAAAAGAACAGGGTCCTGGGGCTGCAGGCTTCCTCTCCCTGTCTGGACCAGAAGCCAGAGGGGCCCCATGCCCAGAGGGGCCTGCAAAGTAGGGTGGGGGGAACACAGTACAAGGCCAAGGCTCAGGGATTCAGACTGTCTCTCCTGAACCCTGAGCTACTCCAGGGCAGGCAGGGACCACCTGCAAGGGTGGGGGTGGGGTGAAAGGAGGTCTGCGGAGGGAGAAGTAATCGACTTAAGTCTTTCAGGCTAGTAAGAGCAGGAATGAAGCAAATTGATTCTTTTTTAAGTGCTGTCCCAGGTGAAGCTGGAGATGGTGGGAGGGCAGCCTTGCCCCCAACCCCAGCAGCCATCTTCCAGCACACCTGAGCATCCGAGAGACCTCTTAGCAGCGGCAGCCGTCGCCACCCCAGACTTGGGCTCAGCTGACTCAGGAGGGGCGTCTGCACAGGGCTTTTCCTAACCCAGAGCCAAGGCTGCACCTCCCCAGGCTTCTCAGGCCCAGGCACCGTTTCTCTTAGGGTGGGGCAGGAGACAAGAACAGGACCCTTCCCCTCGTCGGTACTTGGGGTCAGACCCTGCCCAATCAAAACCCGCCAGCCCCATTCACTAACTTGTACATTTACCATTTATTCAGCCAGGGCCTTAATTCCTTCACTGGCTGGTGCTTGCTATACAGAACAAGGACTTTCTGTTAAACCATCATAATCCTAACTTTGTGAGGTCTTGAAACCCTTTCCTACCAAAGGTCCGGAAGATCTCCTCAGCCTCCATCTATTCTCATGCTCATTAGTGCCCAAGAATGCCTCTTGGCTGACACGTCCCTGGTCACATTTCCTGGCTGTTACTCGGGGGCCATCTGTTCAAAGGCTCTGGAAGATGGGGTTGCAGAGTCGGGGCCCCTTCCAGGGATGTGTACCAGCGACCAGCCTGCAGCGTTCTCCAGCCAGCCTTTTCCCAGCTTCTCTGCCTGAAGAAGAGAAGGAGGGGTGGTCGCCTGTGGCTGCTGACCCTTCTCTGAAGCCTGAGTTCTTACTAGCTTCGTCTAACAGTCTCTCAGGCCTGGACTGCAGGGAGGAACCAAAACCAACATCCTCCCTTTCTGCAGCCACAAAAAGATGATTTAAAAACCAGCCAGGACTAACCAACACACGATGATACGGACCTGCCGGAAGAGTGTGAGTCCCAGCTGTGTTGTTATGGGATGAGAGAGGGAAACATTTGGATGGAAGCCAGAAATGCCGTGCCCGTCTCCCAGGTGTTCCTCACGCCTGCACGTTGTGGGGCTGCCCAGCAGTGCAGAAGCAAATGGCCAGCCTGCCTCGCCCTGCTGCCCAGGGCGCACCCCAGCCCACATGGCCTCAGATTGCTGAAGGGTCCCAACGGAATTTGGGCTTCAATCTTTTCATTGCTAAAGACCCCAATCAAGTGAATGGAAAGGCCACAGTTTGGGTCTTCATCATGGCGTGGTTGTCGTGCTGATGAAACCTGGGGTCAGCTTGCCTAGCTTTGAATCCTATCTCCACTGCTTCCTCATCCTTAAAATGGAGATAATAATGGTAGCCTCCTCCCAAGGGAGGTATGAAGATGAAATGAGAAACCTACAAAGCTCTGAACGCAGTGCCTGGCAGGTACTCAACATTCACCATCATCCTTAGGGTGATCAGCCTGGAGAAGTCCCCCAGCTATACCTGAAATCCTCCAGGATAGTGCAGTGGCCAATGTGGCAGGGGTGGGGTGGGGAATGACATATCATCCTTCCCAAACATCCCAGGGAAACCAAGTTGCTCCAGGCAGCCCAACCCTGGGCCCCCTTTGAGAAAATCACCACATTCCCCTTCATGGCAGGAGGGGCCCCAGTGGGCAGTCTCCTCTCAACAACGCTTGGCAAAGGATGCATCATCCAGGTGCCTGTGTAGGTGTCACATGCCTCGGGACAGGGGGCTGGGCAGAGAGGAGCTTTCACCCTGCACCCACTCTCCCACCAAGATACCAAGCTGGAGAGGGCCCAGGGGCTCTCTCTCCTCCTGATCCCAGTATGACACTGCACTGATCGCTTGCTGGGATCGCGTCCTTGGAGTCCCAGGGGAATCCTGGGTCCTCTTCAACCACAGAGGGGGACCTGGGTGAGTCATAACTGTTCACCCATCACCTCTGTTCCCAGGGGCAGGAAGTGCCAGGGGTGGGCATGGGGGATTCTTGGGAGTTCTTCAAGGACAGTAACCAAGACTCTTCCAGGTCTGCATGTCCAGTGCCTGGCACAGAGGGGGCTGCTCAAGCAAATGCTTGTGGGATGGAAGATGAAGGAGAAGACTTTTGCCGGGAGAGGAGGTGTGAGGCCCTGGACGCTGCTCCCGAGACATCATTCCCTGGCTCCAATGAGGGTCCCAGCAAGGGACCTGGATGGTGCATGCTGGCATCTAAATACAAGGCAGTCCTTCCCATGGTCCCCAAACATTAAACTCACTGCAAACAGCGAGACCCTAACCTGCCACCCTCAGGCTACTTCTGATTTGGCCATGTTCCCAGTCCAGTTCCCTCAGAGGGAGAAACAGAATCAAAGGCACACCAAGAGGTGCCATGGGCAATCATAGCCCTCCTTAGTGGGTCCCTTTCCCCGAGCCCATCCCCTGAGCCTCTGTAACATCCTCCAGGGGCTGGTCCCAGTACCCTACACTGGGCTTCTTCCTTCCAGATTTTGGCAGCGACACAGCTTCTGCTGGCACAAATGTCAGCAAGCATGACAAGGCCTGGAGGTGTGATATAAATAGCCTGCTCTTGTCCATCAGCTCCTTCCCGCCCTTGGCTTTGATTCCAACACCCCCCACCCCCCACCCAGAGTAAACCTGCCAGCAGGGGCTCTGCTGGGCTCCACCTGCTCCACCTGGGCAGGTTACTCAACCTCTCCAGCCTCAGTTCCTTCATTTGTGAAATGGAGTTAGAAGAATATCTCCATCTAGGGTAGCTATGGGGATGACAGCAAGTAATACAGGTAAAGCATTTACCACAGGCCTGGCCCATGGCAATGGTCCTGTGTGTGCTGCTATTGTCGATGCTGATGATGAGGTGGGGACGTGGGGCAGGTCAATAGGGTCAGGCTTGACATCGGAGGGTACGTGGAGGAGAGGGCTCTGGCAGGAGAAGCCAGGAGCATGTCATCTCTGTGCTGGGAAGGGAGTTGCTAGGCGCACTGCTGGCATTGTTCAACCCCCTTCACTGGTGCCATTAAATGCTTTCCACACATTCAAGGAGGTAGCCTGGCTCCAAGGAAGAGCCGTAGCCTGGGATTCTGAGATACGGCTCTGCCACCCACATGCTGTGTGAGGCCAGGCAACTCACTTGCCCTTTCTGAGCTTCCCTGTCTGCAGAGGCCCCTTGCACAGCCCTAACCTCCTATGGGCCTAACTTGTCTTTCGTGGTCCAGGCTTCCTGTCTGAGTCCATCCCCCAGACAGACAGGTCCAGACAAGCCTGGATGGGTTCAGAGTCTGAGATGCAGAGGTGAGACACCCAGCCTGGTTCAGGTTGAGATTCAAGTGAGAGACGACCAGAGCTACACTTAGGCGGCAGTATTGCCACACCCCCTGCCCAGGCCGGCAGAGGAAATTACATTCTTTTGAAAACCATCACGTAAATGGGTTTCTTGAAAAAAATTTTTATTGAATGAATAAATAAATCTTCTAGTTTGGGCAAGTCTCTTCACTTCTCTGACCCTTCACTTTCCAATATTTTAAATGGGGATAACAATGCCGTGAGATGGTTATAAGGCTTAAGTGAGATAGGATGTGTAAATGCTTCGAACTCAGCACACAGTAGGTATTCAACAAATGGCCCCTATTATTATTGGCATCATTATTACCAGCCTGCTGCTCCCATTGTAAGGTGGAAGGCCTGAGGCCATCAGTCTTTCCTGAGGCCCATTTCCAAAGAGCTTTAAGGAACACAGAGACACACGCTAATTGCAGTCCTCCTGCCTATGTACCTTCCAGCTGGTGAGCAGCAGGTGCGAGGCCGTCTGGTCTCCCGTGGCCAGGCAGGGAGTGAGCTCACTGGGGGAGGCTTTGCCACCTTCTCTGGACCAGTTTCAGCCACATCCATGCCTCTGGCCTTTGTTAAGCAGCTGGAGTGTGAACCACACTGTCTGCCCGTGAAATGTGACTTTTGGAAAACATGCATATTTGTGAGCTGGTGCATGTTTCTATTTTGGGCTGATGTTGCTCTCTTTATTTATTTTCCCTGGGCTTTGGTGCTTTGGAATCCAGCTTGGAAGGGTGTTTTGACAGACTTTGATGCCTCTCCCAGCTCCCCTGGCAGGGAACATGCTCAGATGGGGGAGGGTGGACAGAGTTGAGGAGGATTTCAACCGACAAGCCTTCTTCCTTCGTAAGGACTCATAGGCAATTGGACACCCCCGCCTCACTGTCCCAGCCCTCAGTTTCCTCATATCTGGATATGTGGGGTGGGGGGTGAAGTACAAGAGGGGTTCGGTGGGGAACCAGTTTCAAAGAAGGGCCAGGGAACCAAATAGGCTAATCCTTGAGCTTCTCATTACAATAGTGTGATTGTCATTGTCCACACGTACACATCGCTATTATAACCACCACTCTTGGGTGTCCACTCTTATTACCACCAGCGTCCTGGCTGATTGCCCTTAGGGACATCACCTCATTGCTCAGCAGCTCATTTGGCTCGGCGGCAAAGGTGATATTTGCAGGACTCAGCTCTTGGGACTCTAAGAGGCTGCTCAGCCAAATGACAGCAGCGACTGCCTTTCCCCGGAATCAGCTAGGAACCAACTGACCATGGGCAGCCTACTAGGTGGCATCTTAGGGACTTGGGGCTCATTGCCAGGCCCCTATCCGCCAGGCAGGAACTCTAAAGCTGCTCTCAGCCAGGCCCTTCTCCGTGGTCATTTACAACCAGCCCAGGGTCTGCCTCTTGGGAGGCAGGACATGAACTCAGACAACACCATCTGCCTTTGAATGACTAGGTGAGAGAGGAGGGGGGTGGGGAGACAAGGGAGACATGGCTATACTAACAGAGAAAAGGGCTTATCCCATAATTCCAAGGCTCTGGGGGCCAGAAGACCCTGGTTTAAGCCCCTACTCTTTTATTTGTTCATTCATCAAGTAGTTACCAGCAGAACTAGTGGTTCAGACAGAGGCTATACTGACAGTAGAATCAATCACTGTCCCCATATAGCTTACACTGGAACTGCATGACCTAAAGGAAACTACTTGACATCTCTGGTCCTATAAAGGAAATAATCTGAACATCCCTTGCTCAGGGGACTTCACCAGTGATGGGTACTTTGAGGAAGGGGAAAGGTGCCATAACCTCAGAGGTTATAGAACCATGACTTTCAATCCCACCCAGACGCAAAAGACTCACTGGAGAGTTAATGCCCCAGGGAAAACAAAGAGGGCCCAAAGATCACCTCTTGCAACTCTCTTTTTACAGACAGGTAGACTGAGGCCTATAGGAGTAGCTTGCCCAAGGGCATGCTGAGTCTGTGGTCAAGCTGAGACTAGCACCCAGGTCCTCCTACTTCCTGTACAGTGCTCCTTCCACCACATGTGCCAGGACCATGCCTCTTTCAACTTCGTTTCTGGATTTTAAGGGCATTGGCAGGAGAGGTGTCAAGGGGCAAGCCAGGGCATGGGTACCAGAACCTCCAAAAAGTCAAATCCCCAGGGAGGGGGCTTGGTGTGATCCCAGAACTCCCCACCCTCAGCTTCCTGGCCTCTTGGAGAGACCTGGGAAATTTCAGGGAGGGGGAAAGCTGTTGAAATCATGGGAGGGAGGAGGACTTCCAAAGAGAGAGGAGTGCATTTGTGGCCTCTGCAGCTGAGGAGGCAGGCCCAGGAAAATGGAGTCAGCTTCCTCTAAGGGTCAGCTGTGCCCACATCACAGTAAAGCCTGGGTGGGTCAGATCCAGGCTGAAGGAAAGTTGGGTAAAGAGTGAAGGCAGCTGGGAAGCAGGACTGGGAAAGACAAAAAAGGGGGGTGAAAAACAAACATGGGGGAAGTGAACAGAGTGGGAAACAAAGAAGAGACAGAAAGTGAATGCAAAGAATACTGCAGAGAGAGACGGGGTGGACCCTGGTTGTAAAAGGAGATGGGTCCAGAGTAAGGTCTGAGGAAGGGGTGCTTGCAAGGGAGTGGTGAGCTGAGCAAAATGGACCTTGAGCTAAAAATAAATAAATAAATAAAAAAGAAGAAGAAAGAAAGAAAGAAAAAAAAAAGATTCTGTAAAGACCTGCCAGGGCTGGACTCTGGCCAGCAACTGCCACTGGGCGATGGCCTCCCACCTCAGTTTGGCAGATGCCCTGGTTTCCCCGCTCTCCCCATCCCCAGGTCTGCAGGGGGAGCAGGGGCTGCTCGGTATCCCTGCTGCTTCTCCTGCAGGAGCAGGACAGATTGTGCATGTGTGTGTGTGTGTGTGCACGCGCGTGTGTGGGACTGAGGGGCCCTGTGCATCACGAGGCATTGGCGTGGGTCTGGAGTCTGGAGACAGCAGCTTTGAGTGAAGACCTGGACTGAAGACGCTGCCTGGAGAGCTGCTGCCTGTGGGAAGCTGTTTGTCCACGTGTGCATGTATCTTGGGTCTGTGTGTGATTGTGGCCTGTGGGTGGGGGTGAATTTTCACGAACTGTGGATTTGTATGTGGATTGTTTGTAGTCCGTAGATCTGCGTGTGTGGCAGACTGTGGCTGTGTGTGCGCGTGGACAGTGGGTGAGGGTGCGCGTGATCGTGGGTGCTTGAGTCCCTGGGCGCCCGCGTGGGTTGAAGTCTCCGCGGAGCCGCCCGAGGCGCTGTCCGCGGTGCTGACCCGGGGCGTAGCCCAGCGGGGACCTGCGAGGACCTGCGAGGTCCGGCAGCCAGCTCAGGAGCCAGGCAGCCGGCCTGGGCGGTGGAGCGGCGAGGACCGAAGAGAGGACACCCAGCTGCGGTCCTCCCCGGGGAGTTGGGAAAAGTTCTCCCAGCGGCGGGGTTGGCTCACGGGACTCGGCGCCGCTCGCGCTGAGAACCTTCCCCCAGACCCCCAGCGCCGCCCCAGCCGGCTGCCCACCCCACCTACGCCCTCGTTCGCGTTCTCGGCAGAGCCCGGGACCCTCTCGCGCTCGGCTTCCATTGCCTGCCAAGCGGGCCCCAGAGACCCCGCGCGCCCTGCAGACCTGCAGCCAGGCTCATGGGGCCCGCAGGACTCGGGGAATGTCCTGCCCCGAGCCTGAGTGCTTTATGGTGGGGTGGGGGCTGGAGAAGGGGTAGTTAACCTTTTCCTGCCTCGCTCTGTTTCTCCGTAGCCGGGCCTAAAGCCCAATCCGGGGGCGGCTGCAGACTGACGTTCAACTTTTATGGAATCAGACACCCCCCCCCCCGCCCGGGCGAGCAAGGGGCCGGGGGTCAGAAGCCTCGCCGTATCTGGACATCCAGCTCGCCTGTGCAGACCAGGGCTGCTCAGGCCCCGCGGGGAGTTGATGGGGAGCTGGGGTCGGGCCGCGAGGGGCAAATTCTGGGCTCTGCCCACCACCGGCCGGCTTTCCCAGGGGGGCTCCAAGGCCTGCACCTCGGGCTGGCGGGACAGCGGGAGAACTCCGCACACTGCCCCGCGCAGGCCGGTGTGGGGGTGGTGCGGGGGACTCCCCCGCCCCCGCCCTCCTCTCGAGCGATACATCCCCCAGCCCGGACCCCCATGGCACCCAGTGGCCGTCACACTCACCTCCGCCGTCAAAGCTGACCTAGGCTGAGCCACGGGCGACGGGCGCCCTGGAGGGGCGCAGGACCAGATTGCGGCCACCTCGCCGTGCGGACTTGTCCCCCTCGCGGGAGTTGCAAGGAAAAGCTCTTCGGAGCTGCGGGAGGCCGGAGCTCCCCGCTCCGTTCCAGAGCGCACAGACCACGAGCAGATTCGTGTGAATCTCGGTCTCCAGCGCGCAGTCCAGAGCACTCAGCGCCGCCGCTGCCTTTTATTTGCCGCCCGCCTTTGTTTGGGTTCCGGCTCCTACCACGAGGTATGGGGGTGTCCGGGGCAGGCTCTGTAGTCACGCCGGCCCCCAGCCACTGGCGTCTCGGGCCTCCACGCCACCAGGCCTTGTATCAGCGGCTGGCGAGGGCCTGCACTCTGCCGCGCACTGCTGTCCCCGGAGCCTGCCGCCAGGCGCCGCCATGGCGGTCGCTCCCCCTGCGGGAGCCGCGCGGTGGTACAGCCGCGTCCCAACACCCGCGGTGGGGGGGGGGGGGGGAGCGAGGAGCGCAGCGACCCCTGGGGGTCTGTCCCGCCTCTGCAAACGGCCCAGGCCGGCCCCCTGCCCTGCCCCTGAGTTTCCTTGGTCTCTTCCCAGCCTGCGCTCCTCTCCACCTCGTCCTCCCAGCCTTGGCAAGTCATCAGCCTCCTGGACACTTAAGGGCATCCCTGGGTCCCCTCGGGAGGGGGCTGCCAAGTCCAGGCTCCTGGCGCTGGCCCTTCCTCCCTCCGTCTCCATTCACCTCTCTGGCACCAGAGCTGGGAGCCATGCCTGCCCCTGGGACAGGGCAACTCTCCAGTTCTGCGTGACACCCCAGTCCAACAGCCACTAGGAGAACGAGAGCCAGGCAGCCAAGGCCAGTGTCCTGGACCATTTCTCCCTACCAGGACTCTGAAGGAACTGGCCTTGGTGTCACCTGGGGAAAGGCAAGGCAGGTGCCCCAAGAGAGAGCAGGATGGAGAGGTTTTATTGACAGAAGTTGGAAAGAAGGGAGTCCTGTTGCCACTGCCATGTGCGGGGTCAACCACGTGTGTGTCATACATCTTCAGAGTGTGTGCTGAGGGAGGGACTGGGAAGATGGAGATGGGTGAGACATGGTACCTGCCTTCAGGAACCTTCCAGCCTGTGGAAGACTTAAAAACCTGGGGGAGTTCTAAGATGAAACATCAAGTCCCACACCTGGCACATAGGAGGTGTTCCATCCATGTCTGTTCCCTAGCCCTTATTTTAAAAAGAAAAAGAAAGAAAACTGAGTTCATCTCTAACTTGAGGGTGCTGAGTGGAGCTGGTAGCCCCTCCCCCGCCACTCCTGCTCTGTCTCTGGTGTGCAGTCCCTGAGAACTGGACCCACGGGCTGGCTGCCAACTGCACACATTGGTATTTATGACCCTGGATGGCCAGAGAGCTCATCTAGGCAGAAGCAAATGGCCCGAGCTGGCGTCCCTGCCCTGGCACTCACTCCATGTGCTCAGGATCATTGCCAGGCCAGCCAGGTCTGTCAGGGGACTCCCAGCAGCTCTGTCTGGCCTCGAAGGTATGAGGCTCCTGGCCTGTAGGGTTGTCACTCTGAGCTGTAACAGAAGAGAGAGACAGGAGACCTCTCCTGAGAACTGGAGGGTGTGTGTGTGTTGCTGCCCCAAGATCAGAGAGCAAACCTGACACAGGAGTACAGAGGATGGGGCCAGCACCCCCCTGCAAGCTTCCAGACAAATTGACACATCCCAGAAGGAAGGCAGCCTTGTCAGAAAATGTGGAGCCACGGGGGAGGGTGGGAGGAAGGAGAACAAGGAAAAGATTTGTTTTTAAGGGAGCAATAGGGGAGATGCAAAGTGTGTTCCCAAGCCCAGCTGAGAGCAAGGGTTTCCTTGCTGGGTGAATGGCTTGATTCTTTTCAGATGGCTTTCGGCTGCTTCCAGGAGCCTCGTCAAAGTCCTCTACAGCTTCTGCACTATTCCTCTCAGCCTAACAAATCCACAGGGAGCCCCCATGGATGTGCCCTGTGGTGCTGTGCCACCCTCAGCCCACGCTTGGGGACACAGCCCCCGCTCCCCTGGGAAATAGTTTTAGTGGATTTGACAAGGTCCCTGGAGAAATTCTCACCCACCTGCAAATGGTCCCAGCCTCCTGCCACTAGCCGGCCATAGCTGGGGCCACACTGGCCACACCCTCCTTGGACTGGGCCTCCAGATGCTCTCCAGTGGGGCGGGGCTTGCCCTGCCTTTGCTGGGGATCTTCTGGAAACGGAGTGTGCAGAGACAGAGGTTGTGTGGAGTGGAGGAGGAGGTAGGGAGCGGATACCCAGGAACGCTGAGAAAGATGCAGTTTTCCCAGGCCATCAGCGGGGTTTTAAAAATGCAAATGGAACCGGGCCTTTGAAATATGCCTGCCGTAAAGGGGAAACGGTGGTGGCAGCAGGAGCTGGCGCGGGTGTGGAAAGTCACGAGAATCCTCCTCCTGGGCCCCCGTCCTCAGCCTTCCTCCCCCTCCGCTCCCCACTCTGCCTGCAGGAAGCCTGTTTACAGGGGCCTGAGAATGCTGTGCCCTCAAGTCCCTGCCCGACCTCAGGACACCTGCCCAAGGCCTCTCTGAACTCCAGGTGAGTATCAAAGATGGCTCCACGTGCTGAATGACCCACCCAATTAAAAAGCTTCAGAGAAGGAGATTCTGCCTCTGCCCTGGTCCCCTATTCCAGTCCTGTCTGCTGGGAGGTCTTTCTGAGTCTGATTTAAATGCCTCTTGGTGCCAATAAGCTGCTTCTCTTATAGCCTGTCTTCACTTCTAATTGAAAGGCCTTCTTTTGCAAGCGGTATGACTATAAAGAGTTGCTCTGTCCCTAGCTCCCACCCTGTTATTTCTACTTCTATTTTCTCTCCAACTGAAACAGGGCTTCTGAGCCCAGCCTCTGATTCCATCACTCCCAGTAAAGCCATATTTCTGTTCCACCCCTTACCAGCTATGTGACCTTGGGAAAGTCACTTCACCCTGCTGAGCCCCAGTCTTCTCAGCTATAAAATTTGGATGGTAAAGTACCTATCTCATAGTAGAAGTTTAAAGATTTTATTAAATGAGACCACCTGTTTGCAAAAATAGCACTTAGCCCGTACATGGTAAATACTAGCTTATTATTACCATTGTTATTACCTGCTGGGCAAGAGCTGACCATAATACCCCCCACTCCTTTGCCCCAGCCCTGGTGAGGGCAAATTAAATCCTCCCACCAGATGGTTGAGCAGCTGAGGGGAAGAGCACATGGAGAGAGCTGGGGGTGTTTATCTTAAAAAAAAAACAAAAAACAACACAACAGATCAAGCTGTTCCCCCACTGTCCCAGCATCAGGGAATAGAGTAAATATATTTGTAAGTAATTCCCTCTTCAATCTGCTGTTAACACACTGACTCTGGAGCTCTTGTCCCTCAAGCTCCAATATTACCTTCTTCAGGAAGTTGCCAGGTAGAGGCGAATGAGCCAGTGCTGTGCTGCAAAGAACCCTAGGCTTAGGAAAGTGAGCTTGATTTTCATATGTATCTTTTATTAACTGCCTGACTCTGGGCAAACCACTCCACTTCTCTGACCCTCAGTTTCCTCAACTGTAAAGTGGGAGTGATAATGATTGCTGCCCACAATATGCCTGCAATTATCTTTTCAGCTGAGGTGGGTCACAGATTTATAGGTAAGAGTGTGACAGTTACTATATATAGTTTATCTAGTTAGATAGTTATATGCTAGATAGAATGACCAACCCCTGTTTCCCTGACTTTTAGAGTTGATTGTACTTTATGTGACATAATGGATGCAAAAGGACAAAAGGGCTCAGGAAACTTGCCCAAGTTCATGATGAATAAATTCCCAACTTAAGGCCACATAGCACGTTAATAGAAGAGCTAGGATTGGACACCAGGGCTCGCAGTTTCCGGTCCTGAACTTCTCCCCAGCCCTCTCCTCCCTGAAACTCCATTGGTTTAGGAGAAGGTGAGTGCAAGCTTATGGGGGAAGAGGATGGAGGGGCCAATAATTCAAGAGAAGGGAGAAGGGGTCTGTGGAAGGGTGACGGGTCAGGCTGGGGTGGGGATGCTACAGACAGGGCCTGGGAGAGACTGGACAGATGGAAGCCCTGCTCTCCCACCTCCTCCAGAATTCTACTGGCCTCCGGGCCCAGCACTCCATTCCCAGCCTCGCCTGCCTCCTCCAAGGAAGCAGGCAGCCTGTGCCAGAGTGAATACAATCCAAGTTATTAATTGCCTGCAACAATTAGCCCCAGCGCCTGGCCCTGCATACACCAGGGCTCTGAGAGAAGGAGCCAATTACAGCTTCATCAATATTCCCACTGCTACATAATCCTCTCCTAACAAGACAGGGTCCTCACCCCCCACCCATGTTTCCAGGGGTCTTTGCTCTGACCCCCAACATCTGGAGAAGATGAAATATTGTTGAAGTCTTTGAGAGTCAAAAAGGGGTAAGACTTAGAGGGGCATTGCTCACATCAGGGCCAAGAGCAGGACCCTGCCAAAGAACAATGGAGCATTAGCCAAAGACTGTCCTGTCATGGGGGAAGAGATTATAGCCTCCAGGCTGAGTGTTTTAAGTAGATGCCCTGAAGGGCTCTTATTGTTGGGTCTGCATTGGAAGGGGAATACCTTAAAAGTTCTGGTTTTACTCTCAGTTGGTCACATGCTAGCTGTGTGGCCTTGGGAAAACCACTTCACGTCTCTGAGCTCATTTCCTCACCTGTAAACTGGGGACAGTGACTATACCTCCCTGTAGAAGGAAATTCAGGGAGATGTGCAGAAAGCACATAGCAGCACAGTGAATGGCACAGGGTGAGATGGAAATAAATGTTAACTGTTGTGTTCTCTCTGGAAAAGCTCTGGGAAGAGATTCCATGGCCCATGGGGCTGCCTGTGAGTCCTTTTTCCTCTGGAGGGGGAGTGGAAGTGTGGAGTGATGGGGAACAAGGTCAACAGGGTTAGGAGCTCTGGAAGCTCTGATTTACTCTGTGATCATGGAGCCACCCCCCCCCCTGACCTCTTTTTCTACCTTACAAATGAGGGCATGAGACTAGATGTGCTGTAGTGTCCCTCTAATGTGATCTTTCAAGAAAGAGTGGCAGGGGGATGAGTTTGGAAGGGGTAGGAGGCTGAAGAGAATATGGGATCCACAACTTTCCAAAGGAGTAAATAACAGAAGTGATAAGCATGATGGAACTACCAAAAAGAACATGATATCAGCTTTATAAATAGTGGTGTCCAAAGTCACGAATCTTTTGGTTCTGCCACAGTATTTTTTATCAAGACAGAAAAATAATAACCATCACCTGGTTCAGAACTCCTGGGAAAGCCTGGGTAGGAGTCACCTGCACAGATCTTGTCCCTGGGGTGTTTCAGGACCACGGACAGTATCTGATGCCGCCATCTAATCGCATTGGCAATAGTTGACTGAGTTGAACCCCTGGAGGTGGTATGACGTTGGGGTGAGTGGTGTTGAGCAGAGCTCAGGTTCAGTTCCAAGTTGCCATTAGAAGGCAGGGGTCTTGCCTGAGGCCTCTGTCCCCACCCTCTCCCACAGGAATACCTAGAGCCCCCAGTGCACCTGCCTGTGTGTGAGCTCTTCCATGACTCAGCCTGGAATCTCAGCCCCATATCCTCATGCCCGTCCCCCCACCCCACCCTCGGCCCTCTGGCCTCGGCTTCCTGGCACAAGTTGGCCAGCGCCTCCCCCTGCCCCCGGTCAGGCTGGCTGGTCCAAGTGGCGCCAGGAGACAGCCCGGCTTTAACTCTGACCACCAGGCCCCATCTGGGCCTCTGCAGTGACAGCAAGAAAGAGCTTTTCTGGCACTTTCCCAGTCAGGAATCTGTGCAGCTCTGATGGGCTGCCCCAGTTCAACTCCTGTTCTGGCACATCCAGTGTGGGCAGGGTGGGAGACGTTCCATGCCAGAGAACTCTGTAATCAGGGCAAAACCAGGGCCCTGAGCTGGAATGAAGACAGATCATCAGTGCCCTGGCAGTTAAAATATCTTGTAGACAGCACAAAATGATACTGATAACCTCAATAGCAATAATAATTAATAACTGCCATTTAGTGAGTGCCAGATCCCATTTATGCATCACTTTATTTAAACTCACAACCACCCCATGTGGTGAATCCTGTTATCATCTATCATTTCCAGATGAGGACATTGAGGCTCAGGGAGGTTAAGTAACTTGATTCAGGTCACACAGCAGGATTCCAACCCAAGCAGTTTGATTCTACAGCCCAAGCTCAACCACCACATTATTAGCTCCATTTTACAGATGAAAAAATAGTGTGTCAGAGAGGTTAAGGGGCTCAGTTAAATCCACAGAAAGAGTCAGTGATGGAGAGAACTTGAACCAAGGTTTGTCTGATGTCAAAGATGCCCTGTTTATCTGCTCTTCTCTACTCTACCCCGCTGAAGTAGGTCTCTGTTGGGTGCACACTCTCAAGCCCCCAACTGTGGTCCTCCCTCATCCTAGATCTAAAACACATTGCAGTCTCTCCATTCATCCTTTGGGAAGCCACTGCTTCTCTCTGAGCTCCAATCTACCAAGAGAAACTTTCTAAAGCAGCGCTCATGTTCCAATTTCTGGATTGCTTTGGCCAATGAGACCCTCCCCCAGAAACTAGAGGGGCCATCCTAAAAAAGTGGAGGGATACTTCCCAGGACCCACGAGGGCAGGCTCATGCCCACATCTCCCAGCACTAGGTACAGGGGCCAGGTCAGCTGGCTGCTGACCTGCCGGGAGACGGGTCTCACCAGGCTCAAAATGCCAGGTTATCCCTTAGCTTTTCATTTCACAAATGGGGAGACCCGGAGCCAGGGTGGGTGACCATGGAGGTGTGGACACCGCTCTGCTAGCTGCCTCTTTAGGGTTGCCCCTCCAAGGCCTCTGTGTCCTTCCTGACTCCTCTGGGTCCTCATATTGTAGCTGGGCACGTCTGGAGACAGCTGTTCTGGTTGGCATCCAGGGCCACAACTGGCAGCGAGATGCAGAGGGAAAGCACGAGTCTTCTTAATGACCTCCTGGGGGAGTTGCCCAGGCCCCGCCTGGCTCAGTCCAAGGCTGGAGCAGAGCCTGCACTGCCTGCTGTGCTAGGGGGCTGGGGAGCGGGCTTACCTGCTTAACTGCCTCCTTCTCCTCCTTCTCCCTCTCCTCTCCCTCTGCCCTTCTGCTGCTCCCTCCTGATCCTCTTCTTCCCCCTACCCTCCAAAACACTCTGATTCCCCCTTTTACACTTATTCCTTCCCTCCATAATAACCACAGTAAACATTTATTGAGCACTTAATGTGTGACAAGCCCTGTACGAAGCATTTTACAGACACCCTCTTCTTTAATCTTCACAACAGCCCTTGAAGGCAGGTGCTGCAAGCCGCTCCCTTTTACAGATGAGGGAAATATGGCTCCGAGAGTTCAGGGTTTGTAAGGCCCACTGACTGCCAAGCCCACACCCTCCTGTCCCCAGGAGCACCCCATCACACATGCGGCAAGAAGGCCAGAGGTGGTGAGAGCCATTGTTCTTTTGGCCTCAGATAGAGTGTTTGGAGTGTGTTATTTTCTTTCAATTTTCCTTTAAAACTCTAGGCTGCTTTCACTTTCCCACCCTGGATTGCACCTCTGTACCTTCTAATCCTCTCCTTCCCTGTATGTGCCTGGGCAGTCCAGAGGGTAAGCTGGTGTCCCTCATATTTTCTGAATCAGAAAAATGGAACCGGACAATTATGCATGGGGTCCAAGCATTACTGCACAAGGGTAGAAGCTTCTCCCCATCCCCTGGGGATTTTGCGGTTGTCACCGTTTTTAATCAGTAGATGACAAAGGGGTGTGCAGTGTGGGTGGTTTTGGAGTCTGACGGACCTGAGTCCTTTTATAGCTGGGTCTTTACTGCAGGATGATGCCAATCAAGTTGCCTCAGCTCTCCAAGTCTCAGTTTTGTCACCTGTAAAATGGGGATAGCATCAACCTCAAGGAGCGGTTGTGAGGATCAAATAAGAGAGTGCAAGTAGTAGGTCCTTGGGTGATGTTAGTTCCTTGCTCCATCTCATTTTGGATCAAAGGAGGTTAGAGAAGCATATCCCTCTCTAACCCTAGGACTCACTTCTCAGGAATTGTTTGTGCTCCCAAATGTTTTTTTAGGATTTAAAAAATAAGGTAATAGCCAACATTTATGTATGTGTCTTATATGTGATGTGCACATTGCTCATGGTATCTCATCTGGAGCCAGATGGCCTGGCTTCATATCCTGGCTCTGCTACTTACTAGCTGTGTGACTTTGAGCAAGTCACCTGGCCTTTCTGTGCTTCAACTTCCTCCTCTGTAAAGGGGCTAATAATGGTGACTACCTCTCATGGCTGTGCTGAGGGCTTAGGGAGTGGAGGTAAAGCAGTTATATCAGTGCCTGGATGTGATCAGTGCCCAGCCAAGATCAGCTGTTATTATTATTTAATCTTCACAGCAATCTTGGAAAGTGAAGGTTATAGTCCCTGTTTAACAAAAGAGGTGTCTGAGAGAGGTTAAGTCACTTGGTTAAGTCCAAGATCACACAGATAGTAAGTGGCAAACACAGGATTTGAACCCAGGACGGACGGATTCTTAGCCCTGAGGGTTTCCCCCTGCAGCCACATGTCCACGAGGTAAGAGGGGGATGGCGGTCACAGATCACGCCTGGGACTCAGCCGGTCCTCTCCAAAGCCATGACCCAGATGAGCTCACGTCCCCTCCGCCACCTTCTTGCTTCCTCTTATCACCTGTCTTAGCTGGAAACTTGTCCTTTCACACTGAATCTATTTCAAAAAGACACCTCCTTATCTCCAACAGATTCCCTTGGGTATGCCCACCCCCCAAAACGTGCTCACTTAGCAGAGCTCCTGAATCCAGGCCTTGCTCTCTTCCTGGGCCTGGTCTGAAAGACTGAGGGAGGCCAGAAGAGCTTCCAGGGCACCTAGGAAGCCCCTATGGCACCCGCTGCCCCTGCAGAAAGGGCTGCTGCTCCAAGTGCCCCATGCTCCACCTCTCCCCCCACCCCCAGGACACAGGCTGACACTGACTGTGGCACTCAAGGCCCTTTATTCCTCAATGGCCTCCTTCCAACCTGGTCAATTGGCGGCCCCCTCCCCACCCCCGACGGCCCAGGCTCAGCTCCTGCCTGAAGAGCCAGCTCATCATCGCTCAGGCACGCCAGACTCCTCCTGCCTCCAGCCTTTACTCATGCCGCCCTTTCTGCCTGGAACACTCTTTCTCTCCTCTACTGGCTGGAACATTACTCATCCTTAAGGCCCGACTCATCCCTTCCTGATGCAGCCACCCCCAGCCCTACCCCCACTCCTTCCCCTGGAGAGCCTTCAACTCTCTCTCCTCTTTGCTCCTAGAACAATTTCACACATCTATTTCTGCATTTATCACAGTCTGACTTGTTTTCTATATAGAGTCTGTTGCCTAAATGTGAGGGTGCAGGGAGGGCTCTCGAGGGGAGCCACTTCCCAAGCAAGGGGTGGGGGCCAAGGTAGAGGCAGATCGCACCCAGCAGAGCCTGGAATTCTGGGACCATTGCTCACCACCTGGCTCCTGAGGTCAGAATTTGGGGAAAGACATTATTCTTTTCATTTTTGAGATGAAAAAATTAAGGCTCATTGGAGGAGTGACTTGCCTGTGTTGATATGGCACTTTGAAGGGGGCTGAAGAAGCTGGGCTCCCAACTCCTAATCCCATAGGGTCTCCAAAGTTCCACTTGCAAAGCTAGGCTGATGCACACTTTCTTTGTTGCCCACAGCCCCCAATCCTCCTTCCTATCTTTATCAGTCAGTTATTGCCACAATAACACTGCGTAACAAACAAACTACTCTAAAATCTCAGTAGCATTTAACAAGGACATTTATTTTTTTGCTCCTAAGTCTAGAAGCTGGCTGAGGAGTTCTGCTTCAGGTTGTGGGTCAGCTCATGCCTGTTCCACTCTCATGAGCAGTCTTGGTAGCCTGGGATAACTTCCTTTTCTGACTATGGCATAAATGCAAGAGGGCAAGCACATTTCAAGTCTCTTATCATATCTGCTACCATTGACCAAAGCACGTTACCTGGCCAAGTCCAGAGTCAAGTGGTGAGGAGCTAGACTCTTCACACTATGCAGCCATGGCAAGGATGTGGATGTCAAATACCACCCCAGGGGAGTGGAAATTGGAGTCAATAATTCAGTCTTCTATGATGTATTTATGTCTCTCCCTTCCCACTTACAGATTAAGACTAAGCCATTAGACAGGTTCCCCTAGCTTTCTTCTCTACAGCCACTGCCTGCAGAGCTTTTAGCTCACTTGCCACCTTCCCCACCTGAAACTTCGCCATGCTGGTTGCAAAATAACATCAGAGAGGCAAGATAAAGCAAACACTCTGCCTATGCACCCCTACTAGTGCAGAGTATTTGTCCTGGGCCAGGAGTTCCTGCAGGGCCACGCCCTTGACCACAGACCAGCCTGGATAAGCCAGGGGCAATGAGACACATAATCCTAGCTTCTTGGTCTTGGCAATGGCATCAACACATGAGCCCTCGTGAGGCTGTGTTTCTACATGGCACCCTCTCATCCTCTCATCCTCTCATCCAAGGAGGACCTGCGACTGTGTGGGCAGTGTTGCTTGGACAAGTGCCTGGAAGGAATGCCGAGATCCTCAGAAGAAGAGGTGGGAAGTGAGGATGCCCAGATGAAGGAATGCCTTTGGCCAGTGGGGAAGGCTGTCCCGGATTAGACTCTCTGAGCCAGGTGCCAGGCCCAGCGTGCCAACCTCCAGCTTGGCATCAGCACCTGCTCTTGCTGGCTGGCCTTTCTGTCTGGATATTTTGGGAAAGAGAATGAAGACACACACTTCACCCTGGCTTCCCCACCTGGGCACTCTTCAAAGGCACGAATGGCCGACCTGGCTCCTGGGCCACCACTTCTCTCTGCCAGGGCTGGGGCTACCACTGCTACGTTCCCCTCCAGCCCACAGGGCCTCCCTGCTGGCCTCAGCTCCTGCATCCAGCTTCACTTCTAACCTGGCCACTCTTGTTAGAATGCACACGGCTCTTTTGCTGTGAATGGACCTTCCTGTGTGTCATAGACTTGGGTTCCAGTTCCACTTCCTCCAGTGACTTGCTGCTTGCTTATCTTGGCTTCAGGGTGTCCACTTGTAAAATGGAGGCCTCCCCAATAGTGATGAGAACCTCACTCCACTCACAAGATAAGCTTCACCACCCCCATTGTACAGGTGGAGAAACCAAGGCTCTGGGAGAGCATGACCTCATTCAGTCAGCAATGTCCATTCAACAAATACGGTTAAGTGCTCACCGTGTCCTGGGCGCTGCGTCTAGGTGACTAAAACAAGGTCCTGGCACACAGGCTGCTCGGTCACAGTAGGTAACAGACTTGCCTAAGGTCACAGAGCAAACTCTCAGAGATCAGACGGCGCTCTTATAATTTTCTGCATTTCCCCCTGCACACAGTAGGTGCTCAATCAATGCATGAGTTGGCTGAAAGCCCTTGTGGTCAGCTGACAAAGAGGAATCACCAGCAAAAAGACAGCGGGATGCAATAGGAGAAAGGGAGATATCAATTTCCAACCTTGGGGCTGGGTTTGCAAACAAAAAAATCTATCATAGCTGACGCTGTTTGCTAAAGACCAGAATGGAGATGAAGAAAATGAGCAGAGGAGGAGGGCGTGCTTGGCTCCTGCCTGGGAAAGCAGCTTGGAACCTGTAGGGCAAGCGCTCGGGCATTGAGCTCTGGAATGGACACCAGATCCCCCGCTTGGGGACGAATAGTGCCGTGGGGTGGCCAGCTGGTTACACTGGTTACGGGGAGAGGGGTTTGCAATCAGGACGACAAAGCAGAATACTTTGAGCTGTGCCAGTCCCGCAGGCGGTCTCCTCTGGGACCTTCCTTCTCAGAGCGCGGTCAGGGGGCCATCAACGTAGTCAGCACCTGGGCCTTTGTGGAAAGTGTGGCCCTCAGCCCTGCCCTAGGCCTACTGAATGGGAATCTGCTTTTTTCACAGACCTCCCTCCCCCTGACACACACCCTGGCTCTCGTGACTGGGAATCCCTCAGGACAGGTTCGAGAGCGCCTAATGCCCAAGTTCCACCCCCAGAGATCTGGGCATATGGATTTTTAAAAGTTCGGCTGCTGGGGCTCAGGACCACAGAGTACATTCCTAAACTTCTCCCCTAGCCCCGACGCTGCAACCCGAGGCCCTCGGGTAGGTATGGTTAGCCCCATTTTGCAGAAAAGGAAATTGAGGCGGCCTGTGCGTAGTGTCAGGTTGGTGTAGAGCAGCGGATCTCTGCTGGGAGCTCATGAGAAATGCCAGTTCTTGGGCCCCACCTGAGACCAACTGAATCAGAAGCTTTGGGGGTGGGACCCAGCCACCTGGGCTTCAACAAGTCCTCCAGGTGATTCTGATGCACATTCAAGTTGAGGACTGCTGGTACCGTGGAAAGAACGGCAGCCTGGGAGACCAGACCGGCTTTCTCTCCTGGGTTCTTTGTGACCTGGAGCGAGTGAGTACCCCTCTTTGGGCTTCAGCTTCCACATCTGTAAAATGAGGGGGTGAACCAGATTAGGGCGCCACGCTCCCAGGCTATTCCCACTGCAGCTGTGACTAACCCATCACACTGCTGCTTCTCCCTGCTCCCTGGGTCCACCTGAGACCCTTTTTCAGCATGTATCAGCATTCTTCTGGAAGATGTTTCAAGGGGGCAGTGGCCCCACCCTCACCTTCACGTCTTTCACACCTCCACACTTTGCCATCTTGTTCCCCCTCCTGGAGACGTAGCACCTGCACTGGTGTCCTCTTCTCCTCCTCCTGTGGAGAATCTTGCAGCAGTCAAGGGCCAACTCAAACATCACCTCCTCGGTGAAGCACCCCAGTGCATCCTTGGGGTGGATTACATGTCTCCACTATCATCCCAATAGACTGTGACTCAGGGACCATCAGGATCCCCAGCATTGAGCTAGATAAATGATCAGGACTAATGCGACTGGATGAAGCGCCCCAGTTCCCAGTGTCAGGAGGTGAGGTGTCCCCATGGGCTCCAGCGCCCTCTTGATGGTGGCACATCCCCCTCCCTCCTTACAATGGCACATTGGCCCACTGCCAAGCCTCCAGGGTGCCCTGCACAGCCCAGCCCGCCTGGCTCCTGCCCAGGAGAGCGGGAGGGATGGAAAAGGGCGGGGGGGGGGGCAAGCAGGGGAGAAGGGGGGAGGGCAGGGGGCAGCAGCACAGCTGAGGTCTCAAGCAAGGCACTAATGGCAGTAACAGCAGTTAATCACTGACCCCCTAGAGTGGGGAAATGGGAGCGAGGGCAGTCGCTGTACTCACATGTCAGGTTGTCAGGTCAAGCTCCAAGGACACGGAGAAGCCACCCCCTCTCAGCTCTCCTGTGTCTCCCCATTCACTGTGCTCAGCCTGGCAGGGAGGAGGGAGGGGCGGGGCCCTTCATTCCACATTTACTGTGCACCTACTGCGCATCTGCCATGGACACGATGCAGTGGGGTCTTAAGGAGCAGAAGACACAACCCCTGCTCTTAAAGAGGCACGAGGAGCAGACACTGGCATAAATTGAATGTTACTATATGCCAAGCCCTGTAAAAGGGAAACATGCACTGAACACCTACTGTGTGCTGGGTCCTGTGAGAAGGCCATATATCGAGCACCTACTGTGTGTTGGGAGCTGTGAGAGAGGGGCATTATTGAGCACCTACTTTGTGCCAGGTCCTGTGAAAGGGAGGTATGTATTGCATACCCACTAAGTGCTGGACCCTGAGAAGAGGGTGTGTATTGAGCACCTGCTATGCGCTGAGCCTGCCTGAGGAACCACCCAGTCATTTAAATCTTACAAAAACCCTTCAAGGCAGCTTCAGGAAATGGGCTTTCATGCCTGAGCCTGCCTCACCTCCAGCAATCCAGTTCCTCCTCTTCCAAGGCCCAGAGGCAATGCCATCTCCTCTGAGAGGCCTTCCTTGATTTCTCAAGAAGAAGTCCTGGCCCTTTTCTCTGCTCTCCCCCAGCAACACTTCCAGGCAGCCTCGTTTCCTCTGCCTGGTCTTATTGAGCTTCCTCATGTCCAGCCCCTCCCGTGGGCCAGCCGGTGTGGAGCACAACCTGTGGGGGTCTCGCTCAGTCCTCACCATCAGGTTTCCAGGTAGGGAGTAGGTACAAGTACCCACCTCACAACTGAGGACCCAGAGAGACAAAGCCACTTGACTGAGGCAGCACCGCAAGGGACAGAGCCAGACTTTGAACTTAAGCCCAGAGGTTTCCAAGGCCCTGGTCCTGGGTCTCTGGGTATGGCAGTCCCCAGAAGTCCACTGGCCATTTTCATTGCAATAAACTGAAGCCTTGTCCCCGCCTTGGCTGCCCGTCCCCTCGCTTCCGACTAGCACCTGCCCTGGCACGCGGAGACCACTCCCTGGAGGCTCAGAAAGCCTCAGCACATTTTATTCCCAAAGTGGGACACACGCTGACATTTCTGGGGAGAAAAGACCAATCTGGAGAAGTTGGGCTTTCGCCCTTCCCCCTGGGAATTTGCATTCAGCATTTACCCACGATGCTCTCCCTCCCACTCTGCAAAATAATTGTGGAACAGATTGCATCAGAAGAATTCCTGGATTATGGAATCATGATTCTAAATGGCTGTTTAGCTGTGTTTTGTTTCATTTCTTTAAAAATATCGTTAAAATTTAAGTAAGCAAGTCAAATGCAAAGGGAGTAAAAGCCGCACCCATGGCCCCATGGAGGGCAGTGGCAGGCACTGGGTGGGAGGCCTGGGAGAGGCTGGCTGGCTGCCATCAGCTCCCACTGGCTTTTTGGACCTGCTCCCCCTCTTCTGCCTCAGCTTCCCTCCGAGGCAGGCATTGTTTTCCCCACTGGCCACAGGAGGAAACCCCGGCCCAGAGAGCTCAAATAAGGGGCCAAGGCCACACAGCTGGAATGTGGCAGCCCTGGGATGGAAGCGCCAGCTGGTCTGATCCCAAAGCTGGGCTCTTCTCCTCCCTACGGTGGTGGGGGGAGTACTTTTCAGCCGCCTCCCTGAGAGCCTCTCTGAAGGGCCGATCTAGGATGACAGAGAAAGAAACAGAGGCCCAGGAAGGAGAAGTGACGCAGCTGGTGGGCAGAGCTGTCAGACACGGGGGACGAGACAGGTGGAGCTCAGGCCTCACCTGCCCCAGGGAGTTAAGGTGATGGGGCCCCAGTATGGTGAAAAGTGCGAACACCACAGGCTCAGCCCAGGGCCATAGCTGAGCCTGGCTCCTACAGCACCCCCAGGCCTCTCCTGCGGCCCTGGGGTGTGCACTTCCATGTGCTCTGTGCATGGCCCCTCCGGGCAGGGGCGGGTTCTCCTTCCTGCTGCTCTACAGTATGAGTCAGTCAGGACAAGGAGCTCTACCACTCCGTGCCTCAGTTTCTCCATCTGTAAAGTGGGGATAACAACAGCACCTCCCTCTTAGGGTTACGGTGGAGATGAAACGAGTTAATACGTCAAGGGCTTAGAACAGAGTCCGCGTTAGGACATAAGTGTTCTGGAAATGCTGGATGTCATGATTATTCATGGAATAATCCACTGACGGGGCATCTCTGTGGCTAGGGATGCAGAGATGACACAGGCCCTGTCCACGAGGGAGAGTGGAAAAGGGGTAGAGACCACGCTGTGGGCCGAGAGTGGCAGTGCAGGTAAGCACGGGCATCAAGAGGTGGGGGTCAGCGAAGGCTCCCCCAAGGAGGCGGCACCTAAGCTTTGCGTTGGCAGACCAGGAGTCATTCCCCAGCTGGACGTGGGCACGGGGACAGTCAGACATAGGCCAGGCGTCCAGGCAGAGGGCAGGGAGCATATAAAGACGAGGAAGAGCATGGCCGTGTGGCAGCGGGAGGTCAGGGTGCCAGCCAGGTGGTGAGAGACGAGAGCAGAGAGGCAGGCAGGGCCCAACGGCCAGGCGGCTCGGGAGCCAAGCGAATTCGGGCGTAAAGGCAGCGAGGGTTATTCCAGAAATGCACGGCCAAGGTTCCTTCCCACCCAGCGCTCCTGGAGGCCTGGCACTTTTCTACCTGCCCGGGGCCCCCTACCACCTCTGCCTCCTGCTCGTGGCTGAGATGTACCGCCGGCCTCGGGCGGGTGACAGGGTCCCGCTGGGCTGACATGAGTCACGTTTATCACAAACAGGAAACAAAGGGACGAAAGCCCGGGAAGGGGTGGGGGTGGGGCGGGCAGGGGGAGGAAGGCACCCAGCGAGAGGCGCTGCCACGGAAAGACCCATTCATTTCCCGCTGTCGCTCCAGGACCGCGCAGCCTGGCGCTCTGTCGGGGTTTATCTGCATGCCTCAGCTGTGAAGTGTGCTGCGTGCCAGCTTTTGGGGCGCTTCGGAGATTTGCCAGGTCCGGGAGATGCAGGAGGCGCCGATAGCTGCTTCCGGCCCATCCATTACACCAGGAAGGCCCGGCTTTCAGCGCCGTCCATGGGTGAAATTGCGTTACTTTCTGCCTGTAATGAGGTTTTGCTGGCCCGGCCGAGGAGCCAGGGAGGAGGAGGGAGAGGGGGCCAGGAGGCGGGGGAGGAGGGGAGGGCGGCGGCAGAGGGCCTGCACCACGTAGACGAAGGGAGCAGCACTTATTGAGCACCATTGTGTACTAGCACTGTGATGAGCTCAGAAGAGCTCATCAGTGCCCAGGGCTCTCCTTGGACCCTCCGACTGGATCTTCGCAGCGGAACTAGGAGGTCCACTTTAAGGATGAGAACATTAAGGCTCGGTGACAAGTAACTAAACCGTGCCTGGTCCCGAATCGAGACCCCAGAGCCAGCAGTGCTTCTGCTCACCATGCCCATGGTGGGGAGGCTGCCTCCCAGAGCAGGGACAGGTTGCGGAGAAGGAGAGGCCGAGGCAGGGGGTGTGGGCTGGGGGAGCATGCTCAGTACTGGGGGCTTCCGGCTCAAAGGGGGTGCCCCCCGGAGAGGGCGTGGGTGTGGCGTGAGAGCCGGGCCCCATCCTCTGCCGCGCAGGGAGTTTCATTCCGGCAGCCAGCTCTGAAGGCAGGCGTTTCCCAAACGAGGCTCAGAGGGGTGCGCTGCCTGCCTGAGGCCACACAGCCAGTCCCGGTAGAGCTGCGCTGAAGCAGCTCTGCCAGGTAGGAGCTGTGTGCCCTCGGGCGGCCACCTCACTGTCCTTCCCTGCAGCGCGGTACAGAGCCCTCCCAGCATGCATTAAGCACTTACTGTGTACCAGGCTCTGTGCCCTTTGCAGTAGGTGCTAATGCATGGTTGTGACCATGCTTTGGAAAGGCCCTGTGGCTTCCTTCTCAGGGGAGAAGGGAGCAGGAGAGCCCTGGCGCCCCCCTCAGTGGGCCATCCAGGTGCAGTGGGGAGGGCGCCCTAATGCCCCGCGCCCCAGCCAGCCCCTCCATCCCAGGCCCTGGGTCCTCTGACCGCTGGGTGAGGCTGAGCTCCTGGGGCAAAAGGTCCCCGGCGACAGGCCCCACTGCCTTCTGGGAGCACCACTGGGACCACGGGGTCGTGTTGAAATGCCCTCTGTGGGCACCACTGGCTCCTGCCTGGTCCTGGCTCAATGGCCTCGCTCCATCTCAACCTCCACATGAGTGCGAGGAAGGGACAGCTTCGTGCAGAGGGGCCAGATGCCACTAGCTGGCCTGGATGGGTCCTGCTGAGTCCCTTCTGGGTGAGGAGGGGGAAGGTGGGTGCCAGGACCAGTGCAGACTTCCCACCCCTCCCCCCCGGCCCTCAGGCCTGGCCCTGGTCCACTTCCCAGAGTCCTGAGCTGTCAGGAAAGGCCATTGAGACCCCATCCTCACCCTGACCACTGTCACTAGCAATGGGTAGCCTTGGTCACAAGGAAAAGTCTCCAAATTAGAGTCAGCATGACTCAGACTTTGGTTCTCTGCCTGTGGCAAGCCATTCATTCATTCATTCACTCATTCATTCATTTATTCATTCAGAGATAATGGATCACTCACCTACTAAATACCCTTGGGAGACACTGGTGAGCAATAAGCACCCATGGTTCCTGCCTTCACGTAACTCACAGTTTAGGGAGGAAAATGATACAGTCCCCCATAGATGGAACATCACAGTGGTGCCAGGGGGATAGTGGGTGTGGGTATCTGGAACTCTGAGGGCATTCAGTAGGGACATGTGACCCAGACAAAGAGACCAGGGGATCTTCCCAGAGGAGGTGACTCCGACGGAGAAGCTGGGGGTCTTCCTGGAGGAGGTGGTGCAAGAGCAGAGATCTGAAGGGTAGTAGGGTTTGCTATTTTGCAGAGAGGGAAACTTGGCCCAGAGAAGGGAAGGGCAGGCCCAAGGTCATAGGGAGATGAGGGCTGGATGTGGGAGACTCCATCCTCTACATCCTGGGGTGAGACCCAGAGGCTCTGGCCTCCACTGACCCTTCTGCCTCCCCTTCCCCATTGAAGGACTCCTCGCCCAACACCTGTTCCCCAGAGAGGGCCCTATGGTCTTGCCCATCCCCTAAAGGTCTTGGGGGGCATGATGACAGGGCCAGGGTCCAGTTGTGCCACTTCCTAGTTGTGTCCCCTTGGGCACCTTTGTCACCTCTCTGAGCCACTTGCCTCATCAGCTACTGAACAGGATCAAATAAGATGATGGAAGTGAAGATGGTTTGAAGCCTAAAGGACACTCTGGAAACGTCACCACTTCTTCCAGAACGCGTGAGATCCCATAAGAAAGATGCCCCCCGCCCCGCCTCTCCTGCACACCCCTGGCCCTCCACCTGCACGCACCACCTGCCCCCATCGCCCGGCGTGGCCCTCTCCCATCTCTGGGCCTTGACCCAGGCTGTGTCCTCCACCTGCAGTGCCCTCCTCTCCCTCCTTATCCTCCCGGCAAAGTCTCAGCTCTTCCATCAGAACGCCCACTCCACCGGGCCCCAAGAGGCACTGGCGCTCTCTCATCTGCTTCCCACCTCCCCTCGCAGCCTCGGTGGAGCGGGGGGCTGACAGGTGGGGAGTGGTCACCAGGTAAGGGGTAGCAGCCTCCCAGCCAGTCTTCCTACTGGATTCACAGCATCCTTCCCTACTGGACAGACTCTCCCTCTTCAGGGCCCCTGATATTTAAGGAAATTAAGGTCAGGCCTGGCTGCTAAATATTTGTCTAAGCTGAAAAGAAAATGGTGCCAAAGAAGAGGGCCTTCAATTTTATGAGCAAATAAATCGTATGCGGGAGAGTGGGCTGGGAGAGGGAGGCGGGGCAGGCGCTCAATTATTTAGAGCATAGTCTGCTTCCTAAAGTCTGCAGGGATGTCCCAGGCCTGCTTTGGTGAAGTCCAGCTGCTTCACCCTGCTCTGTGGACCGAGGCTGGGGCAGATTTCTTTCAGGGTCTTCCCCTTCCTCTCCTGGATGCAGAGCAGGCAACTCCAGGCTGCGCCTTCCTGGACGACTGTTCGTGAGGACCCCCAGCACAGCAGAGGGGAGCAGGGCTTGGCTGACGACCCCCAGGACAGCAGAGGGGAGCAGGGCTTGGCTGACGACCCCCGGGACGGCAGAGGGGAGCAGGGCATGGCTGACGACCCCCGGGACGGCAGAGGGGAGCAGGGCTTGGCTGAC
>JAKSZT010053883.1:7017233-7095089 GCA_026826555.1 Tolypeutes matacus | reverse complement strand
GGCAGAGGGGAGCAGGGCTTGGTGACGACCCCCGGGACGGCAGAGGGCAGCAGGGCTTGGCCTTGGCTCAGCTGGATCCCATCCATGACTAGCTGTGTGACTTAGCAAGTCTCAACTTCACTGACACTCGATTTTCTCATCTGTAAAGTGGGAGTCATCGTGGCCCTGACCTTATTGAGTGGCTATAAGCACCGCCTATTTGTCGCTCAGCTTGTGCATGGCCCGTGGGGATGTGCTTGTGGTCGGCAGAAGAACGGTCCCTCGTCCCTGACACCTGTGAGCATGCTGCCTTCCAAGGCAAGGGAAGGTTAAGGTTGCTAATCAGTTGACCTTAAGATGGGAAAGATTATCCTGGATTATCTGATGGGACCTATGTCATCACAAGTGACCTTGTAAGTGGAAAAGGGAGGCAGGAAAGTCAGTGCCAGAGTGAGGCAATGTGGGAAAGGCTTGATCGCCCTGGCTGCCTTTGAAAACGGAAGGGACCCGTTGGCCAGGGAATGCGGGCGGCCTCTAGAAGCTGGAAAGAGCAAGAACATGATTCTCCCCTAGAGCCTCCAGAAAGGACCGCAGCCTGCCGACACCTTGGTTTTAGCCCAGTGAGACCCACTTTGGGCTTCTGACCTCCAGACCCATGAGATGATCAGTCCGTGTTGTTTGAAGCCACCACGTTTGTGGAAATTTGTTACAACAACCATAGGAATCTCATACCGTGGCAAAGAGTGATAAATACTGTCACCACTTAGCAGCCACTCAGAAAAATCTGCTGACTGCATGAACAAGAATAACTGGCCTGGGTGTCAGGAGTCTTGGATTCGAGTTCCAATCCTGCCCTTACTGGCTAGCCTACTTCAGACAACCCCCTTCACCTCTCTGAACTCAATTTCCTTGTCTAAAAGGAGAAGATTGGATTATAAATGATCCTCAGAGTCCCTCCCTCCCAACTCTCAAGTTTTCTCATTATAACGATTCCCTGGAAGGTTCTCGTGCGCCCACATGCCCCTCTTTTCCACCTGCAATCTGCTTCCTGCTCCGGGGCAGGGTCCAGGCTAGGGGCCGGCAGAGCCAGAGGCCCCCGGAGGAGAGAGTTAATAAAAGACGAGAGGAGGAGAATCGATGCACGCTGACACCCCTATGACAGATTGGCAAGAGCGACAGATTTAATATCCTGCCGTCATCCTTCCCCAGCCCGGGGGCCGGAATTGATTAAGTAAATTAAAGCTCCGCAGCCCACGATGCTCTGAATAAGGTAGTGTGGTCCTCCTGCTGTCACTGACCGGCTGCCCAGCTCACGCCGCCCCGGGGCTCAACCCACTGCTCAGGCCTGGGTAACCCGCCAAGGATGGAGCCCAGCTAAGAGCGGGTGCCTCGTTCTCTTTGTTGGGACCATGCAGGGAGGCAGCTGGAAGCTGGACCAGGTGGGAGACATGGGCTAGAGATGGGGAGGTGGGGTAGGAAAGGGAGAAGACGGGAAGGAAAGATAAGCTGGGACCTTACGGGGCCAGGCGCAGAGGGTGCAGCCACGAGCGGGACGGCAAGGCGCCTGGCTGTAAGGAGGCTCCGTCGGAGTCCGTGCCTGGGCTGGACCAAGCAAGGGGAGCCTTGGCAGAGGCCCAGGTCAGCAGAGAGGGGACGGGCCCTGCCCACGGGACTCTGTGGCCACCCTCCCACCTGCGAGCACCCCCCCTCGACACACCACGTTGCACGTGGACTGGCCCAGCCTGTTCCTTTCCAATTCCTGCCATGACCAGCTCAGGCTCACCTTTCAGCCTCCGGAACTTCTAGAATTAGGGGATAGCTATAGTGGTAAAAAATGACACTGGGGTATGTCTCAAGGCTCAGCCACAGTGACTGGCTCTCTGGGGACCGTCCTTGCCCCAGCTTCTCTCCCTGCTGCCATGGGGGACTCATGCAACTCCAGGCCACACCCTGCAGCCCCTCCTGGGAGCCTTGCAGCCCTTTACAATGGGCAGGAGTAACTTGAGGTCATTGTCCTCCCCATAGTGCTCAATTTCATCATCCCTGTTGAATCAAGGGCAGATCCCACTTCACAGATGAGGAAACTGAGGCCAGAAAAGAGGAGGAGCTTTCCCACGGTCACAGATGCAGCCTAGACTGGAACCCAGGATACCTCGCTGTCTCCAGTATCACAGCTTGTTCCCCATCAACCCCTTGGACGCCCCCAAATACATCACCAGCTTCCTTTAGGCAGGTTGGCTGGTCTTGTCCACTCACTGTGGGCCCTCGGACAAACAGCTTCTGAGCGCCTGTTTCCCCATCTATAAAATGGTCATGATGGTGTCATCAACTCTGTGGGGAGAAGTGATGTGTCCAGTGTCTTGCAACTGGTGAGCAGCAGAGCCGAGATTCCATCTCAGGTGTGCCTGCTGCTTGACTGAGCCCGAGACGCCGCCTGACATTCAGGGAAGAGAAGCCGGTCAAGCACTCACACAGGCCCGGCACGCAGCAAGGACTCAATGAGGGTCAGGGATGTGCACAATCGTCCCCCCAGCCCGTCCCTGCCCTACCAGCACCGCATCCCAGTCCCTGCCAGCTCTTCCCTTCTGTGCTTTCACGGAGGTCACTCATGCCCCCAGCAGAACCAGGTTGGTGCAAAGGGCACCTGCCTCTGCTCTGCTCTGCTCTGCTCAAAGCAGTGGCCCTGACCAGCCCCAACAAGCCATAGGGAGGCTAGAATCGAAAGTCCCACTTTGGAAAGCAAAGGAACTCGCTTCCCGTGCAGCCTCTGCCGGGAGGGTGGGGGGATTGGCAGAAGCTGTAGGGCCAGCTTTTGGTGAGATGAAGCTCTGCCAGTGGCTGCAGCAGATGGCTCAGACTGTCTCCTCCTCCTCATTAGAGCAGCCACCCCTGGGCCACCGCTGAGCCTGAGGTGCAAGGGCAGCTCGTCCAGCTGGGCCTGCCGGGGATGCCTGCTGCCCTGCCTAGCTGCCCAGGTGGGCCATACTCCCCCATGTACCCCCAAGGTGCAGAAATGTTAGTGTTTGGATGGTCGAGTTTGGCAGAGGACTGAAGTCCCCAACTTCTGTAATGCTTGCTGTGTGACCTGGGGGGGAGTTTCCGGCCCTCTCTGGGCCTTGTTTCATGTCCCCACCTCTGCTAAGGAAAGACTGATCCCGGCCCACCCACTGTGGCTGTGGCATCTGACTTTCTGGCCTTGGGCTCGCAGCCTCCAGGGCACGACTGGAGGGGAGTCTCCAAGGCATAACTGGTTTTGGTACTTCATTTTGTAACATACGTATGTGCTTTCTGAAAATCCAATCAGCACAAAACGGTAGACAGTGAAAAGTCCGCTTGCCCCTACCCTGCCCCAGCCTCCCTTCTTGGGGCACCCACTATTTCCAGTGCCCTGTGTAACCTTCCGGAGATACCCAGGCAAACCCATATATCCATTTTAGAGAACACACGTGGCTCCAGCACCGGCTCTTTCCCTTGGAGTGTCTGAGCCCGTTATCCTCCACCCGCACTCTGAGAGCTGCTGGGCTCCGCTTTAACTTCCTTTCAAATGGTGCCGCGGAGCCATGTCTCTTTAGCCAGGCCCCTGCCGCCGTGAACCACGCTGCACCTTCTGCCACGCTGCTGTCTGTGCACCTGGGGAAGCCTCCCTGGAGGGTGGGTTTCTTGGGGTGGAATTGCTGGGTCAAAGGGTTTGTGCATTTTTAATCCTGAGCGACACTGGGACTTGCCCACCAAAGAGGTTGTGACAGGCCACACTTCCGCCAGCCGCGTGTGAGTGGCCCTGAGGCTGCTTGAAGGGGAGGTAAGTGACGCCTTTAGGCGAGGGGGCAGAGGGTTGAGGGACCGAGCCAGACTCAGCTTCCCCCAGGTCTCCCTGGTCCTCTTTGGTGCCATGATGCCACCGGATGCTCTCCCATGCTCGTCTGGAAGCCACAAAAGCAGGCTGTGAGAGGCGCAGGTCCTTGGCCAGGGAAGTCCTGGGGTTTCCGCCGGCGCAGTCCCCTTGCCTAGCATGCCTCCCTCGGCCGGGGAGACCTGGGCTGAGTTATGGCCGTTCTTTCTCTGAGATAAACAGAAAATTCACAACCTGCCACTCTCCAGGGCCAGCTGGGAGTGGAGAGGCCTTGCAGGCCTGGAGGAAGGGCCTGTGGGGGCACGGAGAGGCAACTGGGTGTTGTAAGGAGCAGCCGGAGGGGGTCGAGCACAGGGGAGGGTCTCGTGGGCTGTGGGAGGGCAGGGCCAGCAGGGGAAAGGCCCCACCCCGTTCACACTGCTTCCACGAAGCATCCTCAGCCCTGCGTGAGGCTGCTGCTCACGAGCCCTCTCAAGAGACTCTATGTCTTCTACCTTCATTCCTCTACCCTAGGAATGATCCCATTTTACAGAGGAGGAAACTAAGTCTAGCGAGCCTAAGGGGCTCGCTCAAGCCCACACAGACGGTTAGAGGGTAGAGCTGGGATTCAAAGCCAGGCCTCCCCAGCTCCAGTGTGCAGCTCTTAGTCCCATCCTATAAGGGGACAAGAGAACCAGCTTTCAGAACAGAGACCTGGGCTCTGGAGGGCTAATCAGCCATCCCCTCCCCTTCTCTGAGAACCCCTTTCAAGGCCAAACCCTGGTTACAGACAGGGAGGAAGAAGCTTCTAAACTAATTCAGGGGGTGGGCAGGAGTTTACACCTGAGCCATTTGCCCACATTACCAGGGGGCCAAGTTCCCCACACTGAGGCCATCCTTACGTCTCAGCCCTATAAGCCATGGACTGCCGGGATGCCCCTAGCTCCTCTCCCCCAGCCCTAATCCTGCAACCTTCCAGGATTCACTGCTAACAGTAATTAGATCTCACAACGATAAAACGTAAATGAGTCCGAAGCCTTCGGGGACGGCATTAGAACGCTAACACTGTTTGTGGTTTAAATATTAATGTCACAGTGTAATTACTAACCCTTCTGTCAAAGGCAGAGGCTTGGAAACAGTTTCAGCCCAGCAAATGGGATGCATCCATCCTGCTTGGCGACGTGCATAGGGCAGAGTTGAGCATTCTGGAGAGTTCTGGCACATTTAGAACTCAGGGCCCTGAGAGCAATGCTTACAAGTCGACAGCCCGTGTCCCAGTCTGGCAGCCTGCATCCCTGTTTGAAAATGTTGGCCTGCCTCATATTTAAACATAAAGAATGAATTTGTCTAAAACCCCAGATTTGTCATTTCTCTTGAACAATGGAAAACCTTGGCCCTGCTGGACCAAAACCCCGCCTGGCAAAAGTGAGCTGAACTGAGTGGCAGCCATCCCCTGGAGGTAGGCGTTGGTCTCTAGTTCTCCACAGTCCTCACCCTCCCCTATTGTCATACCCAGCCCAATTGGCCCATTTGCTTCAACTGTTGGATCCTGTAGGCATTTGCATTTGCAGCTCTTGGTTTAGAATTTGGGAATGTTAGAAATGAAGAGGGTTGGCATTGCAGAGCTAAGAACTCGGGCCCGGGAGCTCCAGAAGGGACTCACTCTTGGCCTGGGAGAAGGGGTGTGCCTGGGTTAAGGGGTAGCTCCTACCTTCCCCTGTCCAGCTTACAAGCAGACCTACTGGGTGGGGAAAATCCCAACTCTATGTGTTTTACCCGACACTAAAAGCACGCTCGTTCCAGAAATGAAGCCTCACCACCAGAGGCCCCCATGATAGAGGGGCAGGGGCAGGAGTCTGGGGTCTTGCTGGACATTTTCCTGGCTCATATGGGCCATGACTTGCCACCACCACCACCACCATCCCTGAAACCTCCCCACCTCCCAACTGCAGGGAGTGCCAGGAGCATGACCCCTGATTGGGGCAGGTGCTCGGTGACCCTGGACTGCCCCCTGCCCCCTCTGAACCCCTGAATGCCCATGGGTTAAATGCACTGCTGACCTCTGTGTCTCCCCATTTCTCTCCCTGAGAGGGGGCGCGCAGAAGGGGAGCACCCAGCGCTCTCCTAAGAAAGAGGACCCGGCGATGTCCAGCAGGGGGCACCATCTACAGCCAGGGCCCAATGCGAGCGCAAAAGAGAAAACCCGGGGAGCTTCCCCACTTACCTGCCCTAGGAGCTCGGGCAGGTTACTTAACCTTGCTGAGCCTGTCTCCCTCTTCTGTGAGTGGCAGGAATAATGCTAACTTCACAGGGGTGTGGGAAGGAATAAATCAAGCCCCAGGCTCGGCCCTCTGCCCACACAGGTGCTGAGTAAATGCTGGACAGGAACCCATTCAATCGAATTCAGAAGAAAAAGGTGTTGCCTGAACCCGAGGAGCCCGGGGTGGGGGTAAGAGGGGGACTTTAGAGGAGCAAGGACAGGTGGGAGGGGCCCTGGTGCTTACCTGGGCAAACGGGGTTATTATAAAGTTTTTTTGGTTTGTTTTTTTACTGGCTCCTAAATGTTTCTTTTTTTGAGTATATTATAAAGTTTTAAAGGTAACCCAAGGGCAGGAGGGTGGGAGCAGGGGCTGCGTGGGAAAATGGCAGGATTCGAGTGTCTGTTCTCTGTCTCTTGGCTTCTCTGCCTGTGTCAGTCTCCCTGCCTCTCTCTTTGTCCCTTTCATGGTCCCACTCTGTCTCTCGGTCCCTCTGTCTGTCTGTCTGTCTGTCTTTGTGTGTCTGTCTGTCTCCCTGGGCTGTCCCTGTTTCTCTCACTCTCCTGGCGTCTGTCTTTCTGTCTTCCGCGTCCCGTCCTGCCCCTCAGCTTGCGTGTTTTCCCTCTTCTGCCCCTCTGCGTAGCCTCCGTTCTCCTCATCCTCTCCGCACGCGGGCTTTTCCTTTGTCCCACGCAGAGCATTGGACATGGCCTCGGAAGCCCCAGCTCTGCGCCGCATCCCAGTCCAAGCGTCCGACAGAGATGCACCCGGAGTGATCTGGGGTCCAACTCCAAAGCCTCTGCAGGGAGGCTGCTGGGGCGCGGGCTGGCCAGGCACCCACAGCCCCTGCCCAGCCATGGTGACCTGGTGGGGGGAGGCAGGGAGTGGGGCTCACAGCGGGAACGTGACACAGGACTCACCACGCAGGTGAGAGGGCATTTCTTGGAGGGGCTGCACTGGGCCAACCCCCAAATTCATCTACTCCAAGGCCTCATGCAGCTGGGATTGGGGGTCAGAGTTAGGCTTTGGCTGGCAGTGCCCCTGACATTTAGGGGGTACCCTGGGCCCAGCTGTCCAGTGGCAACTACCTGAGCTAAGACCAGGGCTAAAAAGAGTCTCATACTCTCACCCTCCCAGGGAAGTAAACGGGGCCCAGGGCTCCTGGAGTCGTCCAGCACCCCTATTGCCTAGCTCTGGCCCAGCCACCTCCCTGCTCAGGCGGGGCAACTGAGGGGATGGGCGGGGTCAGGGCCAGGCCAATGGCCTCGGGCACACGCCCTGGGTTGCAGCTGGGCTCAGGGAATGTTTTAATAGAGTAAGGAGAGAGGGAGAATTAGGAAGCAGAGCCAAAGCCAGCAGGAACAGAAGAGAAAACTGGGCAGAATGAGATGGAGAGGGAGGCAGAGGGGCTCCTGGGGAATACCAAGGAGGCAGAGAGTGGAAGACAGGGGGAGAACAAAGAGAGGGGAAAGGAGAGACCGTAATTCATTTCACTTCTCTGTTCATTTTGGACAAATAGAGCAGAAACTGCAGCCCAAGGAAGGGGGAAACAGGGCATGAAATTGCACTGTGCCTCTAATGGCTCTGCCAGCCAGCTGGCCCCAGGCTGCCACCTCACACTGGGTCAGCCCCGACCCACCCAGATGCCAGGAGGCGGCTCTCACACCCTACCCTGTCCCCCAGGTGCGAGCCTGCCAGTGCCCAGGAAGGGGGGCCGCGGCTGACGGGCTCCTCTCCGGGAAGCTTCTCTCAAGTTCAACCGCCTTCTGTGTCCTGAGTGGCGGCAGAGCCAGGGCAGCTGCTGGGAAGCCACAGCCAGAGATGCTCCAAGGAACCGGGGAAGGGGCCTCCATTAGACATCAGAGAAAATCCCCGCGAGTTTAAGGGATTTGGTGAATTAATACAACCTGGATTTAGATGATCCAAAGCATTTCTTGAGGCAGGCATATGGAAGCCACTGGAAGCTTCTGGCTGTCTGGAAAGACTTCCCCTCTCTCTGCAGGAATTTTGTGGGGTGGGGGAAGGGGGGTGGGGCTAGTTGAGGGCTCCCGGGAGGGCAGAGAGGGCTTCAGACTCGAGTGGGCCTGCTGCCTGCTGCATGGGGTGGACCCATCTGCAAAAGCTTTAGATGTGGAGGAGGGGGAGCCGGCTCCCTGCTGACAATCTCTGGGGCACTCAGCTGCCTGAGAGGGCCCTCCTCTGAGGCAGGATAGAGGGGTGGGACGAAAGGAGAGCCCCCAAGTGTCCATCTCCTCCCTGCCAGATTTGGGCTTGGACAAACAGTCTGTTGAGTCTCCAGCTCCAGGGTCTGCCCCCCTCTGATTCCACTTATATCTGCCTGTTGACAACCTTCCTGCTTGGCTCCAACCCCAGGGCTCCCCTACCTTTGGAATAAATCATATCAACTTTAAAAAAAAAATAAAAACATCCATTTCTCAAGTAAATGTACTGGATACATATATATATATTTTTAATCATACAATATGTTACACAATACATTTGGTTCATAGTAGCACAATCATACAGTATTTGTCCTTTGTGTCTGGCTTGCTTCACTCAACATAATGTCCTCCAGGTTCATCCATGTTGCCATATGCTTTATGACTTCATTTCTTCTTACAGCTGCATAATATTCCATCGTGTGAACAGACCACAGTTTGTTTATCCATTCATCTGTTGATGGACACCTGGGTTGTTTCCAACTTTTGGCAATGGTGAATAATGTGGGTATGAACATCGGTGTGCAGATGTCTGTTCGTGTCACTGCTCTCAGTTCTTCTGGGTATATACCCAGTAGTGGTATTGCAGGGTCACGTGGCAAGTCTATATTCAACTTCTTTAGGAACTGCCAAACCGTATCAACTTCAATAGCAAATGCTGCCAGCTCTGGACGTGCATTAGCCCAAAATGTGCCATCAACTCCTCACAACAACCCGTTATGATAGTTAACCTCATTTCAAAGATGAGAGCTCTGAAAGAACACAGAGATGTTAGGGAAGTTGCCCAGGATGCACAGCCAGAAAGTGGCAGAGCTAGGACCTGAACCCTGGCCATCTGCTCCAGCCTCATGCTCTTAACGTGGGTTGGGCGTGTTGGTGGGTTGGGCGATGGGTTGATGGATGTGGGTTGGGTTAGGATGGTAGCTTGGATGGGTGAGTTGGTTTGGTGGATTGGGTGGTGGTTGGAAGGGTGGTAGGGTGATGGGTTGGGGCATTGGTATGCTGGATTGGATGAGTGGATTAGGGCTGGGCAGTTAGGTGGTTAGGTAGGATAGATGGATACTGGGCTCACTGATCCTAAAGCAGAGCCCGCATTTTCTAACCTCCAAATCTTGTTTTTGCCATTCTTTCCATTGAGAATACTCCTACCCCCTCCCTTTGCTCCTTCCTGTGCTCTTCCTTTAAGGCTCAGCCCAATCTCTGTGCCACCCTTGCATCCCACCTTCACACCCCAGCACAGCAAAAAAGCAACTTCCACTCTGCAGGTCCAAGCTCTTCCTGTTGGTACCACTCACCTTACACCCCATCATCTGCTGTCTCCAGCCACGGCCACTTTTACTTACCAGAGGAGACCAGAAGCTCTGCAAGGGCAAGCCCTGAGCCGCCTTCATCTCAGTATGTGCCAGGAACATCACGGGGGCAACAAATACCTGGCCAGGTGAAGGACACGCCGGGGCTCCTGCCCAGTGACACCTGTCATCCATACTGGACCCTTCAGAGGTCAATCCCCAAGACACAGCCACGTGGCCACACACATCAGAGAATGGGTTTATGGCAGTAAGAGGATGCTCGGGGAGCAGAGCATACATAGGTCAGTGCACAGCAGGGACAGGGCCTGATACAGAGACCAGTCTTCCCCAGAGACTGATCCAAGAAGCTTCTAGCAGCCCCTGAGACCGGCTGGAAGGTAGAAGGCTCCTCGGCAGTGGAGGGCTAGGCCAGAGCTTCGCACCTTTCACAAGACCGCCGGTCACCCCTCCCTGGCTGGCCGGGGCTGGAGGAGGCTCAGTGTCCTCTGATGGTGACATTCAAGTCCCCTCCTCGAGCTGCCACCGCACCCCTCCTGTTTGTTTACCTTCTTGGCGGTGGGGGGGAGGGACACTAGAAGGATAACCAGCTGCCCCCCACCAAGGCAAATGCTTTTCCTGCTAATTGGTATTTGCATGGCAAATCCCAGGTAAAGATGTGATCATTTGCATGTTCTAGGGGTAATGATATTTGATGTTGTCAACTTATTACAACCTTAATCACCACTCAATTTCCTGCTTTCCAAGCTCCCAATCAAGCTGCCACCTAAAATAACCGCCTCTTTGGAACTCTTGCAGAACCCCAGTGGGAGGGAGCCACGTGGGGATCCCCCAGCTGAGGGGGCCGAGTGATATGCCTGCCCTCTGTGGTACTCCCTTTCTCCCCTCTTCCTCCTCTTCCCCTCCTCCCCTCCTCCTTCCCCCTCCTCCCCCCTCCTCCCCCTTTTCTCCTCCCCCTGCTCTTATTCCCCCTTCCATCCCCCTTCCTTCTTCTCCCCCTTTCTCCTCTTCCTTGCCTCCTCTTCCTCTCCTTCCTCCCTTTCCTCCTCCTTTCTGCGTCCCTCCCTTCCCCTGCCCGAAGCACTCACAGTGCTAAATCCACATGCTCTCAGTGGGAAGCAGGACAAAGGAGCAGGTCGCAAGGACAGGACAATAAACTCCTACGCAATGGGGCATGTGTCTGAATGGGTTATTTGTTTCCAGGAGTAGGAGAGGAGCTTCTCTCCAAGGCTGCGCTGGGACCCCACTTGGCTGCTTTACAAAAAAGAAAAGATGGTTACAGAAAGGAGTAACAAAGAATAGCCAGCACTCAGAGGCACTCCCTGTGCCCAGCCCTTCATCTGCCTTGTCTCCCAGCCTGCGTTTCATTCAGTGTAAAGTCAAGGTCCTCGCAGAGGCCTCCGAGGCCCGGCCTGACCCCTCTCTCACGTGCTCAGCTCCAGCAGCTCCGGCCTCCTGGTGCTTCCTCGCACACCCCAGGCCTGCTCCTTAGGGTTTGCACTGGCTGTTCCCTCTGCCGGGAACTCCCTTCCTCTGCTCCGTCTGCTCTGCCCACTGCTCTGGCTCTCCTTCTCCAAGCCGCCGGCCCCGACAGACCCCCTGTGGCCCCCACCCCTGCACTCCAGGCTCCAGCATGCATGCGGGGTCCCCCTTGCTCTGCTCTTTTCTTGTGCCTTTAGCACACTAAGTGTACCATTAGCTACTTAGCGTGTGCCTTGACTGCCTCCCCCTGCTAGACCCAGGCGAGGAACTGGTCGGAACATGTTTGTTGACCGAATAAATGAATGTTCATAATAACCTTAGGAGGTAATTACTGTCACCATCTTCATTTTACAGATGAGGAAACTGAGGCAGAGAGAAGTTTGATGACTTGCCCAGGGCCCCACAGCTACTGGATGGCAGAGAGGTGATCCGAACCCCATCTTCCTGCCCCCAGAGGTGTGTACTCTTCCCACCACCAGATGCAGCCTGGGGAACAAACTTGGGGCCCAGCCCTACTTGAGTGGACTTGGTGTAAACCTGCCCTGCCAGGTTTATGACGCTGTCTCTACCAGTGGCATGGGCATGGGGTCAGACAGACCTGGGTTTGAATCCAGGCATGCCACTTAATGCCAAGTCGCTCTGAGCAGTTACGTGTTCTCAACACACCTCAATTTACACATCTGCAAAATGGCACCTATCCCTAGAGTCGGGCAGGGAGTCAGTGAGCTAATGCTTGTGTAGACTTTGCACATCCCAGACATATGCCAAGAGCCCAGTGGATGCAGGCCGCTCCTGGCGACGTCTAAGAGGACTAATAACGATTTCCAGTGTCTCAAGGGTGGCCCTGCCTCCACTGGGATTCCCAGGCCCGCTGGTAGAGCTCCTCTCCTGATGAGGGAGCACAGGGAGGCGAGTGCCCACCCTGAGGCGAGGCCCCTGTTGCCACCATCCAGGTAGATTGTTCCTGATAACCCTGAAGTTCTAAAATCTGACCGATTTGCTTCTGGTTATGACTTCTGTTGCCAACATGCTCCCCCAGGTATGCTGTGCTTCCCTGGATGGGAGAGAAAGCGGAACTGGGCATGGCCCTGGCATGCACCCATGGAGGGGTGGTGCCCAGAGCAGCCCGAGTCATGGGGTCCAGGAGGGGAAGGGCCTAGGCTATATGCATGGCTCAGGCGTGGCCTGGAGCCGGGACAGGTGGGAGGCAAGGGGCTGGCTTCTCCCACCTGGAGGGTGCTAAACCTGAATCTGCTCAGGGCTCAGGAAATGGGGCAGGGCCTTTCTGGTGCGTGTGCAGACAAGCCCATCCTTGAGGGCTAGGGAGAGCTGGTGGGTCTGGGAGGACCCACGGGCTGGAGATGACCCCTCCACAGGCCTGGGGTGACAGACCCCTTCTATCCGGTCTCCGTCGCCCAGATGCAGCTTCCTCGGGTCCCTTCCAGAGACAGCCTCATGCCCCCCAGCCTGGGGGAACCCACGACCTCTAACCAGCCTCGTTGGGTAATCAATGCCCTCTTTTTTTTGTTTGTTTGTTTTTTGCCTCTAGACGGCCGAGGAAGCCAATCATTAAATACTCATGTAGCAACTCAGCAAATCATGGCCTTTTCAACCATCCCAAGGAGGAGGACGGGGGCTTGCACCTGGGCCTGATCCTTCTTTATAGGTTTCACAAGCTGGGTAATAAAGCACCCTCAGCTAGCTGAGGCACGTGGCAGGAAAGGCAGCTTGCCGGCTCCACAGAGAAGCAGGGAAAACGGTCCTCGTGCCAGGAGGATTTCCCGGAAAACCACTTTGAAGGAAGGAGGTGTTGGGGGGGGCTGGGGGGGACAAGCTCAGAAGCCATGAATTAAATATTCACTGAGCTCTTTCAAGGCAGCTGCTACCAAAGAGGGGGAATGTTTTAATTAATAAAACACAGGCAGGAAGAGGGAGTTGTTTTCCGCCACTGCACCCCGGGGCTCCAAGAGCAAGATCAACAAAGCAGAAACCCCCCATCCCCACCCGTGCCCGTGCCAGGAGGGGCAGGTGCTCCCCTCTCATCGTGCAGGGTCTGGGTGAATGGTCTAGAGTTAGCAGTTTGGGTCCACCCAGCCCCAAGGAGGTAAGGAAAGTCCTTTCTTTGCTCAAAGCCCAGCCTAGAGCTGAATCCACCTGCCCAAGGCAAGACCCTGAGGCTGTGGCCAAAAGAGCACCAGGCTGGCAGTTGGGGGATGGCACTGTTTTCAGTTCTAGTCACTGTGTAACCTTGGGTAAGTCACTTGCCCTCTCTGGACCTTGGTTTTCTCATTTATGGCTTTCACACACTTCCTTGAAAGTGTCCCAAAGGCTGCCTCTGGTGGGGGGCGGGGTGCAGCAGGTGAGACTCTGGCCCCAACCCCAGCTTCAGCCAGAGCAGCTTTGCTTTTATCTGCTATTATACTGGGCTTCTGGAATGATGTCCTTTGAAGAACGAGTATGGTAACTTTTTAAAAATTGCAAATAATTGGCTTAGATGTTTTCTCCTGTCTCTTCAGGAGCCTGATCCTCAAAGTTGAGCAATTTGCAGTGGGCCGTTTGGCTGACATCAGGCATGACCAAGCACCACATGTGTGCCAGGTGCCAGGGGGCTGCCAAGGAGAATAGGAAGGCTCTGCCTTTTTTCAAAGGGAGCTTCCCGTCTAATCCAGGTGTGGCACGCATACCATTCTTTCTGACTTTATGCCCATGGCAGACATGACTAGTCGATCACAGCCCTCTCACTTACAGAGGCCAACCACGACCTCAAACCACTTCTCAGCCCTGTGCTCCAGGCAACCACTACCAATTGCTTGGCCTCTCCAGGCCATCTCTGGTCTGCTCTAACAAACAGAGGTTTCCCAAATGCAACGGGCTGCCTCTCAAGGGAGTGGGGAATTCCCTTAACGCACTGTTTGTCCCTTCATTCACCAGGCATCCATGGAGCACCTACTAGCCGCCAAGCCCTGTTCTAGGGATACAGCTGTCCTTGCGGGTCTTATGGTAGGGAGCAAAAAGGATGATAAACTTGTAAACAAGTTAAAAAGCAAGAAGCACCTCAGGTGGTGAAAAGTGATGCAAAGTAGAGTGATGTGAGAGAAAGGGACATGCTGGCTACTGTACCCTGGGTGCACAGGAACGACTTCTTGGAGGAGGTGACATTTAAGGAGACATCAGAAAAATGGGAAGGAGGTGGTCAGGCAAAGGTCTGGGAAAGTGCATTCTTGACAGAGGGAATAGCCAGTACAGAGGCCCTGAGTCAGGGCAGAGCTTGGTGTGTTCCAGCAAGGAGGGCTGGGGCCAGAGGGGTGGGGAGAGGAGTTATAGGATGGGGAAGAGGCAGGCAGGGGTCGAATCTCTGGGGTCGTGTGGACCTTGGTCTGGAGTTGGTTTTAGTCTAGAGCAAGAGAAGCCCTCGGGGGGGGGGGGTGGGTAGCCGAGCCCTTCAACAGCAGCTGGACAGCTCCCTGTTGGAGGGGAATTTTCCCGGAGGACAGAATTCAGATTGGTGAGTCTAGCATCAAGATTCTGACTTCTTCCTGACTCTGGTCGAATACTGAAGAAAGCTGAATCTCAGTGTCTTTCCACCTCCATTTCTGGCAATTTCTAGCAGGTGATTTCCCCCTGTCTTTCATTTCAAAGGTTGTGATGCTGCCCCACCCTAGTGCCCAGTCCTGGCCCCAGCCCAGCCCGCCCTCTCCCACGCCCTCTGTGCCTGTGTCTTTTCCAACTTTCTCACCCATCAACCTTGACCTTTACTGGGCTCCCATTCCTCAGCTCTCCAGCCAACTAATTAAGCCATTCATCGGTGTTAATGCTTTAGTGGGTGGATTTTGAGAGGTTAATGGGTTACCTGCCCCAGGTCATTCTTGCAGGTGAGGCGGGGAGAGAGCCAGAGAAACCATCGGTGCCTAAGGAAGCCACAATGACTCGGAGGAGAGGGGATTTGGAAGCAAATGTAGCAAATCGCAAATACATCTCAAGCGTCAGAATCTACATGCAGGACACACAGCAGGTTCCAGCCCATCCCTCCCTGAACCCCTGAACGCACCCTGGGCCAGTCTCACCAGCTCCTTCCAACTGAGCGCCGCGGATCCTCAGGGGCCACAAATTCATTATAATCCACAGACACGCATTCACGGATTGCCTGCCGATTAAATAAATAACACGTCTTGCCCATCTTCAAGGACACGCTGATGCTGTTGTGATGCATAAAGGATAAATGCATGCGTGCATGTCGACTGGATTCACAGCCACTTGTCAGATGGAATGTTCTCAGTCAGTGGGTGGTGAAGGCACAGCTCGGGGCCCCCATGGACCAGCTGGCCACTGAATCGGGAGGCTTCGCAGACGACCTTCGTAATACACTGTGGTGAGAAAAAGCAGCTCATGTGGAAGCATGGACAGTAGCGGTCCATGTTTGTAAATATAGAAGAAGAAAGGACCAGAAAAAAAAAAAAAAAAAAATATATATATATATATATATATAGTGTGTATATATATATATAAAAGTATAGCACACAATAGCACAAGGATTTATATGTAATTTTACATTTTTTTTCTTTGTGCTCATATCTTTTCTCAATATTCTACTATAAACATGTTTCACTTTTGTAATAAGAGAAAAGGAGAGGGGCCCTCAAGGTGGAAAAGATTGAAAACTCAGAGGAAAAAAAAAAAGATTGAAAACTCCAGAGGTTCTGGGGAGAATTCTGGGAAGCAGCAGAGGGAGGATCCCTGAGCCTCTGGCCCCCAGCCCCTGGGTTCTGGAACTGAATGGGAGGGGATGGACACAGAGAGGGGTGACAGGCAGGGAGGCTGGGGGACAGGAGGCCTGGGCCGGGGGACAGCTCTCGGGGTGCTCTCAGAGGCAGCAGAAACAAAAGGGCAGGAGACCCTCTGCCATGACGGGGGCCTCAGGCAGCCAGAGTTCCCCAGCCCCCATCTGGCCACCTGGCCTTCCCGGGCCGGCAAGGCTTTGGCTCAGACGACCAAAAATGTCTGTGTTCTCGTTCCAATCTGGGCAATGAAAGTCTTTATAAAACAGCTTCTTATCGGCAGCTCCGACTCTTTATACCTTCAAGGCTCTTTATTTCACTCCACTGGCAAATTTCTCCTGACAATTACTGCTTTTGACGAGGCTGCCAGGCTGCAGCCAGCGGCCAGGCAGGCAGTTCGTCCTTCACCTCCTGGCTGTGGGAGCCACAGAGCCAGGCGTCCCCCGGCCACAGGACAGACGATGGGAGATGGTGGTGGGGAAGCTGCATGGGATGCCGGGGTCCCCCAGTCAGGACCATGCTCCTGCCTGCTGCCGAGAGGAAGAGCACATGCTGCTGAGAAGTCGGATTGGTACTTTATTTCCGGAGACAGATTCGAGCCTGGGGGTGCCTTTTCTTCCCAGGATCTCCTGCCTGAATCCTTAAGGGCATCAGCTTTGGAATGTGGTCCTGGGAGGCCTCAGGGAGCGTCACTCTGTGCCCCAGCCATCCGGGCTGGAACAAGGCTCCCAGCCATCTCCTAGAGCTGCTGGAGATGGTCCCTGGGGAGCCAGGTACAGCCGGCAGCCGGCAGCCGGCAGCAGGGCCAGGTTGGAACTGCAGGTGGCAGAGGGGATGACAGATGACGCGATGATTTGTGCGTTCCTGGGAGAGAGGCTAGGCCCTTAATGAATGACATGCCCTTCGAGCTGTTGTTGCTGGTTCAGCCGCCCGGCGAGCATTCAAAAAGCATCGCCCCCTGCAGGAGAGAGTTCCAGGGCCCTGATGAGCCTCCTGGCAGGGGCGGGTACACAGCCCGGCCAGGGGTCAGTGAAGCCTGGGGGTCTGCTCTGGTCAACGGCCAGCTTGCCCCACCCCCCACAGTGGGACTTACATCAGCTGGTGACACAGCTAGTTGCTGCAGTGACACTGGCTGGGCCCCTGCCCCCAGCTCATCGTCCAGCCTATACCCAGGGCAAGGGGCTTGCCATCCACCCCAGGCCCCCTCTGCCCAGCCAACCAGTGTACCAGACCAAGACTTCCACTCTGGGCCGGTCCTCATCCCCCCACCCACTTGGATTCACCCTGTTAGATTGTCTCAGATCCAGGGCAGCGATGAGCCATTCATTCGTCCAGCAAATATTTGCTGAACACCCAGGAACACCGCGGTGAACAAGGTGGGTGGGGCAGGCACCCACGTGGGTCGCGTCTCATTTGCCACTGAGGACCCTGCACCAGCCTCAGGGGCCGGCTCGTGGGGGGTCCTCCCAACAGTTGTGTTAAAGAAGATGAAAGCCCATCCCTCCTCCCTCAGCCAGAGCACCGCCTTCCCTGAGTCACCCCCAGGAAGAGAGCAAAGCCAGAGCCGAGGCCACCCCTCCGACCCGCTGGTGAGCGCGGAGGGCGGGGGGACACATGTATATTTTGCCACCACGCAATTCCCAGCGCAGCACAGTGCCGTGCACACTCATTTATCAGACAGGTGTTTTTTGAACACCTTCTATGTGCTGGGCACCATTTTAGATGGGGGGGGGGCAGATCAATGAACAATGTAGACCAAGGCACTGCCCCCCAGAGCTTCATTCTCCTGGGGAGAGACATGATAAACAAATAAATAAGTAAAGTGATATATGTTAAGGGCATATAAATTCTGCAGGGAAATTAAAGCAGGAAAGGAGGGAGGTGGTTTAAATAGGGCACCAGAGAAGTCCTTGCTGAAGCAAAGATTAGAAGGAGATGAAGGCGCAGGCTATGGGGGTATTGGGAGGAAGATGTATCCGGCAGATGGAGCAGCGACTGCAAAGGCCCTGAGGCAGGAGTGTTTAAGGAACGGCTGCCCGCAGGGGCCACTGTGGCTGGAGCTTGAAGTAGGGGCGGAAGGGAGCTGGGAAGGGGCAGAAGCATTCGGAGGCTCTGGCACGGACTCCAGCATTCACTGTGAAGTGGGAACCAATGGGGGGTTCTGAGACATGAGCTGATGCATATTTTAAGATCCCTCTGGCTGCTATGTCGAGTACAGATGTTGGAAGGAAGGTTGGAAGCAGGGTGAGGAGGCTACGGCAATAATCCCAGCAAGCGCTTGAAAAACAGGTATTGAATGTTGAAGGTGGGGCTTGCACTGGTACTGGGGGGAGGGGGACACACAAAATGTCCCAGGGCCTGGCCCCTGCCCTCAGAGAGCTCCAGGACACGGCATGAGAAGGAACCACCAGGAACAGGTTGTTTGCCAGTGGTCCAACTACCACTGAAGTCAGAAATACGCGACAAACACCGTCATCGTCATAGCCGAGTTCACCGACCGCTCAGGAAAAGCCAGGCACCTCGCCCAGCGCGTCCCAGACTCCTCGTTTCGTCCTCAGATGAGCTCTAGAAGGTAGGTGCTGTTGTCCCCATTTTGCAGATGATGAAGTGGAGGCTTGCTCAAAATCGTCGCGCAAGTGAGGGGCAGAGCTAGGATTTTAGCCACTCTCTCTGAGGCCAAAGCTGAGGCTCTCTCGTGTCTGGAGCAGCAGCAGAGGCAAAAGACGGAAAAGACCTGAGCCAAGGTCACCTGGCCGATAGGCAGCAGAGCCAGACCTCAAACCCCAGACCTCCAAATTCAAGTGCATGTGAGGTCCTGTAACTCTTACCTGCCAGAACAGTAGGAAACATGGGGGTGCAGAAGGCAGGGGGGTGGTCAAGGGTGGGTGGAGGGGAGTCCTCTCCAAGCCTATGGGACTCAAGGGGTCACCAAGTGGGGCATGTGGACCCAGTTGGAGGAGGGGGGTCCAGCTCGGGCAGTGCCCTCCAGGCCAGCCTCCTGCCAATTGGCCACCAGGGTCCTTGGCCACAGGCCCAAGCCACCTCTACCTCAGGACCTGGGCCAATAAAAGGCCGGGAGCCCTCAGATAAAGGCCAGCAGCCAGGCCAGAAGCCACCTGGGCCTTGGTGAGGTGCACGAGCTCTGTCACCCCACCTTCACCTCCTCTTCTGGATTAATCTCATCCACACGTCCTGAGCAAAATTAGCTGCACGCTGGCAGCTTATTTTTAATTGTTTCCAAATACGCATCCTAATTATCATGCAGTTCTAAATAAGAAGTGAAGGCGGGAGTGGAGAGTGTGTTTCAGGGACACTAGGAATGAGGGACGACAAGTTCTCAGCAGCTGCCTCGGGGACCCTCGCCCCCGCCCGCTTGCCTGGTGTTTTGTCTCCTCTCGTAGCTGTTCCTAATAACCACATCAGGCCAGAGAGTGGAGCAGGGAGCTGACACCTTCCATAAAACAAGCGTGGAGATCAGGCCCCGGGGAGGCCCGACTGATGGGCAGGAGAGAAATGGAACATGGCGTGGAAGCGGGCGGCGAGGCCAGCCTGCTGTGTGCGGGAGCACACGTGTAGGCCGCGCCGGGCGCGTGATGCCCACGGGCTGCCAACGTGGGAGAAGGTCGGGGGCAGCACAGGAAGAGGAAGAGAGCCGGCACCCGGCACCCACACCCATCACCCACCAGCTTACATACACCACTCCCCCCGGACTTCCCAAGCTCACCTCCACCTCCATCCTCGCAATGGACAGCCCAACCCATTCACCCAGAGTGGTCTTAGTTTGGGGCGTTTTAGACCCTATTGGGAATCTGATCAACGCTACGAATCCTTTCCCCTGAAAAATGCACACACGTGCAATTTCAGGGGGCCCACAGCCTCCTGAAGCTTGCCCAGGTTCCCCTGAATCAGTGACGCAGGGGTTAAGAGCATGGATTCGGGGCTGGGAGTGTCATTCACCTGGGCTGGAATTCTGACTCCATCATTTACTGACTTTCTGATCTTCAGGCAAATTCTGCAACTTCTCCAGCGGAGATGGTGATTTTTAATAACTTTCTTGAAGCGCCGTTGACAGGTTAGATGAGATCATGTGTCTCGAGTACTTAGTACGGGATCGGACATGTAAAGAGATGCTCAGTAGACATTGGGTGTTATCATCCTTAGGGGAAAGGACCCTGGAGAGAATGTTCTAGTCCTGGTTCCACCCGTGACCAACGGTGTGACCTCAGGCAGGTCACTGCCCTTCTCTGGCCGTCAGATTTTCTCTCCAGGAAGGACATTCTGTGATTCTCTAATATGTGAAACTCAGAGACAAAGGGCTTTGAGCCTCTGAGAATAAAGAGAATCAGGAGCCCCGGTGCCCTCCCTCAATTTGCTTCTGGTCTTTCCGGGGGACATCGGCAAATGGCTCCAACTGTCTTTGATTTGTTGCTCAACTGTGTGGTCAGGATGACAGGGAGGGGACGTGTGAGCTGGGCTAAATCAGGGAGGGCTTCCTGAGGATGTGTCACCAGGGCTGGGGTGTGAAAAGCAGGAAGCGTTTGAGTCAGAGGCGAGGTACTGAGAGTCCATGGCAAACAGTATCAGGCCTGGGGAAGCCCTCCTGCCCCGCTTTCTGCCTGAGCTGAGTGCCTGGGGAAGAGGGTCCACTCCCTGTTTACTGCAGTCTCCCCAGCCCATTGCAGGGGCCTGCACATAGTAGGTGCTTAAGAAATACTCGTGGGCAGGCAGGAAGGGCGCAGTTGTGTTCCCAAGCAGCCGGCACCTGTCTCCCTGAACAGTGGTCCAGATCTCCAACCACGACCCCTCCCGTAGCAGTCAGGGGCCCCACCCACCCACCTACACCCCAGCAGAAGGAAGCCAATGGACTAAGGGTGCAGGAGGGGTTAGCAGAAAGTTAAGCTTTAAAAGCCAGGTGACAACTGGGGCTAGTGTCCTTACAGCTTCTGTTATTCTCAGAATGCACGCTGCAGAGAGCGTGCTGGGGATGCTAGAAGTTGAAGTGGGGAAAAAAATATTTCCTCCATTCTGTCCCCAGCTTTGACCTACAGAGGCTGGGACCTCGGGGACTGGGTCCTGCAGGCAAAGGGGCTGAGGCCCTGTCCTGGGGCAATCTTCCCTTGGTTCCAGACAGAGGGTAAATCTGGACAAGCCTGAGTCACCCACCACCTCTGCGGGGGCAGGTCCCTGCACATGGAGTCCAAGCAGGGGCGTAGCAGGGAGGGTGCAGAATGCGGGGCAAATCGCATGCCCCTTGGGAAACTCAGTTCTCCCATCTCTGAAATGGAAATAAGGCATCACCAGGACTAGAGACCACATGGCAGCTGTTACTACGACTAAATCCCATCCTAATAGCCCCTCGGGGAGAGAGCCTGGGGGCAATCAGCAATTTACCATAAATCAAGTAGATGGGGGGCGGGTCAGGGTGATGGGAAGAGGGGGAGGGAACTCCTGATATTTAAGCCTCCTGACGACCCTAAGAAGGCCTGGCTATTGGGTTCTATTTGGTTATATTAGAGCCTTCCCTCTATTGTTTATTTTGAACCACATGATACTGTTCAGGAAAAACACATTAGCCTCAACCCAAGCTAGCATTGGATCCTTACGGAGTTCCCTGATCGATCCGCTTATGGAAAGTAGGCAAGGAAAATTGACCCAAATGTATCCATTAATCCTGGGCAACCTCGGAACTGTAAATCAGGACGTAGCTGGGAACAGAGAGGGGCACCGGCTCGATCCCAGTTTGCAGGGACGGCCGTGGTTTTAGCCCTGAAACCCCCACCCCAACCCCAGCTCCAGGCAGGCCGGGACAGTTGGTCACCCTATTTCCAGACCACTGTACATGCGGAAAGTGTGTGGGTGTGTTGGGATTGTGGAAGACCCGTTGGGTGCAGGAAGGAAAAGCCCCTTTCTTACTGTGAATGGGCACCTGTAGCCCATCTCCAGGGATGACGACACACAAGGACACGAAAGATGCCGAATCTCAGACAACCCAGATGGAAGGGAGGCCTGTGCTCTGGAAGACAACTGGAAATGGGGCTCTGGGGAGCCCCAGACCTGATGGGGAAGGCCTCCAAGAGGGCCTGGAATAAAATAATTTCATGACATGTGCTGGGTGGAAAAAGCCACATTTCTTAATTAGCACACCTTATTTTAGATAATGCGTGGTTTTGAATAGATGCATGTAATTAAACTAATAAAGTACATATTATAAGCAGATATTTAACTATTTTTTCCAAAGACACAAGATGTTATAAATTCGAGTTGACCCAAATAAACGTTTTCAATGGTCTCATTAGGAAAATGAGGAATCCCCTTATCTTCAGAGCCTGCTTGCTCTGTTGGGGTGCTCTGCAGCACACACCCCCAGGAGACATGTAAGTTGTGGGTCATTTGGCTCTATCCATGCAGGGCAGGAGGGGGAATTCAGTCACAGATTTCTTGAGCACCTACTATTGAGGTTGGAATTCCGCAGTGGGACGAAAAGCACAAAAGTCCCTGCCCTCATGGAGCTGACATTCAGTGGAAGATGCAGACAATAGATACACAAAATAAATGAAACATATATCATATTAGATAGTGGCGAGTGCTAAAGAGAAAAAAAAAACAAAAAACAGAACCTGGAAGAGGCATGGGGGCAATGGTGGGGGTTACATTTCAGAAGGAGGCCAGGAAGGCTCCAGGGAGAAGGGACATTTGAGTGAAAATCTGGAGGCAGCAAGGGAACAACCCACTTGGAAAGAGCAGAGCAGGCGGAGGGAGCCACAGGTGCAAAGGGCCTGGGGCAGGGGCGTGCCTAGAGTGTTAGAGGAACAGCAAGGAAGTCAGGGGGACTGTGGGAAGAGATTCCATCAGAGAGGAAACCGAGGCCAGAGCCTGGGAGGCCTCTCAGGTGATCATAAAACTTTGGCTTTTATTCTGAGTGAGATGGGAAGCCATTTGAGGGTTTTGAGGAGAGAAGTCACATGCTTTGATTGATGTTTGAACAGGATCCCTCTGGTTGTGGGGAATACTGTGAAAGGGCAAGGGCAGAAGCAGGGAGAGTAGTTAGGAAGTGATTGCAACAAACCAGGCAAAAGATGATGGATGCCCAGAGGGTTGTAACGGTGGAGGTGGGGAGATGTGACCAGATCCAGGGTATATTTTGAAGAGAGAGCAAATGGGTTTTGCTGATGGCCTGGATGTTCGAGTGAGGAAAAGAGAGGAGTCAAGAATGACTTCGAAGCTTTGGCCTGGGCCATTGGAAGGACGCAGTTGCCATCAGCTGGGACAGAGAAGGTGGGGGTGGGAGGTGGTGGAGCAGACTCAGCTTTGTTTATGGCAAGTGGGGATGACTTGCAGTCCTCCAAGTGAAGATGTATAGGCAGCTGGATAGATGCCTGGAGTTCAGGGGACGTATTGGGGCTAGAAATAGATATTTGGGGATTGTCTTCGGTTCCCAGAGCACAAACTGGGCAGCTTAAAGCAACAGAACTTTATTGTTTCACAGTGCTGGAGGCTAGAAGTCCAAGATCAAGGCCAGGCACCCCCGGAACCTGTAGGGGAGGCTCCTTCCTTGCCTCTCCCAGCTTCTGGTGGTGGCCGGGCATCCTTGGGGTTCCCTGGCTCGTGGCTGCAGCACTTCCACCTCTGCCTCCGCCCGTCCCAGGGCCGCCTTCTCTCTGGGTCGGTGTCTCTTCTCCCCTTCTGAGAAGGACACGAGTCATATTGGAGTAAGGGCCTGGACTCTAGGAACTAAGTCCATCTGCAAGACCCTATTTCCAAATCCAGTCACATTCTGAGGGGCTGGGGGTTTGGACTTCAATGTGTATTTTCAGGGGACACAATTCAATCCACAGCAGAGACCACCAGCCCTTAGGTGGTGTTGGAAGCCAGGAGATCATCCAGGGAGAAGAGAAGTCCAAGTCCGAGGATGAGGTCAGCTGATGAGGAAGGGTCGGCAAAGGCGGCTGACGGGGCAACCAGAGATGCAGTGGAGGAGCATCCTGCAGCCAAGAGGACCGGGCATCCCTGCAGCCAAGGGGGAAGGATTTCAAGGATGAGGGAGTGGCTGAGGGTCAAAGGCAGCTGATAGGACAAAGACAAAGAGGACCAAGAATTGACTGTGGAATACAGGGATGAGAAGCTCACTGGCGACCTTGACAAGAACAGCTTTGATGGGGAGGGGAGGGTGAGAGCCTGACCGGGTGCATTCAGAGAGGGAAGGAATCGGGGGCAGCAAGCAAGACGACTCTTTCAAGGAGTTTTGCTGTGAAGGGAAAGATAGGGGGACACTGAGGAGGAAGCCTCGTTGAGAGAAGAGTCTTTTCTTAAGATGGGAGAAATAATAGCATGTTTTATGGTGCTAGGAATGACCCATTAGAGAGGGAAAATTGATGATGCAGAAGAGAGAGAGGAGATTATCGCTGGAGTGCTGTCCTTGAGTGGGGAGAGAGGACGGGGACTGGCACACAGGGAAAGAACAACTTGCCACTGGGGGGACAGGGTCCCTGGGGGCCACTGGGCTTGGCTCCCCAGGCATATCTTCTGATGTCCCTGTGGCCCCAGCATAGTGCCCATCTCACAGATGGTGGGTGAAGGGGTGGGTAGGAGGCAGCTTTATGTACTTCTTGCAAGAATTTAAAAAGCAAACTCTGGACACAGATGAACCTGGGTTCAAATCCTGGCTCCGCCACCTGGCACCTGTGTGACCTTGGGCAAATTTCTCAACTTCTCTGAGCTTCAGTTTTCCTCTCCAAAATTAGAGTAATACTAGAAACTACTGCATGGGCTCGTGGGAGTAGCAAGACAATAATTTCACACATGGAGCTCGGAGCGTTGTACCCGGGGCGTGGGAAAGTGCTTCAGGGGAGGTAACTAGCCTCATTATAAGCAGTTCAATGATTCCCCCCATCCTAGCTCATCCGGAGTTTAATAAAATCCAGCATGAAAGAGAAAATGGTCGTCACTATAAAATCGCAATGTGCATGCCCCGCAACTGCCCGCAATTGCCCTGATCGTTTGTGCCTCTTGGGCTGCCATGGCAATAAGACAGTCCTGGAGGCCATGCTGTTCCCAGATATAAGGCCTCCCTTCTTCCCACAAGGATGCTCATGGTATAAGTGACAGTGACCTTATTAGGGAGATAACATGAAATCCACTCAATTTGTTATTTTTTTTTTAAGAGCAAATTACTCACAAGGGCTGATACTTCAGTGATTATTAATGACATATCGCTTGAGCATACTCACAAATGAACCACTTACCAGGGTGTCAAGCAGACTGCATGTTAGCTAGGAAAAACAAAACAAACAAACCCCAAACCTGAGTTGACCTTGGGCAATCAAGGAGGGCTTCCTGTAGGAGGCAGTCCCTCAGTTAAGCCTTGAAAATAGGAAAGCTTTGGCCAGAGAGGAGAGATCATGTAGTCCTGTTCTTTTCTTTGCAAAGAATTGTGTAGGTGGATTGAATTTTATTTGTCCTGGGTGAACAGCTGCCCAGTTACCCAGAGCTGCTTTCCTCCTCCCCTGGGGCCTGGCCTGTGTCAGGGGCCCACACTGCCAGGAGCTCCAGGGAGATCTGCCCATCACCTACCCCACAAAGCCTCACCAGGCCCTGTCACTGCCCTCTGCCCTATTGAGTCACCCAAAAAAGGGGGCTTGGGGCAGAGAGAACTTGAGCAATCTACAGCTACAATTTGAGAACTATTTAATAATTCAATGCCAGTGATGGCTCGAAGCTGTCTCCAGTTAACCTGTGGGGTATCCGCCAGAAGGAGGAAAGGGCAAAGAAGAGACCATAGCGGCAGTTCCAATGGTAGCCACAGCTGCATTCAGGGAGTGCTGTCGTTGAGTGGGCTCTGGGCTAGCTCCGTGTTGGAGAACTTGAACTTGCATTAGAAAATCCATTTAAGCCTCTCAACAAAGACTCCAGGGTCTGACCCTCTCTGAGGGTCAGAGAGGTTAGGTGAGCTGTTCAGCGTCACCTAATGAGAGGCAGAGCTAGGATTTGAACTCTGGCTGTGTCACACAATGTCAAAGTCCAGGAGCTGGGGGACAATGGTGAAGAGAGGCAAGGAGCCTGGAGGGAGTAGGCACTCTTTCCTCTTCTTATAAGTTAAGCCAGAGTCAAGGCGCCACTTCTCTCTGAGGTGGCTTTTTGAACTGCAGGGACCACACAGTTAAAAAAATCGCATTTCCCAGACTCCCTTGCAGCTAGGGTTCTGGGTGCACTCACGTGAGATCTGGAAGCAGATGAGGCAAAGGTCAGCTTCCTGCTACTGTCGGCTGTTTCTGCTGGCAGCGAGGCTGTAGAACTTTGCGTATGTGTATGCCATCGTGTCCAGGGCTGAGCTTCCAGCTTTAAGGGGCTGTTGCAGCAGTACCCTCCTGCCACCGGGGTGGCAACTGCAGAACTTTGCCTGTGAACTTGACAGTGGGAGTGGCAGCAGCTCCCTTACATCAGGCACCGACTCTGGACAGGCATCACATATGGGGTGAAGTGAGTGCTTCGCCTACCGTCCTCACACCCTCATCCCTGCAAGGTGGGGTGGATTTCTTCTCACAAGGTGAGGCTTGGGGGGCCAAGCTGGCAACCGGTGGAGGCAGGAGAGGACCCCAACCACTGCGACCCCGTGCTTCCTCTCCACAGGGCACATGAGGGTCTGGGGGAATCTGTGCAGAGGTGTGGGCTCCTCGGCATCAGAGAACTCATCGCCTTGCCCCTGAAAGCCAGCAGCAAATGGGGGACCCCCTCACTGCCCTCCAACCTTGCAGATTCCCAACTTGGAGTCAGGCTCCTGCCTCTGACTACCGGGTGAGTGTGAGCTGGTTACTTTACCTCTCTCTGCCCCGGTCTAGCCTCCCCCCAGTGCAGCCCACAGGCTCTGCTGTCTGATTCACAGCCAGCTGTCAGCGAGGGGGGCTGTCCCTTCCTGGGAAGGGGATTCTACCCATCAGGCCCAAGGAAGCCGCTTACATTTGCAATTCATTTGGAGTTGAGACAACTGCTGCCGTGGGCTAAAGACGCGCCAATTGATTACCAGAAACCTATGTGTGCAGGAGGACTTACTCATTAGGCAGGAGTTGCAGCTCCTGCTCATCTAAGGCATGCACCTGGGCAGCTGTCGGCGGTTCCACACCCTCTCCTGGTGTGTTGGAGTTTGGGGAGTTACCGGGATGTCATTGCTTAGGAAAATGAGTCTCCAGGACGGGGCTAAGGGTCCCAGGTCTCATTCCCTTCACAACATCACTTTCCTCCTCTGTATATGGAGAAAATAGAATTCACCTCCTAGGGCCAGATGAGTTCACAGATAGTCAGTCAACAAACATTCAGTGAACACCCACTCTGGGCAAGGCTGAAGATGCAGGGAGGAGTAAGACACAGGCCCTGCAGACCTTGGTGAGAGCTACAAAAGCAGCAGGCCCATGGAACCAGGGAGCTCAGAGGAGGGGCTCCTCCCAGAGAATGAGTGGGGGCAGAAAGGGCTGGGAAGGCTTCCAGGAAGAGGTGACGTTGAGCTGAGTCCCAAAGAGTAGATAGGAGTTGGCCAGGAGATGAAGGGCCTTCCAAATAGCAGAACAAGCCCCGGCAAAGGCGTGGAGGCCAAAGAGGGTCTGGGATGTTTGGGAAATTGAAAGTGACTCATTTGGGCTCGAGCACAGGGTACCTGTGAGTGGCTGAAGCCGAGAGGTCGGCAGGGGCCGGATCACAAGGGGCCTTGGGACCAAGGGGAGGAATTGGAACTTTGGCCCACAGGCTGCCTGGGGAGATGCACCTGAAAGGAAATGAGGACGGCAGGTCTGGGCAGGGGGAGAAGCTGGCCTGCGATGTGGTTGCAACTGAGGCCTGAACCAGCTTCTGGGGAGTTCCAGACCTGGGATTGTCCTTTAGAGGGGCTCCAAACTGAGGCCAGGTGACCAGACTTGCACCCCCACATCAGCCAGTCGTTGGCAGAGGCCAGTCCCTGTGGGGTGGGGGATGTAACCTTGACCAAGGCTGTCCACTGTGGCCAAGGGCAAGGCCAAGTGAGGGGCATGGCTGTGAGCCGCCAGCAGCCCATCATCCCAGCCCCTGGGGGTGGGTGAGTGACCTTGAAGCAGGAATCTGGGCGAGTGCCGCGGGATCCGCTGCGCCCTGTCTGATCTTGGTGAAGGTCCCTCTCTGCTGTGCATCTCAGGGCCCCCACCTGGAAGGTGACAGAATAATAGTCCTCCCAAAACACCTACCTCTTAGTCCCTGGAAACTGTGAACACATTACCTGACGTGGCAAGAGGGATGTTGCAGATGTGTTTAAGGTTATGGGCCTGGAGAGTGGGAGCTGGCCCTGGATTTTCCAGGTGGGTCCAATCTAATCATACGAGTCCCTGGAGGCAGAGAACCTTTCCCAGCTATGGTGAGAGTGAGACATGTTGATGCCGGATTTGAAGCTGGCACAAGCCAAGGAATGTGGGCAGCCTCTAGAAGCTGAAAAGGCAAGGATTCCTTCCTAGAGTCTCTGGGAGGGTTGTAGCCCTGCAGACACCTTGATTCTAACCCAGTGAGGTCAGAGCCAGGCTTCTGCCCTGAACGGCGAGGTAAAACATTTGTGTTGTTTGAAGCCACTAAGTTTGTGGTCATTTGTTACAGCCACAATAGGAAACGCACACAAGGCCAAACAGAAAATTATCCACGGACAGCTCATGAAGTCTGATGCGGTGCCAACAAGCAAGGGGACTCTGGACCTCGCTGCCCCACAGAACTTTCCATGCCGAAGGAAACGTGCTGGATCTGCTGTCCTGGTGGCTGTTGAGCCCTTGGAATGCTTCTGAGGGACTCGAGTTTTCAATTCCTTTCATTTCAATTAATTTAAATGTAATTAGTCACATGTGGCCGGTGGCTATCTCATTGGACAGCAAAGGGACAGAACGTTTCCATCATCCCAGAAAGTTCTATTGGATAACGCTGTTGAGAGGCTTCAGACTAAATCCTGGCGAGGAACCAGCCGTGCAGGAGGCAGCAGGGCCTCATCCTCCCCTCCCCACCAGGGCGTCAAAGAGCCCCGGCATCGGCAAACGGCTTCCCTTGGGCCCTTCTGTCTGTCTGGTCGATTGAGCGGGGCCCTCCCTGTGTCCCCATGTCCCCCAAAGGCCCTGGTGGAGCCCGGTTCCCCTCTGCTGTGTAGACGTGGACACCTTGCTGCTTTCAGTAGTTAGATGCAAGTCTGACTGCAGAGGGTCTGGGCTCACCAGCGGAGCTGCTGGCGGCAGGCAGCTCAGAGGAGCTGTCTTAGGCTGCCGGACCCCCACTGGAGCAAAGACGGGAAACAGCAGGAAGCCATTGTCTGGCAGCTCTGGGGGCCAGAAGCCCCAAATCAACATGTCGGCAGGGCCTTGCTTTCTCAGAAGCCCTTGGCGTTCTGGGGGTGGCTTGAGCCAACCCACCTCCGTCACATGACGTCTGTCTTCTCCCGGTGTCCAAATTTCCTCCGCTTCGGACTCCGGTCATATTGGGTTAAGCTCACCCTGATTCAGTTCGGCTTCGTCTTAACCCCTAGGATCTTCCAATCCAGGTGAGTTCACACCCACAGGACTTGAACATGGCTTTGTCGGGGACACGACTCAACCCATACCAGATGAGGCTTCAGACAAGCTGCCCTGGACCAGGCTGGCTGTGATCTGGAAAACTTGGGTGGTGGCTTCTCCTGCAGATGGGCTGCGGGGGGCACCCGGCCCCCAGGAGGGCACCCTGTTTCTCCAGGAAGGAGAACCGGGCCTGTTTCCTGGCCACTCAGAAACGGGCCTGTCTTCTTTTTTCTGAGTCATCTGGGACCCCTGGGAAGCCAGAATGACCACAGAAAGGTGTCGGGACTGTACCACCCTGAATTGTCATCAGACGCTATGGGTGCACTTTTCTTGGGGACTCAGTAGCTTTCATCAGATTTTTGAAGGGGTCTGTGAAAGGTTAAGAAATGCTCTGCTTTCTTGTGGCCTTGAAGAGACCTCTCTCCCCTCCACTTGCCCACCTCTCTCGGCCCCTTATAAAGAGGCTGGCGCCCCACAGGGACCATCTTTCTCCCCTCTCTGCCCGCCTCTCCCCTCCCCATCTCTACAAGCGCCTTGCTATCCTCCCCCCCGCCCGCTCCCCAGCCCCTCCCCCACCGGCATCCGATGTACTTCTTGGGTGAGACAAAAGCTGGGTGAGAAGGGGGAGCGCCTGTACAAACAGACCGCTCTCCAGAAGAGAGGAATTACGCAAATTACAATTGATTTTCCACCGTTAATGAAGCATGAACCCGTGTGATTGCATCTTGAAAAGATATATAATTATTCATTGAATCTTGGAAGATAATTAAACTTCATTAAACGCAATATGACAAGCCTTCAGAGCAAGCCGAGCCCTAGGGCTGGGCTCCAGATCAGAGCAGGGGACGTGAGGTTGAGACCCCGTTGCGGGGGAGGCAGCTGATGAGGAGATGGAGAGAGAAAGGGGAGGAGGGGAAAGGTTGGGAGAGAGCTTTCCCGTGGAAAACTCAGCCACTCTCGGGTCTTTCGATTTCTCTCCCAACCCTTTGGGGACCCTTCCCGCCCTCCACCGGCCGCCTCCGGTCCCTGCCCCCATTCCCTCCCTCTTAGCTGGAGGAGTGCTGGGGCTGGGGGCGACGTCCTGCATCCTGCTCAAAGTCCCTGCTGAGCTGGGGGCCACAGGGCTTGGGGAGGGGAGTATCGGGGGTCCCAAAGCAAAGGTGGGGGTGGCGAGGGCCTCGGTGGTGTGTGTACTTGCACATGGGGATAAGTGGTGCCACCCGGCAGGAGATGCCTCAACTTGCTAACAGTGATTACCTTTCCGAAGGGAGGAGAAGGGAGTGGGATTTAGGAGGGAATTTCGCCTTTTACCCTATAGAATGATTCTTTATTTTTATTCTATAATGTGCTTGAATTGCATACAATGGCATATATTCAGGCATAATACATGTGATTTAAAATTTTAAACAAATGAATACAGTCATGATCCATCCAGCAGATATTCATGGTTGAAGGCCAGGCTCTGGGCTAAATGTGCTGGGGACAAAGAGATGACACGGACAGTCCTGGTCTTCCCTTAGGGAGCACGCAGGTGCGTGTGTGTGTATGTGTGTGTACATGTGCAAGTATGCACACACACACACACACACACATGACCGGTCAGGCTGGCTGTAAAGAATGTCCCCCACTGTTACAGGCTCAAAGGAGGGGGCCCAGCTGGGAGCTAGCCCCGGTTCTGCTCGCCTGGGGACGCAGGGGAACCAGTGCCCTGACCCTTCATTTAGTCCAGACCCAAACTCCTCACCCTTTGGGGACCCCCCCTCCTGGCAGCCCCTCCCATACTGATCTCTCTGCCAGACTTAAACTCCGCCCACAACGAAGCCACCAGACTGCCCCTCTGGCTCTGAGGACCACCCTCCGCCCCCGGTTGCCCCCTGTTCCCTGCCAACGTGACAGAAGGAAAGAATGTCAGTGGGGCTGCCCTCCCCGTGTCCTTTTTACAGAACTGCTTCTTGGCAGAGCAGAGGTCTGTCTAAGGACAGGCAGCGGGAGGCGCACCCCAGCACGGCCCTGGCTCTGGTTTCATGGCAGGGCTGGGAGGTCATCCATAGGCAGGATAGTTGGGGTGGGGAGGGTGGGGGAGGGATTGAAGGAGCTGGGTCTCTAAGGCAGGAGGGTGGGAAGGTAGGAGAGCATTAGCACAGAGGTTACGATCCCAATTCCCGGGACAGACTGCCCGGTTTCCAATTATGGTTCTGCCACCTTGTAACTATGTGACCCGGGCAAGTTACAGTTACTTAACCTCTCTGTGCCTCATTTTCTCCCATCAGTGAGTTAATAAGAGTGCCTTAGGGCTGGGGAATGTGGGAATCCCCCTATATTTTTTATGTGGCATTTATGTAATCTAAAATTTCTTTCAAAATAAAATAAAATAAATGATAGTGCCTCCCTTATGGGGTTGCTGAGAGCAGTTGATGAGACGATCCACACATTGAGTACGTGCCCACCAGAGGAGCTCAGTAAACAGAAGCTGTTGTGATTTGTGCCCTGAGTCTTTTTGAAGGAAAGTCCAAGGGCAGGGACTGTGTCTTATTCTCTGTCTCCCTTTGGCCTAACCGAGGACCTGGCTCCTTGTAGGTGCTCAAGGAAATGTTTTTTGATTGAATAAGTGAATGAAGAAGAATAAATAAAACTGGGCCATGTGGCTGGCATCTAATCTGGGGATATCTTGCCAACACAGGACACTGAAAAATTCTGTATGAACTTTTGAAAATAGCTTTTTTGATCATAAAGTTCTGGTCAAGGATGGTGGTGGTGGTAGCAAAACACGGTGAACATAATTAACAGCACTGGATTATGTTTTTGAATGTGATTAAAAGGGGAAAGTTTAAGTTGTATAGATGTTGCTAGAATAAAATAGAAATTTAAAAAAACCATAGAACTGTAAAACACAAGCAATGACCCCTACTGTAATCGATGGACTATAGTTAGTACAATTATAAAAAAAAATTTTCATGAATTGTAACAAATGTCTCACACTCATGCAAGGGGTTAATAATAGGGTGATTTATGGGAACTCTGTACTTTTTGTGTGGTTTTTCTATAAACCTACAACTTCTCTAAAAAAAAATGGGAAAAAATAGCTTTTAATGCATGGGTAGGTTTGTGGGAAAGTAAAGAAAACCCATAGAGGTCAGAAAAGACAAGAAATGCAATTCTAGAGAAGCCAGTGAGCTAGCACTAAAGCCAGCACTTCCCCCAGGGCACCTGGTCAACCCAAACCTTAATATACTGTATGAGGAGGGCAGGAGTCAAAGTCTGGGCTGTGAGCAAATTTGCCAACCCTGCATAAAGTGGGATCCTCTAAAGGTGAACTATGAAGAACCTGCTTCCAAAGATAGATAAACAGATCCATGGAACAGAATTGAAAGTCCAGATATAGACCCAAAAATAGGTTTTTGACAAAGGCGCTATACACATGCAATGGGGAAAGAACAGTCTCGTCAACAAATGGTGTTGGACAAACTGGATATCCACAAGCAGAAGAATGAAGTTAGGCCCCTACCTCATGCCATGAACAAACATCAACTCAAAATGGATCAAGGACCTAAATATAAGAACTAAAACCATAAAACTCTTAAACGATAACATAGAGGCAAATCTTCATGATCTGGGACTTGGTAGAATCAATGGATTCTTAGGTATGACATCCCAAGTACAAGCAACAAAAGAAACAATAGACATATCTGATTTCATTAAAATTAACTACTATGTATTCTAAGGAAAAGACAACCCACAGAATGGGAGCAAATAGTATCAAACCATATATCAAGGGAAGCGGATATGGCTCAAGGGATTGAGCTCCCACCTACCACATGGGAATCAGTTCCCAGTGCTTCCTGGAGAAGATGAGCAAGACAGTGAGTGGGTGCAATGGGCTGGTGCAGTGAGCTGATGCAACAAGATGACACAACAAGGAGACACAAAGATGTAACGCAATGAGAGAGACAACAAAGAAGGGAGCTGAGGTGGCTCAAGCGATTGAGCACCTCTTTCCCACATGGGAAGTCCCAGTTTCAGTTTCCAGTGCCTCCTGAAGAGAAGACAAGCAGACACAGAGAGCACACAGTAAATGGACACAGAAAGCAGACAGCGGGCCCAAACAATGAGGGGGAATAAATAAATAAAATAAATCTTAAAAAGAAAACAAAACCCATATATCAGATAAGAGTTTAATAAAGAACTTTTAGGGAAGCGGCTGTGGCTCAATCAGTAGGGCTCCCGTTTACCATATGGGAGGCCCCAGGTTCGGTTCCCGGGGCCTCCTGGTGAAGGTAAGCCCGCCCGCGCGGCGTGGTTAGCTGACCCAGCGAGCACAAGCAGCAAGGGGGGGATAAATGAATAAACAAATAAAATCTTTAAAAAAAAAAAAGAAGACATATTTTTTTTTTTAAAAAAAAAAGAACTTTTATAATGCAATGACAAAAGGACAATCCAATTTAAAAATGGGCAAAAGGGAAGCAGGTGTGGCTCAAGCAGTTGGGCACCTGCCTCCAACATGGGAGGTCCCAGGTTCGGTTCCTGGTGCCTCTTAAAAAAAAAAAAAAAGAAAAAAGAAGATGAGTGAACAGACACAAAGAGCAGACAGTGAGCACAACAAAGAGGAGGGGGGAGAAAGAAATAAAGTAAATCTTTCAAAAAAAATGGGGAAGCTGATGTGGCTCAAGCGATTGAGCTCCTGCCTACCACACGGGAGGTACTGGTTCAGTTCCCGATGCCTCCTAAAGAAGACGAGCAAGACAGCAAGCTGACGCAACAAGATGACGCAACAAGAGATATGAGGAAAACATAATGAGAGACAACAAAGCAGGGAGCCGAAGTGGCTCAAGCCATTAGGCACCTCCCTCCCACATTGGATGTCCCGTGTTCGGTTCCTGGTGCCTCCTAAAAAGATGACCAGCACACAACAAACAGACACAGCAAATGCAAACAATGAAGGAGTGGGGAGAAATAAATAAAATAAATCTTTTTTAAAAAATGGGCAAAGGACTTGAATAGACATTTCTCCAAAAATAAACAAATAGTCAATAAACACATGAAAAGCTGCTCAACATCTTTAACCATTAAGGAAATACCAATAAAAACCACAAATAAGATATCACTTTATACTCATAGCATGGGTATGATTTTTTTTTTAAAAAAAGGAAAATAATAAGTGTTGGAGAGGATGCGGAGAAATTGGAACTCTAGTGCTTTGTTGGTGGGAATGTAAAATGATGCAGGCCACTGTGGAAAGCAATATGGTGATTCCTTAAAAGTTAAATATAGAATTACCAAATGACGTGGGAATCCCACTTCTAGATATATATCCAAAGAGAGTGATAATAGGGTCTCAAACAGATACTCATTCACCAGTGTTCATAGCAGCGTTATTCACAATTGCCAAAAGATGGAAACAACCCAAGTCCATCGACAAATGGATAAACAAAATGTGGTACATACGTAGACTCAATGGAATATTATTTGGCCATAAGAAAAAACGAAGTTATGAGACATGTTGCAACACGGAAGAGTCTTGAACATTATGCTCAGTGAAATAAGCAAGGTACATAAGGACAAAAATTATATGATATCACTTAGAGGAGTAGAAATAGGAAATTTGCAGAGAGAGAAAGCAAATTAAAGGTTGCTGGGGGAGCGAGAGCTGGAGGGAGGGGAGAAGAGGGAGTGTTTGTAAAAACAAATTAGTTTTAAATAAATAAATAATAAAAACCTGCCTAGACTCTGGCAAGAAGGGAAAAGACAGAAAGAAAAAAATCCCCTCACCCACATGCAATTTTTTTTTTTTTTTTTTAGCTACTGGGGCTGGGGATTAAACCCAGGACCTCATGTGGGAAGCCGGCGCTCAACCACTGAGCCACATTGGCTTCCCTGAGTTGGTTTTTTTGTTTGTTTGTTTGTTTTTGCTTTTAGGAGGCACCAGGAACTGAACCCTGGACCTCCCATGTGGGAAGCAGGTGCTCAACCACTTGAGCCACATCTGCTCCCCAGAGATTTATTTTATTTATTTGTTTCTCCTCCCTCCCGCTGTCTGTGCTCGCTGTCTGCTCTCTGCATCTGCTCATCTTTTTAGGAGGCACCGGGAACTGAACCCAGGACTTCCCATGTGGGAGGGAGGCGCCTAATCACTTGAGCCACCTTCGCACCCTCCTCGCATGCAATACTTAACTACAGTTTGCTCTCATGTGAGTTTAGGGCCAGAATTCATTCTACTTGTGTGGCCTACAACATCAACAGCAGAAATTGTCTGAGCACTGGTTCTGTCCCAGGCACAAGGCAGAGCAAACACAAATCGTCTCTGAAGAAACACCCTCTAAACCCAGACCTCAAAGAATACCCATGGAAAAGAAACTTCCAAAGAACATGAGTGAACAATGAAAGAATTCAGAGGACACAATGCAACAAGCCATTATGAACAAGACTCAGCAGAAACAGCAACTACAAATCAGACTTTCAAAGACTGCAAATATTGGAGTTATCAAATATAGAATATAAAATAAGTATGTATGTTTAATACATAATATAAAAGTGAGTATTGAAAGTATGACAAAGGGAAGTGAGATTATGAAAAATTACCAGGATGGTTTTTAAAAAATCAAACAAAATATCTAGAAATGAGAAGTATAATAATTGAAGTTAGACTTAGTTTATGGGGTAACAAGAAGATGAGACACAGCTGAGAAAAGATTTTGTGAATTGGAAAAGAGATTAAAAAATACATAGTAGGTCATAGAGACAGACAAAGAAATGAAAAATATGAAAGAGACATCAGGAAACATGAGGGATAAGGTGAGAAGTTCTAACAAGTGTCTAATCAGAGTTTCAGAGAAGGAGATATTAGACAGAGAAACAAATGCAAATAGATGGTGGCTGTATGTTTTCCAGAACTGATAAAAGACTGCAATCCTCAGATTCAGAAAGCTCAATGAATCCCAAGCAGGGTAAATAAAAAGAGATTTTCACCTAAACACACCGTGGTAAAACTACAAAACATCATAGACAAAGAGAAGATCTTAAAAGCAGCCAGAGATAAAAGAGAGATTACCTAAAAGGAACATCAGACAGATAGCAGAGGTCTCAAAGAAATCTCCAGAAGCCAAAGGACAGTAGACTAGTACCTTCCAAGAGCTGAGAGATGACTGTCGCCTGAGAATTCTATAACCTCTGAAACTATTTTTCAAGAATGAGAGCAAAATAAAGACATTTTCAAATACACAAAACTGTCAGAGTTTATACCAAGATCCTCACTAAAGGAAGTTCTAAAGAATAAACTTCAGGTAAAAAGAAAATGATACCAGCAGGAAGGTTTGCAGGATAAATTAAAAAAAGTGAACATGTGGGTAATTTGAAACACACTTGTCTATTTCAAGTGTTTAAGTTGTGGGGTGAAAAGCAAATAAGAGAGAATTAATATGTGTGTGGTGGTTTGGAGCTGTATGTACCCCAGAAAACCTGTTCTTAAACTTATCCACTCCTGTGGGTGTGAACCCATTGTAAGTAGGACATTTGATGAGGTGACTTCAGTTAAGGTGTGGCCCACCTCAATCAGAGTGGATCTTAATTCTATTACTGGAGTCCTTTAAAAGCAGAATTGAAATTCAGACAAGAGAGAGAGAGAATGAGAGAGAGAGAGAGAGAATGCCATAGAGGGAGCAGCCAGAAGAGAGACCAGGAGATACCGCCATGTGCCCTGCCATGTGACAAGCTAAAGACCAAGGGTTGCCAGCAGCCAGTCTCAGAATGCCACAGTCTTCGGGGAAAAAGCACCGCCTTGACAATGCCTTGATTTGGGCTTTCTCTTAGCCTCAAGACCATGAGCAAATAAGTTCCTATTGTTTAAGCCAAACCATTGCCTGGTATTTGCTTGAGCAACCAAAAGAAACTGAAACACAGGACAACAGTTGCATATCAGCTGGAAGGAGATGTGACCAGACTTGAAGCATTTGAAGATCTGGAAGTGTTTGGGAGGAGGGTAAAGTCAGTAATCATAGATGAAAATTATAACGTAAATATGTATATTAAAATTTTTCTAGGATAATTACAAGAGAATAGAAATAGCATGTATTATAATTTCCAAATTAAGAGAAAAAATGTAACGAGGAGGAAAACTCTTCAATTAATACAAAGGGAGGGAGGGAGAGAAATTTGATTCAGAGAATGATAGTGACTTGTCCAAGATCACACAGAAAGTTGGAGGTAAAACCATGACTAGAGTCCAGGTTTCCTGACCCAACTCCAATACTTCTTCCCCCAAACCATGCAGCATCCCTCAGTCTAGAGCAGGAGAATCAGAACAGGAATCTAAATCATGGCAGTTTTCCCAATTTTTCTCCTTCCCTTCCTGTCTTCTTTCAGTTGTATTAATTGGAACCATGGCGGGACTGCGCTGCCTGCTGCTTGGTAAGCTCATGGAAATGTATATGACAAGACATGCTTTGATCAACAGATACAAAGAGTAATAGTTGTCTCTGTGGCAAAAATCATGGAAGTATGCGCAGTGACTTAAGTTCTAAGCCCCATCTGCTCCAAGCACATTGTCTGTGCTCATTCATTTGAAGCTTACAATCGCCTGTGAGGTGAATGCTAGTAATAGGCTCATTTTGCAGATATAGCACCCCAGGCACAGGAAGGTGAAGCATCCTTTCCAAGGTCATGCAGTCGGGAAGTGGCAAAGCAGGGATTTGGACCCAGATAGCGAGACTTCCAAGCCTGCACTCTTTTTTTCCTTTTCTTCCCCTGTCATTCCATGTTATTAAAATGAGTAAATTTACAGATTTGTATACAGAAAAGTGCACAAGTGAAAATAAGTACATACAAAACAGCTGTGTGGCTGACATCACTTCCAAAAATTCAATTACCTAGAAATAGTTGCCTCCAGTTTGGCACATTCAGTATTTGGACATTTAAAATGCTGTGCCAAGTCTGTGTTTATAATGACTAAGTGGGAAGCCGGATGGAAAATTATGCCATACATGGTTCCGCTCTTACCATTAGACATTTAACCACAGGACTTCAGCTTGGACTGCTTTGAGCGCTTCAGCAGAGTTCATGAGTCACCATCTTGTTTGGCTCCCTAGCAGTCGTCCTTTTCTTCTGCCTAACAAGCCTGCTCTCTTAATGCCTCCTAGCCTTTGTTTCATGCTGGGCTGGGCGGACGAACATCAGGAAAAGGACTGTGGAAGTGGGCAGTGTTCTGGAGTGACCATTTATTTATTCATTCCCCCCTCGTGGTTTGCACTCTCTGTCTGCTCTCTGTGTCTGTTTGTGTCTGCGCTGTGTCTGCTCATCTTTTTAGGAGGCACCGGGAACCGAACCTGGGACCTCTCATGTGGGAGGGAGGCACCCAATCACTTGAGCCACCTCCGCTCCCTGGAATGGTCTTAAAGCCCACATTTAAAACAATAATTAAAGCACTTTATATGGACATTTGTGGAAGATCAGATGTGGCAGTTTGAGATTATTTTGTGAGTCCCAAAAAGAGAAAGATTATGTTTGTGAACTAATCCATTCCCATGGGTGTGAGATCCTTCCAATTGGACTATGTCAGTGACGCAGGACTCGGGTTGATTCTCTGCCTTCTTGCTGGGTCTGATTAAAACAGAGACACACAGAGAGAGAAGCAGACACAGATAAAGGAAGCCACTGTATTTGATCTTGCGATGATGAGAGAAAGGACTCCAGTTTCTCCCACAGCTGAGCTGTGAGGAGAGATGCCCTGAGAGGCTCAAAGAGCTGAGACCCAGGGAGAGACGAGCCATATGCCTGATAGCTCGCAGCCGAACTCGGGAAGAATGTAGAGAGGCCAAGATTGATAGAGGAGGCCCAGAAAGAGACAAGCCCTATGCCTGGTTGCCCACAGCTGAGCTCAAACCTCTGCAGAGATCGGCGGCCATCTTGCTTCCCCACGTAGCAGCTGACTGTGGTGAGAAAGCACCTTTATGGTGCCTTGAGTTGCACTTTTCATGGCCTTGGAACTTGGTTGCCCAAAATACATCCCTTTTGTAAAAGCCAACCCATTTCCGGTACTTTGCATCGGCAGCCCTTTGGCAAACTAAAACATGGGGGAAATTCAAACATGGACTCTATGTCAGATGATAGTACTGTGACAGTGTGAAGTGTCTTGGGTGTGACAGTGGTTTTGTGGTTTTATAGAATGCCCTTGTTCTTAGGAGACAGACGCTTAAGTGTTTAGGGTAGACACGCTCTGATGTCTGCAACTTTCAAATGTTTAAGGGAAAGAAGTATAAAAAGTGACCAAGCAAATATGGTCAAATGTTAACAATAGGAAAATCTAGACAAAGGAGAACTGGGTGTTTATTGTCGTATCAATATATCAGTTGTTTATGTCAACCAATTGTCCCCAACCTTAAAAGAACAGCTATTTACTATTTCTGGCAAGCAGTTCCACGGATCTGGGCTGCCTTGCTCAGGAGTCCGTCACCAGCTGGTGCGTGGGCTGGGGCCCAGCTGGTCTAGGGGGTCCGTGGCTTGGACAACTGAGCTCTCCTCCACGCGTCTCTCATACCCCCTCGGGCAGGCTGGCCTGGGAATGTCCCCAGGGTGGGGGCAGGGACCCAAAGGGGGGAGGAAGAAAAGTGAATGCACTTCTTCAAGCCGCTGCTTGCATCAGCTGTGCTACCGTCTCTTTGGTCAAAGCAAGTTTCATGGCCCAGCCTGGTGTCAGTGCAGGAAGAGACTTCCAAAGGGCACGGCTGCAGGGAGGCACAGAAGTTCGGAGCTGCTAAAGCTATCGATTTGCATAATTTTATCACCATCCTAACTTTTCAATAAGCTCAAAATCTTTCAAAATAAAAAGCCAGAGAGACAAAAGTTTTTTTTTTTTTTAATTTTTAAAGCTAATTTTATGTAATCATGTCACTCCTGTATCTAGAACTCGTCCTTATGTCCACTGAAAGACACGTATGAGAACGTTTGCTGCAGCTTCACTGGTGTCAACACCAAACTGCAGACGGACCATCAACAGCAGGACGGACAAATAGTGATACATTCAAACAATGAAATAATCAACAGCGATAAAAAAAGAATGAGCCACTGCTGTACACAGCAACATGGTGAATCTCCCTGATAATAAGCGAAAGAAGCAAGACTCAAAAGTACACACACGTTCTACGTGATTCCAAAGATACGAAGTGCAAGATGTGAGATAAAGGAACTTATGGTGGTTATTCTTGGGGAGTCTTTACTGGGAAAGGGCATGAGGGAACGCTCTGGAGTGCTATAAATCCCCTGTACCTTGATCTGGGTGATGATTATATGTATGCAAAAATTTATTGAAATGTACAATTGAAGATTTGTGCACCTTATAAATGATATCTTAAAACACACACATAGACACACATAAACCCTTAAAACTGAGTTCCCTGGGCCCCCTAGATAAGGTCCAAATCCCTTAGCGCTCAATTCAATTTAATCAAGCCCATGCTTATGATACTCTGTCTTACAAGCCAGGTCCAGCAAGCGGGGCAGGCTGCTTGCTTCCTTCTGGCCTAGGGGAGGTACTAAATGTGCATTGAATCCATGCAAAGGCTTCAAGGGATGGGGACCTCCATGGCAGCTGGGAGGTGGCATTGCTGGTCCCTGGGTGGCTCCTAGGCCCACCTTTGTGGCCGCGTGGCTCCTCCATCTTGTGGGAAGTACCCTCCCCACTCCCCTGCCCGGGCCCTGGCCGCCAACGCCACCCCTCACTGCTGCACACTTTACAACGATTGTCAAACATAATGATTCTTACCCTGGAGAGAAATTGGGTTTCATTTTATATTTTATTGCCTCAAAAAGGACATTTTTTACCTTCCCACAGTCCGCAGCCGGCAGGAACAGGACGATAAATCTCAGCAAAGGTTTCCACTGAGATAGATGGTCCAGCAAGGAGGCTGTTGTATTCCAGGCAGGGGAGAATAAATAAGCAGTTGTACCTGCTTCACCACCCCACACCCACGCCCCGGCCCCAACGCCACCTGGCAGCCTCAGGGGCTGAGCACGAGATGGGGAGGGGCCTGTGCCCCCACGCCCCAAAGGGAGGGCCAGGCGGTAAGAAAGTCCGGAGGTCTGAACTTGCTTCTCTCCAGCCTACCCACCTTCGGTGAAAAAATGTCCCCTTATCCCCAAGAGAGAAGGCTGATGGCTTCCCACTGTCCTTGCCATCCTACCGTGCACAAAGCACGTGCTTTAGTTGTCAGCAGCCTATGACACAGGTGTGTGTATTAGCCCCATTTTACAGATGAGGGGACTGAGGTTCACAGGGGTTAGGCATGTGTAAGGGGCAAGCTGAATGTGAACATGGGTTTTTTGGGGAGCCCAAGTGTTAGGGGTTGAACTGTGCCCCTCCCAGGTTCAAGTCCTAACACCCCCCCACACACCCCATCCCATGAATGTGGTCTTACTAGGAAATAAGGTCTTTGAAGATGTGATGAGTTAATATAAAGCCGATTAGGGTGCCCTTAGGAGAAGGGGAGAGGAGACCAGATACATGTCAGATACATGACAAGGCCATGCAGGGACACAAGAGCCACTGAACTGCCGTAGCTACAAGCCCAGGAGCTCCAAGCTTCACTGACAATGGCCAGAAGCTGGAAGAGGGCTCCGAGGGACTGCCGGCCCAGCACGGTCAGGCAACACATGTGGCTTGTTTCAAGGCCCCGGCCTATGGTACAAAGACGCCAGTCCAGGATCCTGCCCACAACGTGCCCTCAATTCCCGAGGAGCTGGCCGGGGAGGCCAGGGGGACCTTGGAGCAGAGGGCAGCAGAGGCTGAGGGCCGCCGCTGGGACAGCCTCTGCCCAGAGCCTGCTCCTGGCCGGGAGGCTTCCGGCACCTTCTTCCCCTCTGTTGCTGCGACTTGGACACATGCATTGGCCGCCCCGGAAAAGCTGCTGGCTTGTGCCGGGCCCCACATTGCGCCAGAGGTGGAAGGCATACTGGAACTCAAGCTCCCAGCTCGCGGCCTTGGGTCTCTCTTCTTACCCAGCATCCTGCCCTACTGGCTGCTTTTACTCCTTTCTGATGCATTTGAAAGCGTGTAATTTACCCATTGGCTAGTTAATAACAAGATCAGGGAATTGTAAAATCTAGCCCTCACTGAAGAGGCTCGACACAGTGCATGACTCCATGTCTATGAAATGTCTAGAAGAGGCAAATCCACGAAACAGAAAGTAGATTCGCAGCAGCCAGGGGCTGGGGCTGGGGGGCTTGAGGGCAATGAGGAGTGACTGACTGCTCATGGGTACAGATTGCTTTTGCGAGGGCTGAAAATATTCTACAACTGAGTGATTACGGTGATGGCTGTACAACCCTGTAAATTTGCTAAAAATCATTGACTTGTCCCCTACAAATGGCTGAGTTTTGTGGTATGTGAATTGTATTTCAATAAAGCTCTTGTAAAAGAAATTTGTCAGCCTCTCTCAGCCCCAGTTTCCTCACCTGTAAACTGATGATTTCAAGAACCATCTAGAGGTCAAGAGGTCGAGTTCCTATTTGAAAACTGCTCCTCCTTTGAGCATGACGCTCTCAAGAGCACCGCTCACTCTTTAATTCATTCCACAAATATTCCCCGAGTGCTGCATGCCCCCCCCCCGCCACCGCCAGCGCTAATGGAACTTTCTGCGACAAAGGAACTGTTCTATCTGCACCGTCCAGCATGAAGCCTCTAGAACCAAGTGGCGACTGGGCACTTGAACTGCGGCTAGTCTGACTGAGGAACTGGATTTTAGCTTATTGGAATGGAATTAGTTTACATTTAAATAGCCACCCTATGGCTAGTGGTTACTGCATTGGACCGTGCAGCTCTAAGCACGAGAAATGCCGCACGAAGCAGCAAATAAAATAATAGCCCTGTTCTCGTGGTGCTAACATTTTATTGACAGACGAGTATTTATAAAGTATGAGGTCGGCTAGAGCTAAGAGGGAACATCTAGCAGGGTGAGGGGTGTTATTTTACAAAGGGTGGCCGAGGAGGGCCTCTGTGAGAAGGTGACATTTGAGCAGGACCTGAAGGAAGGAGTGAGCTATGCAGTGATCAAGAGGGAGCGCATTCCAGACTGAGGGCACAGCAAAGAGCCGAGGCCCGGAGACAGGAGCATGCTGGTGGAGTACAAGGAATAGCAGAGAGGCCAGTGTTGCTGGAGGGCAGGGGACAAGGGGGCCAGATGAGGTCAGAGAGAGCCAGAGGAGCGGATCCTGTGCGCCTATGCCCAGGTAAGGAACTTGGTAGGTTGTGAGCAAACGAGTGAATTCACCTGGTCTGGGTTTTAGCAGGACCCCTCTGGCTGCTGGTTTAAGGGTGGTTTGGAGGAGCCACTAGAAGGCCAGGTAGGAGGCGACGGAAGTCCTCAGGCAAGCGCCGATACGGGCTGGCACCAGGCGGTGGTGGCAGCAATGGTGAGCAGTTATTGGATGCTGGTTACTTTTCCAAGGTAGAGCTGACAGGATTTCTTGATAGAGCGGATGTGTGGGAGAGCAAAGAGGCATTGGAATGACTCCAGGGTTTTAGGGCTGAGCACCTAGGCGATGGGTGGCACCATCCGCTGAGACAGATGAGACTGGGGGACAGGGTGTGAAGGTTTGGGCGAGAAGGAGGCTAGTCTGGATCTGTTAAGTTTGGGGAGGCTGCCGGGAACCACTGGAGGAAGGGAAGCCGCCAGCGCCCCTGCTCCATGCTCCCAGGAGGGCCCGGGACCTGGCCCACGACAGTGCACACCGTGGATGGAAGACGACGAGGGCATGTGGGAAACCATCTTCCCCTGGAGGAGGCGGTGACGTGGCTGGGCTGGGGAGGAAGGCCAGACGACGGCTGACCTGGAAGCTTGAGGAGCAAACCCCAGCCTGAGAGGTTCCCAGAGGGTGGCAGCTGTGATGGGTGGACATGGACAAAGACCTCCAAGGAGCTGACAGCTGAGGCATTGACATGGTGGCTGCCAGGAGTGGAATGCCAAGCACACGCTTTCCCAGGATGCCCTGGAGCTGGGAGTGGACCCTGCCAGGCTGGGAGAAGGATCCCTGCTCACTGGGTACTGGGCCTGGCTGCAGGTGTGAATCCAGGCAGCCGCAGCTGGGAGAGGATGAGAAGTGGATGGGTGGCCTGCAGAGATGAAGCAGCAGCCCCCACCTGCTTCAGTGCCCGGTGCCCCAGCAGCTCCCCATGTGTGTGCCGAGGCTGCCCCTCGCCCCAGGGAGAACGGACAGGTGGAAGAGACACACCAGGATGGAGACCTGGGCTCTGCCCCTCCCCAGGGTGGCCTCACTCCCCCTTCAGCTTCAAGGGTAAACACTTCATTCAATCATTTGCATTCAGTCAACAAACAACTCTTGAGGGCTTACTAGGTGCCAATCATTATAGGCTTTTGAGCTCCATTTGTAGACAAAACACATTCCAATGGTGGTGGTGGGGAAAGAGGAGACAGACGATAAATAAGAAACAGAATAATTAAGTAAATCATATGCTGAGTTAGAAGAGGATGAGGGCTACCTAAGAAAAGAGGAAGCCTTAGGCGTTGGAAGTGGGATGAACAGTTATTTTATTTTATTTTATTTTATTTATTTATTTATTTATTTTTAAGATTTTATTTATTTATTCATTTATCCTCCCCCCTGCTGCCCGTGCTCGCCGGGCCAGCCAACCACGCCGTGCGGGCGGGCCCGCCCCCACCAGGAGGCCCCGGGAACCGAACCCGGGGCCCCCCACATGGCAAACGGGAGCCCCACTGACCGAGCCACAGCCGCTTCCCAACAGTTATTTTAAATAACGAGCTGGGGCAGACCTTAGTGAGAAAGTAGCATTTGAACAAAGACTGGAAGGAGGTGAGAAAGGTGAGTCCTTGGCCCCAGCGAGAACCCTTCTCTTTCATTTCCTCGCCTCCTTCCTCCTCTCTCTTCTCCTACCCAGTCCCAGGGATCCCCATTCTACTCTCCTCCCCTGTCTTTTTCTGCTCCCTTATTCCCTCCCCACCCTCCCCATTCATCTCTCCTGTTAGCTTTCTCCGTTGCCCTTACCCCTCTCCTTATTTTCCCTTGCCCAATTTTTTGGGGCAATGGAGAGGCCAGATGTTAACTATGATGGAGACATGTGGGGGTGGTGGTGGCAAAGAGTAAAGGATGGCAGAGGGGAGTGTGTAGCAGGGGGAGCCATCCAACCTAGGCAGGGGGCTCTGACTTGGGCAAGGGGTTCCAACTGGGCAGGGGGCTCTCCGTGCAGCCCAGAGGAAAGGGAAGGGGCTGGAGCAGCCTCAGAGGCCCTGGGGCGTTCCCTGTCTCCCAGGGGGATCAGAAGACCAGAGGGGCTGCTCAGAGGGCCACAGGCACAAGCTGTGGGGTTCTGTGGGGAAAGGGAGGCAAGTGGCTTATCAGGACCCACCGCCTCGATGGCATGGCCAATTAGAAAAATGAAATTGAGGCTACAGGGCTCTGGCTGGAGCCTTGTGGCCTTGCTCGGTGGCTAGTGAGACGAGATTGGAGAGGCCTCTGGAGGAGCCGGGGCTGTCTGGGGCTTTGTCTCAGCCCTGCCACCGAAGCAGCAAAACCGGGGCCTGACTCCGTTAGAGTAACTTCCCACGTCCCCCCACCCCTCTCAAGCCCCTGTCCCAACCAGGACATGGTAACCACCAGGGGGGAGAGGCAGCCTGTGCAGCCGCTCCCCTCCCTCAGCGTCCCCCGGCTTCCCTCCTGCAAGCAGCTGCTGCAGCCAAACCTCAAAACTCCTGCAATCCACACTGCACAGACAGGATGGGGGACACATGTCCTTCACATTTCCCACCTGAAGCAGGACCCAAGGGCCGGCGATGACTTAACTGAGGAGCTCCAGCCCCCCAAGGGAAGCCACCTGTGAGGCAGCTCAAGGTCCTCCTGCCCCAGGCCACGTCCACCTCCAAGGTGAGTGAAGAGCCAAGGGGAAAGAGTGACAGTTTCCTCCCCCTCAGTGGGATGACCGGAAACCTCAGGAACCTTCACGGCCACTGCCCACCCTGCTGTAGAGTCTCACCCCATCACCACCAGCTCGCCTGGGTGGGGGGCACAGGTCCATATCCAGGAGGCCCAAGGCCCTGAGCCATCACCCCTGCCAAGTGCCAAGGCCCGGTTTGCTGTGGCTTGTGCCCTGGGGTCTCCAGAGGCCCCGCTGATCCCAGGGGGGGCCCCTCCACACACACACACACACACACACACCAGAACTTACCCCAGAGAAAGCAAGTAGGACAGAGAGGGGGCCTGGGGCCTGGGGCCCTCAACCCAGAACAGGCGGACACCTGGGCGCACCTGTGGACTTGCTGCTGACCCAGGGAACCACCAGGAGACAGGCCTGGGGGATGGGGAGGCTGGGGGTGCCCTGGGCTTGGGGGTGGGGGGATACTGAGGGGGCTCAGGGTCCCGGAGCCGAGTCTGGGCTGCTGCCTACATGCCAGGCTGCAGCTGGAGGGCTCCGTGTGGGTGGCGGGCAAGCGAGCCAGCAGAGGCTGGGGGTGGGCTGTGTCTTTGGGTGGCAGGGAACAGAGAATCATGGCTGCGACAGCCACACTCCCAGCCTTCTCCCTCTGCGGGGGCCGGAGGGAGAAGGAGGGGGCAGCTGACGGCCATCTGCCGCGGAGGACGTGTGCCCGGCTGAGGCAGAGGGGGCCACACATAGGAGGGACAGGAGTGCTCTCCCTCCAAGCGTGACGGCAGGGCAGCCGGAACCAGCTGGGCTCAGAAGTACTGCGAGGAGCCTGAGGGGACCTTGGCACTTTCCCTGCAAAGGGGGTTTCAATGCTGGGAAGGAAGAGGGGACGAAGGGAGCGGGGGTGGCCTAAGGGTTCCCACCCGTACAGTCCCATTCCACTCCCACGACCAGCCCGAAACGCGAGGCGCAGAGAGGGGAAGGACGTTGCCCAGGTCACACGGGGTTGAACGAATGGCTCTGATATTTCAGGAGAGGAACGTGATGGGAAAAGCGCTAAGCCCCGGACCAAATTGGGCTGTCGAGTGGAGGCAAAGGATAGGGTCAGCTGGCAAAGGGAGTGGCGGGAGTGAGCCAGGCAGAGACAGGCCGGTCCCTGGGAGGAAGGCGTCGGCAAGGGCGCCAGTGGAAGGAGACCCACGCACCCTGTGGGGGTTGCGTCGGGAATGTGGAGCGGGCGGTGGCTGTTGGGTGCTGTGTGCTTAGCAATGGCTGTGTGGAATGGTGCGAGAACTGAGCTCGCGCGGCAGACTCAAGCTCTCAGTGACTCTCCCTGTCCATGTATAAAACGGGAACAATAGCACACACTTCCTAGTTTGTAAGAATTAAATGAATTGATTTTTGCAAAGTTCCTAGACTGGTGCCTGGCACTGAACGTGCCCCTACCCGGATTATTGCAATAATGCGCTGTGCGAACCGCGATGGACGCGTCGTGCGGGGTGTGCATTGCACGTAGCACGTGTGTGTTCTCTGTTGTGTGGGGAACAGTAGATGATGCGTGTGTGTGTTGTATTGGGGCCATACTTGTGTGTGTGTTGCATGGTGCCTGTACCGTGTGGCATGCATGTGGTGTGCTTGGGATTGGTGGGTGGGTGCTGCGGGGGTGGGGGGAGGTGGGTGTATATTGTGTGCTGCGCACGGTGCACTTGTGTACTGTGTGAATTGGGTGCTTTGTGGGTCCAGCCGAGTGTGTGTGTGTAATTATAGCTAGCCCCCCACTTGGCTCAGGGCAGAGGTTGGCCCTGCACTTGGGGAAGTCCTGACCTGTCCAGGCTCATGCAGAAGCCTCTGGCAACCAGAATGGCCAGAACGGCGACTCCAACTCCATGGGGCTGATCTGAGGGCCCAAGGCCTCCAATAACCAGTTTCCTGAGGGGACCCGCCCCATGCAGGGGCCAGGGGGCAGGGAAAGGAGGAATTTGCCCCTGGCAGCTCTCCCCCCACCCCAGAAGTCCTGTCCCTGCTTCCCACCCCAGCCAGCCTGGACCCCTGGCCTTGGGCAGGATACTCCAGGCCTTGCTGGGAAGCATGCCCTAGAGACCTGGAAGAAAATGCCACCTGCGCCTCTGGAGGATAATGAACACGGAGGGAGAGGGACCCAGAAGCCCCGGGGCCTCGTAAACTGCCCCAGGGGAGTCGCCGGAGGGGACTGAGCTAATGAGCTGCCATACAGGCTGGACTGTGCAGGATGGCAACTGGCCCTGCTGCTCCGTCCAGCGGGACAGGCCAGGGGAGCGGGAGGCGCTGCGGAGAATTTGGGGTGGGCTGGGCCTGGAGCCAAGGTCGGGTCGGAAGTCAGAAGACCCGGCTGCGGTGGGGCTTGGGCCAGGCCGCTCACCCTCCCTGGACCTCCGTGGTAACGAGACAACGAGTGGTTTCCTCCTGCCCAGCTCCCCAGGTAAACCAAGAGCAGGCGAAACGCTTCCGAGGGAAGATGCCGCGAGCATCTCAGGTAGATCGGCCCTGCGGCTGCACCCCCTGCTGCCCTGGCTGCTGGCTGCCCCCAGCTCTGCAGTGCGGTGAGCGTGCCACGCTCCAGCCTCCAGGCCCTTCCTTGCCTCTCCCACTGCCAGATATGCCCTCCCCTCCTCACACCCCGCCAATAGCTCCCACTCATGCTTCAGGTCTTGGCGGAAACACTGCCTCGCGGTGGAAGCTTTCTGCTAGCCCCTGGCTCCCAGCTGGGGTAGCTGCCTGCTCTTCCAGACCCCTGAATTCTCCACTCTGGTAGCACATGTAGCCTGTGTTGAATTTGCCTGTTTACCTGTGGGCTCCCGGAGGGCGGGGACCATCTCTTATTTATCTCTTTATTGCCAGTGCATGGCACAGTGCCTAGAACATGGAGCCCTCAGTAAATGTTGGCTCAGTGAATGGATGGATTTCCGGATGGATGCTGATGGATGGATGGGTGGATGAATGGATGGGTATGATCCTGAATTTCTGCAAGGTGGAAAACATGCTTTTAACTTGAAGCCGACGGCATCCCCTCCAATGCCTATATAATTCCCCAGTTGATGTTATGAAAATGTGACACTGAACCGCCCTTCCCTGCATATACCAGAGAAAGTTAGAGCTAGAAAAGTAGAAGGAAGGACTGGCACCTTGGAGCTGGGGAATTGGCAAGTCACACCTCAGTGCCTCGAGCTCCCAGGAGCACCAGCCAGATTAGGAAAGGGAAGCGTGCTGGGCTGCCGAAACCAGCCTGTCCACTGTGATGGGGCTAACGGAGTGGAGGTTCCAGAAAGGAGCTGCACCCCTGCCCACCACCCCTCACAGACCTTGGGCCTAAGCATGGGACGTGGCACCCTTCAAAGTCAGCAGAATTGGCATCTAACAAACAAGAACAGGCAGGTGCCCCATTGTTAGAGCTGGTGGGTCAATTGGCAGGCAGGCAGGAGGCCAGGTGTCTCCTGAATCCAATCAGGAGAGCAGAGAGGCTCTCAGGCTGAGGGGAACATCTGAAGTTCCTCCAGGGGGCTGGGGGACAATTAATAGAGCCAAGTCTAATCAACCACGCTATGAGCTGCCCGTGATGTGCCTGGAGAAAATCCGTGTTTGCTAATGGTGGTCTGCCTGGCACCTGGAAAAAGAGTGTCGATCCCGTGCAGTCCTGGAGAGAAGGAGGGACCCTGAGTCCAACAGCATGAGTGCACCTGACTGTGTAGGAGAGAGGTGGGCCCTGCTGTGGACAGGGAGTGTACACCAGGCCCATCCCTGCCCACAATCACACACCTCCCAGGGCGTGACTCTGAAAATTCCACATTCAGCCGTCACCTCTGGTGAATACTTCAGTCTGGGTACCCTGGATGAGTAGGAGTCAGGGCCATTGGAAGGGCTTCTGCCCCACTGTAAATCTTATATAGGTTAGGAAAGAATTCAGCAGCAAGTAGCAGATCCCTATGAACTAGTGGCTCAAACACACAAAGGCTTATACTCTCATCCACAAAAGTCTGGGCATAGGCAGTGCAGGGCTGGTAGGGCCTCTCCACAAACTCATCAGGAACCCAGGATCCTTCTCTGTTTTTGCTCCACTATCTTTGAGATCGCCTCATAACCCACAATGGCTGCTGGGACTCCATCTACTACAACTACATTCTAGGCAGCAGAAAGGTAGAGGGGAGGGAAGTGACAAAAGGGACAACCCCTCCCTTTTAAAGAGACGTTCTGGAAGCCCAATATATCACTTATGCTTATCTTTTTGGGGCCAGAACTTAGCCACATGGACACACCAGACTGCAAGGGAAACTGATAATTGTGGTCTTCTCACTGAATGCATTGCCACACAAATAAAACTGGGGTTCTCTTCCTAAGGAGGAAGGAGAGAGTAGAAGTTGGGGAGGCAACTAGCAGACTCTGCCACTCTGGGCTTGAAGAACCCATCTCTGAGGAGTTCAGTTGGTGTAAGTTCCCTGGAGGGAGCTTGATGGTTAAGTTCATGTGTCAGCTTGGCCAGGTTATGGTGTCCAGTTGTTTGGGCAAGCAAGGCTATTTCATGGATTTAAATCATCAGTAAATTGATTGCCTCTATGGCTGATTACATCTACACTCAGCTGAGGAGATTGCCTTCAACAGGAGAGAAGTCTCACCCAATTCTCCCTGATTTCAGCAGTCAGAAGGGAGAATTTCCACCTCTGCTTCAGCCAGCCAGCTTCTCCTGGGGAATTCATCGAAAACCTTCTCTGGAGTTCCCAGCTTGCAGCCTGCCCTATGGAATTTGGACTTGCCCACTTCCACAGTAGTGTGAGCCAACTCCTATTTTTAAAATCTCATAATATGTATAGATATAGAGAGATCTCTCTCCTGTCGGTTCGTTTTCTCTAGAGAACCCTGACTAATACAGGAACCTAGGGAACTGAGAACATGGAACTTGTGAATTTGAGATGCTGAAAGCAAATCCTGGGCCCAGAGAGGTCCTCCCTTGGTTACCTGCATGCTCTGCCTTTGCCAGAATCTCCTGGCCAATAAATGAAAATGGCAGGATTTGAAATCAGCCCTCCCTGACTTTGGAGCTCATGTTCATAGTTGTTATGCTGTGCTCTGTGGAGCTTGGATTTCAGTTCTGGCTTTGCCCCTTTACTAGCTATGTGACCATATACACGTCCTTGGCACCTCAGTTCCTGAACTTAAAAAATGGGAATATCAAGAACACCCACCTCAAATGGCTGATTTGTGGAGCAGAATGGATGAGATCAAGAAATCAAGACTCTGAATCTGTTTAATGCTTGAGCTGAATTCGTAAGACAGGTGCTGGGTCCAGCTGCCACTTGGATGTTGTCACAGACCTTGCTGATGGAAGAGTCCATTCTGCAGCAAGTAGGTGACACCAGGGGGCCCTGGGAAAGTCCATTCCATAGCACAGTGAGGGGACCAGTTGCCCAAAGTTCTCACCTCCAAGATATCCAGGGAGGGTCTGGTGCATTTCATCCCCAAGATATTCCTAGAGGGTCTGGTGGAACCCTCTCCCCATCCCCTGTCTTTGGCCCAAAGCTCCTGGCCCCATCACTGTCAGCTGGTCCAGAGAGAAGCAGACTGCAGAAGGAGGTTGCCCATTGCCATGGAAACCAAGGCCAGAGCCCAGCACCCCACAGATCCTGGGCATATAACGGTGTGCTGCCCCTGGGTGCCAAATCCTCAGATGCCCTTCCCACCCAGCACGCACATGCACACTCACACATACATACACACTCACACATACATACACACATACTCACACACAGACCCTCCCAGCAATTGCCCCCAGCAGCTGGTTGGCCCAGTGGGCTAACAGCCTTTCAACTGGCCTGTCACAGGGCATCAGGTCTCTCCAGCTGGTGAAGAGAAGCCAACCCCTGTGGTCAAGGACAGCAAAGGGCAAAGCTGATCAGAAGAGGCTGAGACAGGCTGCTGAGGACAAGCTGTGGCTGTCACACTCATGGAGCTGCCCACCTGGGCCAGTACATGGAAGCAGCTCACTTGACCTTGCATAGAAGCCACATGCTTAGAAGCACTGGCCCTTCAAGAGTCAAATGCGCTTTGCAACTCTTGGTGGGATAACTGACTCAGGTAAGGCTCCTCAATGGATGCTGAAAGCATTGGACAAAAGGTTGTTGGGAAATAGGATAGTCACACAGTCGCAAGATTTCACCACATGTTACTTATTAGTTACGAAAGGGGAAAACCACCTATCCAATGGAGAAATCTGGCAGACATCACCTTAATCGAGTGAGCAAATGTAGCATCACCAAAAACGGGACACACTGATACTACACGCCTTCTTGTTGGATGCATACATAACTACATTACATCACCTATTTAGCCTTCTCCCCAAAAAGTGTTCCAACTGAATGGAATCACGGGGAAATGATCAGACACATATTCAGATCGTAGGATATCGTACAAGACATCTGATATGGACTCTTCAGAAATGTCAGTTACATGAATGACCAAAAGACTAGAATAAAGGAAACTAAAGGGACATGACAATTAAATGCAATGCGTGATCCCCAGAGAGCACATTAGACGACACTGTTGCCCCAGGGCCACACTCCAGGGGTGTGATAGGTGTGTCATCACAGACTGAAGGAGGAGGGCCTCGGTCACAGCAAGATGCGCTGACGCGATCAGGGGCGAAGAGCCACGATGCCCACGATTTACTTTCAAATGCTCAGAAGAAAATAGACAAAGTAAGTAGCCAAGTTCCCATCGGGGAACCCCTGAGAAAGACGCACAGATGCTCCCTGTGCTGCTCTTTCAACGTTCCTGGAGGTGTGAAATGTTCAAAATCCCGAAAGAAAACCTGTGGGAAACGACTCTTTAAAAAGAAGCCACACAATTCCATATCTTTCCCAGTTTTTCGGGGGCATTTCTGTAGCGGGGGTGATTTTTTTTTTTTCTAGTGCCTCTAAGATCTCTCTGAGCTCTGTCTTCACCCAAATTCGTTCCATGGGTGGCTCGTCTTGTCATCCCATCGTCCTGGACTTTTCAAGCTTTGCTCTGGTTCTGCCCCCTAGACTTCTGCAGGTAAAAGTGACAACCCAGCCCCGCACTTAGGGTGAGCAGCAGCTTTAGGGAATGAAGGCTTGGTGGGAGGGGGGTTAGCAATTGGCACCCTCCTCCTAAAACTTCCCTCGGTCTTTTCTCCCACTAAAGCTGCAGCCCACCACCCTGTGGCTCATTCCCTACCTCCTCCCCTCCCCTCCCCTTTTGTCTGTTCACATCTTCTGCCCTTTGATTTTCTATCTCCTTCCAGGCTCCTTCTGGCCTATGTTGCAAGAACCAGCCCCAATGGGCCAAAGAAGGCAACTCCATCACTTTGGCACCCCCGTTCCTCTTGGCGAAGCCATTGGGTATTTAGTCTTCTCTACTCTAAGAAAACAGAAGGCTCCACCTCAGGCTCAGGAATGGTCACAGCTACCGCCTTTTGAGCACTATGTGCCAGACAGCACTGAACCAGACGTTTTGAACCTACCAACTCCACCATCTCTAATATTCAAAACAGCCCCAAGGGGGGGCACTAAGAAATCTGAGATCCAGGATGGTTGCTTAAACTGCCCGAAGGCCCACAGCTGCCAAGGGGAAATGCTGCATGGTCTGGAATTCTCTCCAACCTGGCCAAAAAGTGTTTCATAAGCTGGGGTTGCATGACCTGCCAGAGGTCGCACGCCCAGTCAGATAAAGAGAGTGGGGACTGGAACCCAGGATTCTCATTCCCAGGCCTGTGTGCTCATCGACTGGCCCAGCTGCCCCACCCCCTGCAGAAGGAGGAAGGCCCACCCTCAGCAGGTGAAGTCAGCCTGGAGCTTGGAGAGCCAGGAGTGGAGGCTGGCAGACACCACCCACTCACCCTGTGAGCCCAGGGCAGGATGAGGGAGACTGCAGGCCAGGCTGGCCTCAGCTGCAGCAAGAAGAGTTTTTAGGCCCCAGGTCTTGGGTATAACAAGCAGATGAAAGATGGGAAAGGAACAAAAAAGACTGGGATGGGGGCAGGAGGGGAGTTGGGAAGATGTTGTAGAAAGGCTATGATAATGAGTCAGCTCAGCTCTCCCACTCCAGAATGTGGGTACTGGGGGATGATCACAAAGGTGCTGAAGTGCCTCCCCCCAGAGTGGGAATGGCTGCCCCTCCACCTCCCCCATCATCTCCTGGCATCTCCAGGCATCCCCAGGATTCAGCCACCTCTGTGCCCTCCGGGCTCCAAGCGAGCCGGGAGACCCAGGGGAAATAAACTTGAAAAGAGACTGGAAATTAAATCAAAAGCAGCAACAATGAACTGTGCCCTGGAAATCAGGGGGCCACCGAGTTGCAGGCGATTGGCAAACAGCAGCACAGGCTGGGGCCGGGGAGATGGGGGGAGAGCAGAAAAGGGCAGAGGCTTGGGGACGGCCACCGAGAAGGGAGGCCATCAACAGAAGGGCCCCGGGGCCCCTCTCTGGGAAACGGGGGAGACAGGAGATCTAGAGCAGGAGTCTGGTGCGTCTTCTGAAATGTAAATGAAGATCTGTCAGTCTGGGGGAACGTGAGGAATTTGAGAGGGGAAACTGGGAGTGTCGGGGCTCAGAGAGGTTGGGAACCCCATATATGGGGAAAGACAGACGGGTGAGAAACAACATCTTTTGAGCACTGTTACGTGTCCTCTTGTTTAATACTCACAGTATCTCCAGAGGAAGATGTTATTATGCCCATTTTGCAGGTAAGGAGACTGAGCTTTGAGTGGCATGCCCAAAGTCACACAGCTCAGTTGGTAAAAGAGCTGCTGACTCCAAACGCCCAGGCTGGGCTGCCAAATTGAAAAGCAAAAGGAAATTCAAACAGAGGGACAGAAAGCCACAGACGGAGCAGCCAGAGGCTGAGCATCAGCGGAACTTGGAAGAGATGGGAGAGGCCGCCATGTGCGTTGCCATTTGATGGAACAGCCCAGGACCAAGGGACCGTCTGTAGCCAATCCCAGAACACCAGTCTTCAGGAAGAAAGCTTCGCCTTGATGATGCCTTGATGTGGAATTCTTCTCAGCCTCAAACCATGAGCTAATAAATTCCCATTGTTTAACCTGGCCCATTTCTTGGTATTTGAGCAGCCTAGGAAACTAAAACAGAAGGCTAGTGAACTACAATTTCTCTGACACTGCAGCTCGTCTTGAGGCTGCAACTGATATCAATTTCTCCCTCCTCGGCTGCCCATTTAAGATCCCCCTTGACCTCAGCTAGCGCCTATGCCGGGATAGTTTACCCAGCGGGGTGACCCAGACCTTCTTCCCTAAGAGATCTGAGCCCCTGAGCCCCAGGCCCTTCTCAGTGCATGGCTGCTGCCTTTGCCCATTTACTCTCAAAAATGGGCACGTGGGGGCAAGAGACCACCCAGTGGATCACCTGCGTACCAAAAGTATTTTTCTCTGCACTCATTGTACACAGCAACCCTATCTTTTCCTGCCAGTTGACCAGGATTGATTACTCCTGCCAGTACGGTGACTCCTTCCCTTGCCTGCTGGTCACTTGGTTCAAGGTATCTGAGACGACCAGGAGGCAGATCCACATTATAGTTTAGTGGCTCTTTTACTCAGGCCCCTGGTGAAAGTGTTCCCCCTCTGGGAACCAGAACAGATCTTTAGACCAATCCTACTTTCATGCCTTCGTTCCCAGACCCAGATATTGTACTTTGGGGTGGGGGGAGACACAGCCTATATAATGGTCACTAAGACACATATACTAACACGTATAAATATGCATAATTATGTACGTTGTGTTCTGGGGGATGGTCTCCCAGCTCACGGGCAGCTCCTCTAAGCTGATCAGGCTGGGCAGGTGCCCAGCTCCATCAGGACCCAGAAGTACACTAAAGCTATTTTTCAAATAGTGTATAATTTTCCACTGCAGATGGCATGGCCTTGTTCCAGAATTCTAGGGATCTATTTTGTTTTTCTCCTAGTGGGGTTTGCCATAAACTCCTCAGAGTGTCTTTTCCCACTACAGATAACGTCTGTTATCAAGGCGTCTGTTGGGTCACATGAGCCAAGCAGCAGGACTGCTGGTACCACAGCCTGGACCTGCTGCAGAACCATTTCCTGCTCTGGGCCCCTCTCCAAGCTGGCAGCCTTCCATGTCACTTGGTAAAATGAGAAATACTGCTTCAAGAACCCAAAAAGGCCCATCAGATGTTGTGTTTCCTTCTTAAGTGTCGCAAGTACAAGATGCAATAGTTTGTTCTTTCTTTTGGAGAAGCGATCATGGCAGGCCCCCTAAAAACTTGCCTGATTTATAGTCCCCACCTTCTGAACATTCGGGTTATCAAAGCTTCCAAAGTACTTACCACTTCTTGCTCGTCCAGGCCCTGATTAGCATGTCATTCCTAAGACAGACTAGTATGGTGGCCAAGGGATGCTCCACCTGGAGTGATGGATGAGATGGTCCAGGTCCCTTAGTCCAGGGTTTCTCAGTGCAGCACTAGTCACATTTTGGACTGAATAGTTCTTCTTTATGTGGAGAGCCGTCCTGTGCATTGCAGGATGTTTAGCAGCATCCCTGACCTCTGCCCACTAGATGACAGTAGCAAACCACCCCCTTCCCCAGGCATGACAACTAAAAATGTCTCCAATTGCCATAGAGGTTCAGTTGAGAACCACTGTTTTGGACTATATTATGACAAAGGGTGGGAGCTAACATATGCATGAGGCAGAGTTGTAAATGTATACTATTGTCCATCCCACGTGAATGCAAACTGCTTATTATCTTCCTTTCTGATGGAAATGGAAAAAGAATGCATTTGCCAGCTCAACAGCCACATACCCTGTAACTGAGGCTGTGTTGATCTGCCCTAGCAGAAATGTTGTATACAGCAGAATAGCTGCAGTCAAGGCTACTACCTGGTTACTTTATGGAAGTCTCCTCTTACTCTCTAGAATTCATCTGGTAGTTTGTAGGGGCCAAACGAGTGAATCGAATGAAAACAATCACGCGTCTCAGGTCTTTAAAGGCAGTACTGATCTCTGCCATCCCACCCTCCCCCTACAATGGGATATTGATTTTGTTTGTTTTGTCTTTTACTTGACCAGACAGGGGGAAGTTCCACAGGCTTCCATTTGGCCTTCCCCACTGCAATAGATTTGATCTTGCAGGTCAAGGAGCAATGTGAGAGCTCTGCCAACAATGTATGTCCATTCCAATTATGCATTCTGGAACCAAGAAACCAGGTGGGTTTGTGGACTCATGAATCCACACTGAGCAAAGCTTAGGCCAGTATTCTATTTATTTTCTGGCTCCCATCTGCCCCTTCCTAGCAGGAAGGCCATGATGACACTTGGCATCTTTAGATGTCAATGTCATCTTGGATTCATGTCCAATAGTCCTTGACATGTCTGGCCACCCAATAGATGCCCATATGTCCCTTTGCAGGTGGACTGGGGCAATCATTACCATATACACTTGCCATGGTTGCAGGGTTCTTCCTCCTCTGTTGGATGGGTTTTGGAAACTGAGCAAGCGATCAGGGGCAGCTGCTTCAGCCTTCTGATCACCCATCCTTGATTTCTTTTGGCTCTGAAAATTACTCAATACTCTTTTTTGGCTACCCATATATCTTGCCTCCATGAATACCATGTCCAATAGCCATCTTTCTAGCTCTCTGCAGGTCAGAGCCCCTCCTTGCCTCTCTGACTTTGCTGCTCATTAAAATAATATTGCCCATCTGGCTTATGCGGGGCACCTGGCCTGTTAGCTCATTGCTATCAGGGAGCCCAGTTCTGTAACAGCGTCTCCCATAGCCAGCCCTGGCTTGTAGAAGGCAGCCACTTTTGAGCATTTCAGCCATGCTGTTACCCCTTCACTAGTGCATTCCTTACCATTTTGGTAAATGGACTGTCCTCTGGGCTCTTCCCATGGAACACAGCCAGCACACGGGTTCTCTGGCTTTATGTCATCTATGCACTCTCGCGTGCCCACTTCTCTGGGCTTTTGATCTCTTCCTGCACCATCTGCCACAGCAGTTCTGGCATTTCTAGTTCACTTAGCGTGGGCTGTTGCTTTTTCCAAGCTTCCAAGAGCCATCCCAAAGGCGAGTGAGCACCATCTCCTGGGCTTCTTGCCAAGATGTTAATTCCTGTATCCCAGGAGGATGCTCCTATATTAATAAACTCTCCCTATCCAACTTCCCCGTCCAATGCCCTTGGATCCCAGCACCCGTATGATCTGGTCCCATAGTCCATCCTCTTCTGATTTCTGCCAGTTCATGTTGGCTATATCCTACAGCATTTTTGGCATAGTCCTTTTTTCCCCTTAGCATAACTGGATTATGTTGTAACTCAACCCTAGTTACTGGTCTGGCGGCCAAAACAGGAGATGGAGGTAGACACTGAGGCAGGTACATGTTGTCTTGCAAGCCAGAGGCTTCTACATCACCTTCAGGCAAGGAGGAGTGATCGACTTTAACAAGGGGGCGTGCGCCACTTCTGCAGACCTGGAGAGTTTAGGAGAATTGGGGGATTCAAGATTTAAGTGTATCAACCCAGATGGCCCCTGTATTAGTCAGCCAAAGGGGTGCTGATGCAAATTACCAGAAATCTGTTGGCATCTATAAAAGGGTATTTATTTGGGGTAGAAGCTTATATTTACCAGGCCATAAAGCATAAGTTACTTCCCTCACCAAAGTTTTTTGCCACGTGTTGGAGCAAGATGGCTGCTGACATCTGCCCAGAGTTCAGGCTTCCTGGGTTCTTCTCTTCCCGGTGCTTGCTTCTCTCCAGGCCCAGGCTTGCTTCTCGCCACAAGGCCAGCTGTAGACTATCAGGTGAATGGCTCTCTCCTTCCTCAAGACCAAGCTCCTCTGTGTGCTTACTTCCCCGGGCTCCAGCATTAAAACTCCAAACTCCCTTCTCTGGGGTGCGGTTTCTCTGTGAGTCCCCGCCCACCAAGGGGACTTAATCATTATTTAATTAAGTGAAAGTAAAACCTCTGAATCCAATGCACTCTAATATGCCCATAATCCAATATTTCTTTTTGGAATTCATCAATAATGCCAAACTGCTACAGCCCCCAACCCATATTCATATACCCGTGTCCCACTCATTCCAATCAGGAAAACCTTGGAGTAGCAATTCTGCCAAAACTGAGAACTCACCCTTCTCCGTAGCTCTACTTGTAATTAAGTCCTAAGCCTGACTTAAGCTGTCCCCCGGCTACAGAAGAGGAGAGCCACTTGATTCTGCTGCCAAGGAAGCCTTCTGGATTTCACATGTTACTTAAGTTGGTAATTAAGCATCCTCAGACTTTTCTGGTCTTTCTCCAATAAACTGGTAGTCCCCCGGCAATAGCTATCTGACTCCAGAGTCTCTATAATTATTACTTCCCCTAATCCTCTCAAATGCCCAAGAATTGTCTCTGCCAATGCATTCTCTTCTACAAATTGTTCGTCCCAATTCACCACTGGTGACAGTTTTAACAACTGCACTGCTACAGCTCACAAAGTGCTATCAATATGCCACCTCCCACCAGCAATGGGGTCCCCATTGCCAGCTGGCCAGGGAATAATGCAACTCATTTTAAAGCCTGCTTCCTATGACCTCTTCCAATATTTACTGCCTTCAATCACAAATCAGAGGCAGATTTCTGTAAGAGAGAGGGTTGGAATTGTGCAGAGGGAGAAGTTGCAGCAGCTACGGAGGCCACAGCCAATTCTACAGGGAGTGCTAGGGCTTAGGTGGCCCTTGAGAGTTGTCCCAAATCAAAGAAAAGGAATCTACCAATCACCGGAGGCAGGCTGTCCCCAGGGAGAACGTAACGTTGACTGTAAGACTGTTCGCATTGGTCAAGTTCAATTCCGGGAGAAGGTCTCAGCTGTGAGCCATCAGCAGCCAGCATTCCCAGCAGCTGGGGGAATGGTGCCTTGGTGCTGACTACAGCAGCCACTGCTCTGTCTGCGCCTTCCGCGGTCTGCTCGCTGCACGGCGTACGGGACAAGTCTCAAGCATGGTCTTACTGTGATTCTCAAAACAACCCTACAAGGCAGACACTATCCTGATGCCCTGTTTAGAGATAAGGAAACTGAGCTCAGAGAAGTGACTTGCCCAAGACCACACAGCTTTAAATCGTTGAACGGGGCTCTTCGTCCAGGTCTTTCTCATTCTAAAGGCTCTTCCCACCTTGTTGCTCCCCCTTCTCCTGGGGCCCCGGAGTTTCCTGTTGGATCCTCTGCATCAGGCCAGCAGGGAAGAGAGAAAGGGGGGCTTCACGTGCCAGGCCTGGACCCGGCGGTCACCGCCCTCACCCACGTTCCCACAGCCAGGTCTCGGGCACGTGCACTCCCAGATGACAAAGGAAACTGGGAAAGGTAGCTGAGCTGTGTGCCCGGAAGGAGAGGAGAAGCAGTGTAGGGCATAACAGGCCAGTTTCCACAGCAAGGAAGCCGGACCCCTGCCCTCAGATTAGGGAGCAGTGCTGAGAGCCTGCAGAGGAGAAAGAGCCCACCTGTCCATCAATCTGCTCTTTGTTTTGGGGTGGGGGCGGTGGGGTCAAGGAATGCCTATGGATGGAGGTGTGGAATCTGAGTTCAGGAGCCAGTGTAGACAGTGGGCTGGGGCCTGGGGCTGGGAGGTGCCCTGCTATGGGCGTCTTGAGGTGTTGGCCGCCTCGGAGGGAAGCCAGGCCTGGCATCCAGGTGTGCGGAGGACACCCCAGGAGAAGGGAGAAGGGGGGCCCACAGGTGAGTCAGTGTGATATACCTCCACCTGGCTAGGCCAGCAGGCCCTGGAATGGGCCAGGAAAGGGGCTGGAGAACACTCGCTGATATCATTCAGCTTTGTCCCAGAGTTGCCATGAGGTGTGCGGAGCTGGGCTACCTCCAGGTGTCGGGAAGGGGCCTCAGAGAACAAGTCCACCCATGCTTCCCTGGTGGATTTCTCTCTGCCAGCACCAGGCAGGGTCCTTCATAGCTGTCCTTGACAGGGATTAAAAAGTCTTCTAGGCTAAGGGCAGTGCAGCCAAGAGGAGGTGACTGCAGCTGACCCTGAGAGCACCCTAGCAGACAGGACCCAATTAGAAGGATCTTGGTGGCTCCCCATCTGGGAATGGGCTGTGGGGCAGAGGGGAGGAGGCAGAGAGCTCGGGAGGGGCAGCTGCAACCCAGCTGCTGCTGGTGGCTCTTGCAGAGGTCAAGGCACTGCCTGGAGTGACCCAGGCTGGATGCACCTTTGCATGGAGCATGGTGGAGAGAGCAGGAGCTGCTTGGCACATGCACACACACGCACACACACACATGCGCACACACACACACAGTGCACTGATTGGTCAAGGATTCACCCCTTGCACTCCCTCCCCTGACCAGAATCCTTCCTCCGTCACGGGTCTCTGGAAGCCCAGGCTGCCTTGGAGCCATGGGGCTCTGCTCCCTTTGAAAATGCCACAGAGAGCGTGCAGGTGGCAGTGAGGCTGAACGCTGCTGGGCAGTGAGGCCGATGCCCACACGCTTGGCTGCTGATGCCAACGATCCCTCATCTGCCTCCAGCCCTGGGAGGTGTCATTCCCGCCAGATCCCTGCCAGGCTTCTGAGGTCCAGAAAGGGCAAGCACCTTGCTCAGGATCACCCAGCAGGCAGGCCTGGAGATGGCACTCAAACCAGCTCTGCTGACTCCCCGTCCAGTGCTCCTTCCATTTCTGTACCCTGCACAGGAGGCCCACAGAGACCATGCCAGCTGTGATGGTTAGGCTAATGTGTCAACTCGGCCAAGTAGTTGTGTCCAGGTGTTTGTTCCAGCAAGCACTGGGCTAATTGTAATACAAGAGCATTTATGGACTTCAATCACCAGTGAGTTTACTGCGTGGATGGCTGATTACATCTGCATCAATCAGGGAGATTACATTATCAGTGGGTGGTGCTTTTATCCAATCAGTTGAATGACTTAAAAGTGGAAGTGATTTCAACACTCAGAGAGAATTTCCCAGCTCCTCCGTTGGACAGGCAACTTCTCCCAGAAACTCATCAACGACCTTTCATTGGGCTTTCATCGGGCTTTCATCGGAGCCACTGGTTTGCAGCCTGCCTGCAAAACCTGGACTTGTGCATCTCCACGGTCACGTGAGAGACTCTTTTAAAATTTCATATTATTGATAGATATCTCCTGCTGATTCTGTTTCCCGAGAGAACCCTGACTAATACACCAGCCAAGGAGAAATCAAGACCTGGGGAAGGGAACAGAGGCCCTTGTATCCATCCCCAGCCTCCAGGCAGCCTTGCCGTCCTCGGTATTTGAAATCTTCTTTGGAGATTGAGGAAGAGTCAGTGGGGACCCAGGATGAATGCCTAGTCTTCCCTCCCCACATGCCAAAGTACAGAGGTTCTGTGCATGTGCTTCAGACCTGGGCAGGTCTGTGTTCAAACCCATGCTCAGCTCTGCTTCCAGGAATATGTCACTTCAACCTTCCAAACTTCAGTTTCCCCACCTATAAAGTGGGGTTAATAAATACCTACCTTTGTGGGCTGGCATGAAGATTCAATAACACTGGGTCCAGTTTAAGAGAACTGTTTAATAAATAATAGCTATTATTAAAGTCATTAACAAAAGGGGATCATCAAAAAAAAAAAAAAAAGGGATCATTACACTCTACCGATTTATAATCTTTTTCAAAATCGAAACATGTCAACATTCATTATCTGATGCCCAGATCAGTCCCTAAATTCTACGTGGAACCATTACATCCACCTCCATCATGGATGTCAGTTTCCCTTTGAAAATGCAGTTTCATACTGAGTACAGTTATGAAAGGCTGGCTTGGCAGTCCCTTGATTTCCTTCAGTTTGACCCTGGTGCACCTGACAGTTGTTCCTACCTCCTCCCCAGCCTCCAGCCTGCCTTCACTGGCAGCCAGTTACCTCCATTACTGCCACACAATTCCTGCTTCACAGAGGATGAGCTCTCTGGGTCACATGTCCCTAATTTTATGCTGAGTCCCAACCTCACCACATCAAATCAAATTCAAATTAACAGCCTTTCCCTGAGCACTCCTTTGGGCCTGGATCTTATTTTTCTCTCCACCCCTTTAGTCCTAGCCTTTCTCTTGGTCCCAGAGAAGATGTTCTCCCCACCTATACTCACCCCCACCCCCAAAGCAAATTACACCAACACTCATTGTCTGTTTCCTTTGGTAGCTCCTCTTCTGTGGCCAATCCTCCCCATAACTGGAGGATTCCCACCAAGGCTGACCCTCAACCCTCCACATATGCTCTCTTTTGTACTTTTCAGAGAGATCAACCATCACCCTGTCTTTTAAAACCTAGATTATCAATACAAACCACATTTTAAAGATATGAGGAAATAGCTTCAAAGGGTGGAAGAGACTTAACCAAAGGAACTTAGCCAGTTGACAGCAAACAATAGTTAGAAGGCCTGAATGCATGACTGCTCTGCCAGGTATGAGATCCCAGTCCACCTCCTTTCCAGTCCAAAGCTCTGAACTGCACAACAAATGTCCATCGCTTGCTATTGATTCCCAAATCCTCAAGTACAGATCTCAGCAACTTCATTTTCCCCCAGGCTTGAATCATCAGCAACCCCAACTATAATGCCCATTAATTAATCTCTTTTCATGTGTCAGACATGCAGCTAAGGGCCTTACATGTAACATCTCGTTTACACTTAGAATGTTCTCTGAGTCGGCCCTCTTCTTCATGTCCCCTTCTTCTTTTTCGATAGGCTTATGTCAACTTTCTTTTAAATGTCTTTCCCAGGGGGGCGGATGTGGCTCAAATGGTTGGGCGTCCGTCTGCCATATGGAGGGACCTGGGTTCGATCCCCGGGACCTCCCGGTAAAATAAAAAATATATATACAGAAGGCGCATGGGCTGCCAGGCTCTGTGTGCCGGTGAGCCGACGGGCCCCGTGAGCCATGCAGCGGGATGATGACGTAACAGGAGAGAGACACAGGGGAGAGACAAGACAAGATGCTCTGAAATCTCCAGAAGCCAGGAGCCAAGGTGGCGCAGGCGGCAGAATACCTCTCTCCTACATCGGAAGTCTCCAGGATCGAATCCTGGTGAAGACTGGAGGAGGAGGATGAGAAGAGATGGCAGGAAACAGACACAGAGAATTGCCCAGTGAATGGACACAAAAAACAGCAAAATGGGGAAGGGGGCGTTTAAAATGGATAAAGTAAAATAAATAAAATCTTTAAAAATAAATAAATAAATAAATAAATAAATAAATAGATGTCTTTCCCATTGGCCTCTCCTCCTTGCTGTCCGCATGTTCTTGGCTTGCATAATAACTTCTGCTACAGTCACCCAGTTGCTGTTCCATCCCTGCCTGCTTCCCACTCTGGGCTCCCCAGTCAGACCAATTAGCGTGTCTCAGAGCTGGATGGAATTGTTGCCTTGGCCCTCTTCTGATTCACAAGTACTCTCTACACAATCTAACAAATGCCCCTAGAGTGTCCGCTCAAGTGCTTCCAGGAACAGACAACCAACAGCTCCCCAGGACCTGAAAGTCAACTCGAAGCTGCTTAGTGTGGCGTTTGGGCTGTGGAGAACCAGACCCCTTGCCTCTCCTCCACCTCCCCTCCAGTCCAGCCAGACTGAGGACCCACAGGGCCCAAACCCACCATGCACTTCAGACATCCACCCATCTCCCCAGACTGGTCTCTTTCCTAGGGATTGCCTTCTCTTGTGTGATAGAGGAGTTCCCCTCTCAGCCTTCAACATCCAATTATTGATCTCCTCTGTGGAACTTTCCCTGACACTCCACCTAGCAGAATAAATCACCCGCCTTTGTTCTACAACTGTCTGTACCTTGTTCACCCCTCTGGAACCCCACTTTGCAATCATCTGTCTCCTTCACTAGACTGAATGCTCCCTGAGGGCAGGGAGAGTGACTTATTTCTGCATTCCCAAAATGCAGCTCAGGGTTGACATTTCACGCTCAATTCATTTTTATTTAACAAGTAGCCATTGGCTGCCTAAGATGCCACAGGTGCTGGGTGTAAAGTGAGAAACAGATAGATACGGCCCCTGCCCCTAAGGAGAGTGATGTGGAAAAAGAAACCAACCCAGAAATTAACACATAAAAATAAATACTGATAACTGCTAAGAAGAAAAAGGACAGGATGTTAGGAGAGAAATTAACAGGGAAACAAACTGTATAAATGTTTGATTAAGGAACAAGTCAAAGAACAAATTAATTTAATTAATTAAACAAGAACCAATTATAATGTAGTGGTTGTGAGTGTGGACCCTGGCGCCAGGCTACCTGGGTCCATATCCTGGATCTGCTACTTACTTTTATGACCTTGGGCAAGTCACCTCGATTCTCTGTGCCTCTCTTTCCTCACTAATAAAATGGAGGATAACAATAGTATCTCTACTCATAGGTTGCTATAGTCAGCTTTTGCTGTGTAACAAACAACCTCAAAAATCTCAATAGCTTACAAACACTAACATTCGTTTTCTTTCTCGCATGTTTGTGGGACAGTGGAGGTTCTCCTAGGCTCAGCTGGGATTTCCTAGGCTCAGTCTTGGCTGCATGCTGAGTGTTGGGTTCAGGTCTGTTCTGTGTGTTTCCACATTCTCCATGGACCAGTGGCCTCCCAGGAACATGGGAAGGCAAGCCAAATCCACCAAACACACTAAAATCTTAGCAAGCATTAGCTCCACTAACATATTGTTGGCCAATGCAAGTCACATGGTCAAGCCTGACATGGATGGGGGCAAGAAAATGCACTCTGCTACTCTAGAGGGAGGTCCCACATGGCAGAAGCTGTAGGGGTATAATTCTATACCAGGGAGTGAAGAAATGGCAACAGTAATCCAACCTCCATTTATAAAGGATAAATATGTAAATTCATGCAGAGTGTTTAAGACAGTGATTGGCATTTAGCAATCTCTAAGTAAGTTTGGCTATTGCTATATGGCAGTTTGGTTAAAACACCTACCATGTAACGGCTTCACAAGTGTATACCTATGTCAAACTTATCAAATTGCATATTTTATGTGTGTGGAATTCATCATGTCAATTGTACCTCTATAAAGCTGTTTTATAAATAAGCCTATCTAGCTCTAGCTCTATCTTTATATATATTAAAAAATCAAGGTCCCTAAATTCAATGTGGCATCCTTGACTTGACCCTGAACCTGGAAAAGGACATTAATTGAAAACTGGTGAAAGTGGAATCAAATCTGGAGTTTAGTTAGTTGTATTCGACCAATGTCAATTTCTTAGGTTTGACAAATGTACTTTATTATATAAGATGCTAACATTAGGGGAACCTGGGTGAAGGGTATACCAGAACTCTCTGTACTCTCTTTGCAACTTTTTTGTAAATCTAAAATTATTCCACCAAAAAAAAAAAAAGTAGGGGGAAAAAAAAACCCAAACACCTCCCATGACTCCCCTCTGCCCACCACAGAGGTGAGGGATTTCTGGTTTCTGGACTTTACCTTCATTTCCTCTGGCCTATGGGCTAACAGCCTATATCCGATCCCAGATCCAAAGTCGTGAGCACATAATACCATTTTAGTGCAAACAAGAGCCTGAACTGGAATGAAAAGGCCAACGCTGTCCTAACTGCCACAGGTCACAGGCTTCCTCCCGCCCCACGTGGCTGCTGAAACGTGGCTGGTCCAAATCGAGATGTGCTGTAAGAAGAAAGAATACACCAGATTTCAAAGACTTAGCATGAAAAATAGAATGTGAAATGGCTCATTAATAATGTTTTGTATCGATTATGGGTTGAAATAATATATTAGATATATTGAACCAAATAAAAATTTTAGTTTCACCTATTTCTTACTTCTTTTTACCCATTTTCTCATTTCTGCTAGAAAATACATGGCTCGCGTTGCATTTCTATTGGACAGCGCTACTCTAGAAGAAGCGTTCTTAAACTTTTTTGTTCCACAGACCCCTTTGCCAGTCAGGTGAAAACCACAGACCCCTTCTCAGAATGTAGCGGCAGATAGTTTAATGACACTCAACATTGGAGGTCAGAGAAAGTAAGGATAACAAGTTGATTTTTTTCAATTCAAGCTCACGGATGCCCTGGTTAAGAACCCTGGCTCTAGAGGGAGGGAGGTGCTGCAACGGCCAGAGGAGGGTCCTGCCAGGGAGCCTGGAGAACAAAGTGGGCGGTAGCTTAGGCCCCGAGGAGAAGAGGAGGCCAGGCAGCCAGCGTCTCAGCCAGGCCCCAGCTTGTGATGTCAGAGGGGAGAAAGCATAACAGAAAAGAAGCGGGATTTACACAGGCCTCTTCATGCAGATCTAACCTTTCTACCTGCCAAGCAGCCAGGCTGCCTAAAGTAGAACAGGCAACGAGTCACCACAGCACACCGAGAGGGCCAGGGGGCCCTTGAGCCACCAGGCACCTGGGGCTGCCCACCCAGAGCTTTTTACCTTTTCTCTTTTGGGACGGCCACCACAGCCGGGAAGACGCAGCTGTCAGCGTCTCGGGAATCACCCTTCCAGTTCGAAGTTAAGACCAAAGCGAAGGAGACTTCTTTTCTCCAAGTGTCCATGTGTCCACTCTCAGGGTAGGTTTCTGACTGGACTGGCTTGGGTCATGTGCCCATTCCTGGGCCACTGTGACCAGGTCTGGGTCACAAGGTCATAGGATACCTTGATGGGTGGTAGTTCCAGAATCACGTGGGGTGAGGAAGGACAAAGGAAAGGGCAATTCTCCAGATGAGTCTATGGGGGGAGAGGGGATTGTCAGAACAGGGGGAGAGCAAATTGCACGAATTGCACACGGCCTCCCAACCCTTCTAGGGCTCCAGGGCCCTTACAAACCCAGCACCAACTGGGGTGGCTCCAGTCAACCTCCAGCACGCACTTTGAGAGACTATTGCCCCTGAGCCAGGGACAGCGCCCACAGGCTAGTTCCCAGGACACTCCCTAGGTGTCCCTGTACTTGCCGCTGGCTCATAGGCAAACAGGAGGGAAAGCATTCCAAAACCAAGGAGTCCCCACGTCCTGCCCCCTGCCGCACTCAAGGATTTGGTTTTTTCCATGGTGAACTTTTCCCAAGCAGCCCCCAGGCAGTGGGCTCTGGGCAGGACATGGGGACCCCAGAAAGAGCAAAGGTAGTTTCCCTATTCTCAAGAGGTCGCCGCCTGCGGGAATAGAGTGAGGAGGAGATAAAGAGGTCAGTGCGACCAGCTGGGGGGTGGTCCTCAGCCCCAGGCCTCCAGGCTGCTCCTGGCCCTGCCCTGATGAGTGGGGGATGGCGTCCTATGTGGCACACGCCTCTGGTACCCCAGTGTCACCTGCCCAGAGCCCACCCCTGATTCTCGCTGCAGCTGCAGAAGACAGTTCCATGAGAGCTCGGCCGCGCCTGAGGCTGGCTGCATCCCACCTCGAGGCCCTACAGATCCGGGGTCTCCTCGGAGGCAAGTACAGTCCAGAAGTCAGGGCAGTGAACACCCCCCGGGGCAGCCCTCACAGTGAGCTGGTGGGAAGTGCTCAGCCCTCCTGTCCTTCGGGCGAGTCGTTCTGGGAGGTATGCCACCTTCCCCCCAGGCCCCAGTGGGGTCAAACCTGAGCCCCACAGAAGCCTCCGTGCAGACCCTCCTGGAGCGTCCCCCTTCCCGACTCTCCCGCTCCCTCACTCCTGCTTCAAGGAATCTACCTGCACTCCTGCTTCACGCTTCTCTTTGGGCAGTTTCTAGGATGCCTACTTGAACCAGCACATGATTCCTGCCCTTGATTCGATCATCCCGGCAGAAAGACCCTGGGACCCGGGTTGCGGACCGGCCTCCCCACTGGCCCTCGTCCCTCCGTCCCCAGCTAGCTCTGCACCCCACCCGAGAGTGACTCCTTGGCTAAGGCTTCAGCAGCCCCACCCTCAGCACAGCCCTGCCTGGCCCCTGGGGCACAGTGACAGCTTAGCTGCCAAAGCCAAACACATGGGCAGAGTCATTTCCCATTCCCCCCTAATTGCTTTCCGCAGTCTGGCCCGTCCCTCCCACTGCCCCTCCCCTTCACCTCCCCTTCTCCTTTCTCCGCCTCCCAAGGACAAAGACACAGAGCTACGGCCCCCCTGAGCCCAGCTTGTCTCTCTCCAAACGAGTTTCTGAAATGTAATCCTGGAGGAGAGACAGGAGAGACGGGCAGCCCGTGCTGGCACAGTCCCCCGGGGAGGGGCGGCTCAGTGCAGGGACCATGGGACTTCGGAGGGCGCTCAGGCTGGGAAAGCAAGCACTCGCTCACCCCTCCATTCAGCTCTCTGCTCATTCACTCCCTTCTTCAACCACTCAGTCACTTCTCCACATTGTCCAGACCCCTGGCCCCCAGGCAGGGCCATGTGGCTTGTTCTGGCCAAAATCCTATAAGTGGAAGCAACAGGAGTCACCTCCAGGAGTCACCAAGGCCTGGGGTTGATTTGTTACTGCAGCAGAACCTATACTCTCCTGACTGCTATGTTTGTTCTCCTACTCATGCATCTGCTTGCTCTCCGGAATAACGACAAGATAGACTGAGACGGGGGCAGTGGCTGAATAACGCAATCGAGCAGAATAGCTTTCCCGCAGCTCGATAAAGTTATTAAAAGAAACTGCTGATGCAATGGCTGTCCCCAAGTACAATTTCCCAGGGCATCATTGATGGCCAAGGAGGAGAAGCAGGACAAGGCGCTGGAGATGAGCTGACCTGCGGGGCCGGGAGTAATGCTCAGCTGCCCAGTTCCAAGAGGCCTCAGAAATCACCAAATGACACCCCCCATCTCATAGACGAGGATGCTTTAGTCCAGAGAAGACCTCAGACATACCCAAGCCCCCATGGTTAGGACCCAGGGCCCAGAGTCCCACTACACCACCCTGCCTCCCGGGGTCAGGGTGGAGGCCACAGATTCTTCAGTTTTGGGGACATCTTGGGAAGTGTGAATGCCAAAGGCAGCCTTTCTGAAAACGGGACCAGAGTGCTGTAGCTCAACAAAAGGCAACATTTATTAAGCACTTCCTATGTGGCTTATGAATAAGTACAAGAAATAAAAGACCTGGACCCTGCTGGTTCCCCAGCCAGCCCAGGGGAACTGACAATCCATAGCCCAGAGTAAGGGTAGAAGTAAAGTAGCTGCGTTTTGTCCTAACAGGTAGAAAGGGCCAAACCTAGCATCGGGCACAAAGTAGGTGCTGCATGTCAGCGGTTTCCTTCCTCAGTCTTGTCCCCTTGCTCTCAATACACCCTCCACTCCCTGTACCTGCTTCCGCTACATGAGCCTCAGGGTTCCCCCAATCCACCCCAACCTACCCCATCTCCCTTCACTTCCACTACTTTCAGGAGAGTTTGTAATCTGCTCACACTGGGGAGGGGCAGCTGGGCTGGCTCCTGCTCAAGCTTCAACATGCAGCTGAGGGGTTCACTCCTCCAGGAAGCCTCCCATCATCCCCGTCCTCAAGGTTGGCCCTTGACAATGTTCCAGCTCCCTGTGTGAATTTCCTCATTTCAGGCCAGGCTGGGTTTTGTTTGCCTGTTTGTGAGTCTTCTTTCTCCAGCAGATGGTGAGCTTGGTGAGAGCAGAAACTGGGTTTCATTGATTTCTGGGTTCTTGGTGCCTAGCACCAGGCTTGGCACTTTGGGGATGTCCATAGGTGTTCACTGAAAGCACGCGTGTGAGCTGAGTGGGGAGTGCGTGTGTGTGTGTGTTGCTGGAGCCCATGCCATACAGTCCCTTCGACCATACAGCACAGGGACAGCCCCCACATGTTTGGAATAGCCATGGCAAGGCTGATCTTCTGTCCTATTGCCAACTCATGCACCAGACCATGTGTTGTGGATTGAGGTCCATAAACTCCAGTCCCAGGACTTGTAGGTAATTGAGCCTGCTCATGGCAATGGACCAAATCATCACAACATTTCAGAAGCCAGGACCTAATGCAGGTGGTGGAGAGAAGAGGACAGTCTTAGGAAGAGCCTTGGGATTGGAGATCTGCACACACACACCATCAGTCTTGAGCTGAGGAAGCACTGGCAGCACCTGATGCTTGCAACACGCCTGCTGGTGCCCTGGCAAGACCGCAGTGCACTGTAGATCGTGGAAGGGATATTAGCGGCATAATTAACCAGGCACCTTTGTTATCCAAGGAGCTTCTAGGAACAGGTGGGAAAGCCAAGGAGATGAGGCAGGCTTGACCACAGCTTCCCAGACAAGAACTTCCTAGCTCAAAGGAACCCTCCTGCCCCTCTCCTGTGAACCATTATTGACCCTCCTCTCTAAGTAGAATCAGCTGCCAGATCCTTGGTGCCCATCCCCATCCCTTGCCCAAGGCTTGTTCCCACATTCCCATGTCTCTCTAAACCATCGCATATTTGATTACCTGTCTGTACATCTGTCTCCCTCACTAGATTGACAGCTCCTAGATGCAGGGACTGTGTCTAATCATCTGTGTACTAGAGGCTTGGCAATCAAAGTTGGCTGGCTGGCTGGATGGATGGATGGATGAGTGGACAGATGGATGGATGGATGGGTGGATGGATGGATGGAATAAGATCTGCCCAGGAGACACATGTTAATAGCAACTAACATTTTTGAGCTCCATATGCAAAACACCATGCTAAGTCCTCTTCACATCCATTTTCCTCATTTAATTCTTTACAACACCTTATGAGTTAAGCAATCATAGCCCCACTTATGACCCAGGAATCTAAGGAAACAAAAAAAGGCAAGAAACTTGCTCAATCTCACACAGCCAGAAAGTGTCAAAGCCGAAATTCAAAGCTAAGCAGAGCTAGAGACTCTGAATTCCAAACAACCCCTTGGGCTTACAGGCTCCTCATGGAAAGACTGCCTTTTCTTTGTGCCTCAGTTTATTTGTCCACCATGAGGATGACAGTGCCCATCTTGTGGGCTGCACATGTGAGGGTGGAGCTGCAGTCACTGTGGCTTCTGGGGTCCGTCTGCGTTATCTGGCCCCTGCCCATGAAGTCGCTTTCTTGGTCACACCACTCTGCTTGCCAGGGGCTCCTCATTTTTGTCCCTGATCTGCCCTACTCTTCTGCAACAGTGCAGGTTACACCATGTTTTTATTTTGTTTTCTTTGCTGCAGGGGGCCACCCCCCTTCACCTCCCAGGGACACAGCTTCCCTAGGTTTGCACGGGGATCCCTTTCCTGCAGTTGCCATAACAAATCACCAGGAACTAGGTTGCTTGCAACAACAGAAATGGATTCTCCCACGGTTCTGGGGACCAGAAGTCCAGAATCTAGGTGTCAGCAGCCTGCCCATGCTGCCTCTGGACACTCTAGAGGGCAATCTGCTCCTTGCCTCTTGCAACCTCCGGTGGCCGTCGGCCTGCCTAGGCTTCCTCGGCTTGCGGCTGCTTCCCTCGAGTCTCTGCCTCTGTGTGCACGTGGCCTTCTCTCGTGGCTGCATCTTCTCCTCTTCTGTCTTTTATAAGGATACTTGTCGTTGGATTTAGCACCACCACCACCCCAGGTGACCCAGGATTATCTCCTTGACTGAATTACATCGACAGCAAGAAAGGTCACATTCCCAGATCCTAGGATTCAGACGTGGACATATCTTTTGGGGACCCCCCTTTCAGCCCGCTGGATCAGGGCCCTAGTCAGGCTATAGCGTGGACTCCTGCCTACCTGGTCACTAAGCTTGCGAGGGACACTTAACGCCCCTTTCAGCACCTGCCTCCTGGCTGCCTTTTCTCTCTCCTCTGCCAGTCTCCCTCTGATTCGACAAGCTGTAAATATGGAATATATCCATCTCCTTTCTCTGTAATCAGCAGGACCTCTTCTCACTCACTGTGGAAACAGTCTGATTCCACTACCCTGCCTGAGTGCTCACAACCACCTAGGTGCTGTCAAAATTGGGAAGAGACCCAGGCTCAAGGCAGACCCCAAAGCCGCCAGCATCAGAGACCAAACTCCACATTTCTGACCATTTTGGGGGGAGGGAGAGGAGTGTAGATGGATTCTTCCAGCTTTTCTGGACAACGAGGATTAAGGGGGTAGTTGCCTGGGAGTTTGGTTGAACTGGAAGCAAGTGAAAATTCCTAGCTGGCCTAACCCAAGCTGTCAGGGTGGACTTCTTGGAAGAAGAGGGATTCATACAGACGTTAAAATGAGTGTGGGGACAGTGGGGCCTGTGGGGACAGTGATGAAGTCTGGCTGGGGAGGAACAGAGAAAATGAGGCACTTGGAAATTAGAGAAGGAGGGGATAAGGAAGGGAGGAGAGGAACAAGGGGAGCCCGGCAGGCTGCAGAGAAGAAAGGAAAAGCTCATGGAAGGCAGGGGCCTGCAGGGGCTGGGTGGGTGCTGTGGGAGGTACAGCAGGGACCAAAGCCAGGGAGGCAAGGGGACCCGTGGGCAAATGGAGGGAAGGGGCCTGCCCAGGGAAACACACTCTCCAGAGAGAAACAGAGAGACCTGGGGAATGAATGGTGCTGCTAATTGGCCATTTTGTTTTTTATGTATTTTCATTAGCAAGATAAAATAACAACTAATCATGTAACTGTCTCCTCCTTTGGGAAATAAATGCTCATTAACCACCTGAGTGTCTTCCCTGCAGAAGGAGCCACGACTCTGCCCAGGGCTGGCGGTGTCAGGGAGGGGGCCCGAGAAGGTCACTGGGCCCGGCAGGTGGGCTCGCACTCTGCTCCACTGAGCTCACGGCTTCCTGCAGGGGCGGGGGGCAGTGGCCTGGGTGGTGGCAGGAGAGGGCTGGGGTGGGATCCAGGTGGGATTCCTCAGACCCTCCAACAGATCTAAATGATGCTTTCGAAGAACCAGGATGAAAGCCGCATGCTGCCCTCAGGTCCACCTTCTTCCTTGGCTGGAAGGGGTCCCAGCAGACCCCTTGTCCCCAGATCACCTCCCCACAGCATGTTGGGACAGGTGCTACGGAAAGGGGTGGTGGGAATGACTTCATGATCTCACCCTTCCCATTACTAAGGGGGGGAGGGCCAAGGAGTTTTAGTGGGTGGGGAAGTGGGGCAAGGGAGCCTGGTTACCCCAGCAACTCCCTGAGGTCCTAGCCAAGGGCTCCACTCCCACTGGCGGGGGATGGCGTTGTCATGGAGACTCCCTGGCAGAATTGCCAAGGCAGAAGCCCTTGCTCCCCTCCCAGCCCTGGCAGCCCAGGGCAGAGGAGGCGAAGGACTCAGGAGCCTCTTGGAATAATGTGAAGGTAAGAGTGGCAGGCAGTATGCAGGGACAGAAAGGTTCCAGAAGCCAGCCTGCTTCCTACCCTGCACTCCCACATGCACATCCTCCTGGACTTGTTCTTGACCTGCCTCTGGAAACCTGCTGGAAACCCAGCTCTCACCCTGTGGCATGTGGTCCTGTCTCTCCATCTTTTGGTCCTTCTTTCTCAGTAATGCTGATCAGTTCAGGCAGGCAGCCTACCCAAGGGTCGCCATGACGACCAACCAAGCCTTTGGTCTCCATGGCGACAAGCCCTCAAAGTTATTTTTATTTATTTATTGGGAATTTCAAAGGATTTTCTACTCCCTCACCCAGGCCTGGCATTTGGGAGATTGGGGTGGAACCATCATTCTTTCCCCAGCCTAGAAAAGGGGAATGAAGTTGAAGGATGTTGGATGACAGCTGAAATGAGGTTGAAAAGCAACTAATACCTCTTTGAAGCTGCAGAAGAAGAGGCTGTCTTGGCCAAGTTGGTCTTTCCCAGCTCTTCCCCTGCCTGCCAGATGCCTGGGGAGGCTCTCCAGAGCCACTTAGCAGCCACCATCCTCAGGGAGGTTCTAAGAGGAGCTTCAAAGGATGGATGGATGGATGGATTGAGGCATATCCTGTCTCACTCTAAATAATAACTGATGAGATTTGCAGAAATATACAGAGCCCATTAGAATAAAAAATAGGTAGATGAGGAACTTGGAGCAAATGGAAAGCAAGATAATGTCAAGCTAAGGAAGGACACCAACATGCATACTATAAGATCCAAACAATAAGTTAAAGGTGCCACAAATCCAACTCTGAGCTTCCTAACAGCCATGGCAAAGAAGGAAAAAAGATTTACAGAGTCCGCAAGGGCAAAAAAAAAGATGATTCAGAAGTGCTGAATGGAGAGAGAATAATATGAGGCCACATTCCCAGCCCTTGCCTTCCCTAGCATCTGACCCCATGCCTTTGCTTTTATTTCCTATTGTGCCTGCCTTGTTAGTTTTCTTTTTTTCCCATAAAGCCTATTCCGCAACTCACACCATGGGATGCTGGGTAATTTATCCCAAACCTGGTGCATGTTGGAGACCCAGATGGGACTCACCTGGCAGGATAAGTAGAGCCCTGGAAGGGCTCCTTCTCTTGCATGGCAACTTCTCACCATCTAAAGTCAAATCCATCAGAATGATTTGGGCTGCAAGTAGCAGACCTGACTCAAAATGGCTTCATCCAAGAGGGGATGCATCATTCCACAGAACAAGGCATTCCACGGTAGGGTGACTCTAGGTCAGTTCATTCTGGGCCTCAGTGATGTCATCCAGGACCCAGGTGCCTCTCACCCTTCTTCAGGTCCATCGTCAATGTGCTGGTTTAGCTTTCCTTTGTGTGGCGACCAGAGTTCCAGCCACCACGCAGCTGTGTCCAGTAGGGGAAGTGGACTCGGCTTCTATGTCTCTTCTTAAGAAAACCTTTCCCAAAGCCCCCAGCAGGTAGCCCCCTCAGGTGTCATTTGGCCACACCTGGGTCACCTGCTCCCTGATAAAGCAAACCAACAAGGGAGAATAAAATGAGCATGATGAGTCAGGCTAACCCGGATTCACCACGTGGGGAGCGAGATGAGTCTTGGCCCTCAAGGAGGAAGGGAGGAGACAGGTTTCAGGCAGGTTCCTTAAGTCAGGATCTCCAGAGGCAGACCTTGAGATGAAGTTTTGGATGCTGGTGATTTTAGGAAGTGCTCCTGGGAGAAACTGGCAGGGGAGCGTGGGAAGCCGGACAGAGAAGGGGGAAAGCCAAGCAAGGGGGCAACTTCAGGCCAAGCCCCAGCCTCGCCTTTGGGAGAGCTCTGGGGTGTTCATGACACCTTAGGGGTGGTCCCAGCCCCAGGCAAGGGAGCAGTCATTGGCTAGGAGTCACCTCTGGGGAAACAAACTCAGCCCTTGGGTTCTCCGTACTTGCCCAGGGACTGGCCCCTAGAGAGCCATGGGTGCAAAGCACACAGGAGCTGCAGGATGGGCACCTAGACTCAGGATGGGTCAAAGGGATTCCAGGCACATCGGGGCAACCACCAGTGTCCACCATGAAAATCACCTGTTTGGGTGATTGTTGTCTGCCCTCTGCTCCAATTCAAGCACTTGTTCTTTGCTGCTTCCTCACCTCAACACAGCACTCAGCACACACATGCCGAATAACTGAAGGAAGGCCTTGGGGCCTGGGGATTAGAGGCAGTTCTGGCTTGAGGCCTCACCCCAGGAGCCTTCCAAGTGAGCTCCAGCCCCTCCTCCTCACACCGCTGCCCAGCCCAAAGGGCCTCCTGCCAGGAGGGAGCTCCCCAGCCTACAGTAGAGTTTCCTGGGGGAATCGGTTCTGTGTTCACAGAGATGGAGGCGGCCCCTTGGAGAGCTCCCAGCAAGCCAAGTCCACCACGTGGAGCCCTGAGATGGAGGTGCAAGGGGTGGGGGCCATTCTCAGGAATTGAATGTACCTGTGGGAAACACCTCTGCGTTTATATTCTTTAAAAAAAAAAAGTGCCAATGAATTCATAGCAGACCATGCTGGTGCCTCACCTTCCAAAGGCTTTTACCGCCATTACCTCATGCATTTCTCACAACTACCCTGTGAATGGGGTGTTACTGTGTCACCATCATCACCCTCAATTGAAGGAAGAAGAAATGAATTCAGTTGCCCAAGGAATCAGACCCCTAGATGGCAGCTCCCGCCTCACCCTTCCTCCGTGGGAGTTCCAGGAAGACCTCTTTCCCCCCGCCGTGTCTGTGCATCTGCCTCTTCTATCTGCCTCTTGCCCTAGACCACGAGCTTGCTGTCTCTTTCATGATCTTTCAGGGCCTGGTGCAGTGCCTGTGAGATAGTCTTCAGGGACATTCACAAATAATCCTTTTCTCACCTCTTCAGGACACATAGTAGGACTGCACTTTCCCACCCACTTGCAGTGTGGTCATTCAACTTGCTTTGACCCATGAAATGGGAGCAGAAGTGGAAGCTTTAAGAGCAAGTGCCTGCTACAGCCCTGTTCAGGATGGTGGCTGCTCCACCAACTGCTTCCCAGAGTGAGGGTGACACAGAGCAGAACTCAGGGCCACGCTGTGATGACAAGTAACTTGGGTGAGAAATATACTTCATTATCTCATGGCACTGAAATTAGGGGGGATGTTTGTTAGAGCGACATAACCAACTATGTCGTAACTGTTACAGCCTGGCACATAGCTGTAGATGCTTAATGAAGAAAGAAAAAGAGAGAAAGAGAGAAAGAGAGAAAGGGGGGGGAGGGAGGGAGGGAGGGAGGGAGGAAAGAATGAGAGAAAGAAGGAAGGAAGGAGAGGGAGAAAAGAAAAGAAAGGAAAAGGAAAGAAAGGGAAGGGAAGGGAAGGGAAGGGAAGGGAAGGGAAGGGAAGGGAAGGGAAGGAAAGGAAAGGAAAGGAAAGGAAAGGAAAGGAAAGGAAAGGAAA
>JAKSZT010053883.1:6962076-7017223 GCA_026826555.1 Tolypeutes matacus | reverse complement strand
AGGAAAGGAAAGGAAAGGAAAGGAAAGGAAAGGAAAGGAAAGGAAAGAAAAAGAAAAGAAAAGAGAAAGGGGCAGGGGGAAGGAGGAAAGGGACCCATGCCCTGAGGTGGACAAGGCCTTGAGGCAGCACCCTCTCTGGTCCCCTCTGAGCAGGCCAGTGGGAGAGGCAGATACTTTAGGACCCCAGAAGTATCCCCCAGAAGCAGAATAGATAAGTGGGTTCCTGCAGCTTGGATGTCCTGCCCCCCACAACACATGCACACTCTGGGATTCTAAGGCCCAGACGTTACCAGGGGGAGCCTGGATCTGCCAGGCCCAGCTAGGGAAGCAAGGCCATTTCCCTGTCCAATTGGAGCCTTTTTCAGCCAAATGAATAATTCATTGTAAATGACTTTGGGATGAGTTGAGTCTCCATGTTGCCACCTGATTATATGTACCATAAAAAGCAATGACAGTAATTTATCTCCTTTCTCTCGCGGGGTGGGCCGCAGGGAGGGGGAGGAAATACTCTGTGCCTGGCATGGGGTTATGAATCACTCCGCTTAGCAGTTAAACTGCAAGCTGCTGACACTTTTACTGATTTGGCATTAAATAATTCGAGCCTTGGACTGGAGGCAGAGAGGGTCCAACTTCCCTTCCCCAGAGAGAGTCAAGGGGACTGCAGGAAGTGGGGCAAGGGGCCATCGGGTGGGATGGCAGGAGGACCAGGGGGTGGGTAGGTAGGCTGTAGTTTGGCCTCAGTTCACCCTGGAGGACCAAGGCTGGGGCCTGAGCAGTCTCAGCAGCAGGTGCTGCGTGGGCTGATGGGCTGCGTGGGCTGATGGGCTGATGGGCTGATGCGCTGATGGGCTGATGGGATGCGTGGGCTGCGTGGGCTGATGGGCTGCATGGGCTGCGTGGGCTGTGTGGGCTGATGGGCTGCGTGGGCTGCGTGGGCTGCGTGGGCTGATGGGCTGCTTGGGCTGCGTGGGCTGATGGGCTGATGGGCTGCGTGGGCTGCATGGGCTGATGGGCTGCGTGGGCTGATGGGCTGTGTGGGCTGCGTGGGCTGATGGGCTGCGTGGGCTGCGTGGGCTGTGTGGGCTGATGGGATGCTTGGGCTGCGTGGGCTGCGTGGGCTGCGTGGGCTGCGTGGGCTGCATGCAGGAGGAGACCTGAAGCAGGGCCCAACTCCACTCAGAAGGCTTAAAGGCAGAGAGGCTCACCACCCTCCTTCCACAAAGTCAGGTCTTTGTTTTGGAAGAATCCCGAGAACCTCACAGCCACTACTGGTTTCCTCTAACACTGATGGTTGCAGGCAGGGGAGACTATTCCTATTTTGCAGATGGAGAAACTGAGGCCCAGAGTGAGGCAATCATGAGATATGTACTGAGAGAGAGTGGTGGAACACAAGTTCCCCCAAATCCAGACCAGAACTTTCTTCCCAAACCCAAACTGCTTCTTCCAAACATATACAAAGAAGAGAGAAGTAATAATCCCAGAGAAACCTAGGGCTGTACATAGAGTAGACACCTCTTTATTTTGCCAAAATTGCTTTGTTTTCTACTTTAGGGGCATGGTAAAGATCCTCTGAAAGCCAAACTCTACTGGCCTAGCTCTAAATTCATGTCCCATCCCAGTCGGTGACGGCACATACATTCTTATACAGTCCCAGGCCTCGTCCCAGACCCAGCCTGCTCTGAGTCAGAACTTGCAAGGGAAGGTCCTGGACAGCTGAGTTTTTTACAAGCAACCCTAATAGCAGTTTTATTTGTAAATAGCAAAAAACTGGAAACAACTCAGATATCATTCAATGTGTGAATGGTTTAACAAACTAGGGTACATCCACCCCATGGAGACAACTCAGCAATAAAAGGAATGAACCATTAATCCACATTACCTCCAGGTAGCTCGAGGGACTTATATAGCAGGGGGAAAGCCAATCCCAAAAGCTTACACACCGCTGCATTCCATTCCTGTAACATTCCTGAAGTGACAAAGTTACAGAGATGAGTACAGATGAGCAGTTGCCAGAGGTGGAAGATGGGGTGCAGGGGAGGTAGATACGGTTAGGAAAGGCTAACACAAGAGATCTTTGTGGTGATGGACCTGTTCCGTATCCTGATTGGTGGCAGAGAAAGAAACCTTCAAGTGTGAGAATGTTGCATAAAACAGAGCGCGCACACCCAAACTCACACATGGAAAGCTGACAAACTCTGAATAAGATCAGTGGTGATATCAGCCTCAATTTCCTGGTTGTGATACTGCACTTGAATAGTTTTACCAGATGTCAATTTAGGGGAAAGTGGGGCGGGGGGAGGGCTCTCGGGCTTGCTCTGTAGTAATTTTTACAACTGCATGGGAATCTACAATGATCTCAAAAAGGAAAATAAAAATTAATTTAGGGAAGCAGATGTGGCTCAAGCAATTGGGCTCCCATCTACCATATGGGAGGTCCAGGGTTCAATTCCCGGGGCCTCCTGGTGAAGGCAAGCTGGCCTGTACGGCATGCTGGCCCACGTGGAAAGCTGGCGCAGCAAGATGATGCAACAAAAAGAGACACAGAGGAGAGACAATAAGAGATGCAGCAGACCAGGGAGCTGAGGTGGCACAAGAGATTGAGTGCCTCTCTCCCACTCCGGAAGGTCCCAGGATTGGTTCCTGGTGCTGCCTAAAGAGAAGACAAGCAGACACAGAAGAACACACAGCAAATGGACAGAGAGAGCAGACGGCATGCACAAAAACAATGGGGGGTGGGGGGGGAGAAATAAATACATCTTTAAATTTTTTTAATTTAAACAAACAAAAGCTCCCCCAGTGATTCTGTTCAACCAGGCATGAAGATGCCTACTATATTTAACTCTTTTTTTCACACAACCTTATTTCATACAAATAATTCAATGTCTCGGTCAATTTAGGCCCCCATGTTTCCCTCTTCCAGTGATCAAAGCAGAAAATGTGTCCCCTTCAGGGTCTGGATGTCATGCCCGGCCCAGTGCAAACCAGACAACAGCCAATTCCTTAAGGGTGAAGCAAAGGAAAGGGGGAAGACTTGGGACAAGCCTAGCTCTCCTACTTACAAGCTCTGCCTCCCTAAGCGCCTCTGTAAAATGGAACACTGATCATTCCTGCTTTAAAAGGCGGCTGTAGGGCTTAGAGATCCTGGACAGGACAACTCTGGAAATGGACGTTACTCGGCGGTGGACACTGTTTGGTGACTGGTGAGGAATTGGGTAGAGAAGCAAGGCCTCCGCTCCGTGTGGCATACCTGCACACCGGCCCCGCCTTCACTTCCCTGAACCCCAAAAGTCCTTTCTAAAGACTTGCAAGAGCCTTCGTTGTACAGGTTCCAGGGGGACAAGGTGGAGCCAAACTTTCTCTGTCTCAGTTGGACCAGTCGTGTAGCTGAAGGGGGAATGCAGGAAAGAACTTCCTAAAGCAGTTTTTGCATCCTGCATCCGATACATCTGGACTCGGAGTCAACAGCCCGTGGTGACGCTGGAATTGAGTTTAACTCGGCTGCATGTGATGTTTCCCCAGTCCACGATTAATACATAACACAAGGTGTCTCTCTCTCTGTCCACTGGAGCCTTCCCAAGTCCTGGCTGCCCCTCCCGTGTGTGGGCCCCTCCCTGGGTGTGCAGTGAGTTCTTGCACACGGACCCCCTTCCGTGCTCCGTGCTGCCCTGACACCCCTTTCTAGGAGGGACTTGGATTCGAACACCAGAAGGGTCGTTTTAACTGCTCAGGCGGCTGCCCACCTTAATTAATGCTAATTCTTCGCAGAGCCATCCCGCACCTGGGCCAGGTGGGGGTGGGAGGGAGTGGGGAAGTGGGGGGGGGGAGCAGGAGATGCAGCTGGGATGGAGGCACTTTCATTATTTATGAAGCTTTCGTTATTTCACGTATAAATAATCGATGACTGCAAAGTGTGGCTGGCACCACCGTGGAATATTCATGAGCCACATTGGTGAGGATTTCGGCTGCTGCGCTGGGCCCCAGATGGGCATGGGCACGCACACACGCACACACACCCCCAAATAAAAATCATCAGAATAAAGATTTCATCCGTCAGGCGGCAGCCTCGGCTCCGGGAGAGGCAGCTCCTGCGTGCTCATCACTCAGAGGCTCGCTCTTCTGATAATGGCTGGAGCCAAGCACCAGGCTGGCAGGGAGAGGGCGAGGGGGCGCGAGGGGGGCTCCCCACAGCCAGGAAGCCTGGTCTCTCTGCAGACTGAGCAGCATCTCACTCCCGGCCTCGCCATCCCCGGCATGTAACCAGGACGCTCCTAGTCAAAGATCAATAATCCTTGGACTGCACCTTCTGAGACCCCCTGCCCGCCCGGCCCCCCCGAGGGCATCCTGCTCAGGAACTGCTGTGCGCTGCTGTCTCCTCTGCGTGGGAAAAGAGTCCCGTTCCCTGGGACCCTCTCCTCCTGGTCCAGAGAGCAGGGAGCTCAGCCCTCCTCCCACCTGGGATTCCACAGGGGGAAGTGGGTGGGTAAGCCAGGCGGAAACCGCATGGCCCCCCACGCCCGGGCAGGCCTTCCCTCTCGGGACCCCACTCTGCTGCCCCTCTCCGGCCGCAGCGCCCCTCTGTTCTCTTGGCCTTCGGGGCCTTTCTCTCTCCTGCAGGCCTTTGCACCTGCTGTCCATTCTTGAAACACCCTTCCCTTCCCTGCCTTCGCTCATAGCTGCATCTCCTCCTGGTGGTCGTCTCCAACCCTTCCCGGGGCTCCTGGGGCCTGAAGCCCCTGTTACCTCACTTATTCCACCGTGTCCTAAGGGTCTCTTTGCTGATGCGGTCTGCTCCCACCCCCAGCCCACGCAAACGCACCAGACTGTCAGCTGCGTGACGGTGGCAGGCTTCACACGGCAGATATCGTGTCCGATCTCTGCCGCTCACCAGCTGTGTGTCCTTAGGCTGGTTATTTAACCTCTCAGGGTGCCTTGGCTTCCTTCTCTGTAAAACTAGAACAATAATAAGGCTGTTACGAAGACTTAATATAATAATCCAAAAAGTGCTTGGCCCGGTGCCTGTGTAGAACCCAATAAATGGACAGTCCACGATCCCTTCTCCACAGTTCCAACATCCCCAAAGCTCCAAAAACCAAAAAGCTTTTCAAAACACATTTGGCAGCAAAACCTGAACTGAACTGACCTTGGCAGTACTTATAGTCTTTATTCGTCCCACTTACTGCGACTATCCATATTCATATTTTGCTACAGAAATATGAATATGTTGGAGTGTTCCCTAGAACATTCATTACCTTACGAAAGTCTGAAAAATTCTGAAATCTGGAGTGCATCTGGCCCCAAAGGTTTCTTTGTGGACCTATAGCATTCTAATGGCCTTTATTATCGATCCAGCCCTCCCGACAGCCCGATGTGTAGTCTTATCCAGCACCGCGCACAGAGCAGGCTTCCGGAAATCCTGGTCGCTGATTGTGATAGCCGCTGGGGTTTGGCTCTTCCCCTGCTTCCTTGACCATCGGGAGAGTGTGTCCTGCCACCCATCCCCTGGAGTCCGAGCCCCAGGCCCAGCTCAATGGCTTCCCCGAGGGCACCCCCCGCCACTGTTGGTGGCAGAAGCGGGGTGAAAACCCTCTCCCAGCCTCTCCAAGGACCAGTTTTGCACACCAAGCCGATTGCTTATTCCAAATCACAGCCGAGCAGCAAGGAGCTGATCAGGATGCTGCTGCCCCTTGCCGGGGGTTGGTGACTCCACAGGGTCCCAGGGCAGGCCGAGTCTTCCGGGAAGGCAGGCGACCCCCTCAGGCCCCTCCTAGCCCCTTCCCCACGACAGCACCTGAGGAAGAGCCTGGACAGAAGGACCCCCATCAAATGTGCTGAAACGGAGAGCCCACCTATGCTGGGACCTCCGCTGCACAGGTGGTCTGGGTGTAGCGGAGGTTGACATCCAGGGAATATGCCATCACCTGTTGAATCCTCACCTCGAGCCCACGGGGTGAGGACAGGTAAGGCTGAATGGGTCCCAATCAACTTGCTGCTTCCCCACCTGATGCCGGATCCAATTTAGAGAGAGAGACTGGAATCCAACAGGTAGAGGTTAAGATGCTGGCTTTAGGACTTGCCCAAAGCTCAACTGCAGAATGTGACTGGGTGGGGAAAGGCTGGGAGAATTACACCCCTCCTCATGGAAACATGAGGTCCATTTTGCAGATGAGGAAACTGAGGCTCTGAGAAATGAGGCCACTTACTCAAGGTCACTCTGCAGGTAAGTGGAGGACAAGGATTTGAACCCAGGTTTGTCCCCTCCGCTAGATCGCTCTGCCTTCCTTGTTCTCAACAGACCCCAGAAACAAGGGCTCAGGCCTCCAGGAGCCTGTGGGAAAATAAATCCGATGCAAAGAGATGTTTAGGGGTTGGGGAGCCTGGGGCAGAGCCCTGGGTGTCCTCCCCTCTTCCCTGCTGTTCTTTATTCTTCCTTTCCCTCTGGTTGCAGTGCTCACTGAGGCAGCTTTCCTCGTTCCATATCTGATCCGCAGTCCCCAGCCAAGGAAAGGACCTGCTTCCAGGAGCCACTTTCATCTCCAGCTCATTAAACAGCTGGTTCCCTTGTCTGGGTTCACAAGCCTGATCCATATCTGGCAGCTGGAACTAATCCCACCAGACTCACACAGTCCGCTACACTGAGCACCTGGGGGACAGCAGGGGACCCAGTGACTGGAAAGCCAGATCTCGGCAGCATGCTCTGTGGATGCATTGAGTTTATCTCATGTACAGGAGTTGAGTCTGTTTCTAAGTGAGGCAGAGAAAGCTGCCAAGAGTTCAAGGGATAGAGTACCAAATCCGTTGCTGTTTGCACCCACCAGGAAAGCCTTCCCTGCAGCAGAAATAGCAAGTATGTTTCCTTTTATGAACCAATCCCATGTGGGCTTTCCAGTTTTCTGAGATTGCTTTTGAGCTCAGCATGAAAGAGTTCTGTGATTGATTAGGGATGTCTGCAGTGTGGGAGGTGGTGGTACATGTGCCAAGAATTCATTTTCTCCACACTCAATATACCTCTCGCATGGCCCTTTGGGGAAGGAGCTTGTGACTGTGTCACTCTGGGCTTGGGATTCTGTGTGCACAAACGTGTGTCATTTTGAAAGTTATGAATTGACAAAGCTTTTCATAAGTCAATGGTCAACTAAATCCCTTTCATAACGTATGGTCTATATGGCCTCCAGCCAGCACAGAACCTCCCAGAACCTCACTGCTGCATGTACAAAGTGAAGATGAAGCTGCCAATTAGGCCAAGGTTGTATGTGTTAAACACCTCCCTCCACTTATGGCAATAAAGGATTTTTTTTTTTTTCCATTTAATTAAGGAGCTATGGATGGATGCCACAGACCAGAAATAGACAGTGGTAACCAGGGGATAGGGCCTCGGGCTGGCTGGTTTCCAGGGACAGCAGAAGATTCAATTCCTCTGGGATGTTGGGAACCAAAGGACTGTTGGTGCAGGCAAACTTCTCTCTCAAAATTCTACAAGAACACTGCATTTCACCAGGGCAATAGACGTAGTCCTTCCAGTGACGGAAGCTATTTCCTCCTCCACCACGCTTGGCATCTTGCTGCTCCTCCAACTGCCCAGGCGTGCTCGGCCGTCTGGCCTCTGCATTTTGCTGTCCCTCTGCCTGCATGCTCCTCCCCCAGGTAGCTTTGCAGCTCCCTCCATGCCCTTCTGCAGGTTTCTGCTCACATGTTACCTTATCAGGGAGGCTGCCTATTCTGACCACCTAAGATAAAACAGCTTCTCCCACCCTGTCACTATCTCATTTTCTGCCTCATTTTCTCATAGAACATTTATTTATTTATTTATTTGTTTGTTTGTTTATTTATTTATTTATTCTGTCCCCTGCTCCCTGTCCCCAATTAGAATACCAGTTCCATGAAGACAGTGCCTAGAAAAGGGGCCATGGTTACAGAGTAAGGGCTCAGTAAAAGTGTGTTGAACAGGTGACCAAGGATTAGGCAGTCAACTTTGTAGATGAGAAAACTGAGATTTATAAAGGTTGAGAGAGTCTTGTCCAATAAATAGCTTTATGGGGGTGGGGGGAGGTTTGCTCAGTGCCAGGCACTGTGCAGATTCCATTAGATACATTGTCAAACCTCACAGCAACCCATCTAAATAAGGCTGTCCCCATGTTATAGATGTTCAGAGAGACTGGAAACTTGCTCAGTGTCACACAGCAGGTCAGAGGTGGAGCTAGGATTTGATGTCAGGCCACTTGTCTCCCAAGTCCCTGCTGGTAACCTCTTTGCTCCATGGCTTTCCAGAGCCTGGACGCCATCTTCTAATTCCTCGGTGCCAAGGGATTTCACCATTTCCCATGTCTCCCCTTTCCAACATTGAGCCTCACCACAGTAAGTTCTTCTTTCAGTCTAACCTAAATCCCACTCACATTGCGTTTGACCTATTTCTTCTTGTCTTAGCTTCCAAGGAGCTGGACATGGCAAGCTTGAGTTTCCAACACACACACCATAACCAAGATGCTTCATTGAGCTGGGAAGAGATAGTGACCACGGGACTCCGAGCCCCAGCAATTCACCGCAAACCCGAGAACCCCAGCTCCACGGCTGATGCTGTGTCAGCACTTTGCCCTGTGTTCCTTTCCAGGGCCCTGCCTGGCTGCGGTGATTTATGGGCCCTGTCAATCTGCAGGCTGAGCTGCGGAGACAGCTGGAGAGTAGCAGCGCTGGGCGAGGCCATCCGTCAGGCCGAGGAGGGGGAGGGGAGGCCGGGAGAGGGGCTGAGGGCTCATCAGGCGCAAGGCTGGGGGGTGGAGAGAGCCAGACACTCCAGATGCCAGTGTGACAGGGACAGAGAGCCTAGGTCAGAGAGGACACCGGCTCAGGCCAGGGCAAATAGCTAGGGGACAAAGACACAGAGAGCACAGAAAAATGAAGATTGCAAAGGAGGGAGGGAGAGGACTTGAAAGTCAGCTGTGCAAAAATCCACCTCAGAAGTTTCTGAGTCTCTTTATTCTGAAGACAAAAGCGAGATGAAGATGACAGATGGTGAGAGACGTGTCGTGGGGTTTGTTTTCCTGCAGGCGTTCCCGAGGACTTGGTTGCCATCACAAATCCGCGCGTGCCAGCCTCCCCACGAGCTCGCATGCGTCAGGAGCCCTGGCAGGCATCAGAACTACCTGCCCCACCCGGCCGGGGCCCTGGGCCGGCTCTCTCTCTCCCTTGCCCCTCTCTCTTGCCCTCGTTCGTCTCTTTGTCCCTGAAGCTGCCTGTCTGTCCCTCTCCTCCCTGCCCTTCGGTTTTCTTCCTCTGTGCTCTGAGGCCTCTGCCTCCCTCTCAGGCCTCGCTCAGCCTTCCTGCCCTCTGTCTCCATCTGTCTTGCCACCTCCATGGTATGTCCGACCCCTTCATGGGGTCTCTCTCCCCTGCCTCCCTCCCTCTGGTGGGTCCCCAATCTTCCAGGTGGCAGTTGGCCTGAGGCCCTGACAGCCACCTGCTGTGGGTGCCCCTGACCGGCCCTGAGCAGTGGGTCCAGAAGGCCAGAGGAGCAGGAGCGAGGAGTCTCTTCTCCTGGAGATGCTGCGGAGAGAGGAAGCCGAGCCAGCTCTCCTTGCAGGAGGTGGACGGCGCAGAGGAGGGCCAGCGCTCGTGATTGGAGAAGCAGCACAGGCAGCCAGCGGTTCCCGTTTATCCAGAGTGGGTTTGTTATTCCAGGCCAGACCCCACTGAACGCTCAGGCGCTAGTGCTCACGCACACACACACGCACACCCCGTGCACACGAAGGCACAACACACGTGCACTGGGCAGCCTCCGATGCCTGGTGACCTGACTCGAAATTCACATCTCTCCATGGCACCCAGGACCCAGACCCCCAACTCCCAACCCCAGAGCACATACCATGGAGACATCCCCCCACCCCACCTCATACCTCAGGACCCCTGTGGGTGGAGGAGAAAAATGGAGGAGGATGGAGGAGGAGGAGGGGGAGGAGGAGGATGGAGGAGGAGGGGGAGAGGAGGAGGATGGAGAAGGATGGAAGAGGAGGAGGAGAGGAGGAGGATGGAGGAGGAGGATGGAAGAGGAAGAGGATGGAGGAGGAGGAGGCAGAGAGGAATCGCTTTCTGGACCAGGCTCCTCAGCTGGAGGAAGGAAAAGAAGATTAGTTCCCAGCAAACTGTGTCAGCCCAGAAACCTGCCCCCTCCCCTAGGGTAGGAATTGGGGGCCACGCCAGCCCATCTGTTTCCAGGCTTCTGTGATTTCTTTGCTTCCCCCTTTCTTTGCATCCACCTGATTTATGGGATGAGGGGTGAAGATTTCTTCTCATTTAACTTACTTTGAGGTTGATTCAAGTTGTTTTAATAATAAATCATTCTATATAAAAAGCCAATTTTCCACCTGCTTCCACTGGATCCAGTGGAGGCTCCCTGGACTGTGTGGGTAGGGGACAGTGTGTCGCCTAGGGGCCAGGGTGAAGATGGCAGTGCCTTCCAGGCAGAGGAAGCGTCATGGAGCTGTATACACACTGTGTACACTCTGTATGCAGCAGACGTACACAGCACGTGCTCTGCACATGCACTACAGGTGCACTATGAACACTGAATAGGCACCGTGTGTGTACTACGGATACAGCACATGTGTGCTATAAACACTGTACAGGACCTTTATACGCTATATGACACCATGTTTACATGCTAGATCTGCACTACACATGTGCCATGCACATGCTATGTACACACTACATATGCACTATGTCTGTCTACACATGCGCCATGCACATGCTATGTACATGCTACATACGCACTATGTCTGTCTACACATGTGCCATGTACGCACTACATACACACTATGTGTGTCCTACACGTGCACCATGTACATGCTATGTCACGCTACATATGCACTGTGTCTGTCCTACACATGCGCCATGCACATGCTATGTACATGCTACATACACACTATGTCTGTCCTACACATGAGCCATGTACACGCTATGTACACACTATATCTACACTTTGGGTAGACTATAATCCCATGACACCCCAACAAGGTAGGGGTCCTTATCACCAGTTTAGAGGTAAAGAAACTGAGGGTTAGAGGGGAACTATGCAGACCCACTGAGTGCTTTTGGAAAGCAAGTCCCTTCTGGGTGGAAGCAGCCACTTGGGCACATGGCTCAGGAATTGGAGCTCTGGCTGGATTTCCACCCTACCTGTCCTCTCACCCAGGCACCCTTGTTCAGAGAAAAATCTCACAACTGTGGCCATGGCCCCAATAGTGTTTTTCCCAAGGATCACAGGTAGAAGGGAAGCTCATGTTAGCCTGACCCTGAGCTTGGTGCCTCTGAATCTCAGCTGTGACATTAGTTCTGAGGATATCAACAGGGTTTAAGCAGGGGAGGTCAGGGGGGTGGGAGGGGCACATGGAGGAAAAGTTGTATGATCAAATAACTTTTGTCAGTTCAGAGCCATACGATGGGAACAGATTCTGTCCTGCCAAATTTCTCAAAGCCTTTATGGGCTAAAGGGCTCTGGGGGCCTCCCAAACTTTGGTCCTCAGACATTCGTTTTCTACGGAGCTGGTGCTGACACTCTCCATCCACATCCCCAAATGGGTTCACGCCACACCTCCCCTCCCAAGATCACCCTTCCAGAGAGAGGCAAAGTTCCTCAACAGCCATCTGCTCCACCCTCCAAGATCAGTTAGGAGGCTTGAGATCCCCAGCCCAACCACTGGGCTATAAGAACAAGCAGAGACCACCACCCAGTCCATTGCTAGCCCCTTCAGGGAGAGAGGAGTTCTCCAGAGTCATGAGGTTTCTTCCTGCATGCCAGCCCTGATAGGCCAAGACTGGCTGCCTCGTACAGTGTTATGGGAAGAAAGGGGAGGCTGCATCTGAACCTGGAAGAGAACTCTGTGATTGATTAGTCATGTCTGCTTTGAGCAGGCTATTAGAAATTAAGGTATGTGTGTTATACATTTGCCATCCCTAATAGGTTTCTAGTTCCACTTATTCCATCTGCAAAAACAAAGGCTCTGAGAGGGCAAGAGATGTGTCAGGGACAAAACAAAGGACCACAGATGCTTTCCACCACACTGCACTGTCAGGTAGGACTCAAGAAAACCCCCACCGAGCCTGCCCCAGCACCACCACCTCCCTGCCTGCAGGCCTCCTTGGAGCCTGCTCTTCTGTGCCCATGAGGACAGCTCTGACTGGGCCTGCTTTGCCTGGAAAGGACAGTACACGATTTCTTCTTTCCCACTTAGGTTCTGCTTGTCTCTCTTTCCTCTTTTCTCACTTTGCTGGGGAGATTTCCTTTTATTTTGAATAGATACTTTCTACGTGTGGCTGAATTCCCTCCTGCTTCAAAAGGAGATCACAGTGCCCAACCCCACAGACTGCCCTAGACCCAGCTCCTTCACCTGCACCCCTCACCCTGGTTCTGCCACCTAGAAATGTCCATATAACTCCCCCACCCAATCGGCTGTGAGGCAACTTGAGTCCCAAGGACTGAGACTAGAGCCAACCAGACCTACATTCCAATCACAGCTATGCCAGGTTTTAGCTCTGTGACCTTAGGCTAGTGGCTCGACATCTCTGAACCTCCATTTCCTCATCTATCAAGGGGGATAATGGTAGTTTCTGCCTTGTGAGGTCTTGAGGCTTGTGGTTAGCCCAGTGCCTGAAGCAAGGTCATGGCTTAGGAATGGGTGTTCTTTCCGTGGCTCCTGCTTGCTGGGAAGGGCAGGTGGGGGGGGGCTCTGAGAAGAAATCCCAACTGAGAGCAAAATATAATGCCTATAGCCAGCCAGGCACACCCCTTGATGCACCCCCACATCCTGACCCAGCCGAGGGAGGTGACAGGAAGGAGCCCGAGGGCTGGGGTATTTCACTACTGCATGCAGGGGTCTCAGGCCCCACCGTGTGCCACCACCCCAGGACCGTGATACTTCTCTGGCATGGGGCACAAGCTGTCCTGGCAGCCAGCAGAGTAGGGTCCAGCTGGGAACCTGCTAATGACACTCCCCGTCAGCTCAGGACCGGATAATCAAAGCCTGGGATCTTTGTGCCAACCGGGAGACCAATGTGCACGGGAGGCCAGACTGGGCTTTAGGGGCAGAGATGGGCAGAGGATGAGTGAAGGTGCACGGGCTTCTGGAGAGCAGCCGAAGGGTTTTCCATAGCCTTCGGTCATGAAAGCATTGGCATCTTTCTGGAACCACGGGCTGAGGATGGGGGACCAGGGCTCAGAGAGGGACAGGAATCTGCAGCAGAGGGTCCTGGTGAGAGGCTGGGACTGGGTGAGAAGATGGGAACCAAGCTCAGGGTCAGGGTCTGGGCAGGGGCTCCAGACAGACCGTGGAGAGGGAAACCAGTATGGCACAGACTTGGGCCACCGAGGGGCCCTATCAGGCTTGTGAGCTGGGGTGGGCAGGCTGGGGCCCCCAGGTGTGTGGGTGTGGGGGGTGACGGGGCCATCTCCAGCTTCCTCACTTGGCAGCTACTGGGAGCCTCCAGTCTGCTGGGGACAGAAGGTGTCCCAGGAGGTGACAGGGTGCTGTGTTTCTCCTAAAAATAATGGTGACGAGGATTCTTTTCTTGTTGGGAGAGAGAACAGCTCATTTTGTCCCTGTCAGCAGTTCTGCTGGCTCTCTGAAGCCCCCTGCCCACTCCAGGGCCAGGGCTTGAGGGAGCCGACAGCTGGGAGCGGGTCGAGGTCTGAAGTGGGTCATCCTGCCCAGGCCCTGGGCTCCCACCAGGCTGCCTTCCCCTCCTCCAAAGACCACACCGCCCCAGCCCGCTTCCTTTTGGTCCCTCTCCTTCTCCGACTCCCCCCTCTTTACCCACCTCTATTTTGTCCCTCCTGTCCCTGAATTCCCATCCCTAGCGGCAGAGGCCAAGAGAAATTTGGACAAAATTCACCCTCGCTAGCCCCAGGCCCAGGGCCCTACCTATTGCCTCAGGGGGACAGGTCAGCAAAGGCTGGAGGGAGAGGGGCGCGGCCCCATGCCTGTCCCTGGCTGGCTGTGGGGTCCACTCTCCCCGGAGGGACCGTCCGAGGGCCCAGCCTCGGCTGCAGACCCATTTACAAGCCCAAGCCTAATAAAAAGTGGCATTCCTGTCACCTAGAAAATATGGTGCCATTTCCCCATCCACGCCTGGCCCGGCTTTTGCAGGGGGAGGGGGTCCTTCCCTCTCTGCCCGCTGCCTCCCTCCCCACCACCTCCGGGCGTGCGCTATTGCTGTTATTGATAGGGAGCCGCTTCCCGGGACAGCCGTCTGGTGCAGGTGCATCCATCTTGCTCTGGAGCAGCCGTCACCCCTGCAGCTCAGCACCCACTGGGGCCACACTCTGACTGGGAGCTCCAGGTTCCACCCCCACTTCCCTCCCAGCTCCCCCACCTCCCTGAATTGGCATAGCAAATTCTCAGGGTAGGAGAGAGCTAGCTGCCCAGGAGAGATGCCCCACGCTGCAGGAGCCTCCTTCCAGAGGAGGTGAAAAACCCAGTCATTCATTCAACCAAACATTTATTAAGCACCTACTAGGTGCCACACACTGTTCCAGGCCTGAGGATCAGACCAGCAAACAAAACACCATTCCTGTCCTCATGGAGCTGATATCCTAGTGGGGGAGACAGATATGAAATGAAGAAGCTACAAATAAAGAAGCTAATTTTGGATGTTAGATGTGCAATGTTAAGTGCGGTAAAGCAAATAAGACAAGTGGAGCAGGTAGGGGGCCTGGGGCGCTTTAGACACAGCGGTCAGGGGCAGGCTCTCCCACGAGGCACCTTCGTGCTGGACCTGAACGCTGAGAAGGAGCCAGCCCTGAGACGTCCGAGGAAGCAGCCGAGCGGCAGGGGAGGAGGGGTCAGGGCAGAAAGGGCCAGTGCAGCTGGAGTGGTGCAAGAGGGATCGGCAGGGGGATGGATGTGGCTCAAATGGTTGGGTGTCCAATCCCTAGGACCCTTGGTAAAAAAAAAAAAAAAAAAGAGGGGTTGGCAGGAGGGGAAAAGGCTGGAGAAGGAAGGAAGGGCGCGATCAGGTCGTGACACGTTGGATATGGTGAGGAGTTTGGCTTTTTCCTATGCAGAATGAGAAGCCATTGAAAGTTTGCAGGAAGGTGCTGATGCCATCTGGTTTGTTCTTTTAGAAATTGCTCTGGCTGCTGAGGGGGATAATAGCCTGCAGGGGGCAAGGGTGGGAGGCAGAGCCCTGGAGGAGGCCACTTGGGTTGTAAATGTGGCAGGTGACAGGGGAATGAGCATGGGGATGGAAAGTCTCTGCAGGTTTGGAGTGGACAGCACTCGCAGAGGCTCTGGGCCTCGCCCACTTCCTCCTCTCCCAGCAGGCGGGAAGTGACCATCTGGGGACCATGGCTTTCACCAGAGCAGGAAGACATGTGGTGGTTACCTGGAGGGAAGGTGAGGGAGACCCCAGACTAGAAAGGGCGCCCCACGGCCAGGCCTCCAGCTTGGGGAGATTCTGACTCCAGCATCACTGGAAAGCTCAACCCATCTGGTGGCGGGGGGGTGGGTGAAAGCACCAAGGCTCAGCTCTTTCTTGGCTCCTGTGCTCAGCATGGGACCCGAGCTCCTCCTGGAACCCCCCAGCAGCTCGGGGGAGCAGGTACGAGTGCAGACTGTGCAGTCAGCAAACTGGGTATGAATTCCAGCTCCACCAGCTACAAGCTGTGTGACCTCGAGGAAATGCCTTACCTCTCTGAGGTTATTCACTTGATTAAGTCCTTCCTTCAGCCAATAAGTATTTAGTGAGCACTTACTATGTGCCAGACCTTATACTGGGTGCTGGGGATACCATAGTGAACAAGAATTTACAGTCCAGAGGGAAGACAGGCAACTAGTAAACAAGCAAGTAGATCCCATGGCTGGTGGTCAGAGCTGGGAACTACCATTGCTCTCAGATGCCATCAGGGCTGCCAGAGAGGGAGAAGTAGAATGGGCCTCCGGGGCTCCTCCTCCAGTAACCCACCCGCTGGGCCCTGGTGGTAGGACGTGAGGGACAGCGTCCATCCTCCTGGACTCCAGAGAGAATGTGCAAAGCCTCTGCTGCCCCTGGTCATCTGGGGCTGCAACCCCCTCTGAGACCCTTCCTGAGGAATCCAAGGAAGACCTGGGCCCCCTCCCTGAGTGGGAGCCAGCCATGCCTCCTGCTCTCCCTCCTCCAGCCACCCTTTTGCTGCAGTCATAAAGATGGTTTATAGCCCTCTCCATGGGGAGAAGGTTCAGCAGAGCTCCTGAGCTGCGCTGCGCTAGGTGGCTGCCTTGACCTTCTCCTGGAACCGGAGGGGAGGAGGTGGCATCTTGCAGGGGCTCAGGGCTGGGGCAAGAAGGGGCAGTTGGATGTCTCTCTGATATGGTCCCTCTCCCTGGGGCACCCCTGCCCACTGCCCAGGGAGCACAAAGCAGAGGGAAGTCTGGGCTCCCTTAAGAAGCCCATCCCGCTCCTTAGGACACCCAGTGCCCAGCCAATGTCCATACCCTTCCACCTCCCAGCCTTTCTCCTGTCCCCCTCCCCTCTCCCTCCTGGAAAGACAGACACATTGGCATCTTGAAAGTCCTTCCAAAGTCATATAACTTGCATTCACAGACCTCCAGGAGGATGCCCTGATTTTTTTTCTAGGTCTCTCCATTTCCTGGGATCTCCTTTGCCTTTTCCAGTCCTCAGTTGGGGGCCCCACTGCCCTGCTCTGGTTCTGCTTCCTCCTCCATGCTGCCAAATCTCATGCTTACCACATGACTGACCCACCAGGGAAGAGACCACCAGGGAACCGACCACACCAGGGACCTGATGTGGGCACTGTCCCTCCTGGCTTTCCCCTGTGTCCAGGTGATGAAACCTGGTCTCCCAGCCCCACACACCTGGAAGGATGGATGGAGAAGAGGCATCCTCGGTTGAATTGTGTCTCCCCAAAATGCATGTGCAGCCAGGACCTCAGAAGCTGACCTTCTTTGGAAAGACAGTCTTTGCAGTTGTGGATAAGTGAAGATGAGCTACTGGACTAGGATGGGTCTTTCTTCAACACTGGCGTCCTTAGAAGGAGACACAGATGCACAGAGAGAACGCCACACACACTCGGAGGCAGAGACTGGGGGTACGCTGCCACCAGCCGAGGAATGCCAAGGATTGCTGGTAACTGCTAACATCCAGAGAGGCAAGAAAGGATTCTTCCCCAGAACCTTCCAAGGGAATGCATCCCTGCCGGCACCTTGATTTCGGACTTCTGGCCCCCAGATCTGAGAAAGAATCAATTTCTGTTGTTCTAAGCTGCCAAGTTTGTGGCAATCTATTGTGGCAGCCCTAGTAAGACAGAGACATGAGGTTAGGAGGGACAGCCCTTGGGCAGACCTGGTGGGACACCCCAACTGTTCTTGGTCTCCAAGGCCACCTCCTCTTCAGAGAACCCCTGCCAGGTAAGGGACAGTGCTGGGACTGGGCAGGACAGAACACAGAGGAAACTGGCCTCCCTCCGGTCCCTCTGACTTCTGGTAAGAAGTTAATAAAATTGCAGGCAAGGATGACCCAGAGGACATGATTTACTCAGGTTGGGGAAAAGCTTTCAATAAGGTCCCTCCATAAAAGGCCATTAAGGGAGTGGAATAACCACAGGCTAAGGGGCAAGTGTTATGGATTCCAGAGTGGTTTAAGCAGAGGAATTAAAGAGTCATTCGGAGCCTAGAGAGGTTATTAATAACCACAGTGGGCACTTGCAAAGGTTTTTCAGCTCAACTAGCCCGGCAAATGCTAATTCCTCAGGTCTCTGGTCTCTGGTGGAGACGGGAGAGAAGCAGGCTAGGGAATGGGCTTACCCTATTTTTAAGCCAGCAGCTGAAGTGGGTCAGGATCTTGGAGCTTATGGGGGTGGGGTCCCTGGAAGTTCCTGGATGGCACACTTTCTAGAGCTGAAAGATGGGACCCAGGGAAGGAAGGGCCAGTCCCAGGGGGAGGGGGCTGGGGCTGGAGACCATGTTCACCAGGACTGAGGGGGCATGTGACATTTTGTAGCACATGGGAGAAGAGTCCACCTTCCCCAACCAAGGGGGAAGGGTCCCCCTGAAGAAGAGGATGCTGCTCTCTGTCGCCTCCTGCCAGCTCGCCCATCGGGACCTTTCAGGAGCCAGGACGCTGGCCTGGGTCTCCCCTCGTGTGTGGGTGGCTCCATCCCCACGCAGACCTCCCCTAGCATGGAGAAGGAGCACCTTGCTCTCCTGGATGAAAAGTCCAACGTCCATGAGGCCCTGCCCCATCCCCCAACCATTTTTCAAGACTCAGTTCAAGGGACACCTCCTCCATGGAGCCTTCCTAGCTTGCACCCTGACTTTGCCCCTCTGAACTTCACCCCCTTCCAGCTCCCACGCCCCATAATACAGACAAGGACACCCACCCGACGAGTTTTCAGCCCAGTTCAGCCCACTCCTAGGTCCAGGGTCGTCCAGCCTACCCTAGGAGAGAGATGGGCACAGAGAGGACCTCAGAGAACCTTGTCAGCCTCTCTGTGGGGCTGAATGCCAGAGCAGGGCTGCCTGGAAACTCCATCCCAGCCCCACCCGGCTCAGCTCTGTCCTCTCTAAGTTCTCCTTCCCAGAATTTATCTCTCCTGCTGAAATTAGCATTCCTTTTAAATGTTTCTGCGCTTTCAAATCGCTCCTTAAATGTGCATATTAACTGGCAAAATGACTTGTCTTAGCTACTTCAGCTGGCCCACATCAATCTCCACGCAACCCCATTGCACTTAACTCACCTGCTCCTCTGGGCAAAGCCTCCGAACAGTCCCGGGGGCCACCTGGAGAACCGGGGGGAGGTGCCCGAGACCCCACGGGAGGCTGCCTGCCTTGGCTGCCCCTTTCTGAGTTACTCACAGTAACTTCACCTTGGGCGGCGGCGCCTCATTTCCCAGGGGAGGAGGCTGAAAGCACCAGACAGGACCTCACTTACCCAAGCTGAGAGCAAGACTTGAGCCCTGGGTGTTCTGGGCCCCAAAGCCCTGGCGCTCGACATTCCCTGGGGAGGAGCCTGCAGGGAGAAGGTGATGGGCAGGAGGCAGTCACGAGTCACGTGATATGACTGTGTGGCCTTGGGCAAGTGCAGTTAAGAGAGAACCAGAATGGACCTTTCTCTATAACTTTTCAGGTGTAAGGACACATTTCATCCTCTTTACAACCCTAGGAGGAAGATACGATTACCACCCTTCTAGAGATGAGAAAATTGATGCACAGAGAGGTTAAGTAACCTGCTCGAGTATGTACAGCCAACACTTGGCAGAGTTCAGACTCACAGGCCAGGAGCCCGTAACCTGAGCTTGTCAACTCAACCTCCGCTTACACTGACCCTCTGTAGCGACAGGGGGCGCCCCGCATCCCTCTAGTCTGCCACGTGGCCTCCCAACAATTTGCAGCTCGCAATTTCTTGTCCTGAGTCCAATGTAACCTTTCAGGTCAGACGGCATCTTTCGAGCCAGCACAACCTCCCCCTATTTGCCTGGCCCAAGCGAAGATGCCAAAGGACAGGGCCCCTTCCCCTCCGGCTCTGCCTGGCACCCCGTCTAGCCACCACTACCTGGTGAGGGCCCCAAGGCCATGCCCAGCTTGGTAACTCCTCACCAGAGCCCTTTGGGCTTTTCCACCAGGACTGGGATCCTGCTAATCAGCCCATGTCGAGGATACGGGGGGCAGGCGCTGGGCCTCTCTGCCTGCCAGCAGCACCTGCCCCCACCCCGACCCCCTGGAGCCCCCACCTTCAGGTTAGACGTAGAGGGGCCCCGGGCAGGCACTGGGCCTCTCTGCCTGCCAGCAGCACCTGCCCCCACCCCGACCCCCCTGGAGTCCCCACCTTCAAGCTAGACGTAGAGGGGCCCCGGGCAGGGCACCATCTTCACCTCTGCCCCTAGGGTTCTCAGCCTATTCTGGATCACAAGAACCATCTGATTCTGGAGTTTGCTCGGAAACTGCCTGTTTTCCAGCCTTGGAGGGCAGAAAGGAGGCAGAGTCGGAGGCAGAACAGGGCGGGGGTGTTGCCAGGTCAGCTTGGGGTCCTCTGGGATCCAGAGGTTCTGGGGCTTCCCTGATGTGATTTACCAGTCAATGACAACCTTTAATGTCCGTTCCGGGATAATCTCTTTTATCTTAATACAATCTTCTCCTGGTGAACCCTCCATAGTCCCAGTCACTATTTTCAGTGGAGGGGTTCTTTTATTATTATTACGACTTGATACTGTGATTACTGCCGAACTCTCCGTCTTTGTGGAGGGGAAATTAATAAGTTTTTCCTTAAGCACTGCCCACAAGCCCTGCATACTGATTAGGCCAGGCCAGCTTCCCTGAGGCGGCAGTCAAGTCTCCAGCTGGCCTCTTGCTTGCTGAGACCCCACAGTGCTCACATCTGCAGGGAACCGGCACCTCGTCAAGCACTGGGCACCCCAAGAAGGGTTGGGAGTCCACCCTGCTCCCTCCCTGACGGTGTTGTGGGGCACGAAGTGCAGGTGTTGAATCCCAGACCAGAAGAGACCTTAGTTTTCAGCTCATTCAGTCCTTCCCATCCCATACTACAGAGGGGGGCACTGAGACCTGCCTGAGCCATGGACAGCTGGTGGTGGGCTGGGCCTGTCCTTCCTAGAGTGACACCCCCATTCCCTCACTCCCCATCTTGCCGGGAAGGTGTGACTGCCAGTTTGGGCTGGCGGCATTCTCTCTCGCTGCACTGTCTGTCTTCGTCCTGCTCTAATTGGGTTGAAGGATTGAGAGGTGGGGTCCCTTATCCCCACAGGGAGAAGAAATGAAAACACAACCTATCCCCCCAAACCCCGATCCCCGCCCACACAGGTCAGGCTTGGCTGTGTGGAGGGAAGGGCTCCCTTAGGCAGCCCACTCGGGTGAGCGTGGCAGCGGACGAGCAAAACAAACGCCACCCCTTCTCTCCTGACTGGGGCCATCTGCTCAGGCAAGCTGCTCACAGCTGCCCTAGGGAGGAGGCAGGTGGGGGGAGGAGCTAGGTGGGTGTCAGGCCCCAGGGTAGGGCGAGATGGGCAGCAAGGTGGTCCCCGTGCCAGGAGGCAGTGGGGGACCTAGAAGTGGTCCCAGGCTGGGTCTGCCAGGTGGCACAAAGCTCCTGGGTTGCACCTGAGAAGATAACCCTCCCCCAGCCCCCACCCAACTGCACCAGTGGGAGCTGTATTGGGTGCAAAGGGAACAAGTCAGGTTAGACATCGGGAGAAGACTCAGACACAAAGATGTTGCCCCTCCCAGGGATCCCTGGAGAAAATGGAATTCCCTTTGGAGACATGAAACCACCCCTTAGAAATGGAGACCTGGGCCTTCCTGGCCAATGGGGCCGACGTGCTCTGGTCTTGAGAGTCTTGCTCCAGTGGACGCGGCAGTGGGTTCAGATCACTGGGCTTCCACTCCTGCTCAGTCTCTGTGCTGCGTGGCTTGCATTTCTCTGATGGCAGCAGGAAGACACAGGGCCACCTGTCACCTAAAGACCACCTGGGAGGAGAGGTGAGAAGGGACACACACCCTATTTGGGGAAGAAAAGCACCCAGATCCGAAGCCACCTTGTTACCAGAACTGAGGCATGTGGGGAGGGGGGCATGTGAGGCTTTCATTCACTTGCTCAGCACATGCTGACAGCACCTGGGAAGGTCCCTGCCCTCGTGGGCGTTCCAGTTCTGGAGCAGGCAGGTAGCTAGGAAACAGGGAGCCGCATCAGATAACTTCAGTAGTGCCAGAGATGGGGGTGGGTGGGTGGAAATGAGGGCCACTCTCTGCCTGCCCTGTGCAGAGGTGACTTGAGAGGGACAGAAAGGTCTGCCTTCCCTGCCCAGCTGTGGCCCCACAACTCTCTAGAAGTAGGGCAGGTAAGTACTCCCTGACCTGCCACCAGGTAAGCATGGGGCAGGTCCCAGGCAAGTGATGGGCGGGCAGGGGCCTGGGCTTAGGGAGGCTGGGCCACCAGTGAGGAGGCAGAAAGGATGTAAGTGGCACTTTTGGGGAAAGTAGGGAGGGAGCAGACACTGGGGCTGAGCTTTGGCAACTGAGTGACGGCACATGACTCTAAATAAACTAAACCCATTAATCACTGCAATTAGCAGAGCTGCCCAGCAGGCCTTCGGCCAGGCTATCAATGCGTGGGCACAGGCTCCCCCGTGGCTGGGTGACCTGCCCCCAGCTGGCTGGCACAGGAAGGCTTGGAGCTAGCTGCCGAGCTCAGCAGGAAGAGGTCAGAGGATTTTGGGGGATGAGGGAGAGGGGCCCCTGTGCCTTCCACCTGTGTCCCTCTGGCCTTGGGACTTTTTGGATGACCCAAATGGCCACATTGCATGAGCATGAGAGCCCCAGAGGTAGGGATTTGCCTTCTTGTTCATGGCTGTAGCCCCAGCATCTAGAGGAGGTTGGAAAAGCATTTGTTGAATGCATGAATGAGTGAATGCTTGCTCTCTCCTCCGAGCACTGGCACTGACCGATCACTCTGCTGGGAACACATTTCCCTTGGCCTCCTATGAGGTGTCCCTTCCCCTGCAAAGCCCTCTGGTCTCCCAGGTAGAGGTTAAGTTCCTCCTCTTTTGCACCTGTAGTCTTCTGTGCTTATATTTAAGACATGACATTACAATTCCTTTTTTCTTATTTTTTTTAAATTAGACATGAACTTTATTGGGACTTATGGACAGGAGATGATCTTTGATGGCGGCCAAGGAATGAATGAAGTTAGTGCTTCGCAAAGAAATGAGGAAAAGAGAGAGAATGTAAGGGTTCTCAGGACAAAGACATTCCATAGGGTATGAGAACAGAATTTCTGCAAAAGTTAAATGAGGCGCACAAACAGGATGTTTGGTGATGTAATCATAGGGAGGGAGTATACAGCCGTGAGAGGACTGAAGTTTACAGGACCATTTGTACCCTCTTTCCGTTTTACACTGCGTAGCCACCTGCTGGGGCTGTGCCAGGCCCTGGATCCGCACAATCCACCCCCACGCAGCAGCTGGCGTTGCTTCTTTATGCATCTCTCTCCCCTGCAAGACAAAAAGCTCCAGGAAATCAGGGACTGTGTCTGGGTCACCTTTGTATCCCAAAGTTTAGCCTAATACTTGGTACATAGAAGGCGCTCAGTAAATATTTGTTGAATGAATGAATGAGGAACGGGAACCCAGCTCCTGGCTGCCCTGAGGCACACACGCTCCTCTCTGACTTTGAGTGGGCAGTGAGTGGCAGGCGTGGACAGCGGCGGAGGCAGCACCTGAGCCTCCAGCCCCTGCAATCCGAGGCTCCTCTTCCTCTCACCCTACCTCTCCCCGGACCTTCGCTTTAATAATGCAGATGCTGATCTCACAGACCTGAGCCTCCCGGGGGACTAGGTGGATTCAACCTGTCAGGGCATCCCTGTCTCCGGAAGCCTCTGGGCAGGGCATCCCCAGGCTGATGGTGCCTCTGCCCTGACCCCACCCCTGAGCACTCTGGAACGACGCATGGCCACGCTGGGCGCGCCCTCTAGTGGCGGACGGGCCCTGCGGCTTGGTTCGGGCATGGCCTTGTGTCCAGGAAGGGTGGGCGGGTGATGTTCGGTCTTGGCCGGCGAGAACACCTGTGGAAGAGCTCAGGCAACTGGAAGAGGCCGCCCAGGTGCAAGTAGAAGTGGGGAAACGGTACGAGGGGAAGCTGCAGGGGTCTAGCTGGGTTTGTAGGGGTGGGTGGTCAGGGATCAGGGGATGGAAATGTGAAAGGTGGCATGTTGTGGGTGTGTCAGGGACCTATGGGGTCCGTACAGGGGCTTTGGAGTCAGCACACCTGAGTAAGCAAGTTTCTGTTACTTAACCTGCCTGAGCCTCAGTTTCTTCACCAATAAAATGGGATAACACCTATCCGGCAGGCAGGGGGCTTAATTGAGACAAAGCAGGTGACACTCCTGGCACTTAACAAATAGTCATTGCTTATCAATCCCTACCAAGCCCCTCACTAGCTGCCCCCACCCTGGCCCATCATTTTTCTTCTTCCCCCAAACTGAAAGTCACAATTGTGTTGACCCTTCTTCTCTGAACAGGACGGGAGGCAGCTTTCGCCTGTGAATGGCCAATGACTAAGCCTGTAACTCCTCTCAGAGGATTGGGTCTACCAATGCAGGTGAGAAGGTCATTGGCCAAGGAAGGGAAGGCCCGTGATTATCCTAGGATTCCACGGTTTAGGGACAGCAGTTCTTTCTGCGGCTCAGCCCTATTTCATTTGAGAACCGCCCTCCTTCCCAGATGGGCCTGGTGAGGCTGTCAATTAGCGCCCTGCCTTCCCAAAGGGGAGGGCATCAGCCCAGGTAGGCCGATCGCAGTGTATATTCATTCCCTCTGGTCCGGCATTGGCCCAAAGTGGATATGTGACCCAAGCAAAGCCCATCTGCTCCTTTAGCAGAATGTAAGCTGCAGGAGGGCAGGGATTTGCCTTTCCTTGGTGCCTGGCCTGTGTTGGGAGTTCCATAAACGTTCACTGATGGAATGCGTGAATGGGGTGGAGGTGAGGGGGTGAGGCTAGGGGACAAGGAACGGGGGTCAGGCCGCCTGGGCCTCTGCAGCATCTCACATGTGCTAGGAAGAGGGGATGCCTCCTGGCAGACAGATCACGGAGACAGCCCCTCAGGGTCAATGTTGCCTCACACCAGGGCACAGAGCTTGGCAAGCAGAGGTGGGTGGATCTCAGTTCCCACTTGGCCCTCAGCTGGGAGCCTGGAGCAGCACCTGAACTGCCAACCTATGTAGCTCCCCACTCCTTCCCCATTCTGAGGACAGAAGAAAGAATTTCTGGTAATGAGGCCAATTGAGAGAGACAGACAGAGCTATGATGATGTCATCTGATCCCTAGATCCCCCCTTAGATTCCCCCATTATGTGAGTCAATAAAAGCCCTTCTTTGGCTTAAGCTACTTAAGCTGGGTTTCTCTAGCTTGCTACTGAAATGTCCTGTTCGAAACATGCAGCCAGAGGGGATGGGGTGGGCAAAGCTACTGGTCCTCACACACAGTAGGTGCTCAATAAACCCTAGTTGGATCTGAATCTGCAGCTGCTTCGCTGAAACCTTTGAGGTGAATTCTCCTCCTGGTGGAGCCAAGCCAAGACGTGCATTGCACTTCAGCTGGAAGCAGGGCAGTGCAGAAATAAATCCTCATGCATATTATTCCTGAGTAAAAGTTCTCCTGGGAGGCTTCCATATCCAGCACGGAGCAAAGGCTGCAGTGGCTCACCTCTGGCTCACTCGCTGGCAGGCTGGCTCATCCTCCAGGGGCGAGAGAAGGGGAGAAGAAGGAAATTGAAACGTCTTTGATTTGCTGGGGAGCCTGCCGGTGGCGGGCGAGCATCGCTGAGACCTGAAGCCTAGCCGGCCAAATCCCCAGCCTCGTTCTCAGCCCATCCTTCTCCACTGTTCCTTGTTATTAGTCTGTCTGAGCATTTAGGACACCCTGGGGGTGGGAGGGGAGAGCAGGAGAATGAGATAAAGGGTAGTGGGGAGGGAAGTGTCTGAGGCTGGGGCTGGAGAGCAAAGCAGAAGGGGACCCTGCCCAGGAGACAGGAAGTAGCAGAGCAGTGACCACGCCCTGACACCCTGACCAGACACGCAGCCTTCCAGAGAGCCCCCTGTGCTGGCTAAGCTGTTCTCTGCCCTTGAGACCACAGTGCAAGCCAGGATGCGGCTTCTAGGCTGCCTCGGCCATTACCAGCTGTGTGACAGCAGCCCTGGGGGCCGGGGGATGGATTGCTTCATCTGGAAAATGGGAATAAACATTTGCCACATCTACCTATGAGGTGTCATGGTGAACACTCCAAGAGCGCAAAGAGGGGACACTGGGCTGAAGTGCCAGCTTTCCCTGCCTTTTGAGGAATCCGATTATCTTCCCAAGAGCTCTGTACTTCCCAGCTGGCTGGCTCCCACTTCATTTCTGGGGGACGGGGAGGACTGAAGTTGACTCACCGTCTTAGAGATGAAGAAAGTGAAACTCAGAAAGGAGAAGGCGACATGGTCAAAGTCAAGCCAAAGATAGGCTGTCCCCAGGACGAGAGGCTGCAGTGGAAAGGAGGGAGAAAAAATAGCCCTGCCGCTTGCCAGCTGTGTGGTCCTAGGCAAGGTACTTCACCTCTTCTAGGCCTCAGTTTTCTTATCTGTAAAATGGGGGTGGGGTGGGGGGAATGATAATTGTATAAAGATAAATCATTAATAAAGCCCATGGCACGTAAGAAAGGTTCACAATCGGGGCTGATGCGCCCTGACACTGGCTTATGTGCCAGGCATTGTTCTAAGTGCTATAATCATTATTATCCTCCATTAGCAAGCGAAGGGCTCTCCTCCGATTTCCTCATTTCTGCTGAGCTAGATTTTAAAACTCTACTCTGTTCTCCTGCTGCTGCTGCTGCTGGGGTTTCTTTCTGTCACAGAAACACCTCGCAGGAAGCTGTTTTCCTGAGCCCATTGCAGATAACAAGGCAGCCCAGGTAAGGCCTATATTGGAGGCCTCTGGGCTTGGGGGTGCCTGGGAAATGGGAGAGCCCCTGGGGGGCGAGGCTGGCCCAGGAGGCCTTTCTCTGAGCCTAAGCAACTGTGTTTTCCATCTGAATACGTGAGGCTCAGTCAGAAGCCGGCATCAGCTCTGAATGGGAGCAAGAAAGCAAAGCTCCCCAAATGAGCCGCTGGGAAATCCTATAAAAAGGCTCCCTTCATTTCTCTAATTTTCAGAGATGATGATTTATGGAGACATCCATCTTCCAGCCTAAATCTACTTCCTAGAACTTGAGCTGTCATCGATGTAAAACTAATGAAAGGTTTATGAGTTCCTGAGCTCCAGGTACTCTTGATAAACTCCCTTTTATGCCGTTCTTACAGCCTGTCAAGCACAGAGCCATCGTGAGCCTTTGAAGCAGAAAGCGAACCTCAAAGGCAGATCATTTTCATATGGCCCCTCTGAAGAGGCCAGCCTGCTGGGCTGCCGCCTCCACGCTGCTCCTGCTGCTGCCAGCAGCACAGTGCGAGTTCAGGGAGGCAGGGAGGCAGGGAGCCGGCCGGCAAGAGAGACGTCAAGGAAAGTCCACAGCCCGTTGCCTGGGCTGCCTGCCTCGGCGCTCGCCACAGCCTGGGAAGACTCTGTTTTCTGAACACTGAGAACAGAGGTACACTGAGGCCTCTGGGGTGCCTTCTAGCTGTCTAACCTCCATCTCTCTTGCTGTACTCTGAACCCCAAACTCCATCTGACGAACTATGGCTTCCTTAGGGAAAGGGAATTTAGCCTCACGTCACAGAGGCAGTAAGTATAAGGTTAACAGAGGGGGCTCCGGAGGCAGACCACTGGGGTTTAAATCCCAGCTCTGCCACCTATGAGCTGTGTGGCCTCAGGCAAGTTACTTAACTGGTCTGTGCCTCAATTTTCTCATCTATAGAATGGGGAGGCTGTATGAGCGCAGGACCAACCTACCACATAGCAAGTGCTGCACAAAGATTGGCTGTTTGGGGTCCAGCTTCCCCTCCACTGCAGAGAATCACTACTGATAGCATCTTCTTTGGAAATGGAAGACATAGCAATGACAGGGGTGCAGCAAGCAAGGGAGGTGGGTGGAGGGCACAGGCCAAGTTCAGAGTGGGTGTGCAGCAAGGGTCTGCCCTCCCAGACTGCAGCTACCCACATCATGGTTTCTAAAAACGGGCGCCTGGGACACTGACCACGCAACCTCTAGGGCTGGCCGTCTCCTTGGGCCGGCCACTCTGGAGGATGCCACAGCCCCCCAGGCACGCGTAGCAGCACAGCATCAGCAGCGGCTGCTGTGTGGGGGAGGCTGGGAAGAATAACAGCCAACCTCTATGTCTGCATGTACCTTCTGAGGCTGACTCATTAAAAGCCAGGGAGGCTTCTGCCTTGTTCTCTCTTGGATCTCACTCTGGGGAAGCCAGAAACCGCATGCAAGAGGCCAGTGTGGGGAAGAAAGGGGGCCTCCCGCCAATGACCAGCATCATGCAAATGCGCCATCTTGGAACTGGGCCCTTTAGCCTCGGTCAAGCCTTTGGATGGCTGCAGCCCTGGCCGACATCTTGACTGCAGCCTCAGGAGTGACCCCCAGCCAGACTGCTCCCCAACACCCGGCCACCAGAAACTGGGAGAGATAATAAGTGTGCATTATTGTTTTAAGCTGCTATGTTTTGGGGTCATTTGTCAGGTCATTTGTTAGGCAGCACTAGGTAAGCAATACAGGCGGGGAGGGCGATAGGCGGGCGGGCAGGGTCCAGGGTTTTCTTACCCTGGAGTGTGGAGCTGCTGGAAGGCATCCTGTCCCCACTCATCTGCCCCACCCTTCTACCTGGGTTTTTATTGGAGTGAATTCCACTTGTGTTTTGCCACTTCCCAAACACACCCTGCTCCTTCCCTCCCACCTTCCTACCTGGAATATGTTGCTTTCTTGGTGACTCAAAGCTGGGGCAGGGACCTCGGGCCCCTCTCACCCAAGCTGGTAGCCGGAGGTCTGTCTAATAGAGAGATCACAGGGCTGCTTCTGAGAGAGACAGGCTCTGCAGAACACGGGAGCCTGTAGATGTTAATCCTTCCCCTCTTTAATCTTTCTTTCTCCTTCTTTGGATCACAGGTTTCCTCATGTACTGACTGCAGAGTTTCAAGAGATAAGGCCCACAACCAGAGATGCTAAACCAGCTCCCTCTGCCTCTACAGGAGAAGAATTCAGCCACACAGGAAACCACCGAACCTCTGCTTGGCTTCTGGGAGCTGTGGGAGCCAGTGGGAGATGAAATCTCAGGAACCTCCACCTAAGGCTGTCATTTCCTTCGACTTCCAGCTCAGTCCTGCTGAAACTTCTCAAGGCCCCTCGATGGGCAGGAGGTGGGCCTGTCTTGCCCCTGGAGAGGCTGGGCTCAGCAGCTCACCAGGCTGGGGCAGTGTTGCCTAATGGTCAGGAGTAAGGGCCTTTGAAGTCAGAGACCCAGGAGCAAATCTCAACTCTGCCAGTGGCTGCTGTGTGACCCCAGGCAAATGACTGGATCTCTCTGGGCCTGCAAAGGATTCAATAAATAGGAGTGGCTGGTGGGAGGACTAGAGCCTACTGGGAACCCAGGGCCCCCTCAGCCTTCCTCTCAGTACACAGATGAGATGAGCAGCTCTCCCCGCCTCTGAGCACCAGCCAGGCTGGAACGCCAGGTGACACCAGGACATGAAGCCATGCTTCAGGCCAGAGAATCCCCTTGTAACAGATTCATTTCAAGCCATAAAGAACTTGGCTGCACCCCTGCCTGGGGCATTTGAGATCCAAATTGCTGCCTTGGCACTTCAGAAACAGAGAAAGGAGAAATGAGCTCAGGGTCTCTGGGAAAAGACCTTTAAACCTGTTTTAGAAATCACATTTGTCCAACTGCTGCTTATCTGCCCTCCAGGTTTGGAATGAAGGGAAAGGACCCTGGGTGGGCATGGAACAAGGTGGGCAGGGGAAGGCAGGGTTCAGAGAAGGGGTTGACAGGGACACACAGTCACAGGGGCCTTCCCAGGAATGCTCCTTCCCCTGGCCCAGTAGAAGAAAAGAGCTCCCTCACTGGCATTAGCATGAGCATGGGCAGTCCAGAAGCTCACAGACTCATGCCCCCTTCTGTGTAACCAGGCCAAGCACCACTGTCCTCCAGGGCTCGGCAGGCTTCACATGGTCCCTTTTTTCTTCCCTGAAGGTAGCTTTGATGTTCATTCATTCATTCATTCATTCAACACTCTTGCAAAGAGCATCCTCTGGGTGTCAGGGAGCAGCGAGGGAGGGCAAAGCGGATGAAGGAAACCAAGTTCGAAACTCCGAGCTCTTGGGGGGACCAAACCCCTCAGGTATCCACTGGAGGAACAGGTAGAATATCACAGGGGTGCCAGAGAAGGTGACAAAAACTGCCCAAGAAAGTCTAGGAAGGCCTTCACAGAGGAGGGCACATTTAAGCTGGGTTTTGAAGGCTGAGGAGGAGTTCATCAGAGGAGGAAGAGAAGGGATAAGGAGAACAGGAAGGGCAGGGAGAAGGGGGAAAGCAACGAGGAGGTGGGAAGGACAAGGAGGAAAGGTGCTCCCGGTAGAGAAAGTATGTTCAACCCAGGTGGAAGGATGGGGCAGATGAGTGGGGACGGGATGCCTTCCAGCAGCTCCACACTCCAGGGTAAGAAAACCCTGGGCCCTGCCCACCCGCCCATCACCCTCCCCGCCTGTATTGCTTACCTAGTGCTGCCTAACAAATGACCTGACAAATGACCCCAAAACTTAGCAGCTTAAAACAACAATGCGCACTTATTATCTCTCCCAGTTTCTGGTGGCCGGGTGTTGGGGAGCAGTCTGGCTGGGGGTCACTCCTGAGGCTGCAGTCAAGATGTCGGCCAGGGCTGCAGCCATCCAAAGGCTAAACCGGGGCTGAAGGGCCCAGTTCCAAGACGGCACATTCGCATGACGCTGGTCATTGGCGGGAGGCCCCATTTCTTCCCCACTCTGGCCTCTTCCATGCGGTTTCTGGCTTCCCCAGAGTGAGATCCAAGAGAGAACAAGGCAGAAGCCTCCCTGGCTTTTAATGAGTCAGCCTCAGAAGGCATATACTGTCAATTCTGCAATATCCTATTGGCTACTCAGATCAGTCGTATTCAAAATGAGGGAACCACACCAGGGGTTGGGGGCTTTTGGGAGCCACCTTGAAGCCTGGCTGCCACCCCACCTCCACGGGTGGCTCCAGTCAGTTTCAGAGAAGCAAGCAATCAGACTCTGAAGCGGACTCTTCCATCGTTCCCAGAATGTCTTTCAAGGGAGCCTACCAAGAGTGACCAACTGGGTGGGTGGGCTTCATGTGGGGCAGGGCTGGGGCTGACTTTCTCTTGGGAAGGGGCTGGGGTGAGGGGGGCCGTCTGTGCCCCTCAAGCCATGGACTCTGCCAACCTAAGATTGAGCCCACCCCAGCTACTGCCCAAAAGCCCCTGGGGCTTCCTGAGTGATTATCCTCAGAACAGGCCCAGAACTGTGCCCTCCGGCAAATCCTGGAGGCAGCCTTGCCAAGGAGCTCCATGCCAGGGCCTGGGAACTGCTCACAGGTTAGCGTGGAATTCGGGGGACCCCAGTAAGGCTTTATCTGCCCAGCCCAGGTCCTGGACAGCTCAGACCTGCCTGACCCTCTGGCCATGCAGGCTTAGTGTAATTGGCATGCCAGGCAGCGCCTGCAGACAATTTTATCACACTCTGTATAATGTGTAAATACCATTAAGTTAGACAGATTTTCTCATTAATTCTAGGTCCCAGTGACAGACCAGGAATTAACACAATTGATTTTCCAGTCCCTACTCATTATCAATCATTCCCAGAACTTAGTCACATTTCATCTGTTCCACCTGAGACCCAGCATCTATTTGGAGGCTTCAACATATATTAAACTAATAAAGAGCAATGGGCACTGCCGTGTCAGCCCTGGAAACTGGTGGGGATAAGTGAAGAAACAAATCTTGGGTAGAAAGTTGGTTCTGGGGCTTCCAGATGGGAAGAAGGGGACAGAGCTTTTGACGACACAGTCTTGTCCCCAAGAATGCTGGAATCAGCCAGTGGGTACTCAGACAAGGGTGTGGCTAACTGCAACCAGTGAGGAATGGCTGGATGACAAATCACCCCAAAGTTAGTGGCTTTAAACAACGACTGTGTATTTGCTCATGATTCTGGATCCACAACTTGGGAAGTTCTTCTGCTGGTCTGACACCAGCTGGTGGCTGGAATGGCTGCGGGTCTAAAACCAGCCTCACTTCCTCATCTGGTGGTTGGTGCTGGCTGTCGGCTGGATGGTCTAGGGGCCTCAGCTCGGACAGACACCTCTGCTCATGCGGCTTCTCATCCTTCAGCAGGCTCCTTCAGGTGGCAGTGTTCCAAACAGGGCAGAGCAGAAGCTCCAAGACTTCTTGCAGGCTGGGCTGTGAAGTCGTACAACATCACTTTCGCCATATTCTCTTGGTCAAAGTAAGTTAAAAGGCCAACCCAGATTCAAGCGGTAGGGAAAGAGACTCCACCTCTTGAAAGAAGAGGCAAAGTCCCGATGCTAAGGGGCATGCCCCAGGGTCGGGGGAATCGAGGCAAACTGTCTACCACAGTAACAAACCCAGGATCAGACGCCTGGCCCTCCTCCCCTGGGAAGCTGCTTTCTGATCTCTCATACCAGGATGAAGAGGCTCTCCTTCAAGAGCCATCTTTGTACCTGTCAAAGCAGGAACGAAAGGTGCATTCCAGTAAACTGATCAGTGGCCGGCGCATCCAACGCTGAGCCAAAGGCTGGGAGGAGGAGGGAGGAGAGATCCATGTCAAAATCTTCATCCAGTCTCGATCTGACCCTGCCAGTTGGAATGCTTCCGGACTGTCTGGCCCTCAAGGTTGAGCAGCCGTGGTCGGAAATTGCCAATTAATTTTAATAGCAGCAGGAGCACACACGATTACAAAAGCAAATCTTTTGCAAAACAAGTGCATGTTGTGTGTAATGCACTCATTCCAAGTCCAAGGAGAAGACAATTTTGGATTATCCACTGTTTTCTAAGACCTGTGCCATCCCACCCTAACAGATAACTTTATTTTGATGATATAATTATGAAAGTAATGAGTCTCTACTTGGCAAAGGCTTTTTGGTAAACTTTCTTCGAGGTGTAGTGTGCATTCAGAAAACTGCACACGTGACAAGTACGTAGTTCAGTGAATTTCAACAAAGTGATGACATCTGTTTATCAGCACTCAGAACGCCCCCTCTGGCTGCCCCCCTCCCCACAAAGACAACCACTCTTCTGACATCTTGCACCAAAGATGAGAGCTTTGCAGGGTTGAGCATGTGTAGGGGGCAGGTTTTAAAGAGGCTGTGCTGTCCCCATGTGCCCAGCCCAGTCCCAGACATATAAGGTGACAAAGGCACATTCACTGCCTTCCAGGCTATTGGTTCAGGAGTCCCTGCCTGGAGGCCAGGAGATGGCTCTCAGGTTTCCCAGGGTTCTTCCCCATCCTAAGTTCCTGTGCATCCTCCACAGGGCAGTTGCCCTTTGTTTCAGGGAGCACCTCTATTGCCACAGCTGATATGGGCATTGGGAGCAGGGGTGGCCAGGGAGGTGGAAGAGGGAAAAAGGGGCCACCTGAGGTAAGCAAGCCTTTAGGGGGTTCTGGCCGGCTCCCTTCCATTTTTTCCTGGATGACGCTCCTCACCCAGCCTCTTGTTATATGGGAGTGCAGGGCACGTTGCTGGGTGCTGTGTTCGAGCTGGTCTGGGAGCAGGAGAGCTGGCAGTGGAGCAGAGGGGAGAGTGGCGGGGGGGAGGGGTTAGGGGATATTCGGCAGACCCTGCCTGGGCTGCAGGGCGTGGGGGCACTGGCTGGAGGGCGGAGCCCTACCCCCCCCCCCCCGCACCTGCATTCCGTGAGCCCCCACACCCACCACAATTATCACTAGATAATAATGACTCTCTTTATGGAAACCATTTAAGATGAACTCCACTGTGCTTCATGACGTGACTTTTCCAGATGTTCTGCTACAGGGAGGTGAAAGGGGTTCTAACTCCTAAGCAGTTAGGAGGCTAAGAAGGACACCTCCCCAGTTACTTACCTCCCTATGCTGTCAGGTGGAGGGGGCGGCGGAAGCGGGGTCCCTCCCTGCCTCCTCCCCCACCCAGTGACTAAGTCCTCTCTTCCTTCATCAAAATTGTCCTGGTGGACCAGGGCACTCTCTGCCCTCAGGAAGCCCCTGGCTCAGGCCTGAGCTCATCTGCCACCAGCCCCCTGCTCCAGCTGAAGGAGGAGACAGGCACAGAGCAGGTGCAGGTGAACATAGGCCCCAGGTGTGGGAGATGGGTGGGACGTGGGGCATCCACCTCCACCCCATCTCTGCCCCTTATATCCCACTAAAATATGGGGTAGGCACCTCCGGGAACAGAGTGGCTCCACCTCTGGGCCTCCTGGTTTTGAGGACCAGGAGAACATAAAAATCCCCCCTCCAGTCAGGGTGCCTCCTTACAGGTTGGTGCTTAAACTGCTAGTCTCGAAGCAGAATGCTGTGACAGCCGATGCTCAGAGCCAGCCCTTCTCAATGGGCCCCCAATTTGCCCATACAACCCCCCAGCCCTCCCTCCCAGGGCAGCGACCCATATGCTGGAAATTTATCTTTCTCCCATGAAAATGTACCCATCCTTGGCTGGGAGTAGGATTCCCGACTCCTCCCAACATCTCCTCTAAACGAGATGAACTGGGAGAGAGGCGGAGAGAGGTGAGATCTAAGATGGTCTACAATCAATCAGGAATTGGGGGCCTTTCCACCAAAGAACCGCTGGCATTCAATTCTACCTTCCAAGTATTGCCCTGCTTGTGTAAAAGATCATTTGTTTTTGAAATATATGTGTATATATTGGTGTATATCTCCATGCATATATACATACTTATGAAAAGTCTTATAGGATTTACATCAAAATATAATGTTCCCTCCCAACCCCCCCAAAAAAAAAGTATCCATCTTGTGTACTTGTGTAGCATTCATTTTGGTCCCTGATTCTCTGCTTTCCAGGTGACAGGCAGATTTTTTTTTTTTGCTGCTATAGTTCTGTTAGCCCTCCTTGGTTATATGCTTGTATTTTAGCAATGATCTTTGGGAAATACAATGCCTTCATTGAAAGGACTGACTACTGGTAGAACTCCAGGCACTGAGGCAGGCTGATGCAAAGCTATTTAGGTGCGGGAAAGCCTCTGAGCTCTCATTAAATCATAGCCATGGCTGACCTGATGTAAGATATATACTGTCCTCACCATGAAACATTTTCACCTGCAAACCAGTATTCTGTCACCAAGTGCAGGGTTAAGCCTTTAAGAAAGCACTCAGGGGAAGTGGATGTGGCTCAGGCAACTGAGCTCCCGCCTACCATACGGGAGGTCCATGGTTTGGTTCTCAGTGCCTCCCAAAGAAGACAGTGAGCTGTGTGATGGGCAGGCGTAGCAAGTTTACACAAGATGACACAACAAGAGACACAAGGAGAAAAACATAATGAGAGACACAACAAAGCAGAGAGCAGAGGTTACCAGTGCCTCCTAAAGAAGACAAGCAAGACGTGAGCTGGCGCGACGGGCAGGTATGGTAAGCTGATGCAACAAGATGACATAACAAGAGACACAAGAAGAGAAAAGATAATGAGAGACACAACAAAGCAAGGAACAGAGATAGCTCAAGCGATTAGGCGCCTTCCTCCCACATCGGAGGTCCCGGGTTCAGTTCCTGGTGCCTCCTAAAGAAACAAGTAAGACAATAGACATAACAAGTGCAAACAATGAGGGGGTGGGGAGAAAAAAATAAATTAAATAAATCTTCAAAAAAAACAAATTAAAAAAAAATAATAACGAGCTCAGTAGCAGATAGTTGAAGGAATGAACGAAGCCTAAACAAGAATGGAACACAATTCCTTGACCTCATCCAACCTTCCAAATTCTAGGAATCCAGGCAGAAGCCGGGGTTCTCCAGCATCCCTTCCCTCTAGCCTCAGCTTTGGGTCCAGATGGCAGACTTAAAGAGAGCGGGAAGGCATCTCCTTCCAGATCCAGTCTTCAGCACCCACTGGCCTGGATGAAGCCTTCTCCCCAAGGCAGTCCAGCCTTGCTCACAGTGATCCCAAACCCCAAGCTCCACAGAAGCCCAAGCTACTGGAAAGAGCCTGAAGTAGTCAGGATTCTGTGTTTCTTGTTCTCCCTCCTGCACCTAAGTGCCTATTAAGGACAAAGGGACAGGAACAGAGGACAATAACATCTGTTTTTCCAACACGCCTGTGACAATGCAGACCTGGGGGTGAGGTGCTCAGCATAGGGGCCCAGATGCGACCCTGCAGCTGCGGAGACAACTGGCACCACGCTGTCACTTCTCAGGGAGATAATCTCCCAGTCAGCGGCTCCTCACTCATTTGCAAGATTATCCTCACCCGGGGAGCCATCGCTGCTCTGGGCAGGACCAGGCCAGCCTCTCTGCTTGCTTTTTACCTCTGGGATGAACCCGGAGGCCGCAAGTCTTCCCAACTAGGTCCTGCCTTCTCAAGGCTGGGACTAAAGACGGGGTGCTGGCCCCCATGGGAAGGCATGGTGGGAAAAGCACTGGGTTCCGAGTCCAGCGGGCCTGACTTCCAACCCCAGCTCGGCCCACTGCTCTGAAAGCCGGGGCTGGGGAATTAGTCTGGGGACACTGAGAGCAAGGTGCTTCCGCTTGCTGGAGGAGCCTCAATTTCCTCATCTATAAAATGGAAACTATCATAACTCCATCTTGGATATGAGTCTCAAATGTGATAACACACGTATGTGATCTTGATTCATTCAGGTCAGACAGGTAAGCGTAAGGTTGGTGAGACGCTGCACGGCCTGAGTCCAAAAGAGAGCTTATCTGAGGCTCAAGCCTGCAGATCCGCAGGAGTGACACTTCTGCTTGGAATCTGAGGGATGGCTGAGTTAACCTCCAGGGCTCAGACGGCACAGAGCAAATGGAATCCAATGGCAGCACCCCCAGGCCTCCTCCCTGGTGGGCCCCTCCACCCAACCCTTCCTCTAACACCCAGGGCAAGCAGCATGAGATGCGGGGGAGGAGAGGAGAGGGGAGGGAGGGGAAGGGAGGGGAGGGGAGGGGAGAGGGGAGAAAAGAGGAGAGGAAGACAATGACAAGCAATGCAGCTGTGGCTCTTTCAACAATTTAAAAAAGACTTAAATTGAAAATGACCCATCATGCCTTTTTCCCCCGTTCAAAAGAAAGGAAGAGACATTGAAAATGGAAAAGATTTTTAACTGAATGAGTGTTGCATTTAGGATCAAGAAAGAGCCGATTCTGGCTGTGCCTGCGAGACCTTGAGCGAGTCACGTTACCACTCAGACCGTGAAATGAGCCAAGCAGATGGAACCTGCTCAGGTCACAGGGAGGCTGGGGTGAAAGGTAATGGGAAAGGGCTTGGTGAGTGAACCCCGACTGCTGCCTGGGTCCAGAGGAGTATGACTCTCGCTGGGGCTGATGGCAGGCAGCTTGGAGGGCTGCCCCGGCTCCCTCCATTTCTCCATCTCAGGACAGACCCCAGAGGGGGAAAGGGAGGACGCCTTCCTGGCAGCAGACCAGCCAGCTCCAGGAGGCTGGTCCCTGGGCCCAGAACGAGTGTCAGGGATCCCCCAAAGCAGACAGCAGGGTGTCCAGGGCAGGGCTGGCCTGCTGGAGACAAAGCATCGCTGGGGAAGCAGGTCCACGCCCAGCTCTCGGGCCCAGCAAGATGAGCTGGTCATCCCCCTGCCCCCAGGGCCCAGGTTAACTTGCTCTTCCCCACTTGACTAAATCAGTTATGTTTGCTCTCCACCAACCCTGCACTGGTCCTTCTTGGAAAAGGAATGTGTCTTCTCCGCAGGACGGCCCCTCCCTGGAGCAGGCAGGATAACAAACCGCTCCATCTTCCTGCCTCTGCGCCCAGTGGCTCTGGGCTATCATTTGCTCACAGCCCCCCGTGGTTTCCCATTATGCTCTCTGGAATTGCACGGAGATTGGTTACCTGGTAATTGAGATTGTTTTACAAGGTGTCGCTCATTGCACTGAGCTCCATTAATTTTCTGCTCCCATTGAACACCCAGAATCATGGCTGCCCTGGTGTTGCAGTGTGTGTTGGGGAGGGGGCCCTGAAAGTGCACAAGCACAGGCCTGTGTGCACATGCTTGCGCGCACACACACACACACACATGGCAATTTTTACAAATATAGTAACAACTGGTGAAAACGGGCTCCAGATGTTTTCCAGATGTTCTACCCTGGTTGAACTTTGGTGGTGGCCCGGAGATGATGTCCCCTTTCCCCATGGGGCATCTGGGGGAACAGGAGACCCTTCAAATTCCTTTAAATGAAGATTCTTGAAGCCCCTCTGACTGATAGGCCACACTGACTTACACCATCATGTGTAAGACCATCCATCCACCCATCTGTCTGTCCATCCACCTGAGCACCTGTTCAAAGGTCAGGCCCAGGACTATGAAGCGAAAGGGGAGCCATCTTGATGCCCCAAGACCAGGACCCCAGGGCCCTGGGATTAGGGGTGGGAAGAGGCAACTTTCCCCGAGTCACCCCACTAGGAGTCAGTCTAGGCACAACCCAGCTTGGCTCTCCCTGAGAAAGTTCCAGGTGGGTCGTCATCGGTTTCCTCATAGAACCCTGTGTTGGTGCCAGAGAGAGCCCCAAGCCTTCCCCAGTTACACAATGAGCAGCTGTTTCTCTTCTTTTCTGTCTCCCACGTGTTTTTATATGCTCCTTAAGGGCAGACCTGGGCTTGCCCATCTTTTTTTTAGTTTTTAACACAGTGCCTAGTACTTCCCGGGAACTTAGCAAATGTTTGTTGAATGAATGAATGAATAATTCTGTACCAGGTATTGTGTTGGGCCCGTGCAGGACATGGTCGTGTTGGCCACAGGTCCGCTGCCCTTTAGTAGGGAAGTCTGAGATTACCAGAAACAACCACCTGCTAAGATATTCATCAGTAAGGGAACGGGAACTTGCTAATGAAGCGCCTACTACGTACCAGGCTCCATACTAGGGACTTTATGAACAATACTTCATGTAAATCTCAACACTACCCTCTACTGAAGAGACACAGAGGTTCTGTTTAGGGTCATCAAAAACTCCTGGTAATGGAGGGTGGGGATCGTAGCACAGCACGGTGAACGGATTCACCACCACTGAAGTGTACACTGAAAATGGTTAAAATGGGAAATGTGGTGTTATATGTATTGTTACAATTTAAAAAATAAAAATAAAAAAGAGAGAGGGAAAAAAAACTACCCAATAAGGCCAGTGCTACCATTCACACTGCAGAGGAGGAACTGGAAACTCAAAGAGGTTAAGTAGCTTGACTCCAGTTAGGACTTAAACCCAGCATCGTCTGACCCCCCAAGCCCAAACCCTTGGCACGTCGTAAGTCGAGCTCCTTGAGTGACAGAAGGGGCACCTGCTTGTCTGTCTTTCCTCTGAGCCTGCATGTCTCAGGGCCAGGTCTCATTCACATTCTACCTCCAGAGACTGGCCACATGCCTGCAACATAACACCTGCTTACTAAAAGGTGACTGACCAGCTGACCTTGTGAGCCACACAGGTCACATCGGAGGGGACCCGAGGCCAGAAGACCAGGCAGGGAGGAGGTTCTGGTAGTGGGAGTGATTGGTCAGGGTCTGGAAGAATGGGCAGGGTGGAATTCACCTCTTCCTGCTCAGTAGGAGAGCTCTGCCCCTCTATTATGACACCTGGGACAGCCAGCCTGGCCCCAGAATAACTTATGCGTGTCTCTCTCTGGAGCTCTTTGAGTCCCTATAGGGCAGAAGCAAGGCCCATTCATCTAGAATCGATAACCAAGAGCCTGGGGCAGAGCTGGCCCAGGGCAAGCTCTCAGGAAAGGTCCTTGACCAGGGGAAGTAGTGACAGTGGTGACCTCTGGGCTCCTCATGGCCTGGCAGTCCCCAAGCCTCCATGCAGCCCAGGGCTGAAGGAGTCTTCTGCTGGAAGAAGAGCTGGACTCAGCGCGGTCGCTTACGACAATGCCTTTCCTGGGCCTCATCTCCCATGGCCATTCATCTTGATTAGGTATTGGCAGCCTTTGCTGATTAAATGCCCTGCCATCCTCTCCTGTTTGTTTCCAAGCAAGGAGGTGTCAGGGATTTTCACTCTTCAGAAGGCTTTGACCTTGGCAGTGGATAAGATAGCCCTCGGCACACCTGTCTCAACACTCCAATTGTCTGTCTGCACAGCCAATTGATTAAGGAAAACTTGGCTGACTCACTCTCTTGGGCAGCAATCAGGGGACTTTCTCCAGCCAGGGGAGTTGGGGACAGCTGTCCATCAGTACCTCGGTTTCCAAGGAAACAATCACCTCTCAGGCCACCTCTTCCTGAAAGCCTTCCTGATTAGCTCTAGCCAGCAGCCCCATCCCTACCCTCAATGCTCTCTGGTTGTCACTGTTGATTTTGTAGTTGATATGTGTCAACCTCCTCTCTCTTAACATAAGCACACTGAACCCAAAGTATGGACTTCTGTGTCCCAAACAGCCATGTGACTTCCAGCTCCAGGTGGTTCTCACCCTGCAGGTGGGGCGGGGGATCTTTTGAATCTGCCCCAGGTGGTCCCCCACATTCTCAGGGGGCAGAGCCACTATGCAGGTTAGAGGAGCTCGGCCTCTGCTGCTCCCATGCTCCTCCTGTGAGCACTCTAACTCAGTGTCTAGGGGAGGACTGAAAGAAGGATAAAAGAGAAAAATGAAAATGGGCCAGGTGTGTGTATGGGGGGGGCAGGAGTATAAATTCAACCTGAGAATGGACTGTCCTGTGTTGTCATGGATGGGAAGTAGTCTCTCTCCATTATCCAGAGGAAAGCAGACGTTGACCTGAGATTTTGGCCCAAACAGACGCAGCAGGTTAGACAAGCGGCGTTTAGCTATTACCCCCTGGAGCCGGCCTCCTGGGGGTGCTGGAGGGCACAGGGGCAGAGGACCTTGGAGGAGCTCACCTTGAAGGCCAGAGGACCAGCAGTCCAGTGTCCACAACACTGCCTTCCCCTGCTCCACCTGCTCATCACTTCCACCCGGCCTCAGGCTCTGCTTTCCTCCTAGGAGCATCACCAGCAAGGAGATGGCCATTTCTCTCTGACCAGAACCATCTCCTTGGCACCAGGTATATGGACCACCTTGCCCAGACCCTGGTCCACAGCTGGGGCCTGCAGCCTGCATGATCACTAACTCTTCCTTGGGAGTAACTCAGGGAGCCCCCTGCCCAAGAGCAGTGGTGGGACCAGGGAAATGGCGTAGGCAGTGTCGCCTTGGTATTCTTCTGCAGCCCCCTCTCAGGCACCCACCACCATAAGCCTTGTTTCCCTTTCCTCACCACTGCCCCCCTCCTAGGGGCAGACCAGGTCATTGAGTCCTTATATGCAAGGCACTGTAGAGGATACAAAGACAGAGAAACGAAGAGCTGAACCTTGCAATCAAACAGACCAACGTGTGTTCCATCACTACTAACTGGTGACTCTGGGCAAGTTGAAAAATCTTCTTGAACTTCTGCTTTCCCTCTTATATAAAAGAAACTTTAACCGCCCCATTTATGGGGTTGTTATGAAGATAACAGAGATCATGAATTTAAAGTGCCTGGCAAAGAGTGAGCACTCAAAAATGTGGTCTCATTACTGCCATTCACTCATCCATTCAACAGTGATTTATTTAGAGGCTTGCAGGTGCCAGGAACATGAGCTAGATCTTCAAGGACAGGCCACATCACGACCAGATTTCCTTTGACTTCACCTGTCCTGACGGCTCAAGATCAGCTGACTGATGTGATGCCATCGTCCAAACTCTCACACCCCTCGGTCAACCCTAGAGGGTCCAGTCACACGTGTAAGTCAATTACCCAACAACTAGTTATTGAGTGCTGACTGTTGTACCAAGCACTGTGCGAGATGCTGGGACAGGATGGTATATAAAACAGACATAGCCCTGTACCCCTTGAACTTAACAACTACTGGGGCAGGTTGACAATCAACTAAATAAGAGACGCTGACTAAATAAGAGATGTGGAACACACATGCCATACCGTTGCCCACCCTATTAGACACACCTGAGACTCCAATGGGGAGGGGGCAATTCTAAGCCAGGCTGGGGGAGGAAGGGGCAAGGATATGGCAATGGTGCTGGAGGGTGGGCTTTATGGTGCCACTTGAATCACACCACCCCCGGCTCAAACCCAGCCCCTCTGGACACAACAGGAAGGCCCAGGAGCCAATTCCCTTTACCACGGCTGGGGGGAGCACATGTGATCGACAACCCTTCTGTCCTTCTCGAGATCCATGAGCCTCCCAGAGCGCCAACATGTTCCGACCCGTGCCTTGCACTTGCAGCCTTTCCCCATCCCAGGAAACTACTTGCAAGCCCCCCCCCAGTAGAGCCAACCTCAGTCCTCGGTACAGGCAGGGACCCCGATATGGTTTACACCACCATCTGGGGCAGTCACTCATGGTGGGAGGGCTGGCCCAATTTGAAGAAGGGCAAATTGCAAATGTCAACTGGCTGAGACCCAAGTGTCAGGTTTTTGCCAGAGGCACTACTTTTACACCAGCCTGCACAGTCTGGAGCCCTTAATGAAAGAGGCTGACAGTCCATTAGCAGCGAGTGGTCCGCAGGGCTCAGAGGAAAGGAGCTGTCATCCACTCTCACTTCAAGGGCTTTCGAGGGTGAAATCAACTGTGTGTGCATGTGTTTGGGTATTTGTATGTGTGTAATCTTAAAAAAAAAAAAAGGAATATCAATCACAGCCATGCCTGTTAAAATGGCAGGTAGACAACAGTCTGACATCAAGAAGAGGAAACGTCAACATTTTCCTTGGACTCTGTTCTCCCAACTTCCGGGGTCACATCTGAGAGACAAGCCCACAATAACAGAACAACTGACTCAAGATCGGAAGACCCTTACAGATCTTCTCATCCAATCCCTATGACGCTTGGCCTCTTGCTTCAGTGTTCCTGACTAGGAATCATCCTTTCACTTGAATGCCTCTAGTCATAGGGAACTGACCACCCCCTGGGATGTTTCAAACATCCCACTTGCTGATTCCTATAATGATTAGAAAGTTCTTCCAGATTTAAGAGCTAAAACTTGGGGCCATCTAATTTCCACCCACCAGCCTAAGTTTTGCCCTTTGAAGTCACACATAAAGAGCCCAATTCCTCTTCACAAAACAACCCTCAAGAGTCTGCTCTCTTCCACGCGACGTAGTTTAAGTACCCTCACCAGGCTGCCTACTGCTTTATGGACAAAATCCAGTTTGTTAATAGCATCCTTAAAAAACTGTGGTTCCCATACTGAGAGATGTAAAATTTCTGCCACGGCTGTTACTCATGCGTAAACACACTCACACACAGAAATAAAAGCCTATCTAGCTATAGTTTCAGCCGTTCCACATTTCCCAACACTTTTGTCAAATGCCTTGCTGAAATCCATGGCAAGTTCTTCATCTATCACCACACTGACTCTATCAAGACAAAAGAAAATAAGAAAGAAGGTGCCCAGGGCTGGGCCCAGCCCACCACGTGGGGTCTGACCAATGCTGGGACGGGCAAGGCTTCTGCCTGCCTCGTTCTGGACACTGCCCTCCTATAAACTCCACATCAGCTCACACCACCCTTTGTGCAATTAGAGCCCAGCACTACTGCAAACAGAACTTCGGGCCAAGCCACAGGCACAGATTTTTGTGTTTGTTTGAACATAGGTGAGACAGGAGAGTAACACAACCCATGATGTGTTTCCTCACTGCACTCCAGGAGAGGCCAGTATTGAGCTTCAAAGGCCCCTGGGTGGGCTCTGTAAAAAGGACCAACAAAGGGAGAGAAGGAGGGAAGTGCTTTGAGTGGAGGAGGTAGACAAGGTGGACCATGAGGGAATGGGCACTCCCTGAGCTTGGGGTGGCAGGGATGGGTGCTGGCAGGGGCACTCGGAACCCTCCCAGAGCAGCAGGGCCAGAGCGCAGCATCCAGGAGCAGAGAAACGACTTTGGGCAAATGGAGTAAGGCCCAGCCCCATCCTTGGCTTCTGGCTGATTTGAGAGAGAGAGAAGGGAACCCCCAAAGATGACTGAGGTTGAAATTTACAGCTACCCCACTGGGAAGCAGAAGAAATCTGACTCCAATAAATAAAGACATGTGATGTTGTATCCCAGGGTCATGGACAAAATTCATCCCCACATAAGCTACTGCAGTCACTTCATGGCTCTCTCCCCATCCCTGCTAATAGACAATTGATGTGGGGGACCCAAGAATGTTACATTTATTCAGACGAGATCGGGCGCGTTCAGGGTGGTAAGGCGTAAACTACATTTATTCATACTAACAATTTGTCCTTTGACCCATCAAAGGAGCCTTTTGATGGAGGAGGATCTGTCATTTTATAACCTCTTCCTCTGAGGTTCATGAAACCTGCGATTTGGGCCACCACATCACCAGAGGCCTCACTCCAGTTGTTGATGGGTGGTGAACCCTGCCAAGCCGAGGGCAGGGCTCTTGCTACTAGAGGCTTCCTTCCCAGCTGACACTGATGACACTGAGGAGTTGGCTCTCGCTGGCAGCTCGTTTAGCCTCTTAGAAATTCATTTTACTATTACCCATTCCTCCTATCACTGCCTTCTTCAGAGGATGTCCTGCCAAATGCCTAGTTGAAACCCAATGTACTCATTCTACTACTTGTTCCCAGTCTCTCAGCAGTGACCCTATCAAAAGAAAAATTAAAGAAGGAAAGGAGGACAGAAGGAAACAAGACTCCCCTGGCCTGACTGGCTCCTGGCAAGCCTATACCAGCTCTAAGTGGTCCCAGCTGGCTTTTCTAAGGGGCTCATGAAACCTGGCCTAGAAGACATAAATCAAATGTGAATATTCTCAATGTCCTGATTTTGTGATAATCAGGATCGGTTAAATATTCGCTATATTAGAAACCATGCATGTGTCCCCAGACCTAGTTTTTCTCCCCAGATCTGGTTTTCAGATTGCTGGTGATAAATTAAGCCTGATTTATTGTAAGACCATCTGTATGGGAAAAGACTGTAACTTTGGGTATCTTTGGTCAACCTTAAGAGAGATAAAGCAGGGGGACAGATGTGCCTGGGGTGGTTGGACGTCCATCTCCCATGTGGAGGAACCTGGGTTCGATCCCTGGAACCTCCCAGTAAAAATTAAAAAAGAAAAATATAGAAGGTGCGTGGGCCACCAGGCCCCGTGCGCGGGTGTGCCGCCGGGTCCCACGAGCCACACGGCGAGATGATGACATAGCAGGAGAGCGACACAAGGAAGAGGCAAGACGAGACGCACCGAAAAACTAGGAACTAGGGTGGCACAGGTGGTAGGACGCCTCTCTCCCACATCAGAGGTTCCGAGGATCGAATCCCAGTGAAGGCAAAAGGAGAGGGATGGGAGGAGAGGGCAGGAGGCGGACACAGAGAGTTACCCAGTGAATGGACACAGAAACAGCAAAATGGGGGAGGGGTGGATAAAAGTAAATAAATAAATCCTTAAAAAAATGCATAGGGGAGGAAGATACAGATTAAAGTTAGTAGTAATAGTTTGATGATGCTCTTTCATGATTTGTTAACAAATGTTTCACAAAAATGCAGGGTGTTTGGGGGGGGGTGATGTGTGGAGCCCTGTATGATGTTATGCATGTTTGTTTTGTAAGATCACAATGTTTACTGAACACTTAAGAGTTTATGTATGTTCATGTATGAATGATATACTTCAATAAATTGTTTAAAAAAAAAAAAAGACATAAATCAAGCCTTATCCAAATTCCATGACTTGGTCTCTCTGAGATTTATGAATCAGAGTTTACAATCAGACCATAAGAGGAGAACTAGGAGGAAAGCAAAGATAAACCAGAAGCCAGACCAGTGATAAACATTTTTGTTCTTTTTTATTTTTTTATTAACAAGTCTAAAGAAAACCTTCACTGAAATCAGGAGATGCAATACAAATTATGTTGACCTGTATAAAACCTGGCACCCAATTTGGCCTTTTGGAAATGTGTGTATATATATAAATACTCATTAAAATCTGCACCAAAACAGAGTGCAGTGGCTGAAAAGGTGGGCCTGGTCTGTGGACGCAGGGAGCTCTCAGTCCTCAAGCCCCAGGGGTGAGTCTTGGTCAAGGAGGAGCCAGGAGAGCTTGTCTTTGCAGCTGGAACCCTGGGAGCACCAGGCCACCACGAGCATGGCATAAACCAAAACGGTGCCCGGAAGGCAGGAGAGAGAAGTGTCACCTCCTTCCCCTTGCTCCTAGGCGCTGACCACTAGTCAAGGATTTGGGATCTCTAGTATACAAACTGTCATTTCCAAAAATAAAATCTCAAGTAGCTGACCAAACCTCAAGTAGGCAAATCATAATTAACCTGATCTGAAGGAGTAAGAACTCGTTTTGACATCATTTTCTACGGGCCAAGACCTTAAATACCTATGACAATGGCTCCCAGCCCCACAGAAGGAACAGCGATGATGCTCTCCATCTAGTTCAGTCTTGGGCCAAATGCGACGGAGCGATTCTAGCTCAGAAAGTATGCTTCATGGGCCAGGAAATGAAAAGCAGCTCCGCTCAATGTCAGAATCCCCCGGGTTTACTATGACCTCAGTGAAGCCCTCAATCTCTCTGCACAAGGCAACGGAAGCCTTTGGAAGCAGCAGAGTCAATACCGTACATCTGCCTTCAAGGATGAAGACAAAGCTCCTTCATGGCCAGGCCTGTCATTTGGGCTGAAGGGGCCTCAAGATTGCCTGTTGGCTTATACACGCTTCAGGGGAGCTGTCCCTGGTCTGCCCACCCTGTGCTGTGGACAGTGATGAGCACCCGACTCAGCCCAAGTAGCCTGGCTCCATGCAGGGGGGCCACGCAGACGGGGGCCAGACAAAAGGGAGGGTGGAAGCAGGGGAGCATTAATTATCTGTGGGCTTCAAAGAGCACACATGGATGCCAGTGCTTCCACAGTTCCAGGGTTCCTAAGAGTTACTGAAAGGGCTGCAAGTCCTTGCGGTCATTCTAGCAGTTTCCACAAAGGAAAAACAGCGACCCCACCAATTTCTATCCAAAAGCAGAGTGATTTTCTTCGCTGCCTCCAGGGTGCGTTTTTTTTTTTCAATTTTCCCTCCCAGTCCCTAGCTTGACTGTCTTGCTGCAGGGTTATCTGACGCTTTTCCTCAACTGTGGCAATACATGAGAGGAGAGAGGAAGGACAAAAGCTCCTGAATCACAATTTAGGCATAAAGCTGGGAGCTACTCCAGGCTATCAGTGAGGCGCGCACGCGCTCTCGCTCTCTCTCTCGCTCTCTCTCTCTCTCTCTCTCTCTCTCTCTCTCTCAAGCAACACGTTTTAGGACCTGAGTGCTGAGAGTAAGAAGACAGGGGCTCCCCGTGTTACTAGGGCCTGGCAACCAGCCATTACCAGATACTACAAGACCAAGAGAACGGAAGGACACCTGGCCTCACTACTACGGCTCTTTTGGGATAGGAAGCCATCCAGGGCAGCTCCTTCACAAAGTCTTAGGGCATTTTGCACAGAATAAGAGGGAAAAAAATCTCCGCCCATTTTAAAGTGACCTGACAACACCCTCTAGTGGAAATTAAAAATAAAACACGAACTGTGCATCCAATTCACCTTCTTCCAACAGTTATTTCAAGGTTCCCCATAAAATGGAAAAACTCAGCAGACATCTTTAAGATCAGAATGATTAAAAAAAGGTGGGAGTTCACAACCCATCCCCAGGAAGTTCACTGCCAAATCACGTCCCCTTCTTGGTACTCTGACTTCGGCACCTTCTAAGAAGCAGAGCATGTTGTGGAGAGAGCCATTGGTCCCCTTAAAGCTTGGGCAGACTGCCTGCTGGCGCCAGGATGATGCCAAAGACGTAGAAAAGTCCCAGGAGGAGGTTGAGCTTGGCAGTTCTCTGGGGCAGTTTGTTGAAAGTCTGGCTTCGGAACTGCCTCTCGAGGGAAAAGGCCATGGGAATGGTGAGCAGGGGGAGGGCCAGGCTGATGCTGCAGCGCGTAGCCAGGATGCTGAAGATCAGGTAGGGCAGGAAGAGCAGCACGGTGTAGAGCACGTAGGCGAGGGTGGGGCCGATGAGGATGGCGAGCGTGACAATGCCGGCCTCCCGGTCGGACTCCATGTCCCTGGTGTTGTTAGAATGGAGAATGGCCTCGGTGCTAAGGGCCAGGGGGACGGCGTAGACAAGCGGGAAGACCGCCAGGGACCCCACCTGGACGGCGTAGGCAAACATCACAGCCAGAGGGCCAAAGGTGATGAGGATGACAAGGTCTCCCAGAGCCACGTACTTGAAGCCAATTCCTACGGCCAGAAAACCCAGAGAGCTGGTGTGAGACCAAGGGCTGGAAATGTACGGACCGATCGTGAGTGAAGAGGTGGGCAATTTTTAGGCTGTGGGTGCGGGGGGTCACTCAGCTCCCTGCCCAGAGAGCAGAGCCTGGTTTCTTCTCCAGTGTGACAGATGCATGGAGACAACACTAGCCTTTCATCAGCCAGCTGCGTTTCAGGGCCCATATTCCCAGTTTCATATTCAAGTTTTCCTTTCCAATGTTCCCAACAAAGTCCTACAAAGTCCCACTACCTCTAGACTTGGATGGGCGAGCCAATGCAGGCTGGAAAAAGGCCTCCCCAGTGAGTTCTTTGGTTTCTTTCACCCCTCACCAACCCCTGCCAGACATGGCGTCTGTCTGCAACAGCATTAGCTCAGTCCCTCTTTCCTTTCTGCCTCCTTACTCTACAATGAGGCATCTCTGGTTTTGAAAACCCCAAGTGAATCATAGTGAATATTCCAGAAGCCCCAAACTCCACATAAAGAAATGTTCACCCACACAGCAAGAAAAAGCGCTAAGAGAGCAAAGGTGTAACACTGTTTCCCCACTCTGGCGCCTGTGACATCGAGACTAAATCACCGCTGAGTCATCCTCCTGTATTGCCAAGCTTCTTCAAGTCCTGTCTAAGCCACCTGGAGGTATCTTTCTTTTTTTTTTTTTTGTTAAAGATTTTATTTATTTATTCATTTATCCCCCCCTTGCTGCTTGTGCTCGCTGGGTCAGCTAACCACGCCGTGCGGGCGGGCTTGCCTTCACCAGGAGGCCCCGGGAACCGAACCCGGGGCCTCCCATATGGTAAACGGGAGCCCTACTGATTGAGCCACAGCCGCTTCCCTGGAGGTATCTTTCAAACCTGCTCAGTTCTCTCCATCCCGACACTACATCCCACCCCACCGCACCCCTAACTCCAAGCCTTGACTACTGCAACCCCCTCCTAACTGGCCCTCGGCTTCCACTCTCCTAACAGCCCCGTCCCTAATCTAATCTCCACACTGTTTTAAAAACACTAATCTGACCTCTGACCACGCTCTCCCCACACAAACACATACACCTTAACCTCTTAGCAACAATTTGTCCTTGGGATAAAAGTCTCAATTCTTTAAGCAGGCTCACTTCTGGCCCTGCCCCCCCCACCTCAAACTCTCCTCCTACTCATCCTTCAAGTCTTTAAAGACCGTTCCTCCAGCCAGCCTTCCCTCACCCACCAAGCCACGCTCAGTCCCCTAGCAACATGCTCCCATGGCACCCTGACTTCCACTGTCATAAAATTTATTGCATTTTTAATTATTTAATCTCTGTCTTTACCACTAAGCTCTAAATTCACTGAAGGCAGGGCCTTGTGTCTGGCTTGTTCACAGCTCGTGCCCCAACACTGGCACAAAAGTGGAAATGAACACAGAGCTACAGCAACAAGCAGCTGGCATTTGGGACTGAGGTCAGGGCAAATCTCCATGCAACAGAAGTAGGTATGGCAGCATAAAATGGGTGAGAAGCACCCACTGAAGGAGATGATCTAGAAACATATTTGCTCTAGGAGCTTGGGAAACCTCCAAATCTAACCAAGCTACCACGGTATGCCCTCAGGATCAGAAAATAAAGAAATTGTGCAATCAATTGCATTTTAACCAACCTGGAGGGATGAGGGGCAATGGTCTGCAGATCTGAAAACATGGAAAAAAGAACAAGACTCAGCCCAAGTTTACCCTTCACACTAGGAGTTGGGGTTCTTTGGTCCCTGGTTCTTTAGAATGAAGCGTCCCCAGGGAAGGGTATCCCAGACAAGGCCCCTGATATGCTCCAACACCGGGCAAGATAATTATGTACTCCCCAAGCCGTCTTCTGATAGAGTTTGGTTGCCCAAGGACCTACCCCTCCAAGAGGAAGTTCCCTCCAGCAGCTCCAGTTCTAAATTAGACTAGTAATATCACACACATTAGGGGACTAAACCTGCCCAAAGGAGATGCTGGAAGAGAATATTCCAAGCACAGACCTAGAAAGTTTCCCCATCAGCCACTCTTGCTCTTCCTTTGCTTCTTTCTGGGGTCCCCAAGCAGACTTCAGGGCTCTGATTATGGAAGAAAACTTAATAGTGCTATAGCTCTGATCTTGCACTAAATCCTCCAGGAACACTGCCTCGGGTCACTTGGCAAAAAATGACATAAGCAAAGCTGAACAGAGAGACCTGTGCCTGCAAGGAAACACTCTGCCCTTTAATAGGCTCTACACAAAAACCAGCTCCAAACCCACTCTAGGAATGGGAAAGTCCGGCCCCATTCTTGGAGGTAAAATGATCCGCCATAGTAACAGAACCCTTGTGGGGGAGGCCCTGCTTCCTAAGTGTGGGCACATGGCCCAAGGCTGATGCGCTTGCTCCACCTGATTCGGAACAAGGCCACCTGGGGGCCTCCTTTTATGCGTTCCCACGCCTCCCTGCACTTTTCGAATTAGCCAGCACATATGAAATATTGGGCCAGTTCACACAGCAGCCAGAATCAATTTTCTAAAAAATAAAGCATGCCTAATACAGAGTAGTCAATCAATAAATTGTTGGAAAAGTGACTAAAAACCCATTCATTAAAATAAATAAAGTTTTAAAGTTGGCAAGGATGTGGAGTACTGGAACTCTCACACTCGCTGGTGGGAATGTAAAAAAGTACAAGCCCTTTAGAAATCAGCTTGGCAGTTTCTCATAAAGTTAAACATCACCTCCCCTATGACCCAGCAATTCCATCCTAGGCAACTACCCAAGAGAAATGAAAATTTACATCCACAGAAAGACTTGACCATGAATGTTCACAGCAGCTTTAGTTAGAACAGCCAAACTCTGGAAACAATCTAAATGTCCATGATCAGAAAAATGGATAAACAAATTGTGGGTACAGTCATATAATGGAATACTTCTCAGCAATAAAAGGAACTACTGATGAATTGCAAAACAGCATGCTGAGTGAAAGAAGCCAGGCACAAGAGGCCATCCGGAGTCCATCAGCTGAAGTTCTAGACCAGGCAAACAAACCTATGTGAGAGCTATCAGTACGGTGCTTCCTCTGGCCAGGGGTAGGAGGAAGCACGAGGAAGTTTTCCAGGGGTGAAGGAATGTTCTGCCCTGCCAGGGGTGTGGGTTACACATCAAAACTCATCAAACTGGGGAGCAGGTGTAGCTCAGTGGCTGAGCATCTGCTTCTCTTCTAAGAGGTCCGGGGTTCAATCCTCGGTGCCTCCGGGGGGGGGGGGGCGGGGGGCGGTAGATGTTTCAGGTGTTGTTCCCACGCAGACTCTTCTAACAACTAGCAAAATCTGGAAGTGCCATCTTCCTCAAAACTTCAGAAAATAATTAAAGGATTGAAGTAACTGGACAAGAGCCAAATCAAGAAAATGCAGCTTTGGGAAGCGGCTGTGGCTCAATCAGTAGGGCTCCCGTTTACCATGTGGGAGGCCCCGGGTTCGGTTCCCGGGGCCTCCTGGTGAAGGCAAGCCCGCCCGCACGGCGTGGTTGGCTGACCCAGCGAGCACAAGCAGCAAGGGGCGGATAAATAAATAAATAAAATCTTTAAAAAAAAAAAAAAAAGAAAATGCAGCTTTAAAAATGGTAGGAACAAAAAAATAATAATAAATAAAATAAAAAACAAACAAACAAAAAATGGCAAGAGAAGCTCACAGTGCCTGTGCTGGCATCTCTCCACAGTGCCTGTGCTGGCATCTCTCCCAGTTCCTCCCCAGTGCAGTGTGGGGCCACTACATATCTCTGGCCCTATTCTGGAGGGAGCAGGATAACCCCTAATAAAAAATAAAATAAACCAAAAAAAAAAAAAACCTCATCAAACTGCAATACTAAAGATCTGTGCATCTTGTCGTATGCCAATAAAAGATGATTAAAAAAAACCATAAATCAGGTCGTGTCATTACTTTTGCTCAATGCACTTCGGTGTCATCCCATTTGGTCATTCAATGGAAATTATGTGCTCACTACAAGCCAGGCACTGCTCTGGGCACCAGGGGCGCAGGAGAACAAAGAGACTGAAATCCCTACCCTCAGGGTGCTTCACTTCTAATGGGGAAGATGACCAACAAAATAAGGACTTTATATGGTATATTGGAAGGTAACGTGCTGTGAAGAAAAAGCAGACAAGAGTGACAGGGAGGGTATTACAGCAGAATGGCTGGGGGCGAGACGTCATTTTAAATAGGGTAGAAAGCAAGGCCTTACCAAGAAGCCAGGCCGTGAGCAAATGTGTGAAGGAGGTTATCAAGCAAACACACAGACAGACTGGGGAGAGCAGTCCAGAGGGAACAGCATCTACAAAGGCTGAGGCAGGAGTGTGCCCAGCGTCTCCCAAGAACAGCCAGGGGGGCAGTGGCTGGAGCACAGTGAGCAAGGAGGAGGGGGAGGGCGGGTCAGAATTGGGGGGAGAGTGTGGGCAGAGAAGGGAGGGCACTGGGGATCAGTGTACAGACCTTGGCCTTTACTCTGGGGAGTCGCTGGGGAGTTCTGAGCAGAGGAGGGACACATCTGCCTTATTTTTAACAGGATTACTCAGGGCGTGATTTCGGAAGAGCCAGAAAGGGACAAGAGCAGATGCAAAGAGACCTGGTGCCAAGAACCTGCCACAATAACCCAGGCAGAGGTGATCGTGGCTCAGACCAGGGTGGCAGTGGCAGTGGATGGTGAGAAGTGGTGAAGATCCCATTTTGCAAGTTGATTCGACAGGATTTGATGATAGATGGGATGTAAGATGTGAGAGAGAAGCATCGAGGATCATGCCCATGAATTGGGACCTGAAGAACTAGAAGGATGAAGTTGTCTTCAAGTGGATGGGAAAAGCTGTAGGTATGGCAGGTTTCTTTAGGGGAGAAGATCAGAAGTTTGGTTTCAGACAAATTTAATTTAAGATGCTTATGAGACCTCTAAGGGGAGTTACTAAGTAAGAAGTTGGATATGTACGTCTGGAATTTAGTGGAGAGATCTGGGTTGGAAGTATAAATTTAAAAGTCATCAGCTTGGGAAGTGGCTATGGATCAAGGAAACCCTCCAGGTACACTACTGCCTTTGAACTTGCTGTTCCCTCTGCCTTAGCCAACTCCCTCATCTCCTTCAATTTTTGTTCAAATGTTATCTGTTCATTGAGGCCTACCCTGATAAGTCTACTTAAAATAACATATGTCCTCTTCCTTGTTCTACTTTTTTCCCCCATAAAACTTATCTTCTCATAGATTATAATAAGGGTGACTAGCTCATCCTGGTTTACTAAGGACTCTCCTGGTTTTATCACTAAATGTCCCACATTCTGGGAACCCCCTCAGTCCTGGGCAAGCCAGGATTTTGGTCACCCTAATCGTAATTTACTTACTTTTATTTACTATCATATGTAATAAATTCCATAAGGGCAGGGATCTTTGACAGCTCTGTTCACCTAGAATAGTGCCTGGCATGTAATAGATGATCAACAAATAGGGCTTAACCACCTGCCCATCATTACCTTAATCAGACTGCTGCCAGCCATCACATGAGTTAACTAGCTATATAATTGTGCACTCTTCCAATTTAATTCCACTGAAATTAAATGCTGAAATTTTGGCATTATAGGATGACCAACAAAAGGAAACGAGATACAAAAAAAATTCCCTATATATATATTTGAATCCTTCCCAACATCCCTAAGCCAAGCCTGGATCTTCTCAATTCATTAGTTTAAAAAAAAAAAAAAAAAAAAAAAAATCCACATGACCACAATTAATGGATTCACAGGATGTGGCCTAATTTGCAAAGAACTTTTGACACCCTGGCCCTGGCTCCTCTGCAAGGCAACCGTTTCCAGTACATGCTAACAAGCCCTACAGCAAAGGGAACGGCCAATTCTTACCTCCTGTGTAGAGAAAGGAGCCGGACAAGCCTCCAAAGTAGATGAGCGCTAAGTGCTCCAGTTTTAGAGGGGATAGGCAATAGAGGCAAGCGGCACATACGCAGCCCAAGGTGTAGAGGAAGACTCCAAACCGAACAACATCCTGGGGCTCCAAGATTCGGTCCACCAAGGTCCTGTCATCACTTTTTTTGTGATCAATGCCCTTGGAAAAGTCATAGTAAGTGTTAACCAAATTGCCAGCCCCGTGCACAGCCAGGACAGCCACGGCACAGCCGACCAGCAGCCTGGGATCCAAGACGCCCTGGGATCTGTAGGCCAGGGCACTGCCCAAGGCCACCGGGCTGAGTGAGGCACTGAAGCTCCAGGGTCTCAGGGCAAGCACGTAGGAGGCGCACTTCTGCCTCCAGGAGCGCTGACGGGGGCTGTCTGGCTCGGGGTAGCCATTCTCCATTGGGTCCAAGTCCCCCGCCTTGGCCGTCTCGCCCTCCTGGATGCTAATCTTCTCGCCCGGAACCTGCGAGGCCGCCATGGTGGCTGCACGTGGCTTAAGTCAGTCCTAAAAGTGAGTCGCCCCCAGCCTAGCGACCGCCCCGGTGCGAGGAGCGGCAGGGCGGGGCGACCGGGCCTGACCTTCCTTCGGTTCCGCCCCGGGCCAGGGGCTGGGGAGGCGACGTGGACTGGGGACAACAGCCACCCGCCTTCCACCCACGAGGCCTGGCGGCACCGCTCGACCACCCGTCACCTGGCAAAGCCTGCCTCCAGCCCCTAGCCCCGAACTAGGGCCCAAGGCCGAGCTGCGGTCGCCCCATCCGGGCCACCGGGGCCGCCATCTTGTGCGCCGGCCTCGAGAAGCCCCTCCGGAAACAGGCGCCGGCAGCGCGGGCGGGGCCGGGCCGGGCAGGGCCGGAGGGCGGGGCGGGGCGGCGACCCAGCCGTCAGCAACTCTCAGGCCCCGGGCAGCGCCCAGCGGCTGCGCCCCGGCTCGCTGGAAACAGCCTCACTCAGCATCTCAAGGACGACCACATCTGTTTGTCGGCTCCGTGGCTTGCCGGCGCTTTCGCTCGCTGACATGGGATTCATTCGTTTATTCATGCAACATGCATTGATCGCGCCCCGGCTGTGGGCAGACACTGATCTAGGCGCCAGGGACGCAGCAGTGACCAAAACGGACAAAAATCAAGGCGCACACTGAGGGCAATAAGGACAGTATCATCAGCCCCCCCCTCCCCTTTATGTCATTTAAGCTCTGGTATGGGAAGAGGTGCCTAATAAATTATTGGCCCTAGTAATATTCACAACAGCAATAACTCCCGCTTTTTATTGTGCAGTTACCATGTGTCATATGTTATCTCTAGTTTATTTACTTATTCCTCCAAATAACCGCCCTCTTCCCCACCCCACCAGGTGTCCAGCTCTGTCGTCATTAC
>JAKSZT010053883.1:6926410-6952076 GCA_026826555.1 Tolypeutes matacus | reverse complement strand
CCACTGTCTTCTCGCCTCCATGGTTTCTGAAGAGAAATCTGCACAAAGTCTTACTGGATGTCCTTTGTACGTGATCGTTTGCTTCTCTCTTGCTGCTCTGAGAATTTTCTCTTTATCTTTTACATTTGACATTCTGAATAATATGTGTCTTGGCATAGGTCTATTAGGATTTATTCTTATTGGGGTACGGTGTGCTTCTTGGACATGTAAGTTCATTTCTTTCGTGAGACTTGGGAAATTTTCAGCTATTATTTCCTCAAATACTCTTTCTGCCCCTTTTCCTTTCTCTTCTCCTTCTGGAACTCCCATGACACGTATGTTCTTGCGTTTTGTGTTGTCATTCAACTCTCTGAGCCCCTGCTCAATTTTTTCCATTCTTTTCTCTCTCTGTTCTTTTCTCTCTTCAATTTTAGCTGCTCTGTCTTTGGTATCACTTATTCTTTCTTCTATCATTTCGAGTCTACTGTTGTATGCTTCAAATATATTTTTTACTTCACCTACTGTGTCTTTCATTCTCATGAACTCCGTTACTTTTCTGTTCATGATTTCAAATTCTTCTTTACGTTCGCGCAATGACTTCTTTTTTTTTTTTTTTTTTTTACTCAGCGCAATGACTTCTTGATGTTATCGATCTTTTAACCATATTCTCTTTCATCTCATTACTTTGATTTTGGAAATATGTGCCCATCTCACTGATTAGTTCTCGCAAATTCTGCATCTCTTCTGGGACTTTGTTGTATTCCTTTTCTTGGACCATGTCTTCTATTTTCTTAGTATGGCCCGTAATTTTTTGCTGGTGCTTAGGCATCTGGTTAGTTTGTATTTTACTTAGATGCTCTATCTCTTTCTCTTTTATGGGCTTTTAGTGGCAGGAAGCTGTGAGTTACCACCGCTCTTTGATTTTTGGCTCGACCTTGATTGTTAGGATTGTTCTGCTTGTTGCTCAAAACTGGGCACTGGACCCAGTAATTGGTTGTAGAGTCGTTTCCTAGGGCCTTGGGCAGGGAGGCTATAGAGGCCAGGAAAAGCCTCTCTTACTTATTGATTTTCTTATGTGCACTTCCTTGGTCTGCCAGGAGATGGCGCTTGTTGGCAGCTCTCAATTCAATGCCTGGTCGGAGTGTATTTGTTGTGACACAGACCAGATCAATGTGATAGAGCTCCCTGTCTGGGGGCTAGGAGCCCTGTGATTCAAACTTTCTGAGACAGTTCTCCAGACTTCTCTCGTAGCACCCCCCTTTTCCCAAGTAGGAAATATTTCCACTCCCTTCTGAATCCTCAACAATCAGTCCCTGTTAGTAGAGGAGGAGATTGGGAGGTTTGTATATCTTTAGCCCCTTGCAGGCTCCAAGGCAAACAATGGCGCAGCCCCACCCAGCCTGGAAGGGCTCTCTAGACAGGGCAGACCAAACCTGGGAGTTCAAAGCAGGGTCAGCCCCAGGCTCTCTCTCCCCTCTCCCGTGGAGTCCTCAACAATTATTCCAGGCTAGAAGAGAGGGAGGTTGCGAGGGTCAGATTTCTTCAGTCCTTTCTAGGCTCCCAGGGCAAACCGCCGTGTGGAAGGGTCCGTGGGGCTAAGCTGTGTCCCTCTCTCTCCCTTTTCTGGGAGTGGTAGATCCCTGAAGCCCCCTTTGTCTGTGGTCGCAGGCCCAGGGGCCCGAGAATTCTGAAGAGTGTGGGGGAGGGTGCCGGCAGCAGCAGAAGCTGCTACTTGCAACTCACAGTTCTGTAGTCCCGATTTCCCTCTTCTGCCCCTCTCTCCTCTGGGTGGTGTGCAGCCTTCACCTGCTGACCTAAACCCTAGAAGAACTTTTTCGGGGCTGTTTCAGATTGTCCTCTAGCTATTTTTCTGGAGAAGAGATTCCTGTGTCTTACTAGTCCGCCATCTTCCTGGAAGTCTCCTGAGTGACTTTTGGGAACTGCTGCTTGAGCCCAGGCACTGACATGATGCCTGATGAAGCCAGGGTACTGTGGGAAGGAGGTGGTGCTGCAGCTCGGTTTGCAGCTGGATGTTCTTCTGAGGGTGGTGAAGCTGGAATGCATCCCGGAAATTTTTAATGATTAAAAATGTAGCCAAATTCTATTTTTTGTTATTGAGTTTTGAAAGGATCTTTAAACTATGATATTGCTTTGAAATTATTTACGAGCTCATTTAATTAAAATTTGATTTCTCGAGAATGATCTTGTGAGCTCAAAAATTTTTGGAAAGTGAGAAATCTAACTAAAAACATTTTCAAGTACATCTTCAATTTAACAAAACAGACCACAAGGGGCCATAAGTAGCGCGAGCCCGAAGATTGTGAGTAAGATGCTCAGCTCCTACTTATCCCTGCGGGGTCTCGAACCTCCGCCTACCGCCACTTCGTCCCATGCCGAAAGAGCGAACTCGGAGAGACCACACCCCTGCTGCAGAGGGGAATTTTAGTAGTGATACACCGGATGTGTGCGTGGAAGTGAACGAAGTCAACTCACGACCGATTGGCTCTCCCGAGCAGACCTCTGACTCTTTTCACCTGCCACTGGCTCGGTGGTTTGTCTATTTGAACAGTCCCCGCCTCCTGAAGATGCCGGGTCCTGAGGCTTCACTTCTCCTTCATTATTATTGGACTGTGCTCCTGCCTATCTTCTTTTTCCGCCTGTCGATTGGCCATCGGGGCTGGAGACCCGCCCTCCCCCCGCCCGGTTTAGAGGACAGCGGGGAAGGCGGGTGGTGGGGTCGGCGGCCTGAAGCGGCGGTACCGGCGGTGGCGGCGGCAGCTGAGGCCTTGGCCGAAGCCTCTGGGTGAGTCTGGGACCTGGCACCGACGCTTCCAAGGCGGCGGAGTGTCCGGACCCACGGCCCGCCCGGTCCGTGGGGGACCCCGGGAAGACGCTTGTCGGGGACGTGGGGATTCCTTAGTACCGGCGCCTCGGCTCCGGGCGCCACTTGGGCCGTTGACCGCTACCCGGCGAGGCAGCGTCCACCTCCCCCGCGACCCCCAAGACCGTTTAGGCCGCCGTGAGTCCCTGGCGCCTGCGAGGCCTGCCCATCAGCTCGGGTTCTGTCGAGGCCCCTTTGGTGCTCCTTGCCCTGTGTATGTCACGCTCACCCTTTCCGAGCCACCTTCAAATCCGGGAGCGCCTGCCTCGGAGAGGACCGCGCTCAGTGTCAGCCCCTTGTACCCCGCCGTGGAGACCTCTCAGGGACCCAGTCCCGGAACTAAGCTCGGTTCCGCCCTAGGGTTTCATCCTCCTTGGCTTTCTTTCCCCCACCACATCCCTAGTTTCAGCCACCAGACTTTAACGGGCTTCTTTAAGCCCACCCAAGACTCTCAGTAGTTTAATTGAATTCCACCGGAGCAGATGGCCTGTGGGCCTTAGACCATGTAAAGACACACTGGTCCTTTCCTGAGAATGGGTATTCTTCACGAACCACCCGTCTCCACACCACCACCGCGTGCGGACTCACACACACACACACACTCACACTGTAGTACTTTTCTCATGAAGGATCCTTGGGGTTTCTCCTCTGTAAAAATGGGATTTCCTTCTGCAGTCTTCTTGGCACTGGAGTATTTGAAAGCTTTCAAAACCAAGTATGCTCTGGTTTTTCCTCTGCGTGTCACAAATGCATTCAAAAGTAAGGATTTTGAGAAATTGGTTCTCTGTATAATCTGGGCATAGGTAAGATAGACATAAGTGTTATTGACATAGCAGTCTGTGCGCCGTCCTACTATGGCCACTTTATTGTGGTTGCCTGGTAATTTTTCTGTATTTGCCCCTGGACCGTAAGCTCATTGAGGGAAGGGGTAGTAAATAATTGAGGAATAAGTGAATGATCTAAATAACTAATCCGTCTCTCTTAGCTCACATCTGAGAGGCTTGTATTCTAGTACAGTACAATAGCCACCAGCCACAGAGGACTGTTGAGCCCTTGAAATATGGCTAGTCCAAATTGAAGTTGCTATAAGTGTAAAAGGCACACTAGGTTTGGAGACAGAGTACAAAAAGAGAATAGAAAAGATACCAAATTTTATAATAACATCTTGAAATGAAATTTTGTTTATGTTGGGTTAAATAACATGTTAGTAAAATGAATTTCATTGGTTTCTTTTCACTTTTTAAAAATATGGCTACTAGGAAATTTAGAATTACATTTGTGGATCATATTATATTTCTTTTGGATGGTGCTGCTATAGAATAATAATCAATCTCCCTTTTAGATTAAACTCCTTGAGGAAAGGGGCAGGCAGTCTTAGTCATTCTTTATTCTCTTCCTACCTCTCCACCTCTAGTACCTGGCACTGTGCCATGTATATAGTAGTAGTAATGATAAAAATAGCTGACAGTTATTGAAAATTCACTGTGTGGCACTGTTTTAAGAACTTTTTTTTTTTTTTTACAAATATTAACTCACTTGATCCTCACATCAACCCTATGAGTTAGGTGCTATTATCCTCAGAGTGTAGTTGAGGAAACATATACAGAAATTCATGTAACTTTGGAACTGGATGCAAATCCAAGTAGTCTGTCTCTACAGCCCACACTTTAACCCACTGTGTGTGCTATGCTGCCTCTTAAACACCAGTCACTGTTGAATGAATGTTTTCTAGGTTTTCTACATTTTCCTTAGTGAAGTATCCCAACTTTTTTAGAATCCCCTCCCTGACCTGAGATCTTTGTGGAGGAACCAGGGCCAGTAAATTCATTGCCATAGTTTATTACTCAGAATACTAAAAGAATGTTCTCTCCAAAGAGCCTCAGGGCGAGATGCTTGGAACTGGACCTGCCGCCGCCACCACAGCTACCACCACATCCAGCAATGTGAGCGTTTTGCAGCAGTTTGCTAGTGGCCTGAAGAGCCGGAATGAAGAGACCAGGGCCAAAGCTGCCAAGGAGCTCCAACACTATGTCACCATGGAGCTCCGAGAGGTTGGGGGCTTCTATGATTTGGGGCAAGTCAGTGTGGGGTATTTGAGCTAAATCGCCATCACTGTTTTAGATTCCTTTTGACAGCTAAGGAGGATTTGGAAAATGTTGCGATTCTATTTTGGAAAAACTATCAACTTCTAATGTCCATAGGATGTACAAATGCCCTTGCAGTGGTTTCACATTTCTGTGGCATTTCTTGTGTTTTTGGTGACATTTGAGGAGTTGGGGTAGAGGCCGTCTCTTTTAATTCCTTCTTTTTCTCACCACATACCAAACCCTCACTTCTTTCCTCCTGATAACAGTGGTTAGGATGGGTTTGGGAAGTTAATAGTCTGAGGCTGACCAAGGAGAGACTCGTTGAAGTCATGGACAATGTCGTGTTCATCCTTGTACCCCAAGCACTGGGTAGTACCTATGATAGGATGTTTCCTACTATAGAGTAGATAATAAATATTTGTTAAATGAACATGTCTGTTGTGAGGTTAGTTGCTGCATTTTAAAGCTATAGAAATGGGCAGTAGCTTTGTCTTTGGTTTGAACTGTCCCTGCTGACAACTTCTCAGGTCCTAATCTTTGGAAGCCCCCACCCCTTACGAGGGAGACATTGCAAATTGTTCTGAGCACATGTTCTTTTGCAGATGAGTCAAGAGGAGTCTACTCGCTTCTATGATCAGCTGAACCATCACATTTTTGAATTGGTCTCCAGCTCAGACGCCAATGAGAGGAAAGGTGGCATCTTGGCCATAGGTAAGTGTGGAATATCTGGTAATAGTAACAACCAGGAATAAAGGGCTGCTCATCTTTGTGTCCACTGCACCACATGGCTGCCACTTATAAAATGCTAGTTCATATTTGTTTAATGAACTTTATGGAACCCTGTGACTTTCAGTGCTCTTATATTAGACATATATTAATTCTAGCGCCATTCCTGAGACTTAGACAAAGCAGGTATTTTCAAATCTGAAAACTGAATCTCAGGACTGTTAAGTGGCTTTTCTAGGACCAGTTTGCCAGAGCTAGGCCTAGAAGCCAGCTTCCTTTCCACTCCCCACCCCCTCCTTGTTAATTTTTGCAGGCTCTGCTTTCTGTGTAGAGCAGGGTTTGGCAGAGTGAGGTTCACAAACAGAGCTACCAGTCTGGCTGTCTTTGTTGAGTTAGGGGCGTAATAGTAGTTAGTAAAAAGTAGGTGATTTTCACCTTCCAAGGACTGCTGGTCTATTCTGTGATATAGTCTGTATTGCTTTTTTTTCTTGGGAACATATAAAATACTAAAGTGAGATCATTTTGCTTCATAAAAGTAGTTCTGGCACAAATACCAAATCTCTTGGTAAAAATGAAAATTAGCTGCTGCTTTACTATCTGTAAATTGAAATCTGTACTCAAAGTAAAATGAAGGGGTAACCCACCAACCTTCAAGGCAGTGTACTTTTCTGCATAGCATGTGCCCCATCCTTACCTTTGCCTTCCTCTCTTCTCTAGCCAGCCTCATAGGAGTGGAAGGAGGAAATGCCACCCGAATTGGCAGATTCGCTAACTACCTTCGGAACCTCCTCCCTTCCAATGACCCAGTTGTTATGGAAATGGCATCCAAGGCCATTGGCCGCCTCGCCATGGCAGGAGACACTTTCACTGCTGAGTATGTGGAGTTTGAGGTGAAGCGAGCCCTGGAGTGGCTGGGTGCTGACCGCAACGAGGGCCGGAGACATGCAGCCGTGAGTGCCTGCGAGGGAGGAGCATAGCTAGGCCCAGGGAGTGATGGGGACATGTTGGAGTCCCTTATGCAATGTGCTTAGGTCCCTGAAAGGCAAAGAATGGGAAGGGGTACTCAGCAAAGGCACTGTGTTTCTTGGTGGAATTGGGTTCTTTTGTGATCTGTATCTCTTTCAACCTGAGCTTAGTACCTGAAGAGGAAACTCAAAGTTCTCTTCTTTATTGTCATTTGAGAGAGACAGCCTTAAATTCAGGGCTTATTCTAACCTCTAGTTTTCTAGAATCAAAATTGCCTCCTAAGCAGAAGGTATCCTCAGCCATAGGGGAGAGAAGAAGTCACAAGCCAAAATGTTTACTAAGCCCCAGATAGCTATATCTTTATCTTTATCCAGATCTTCATCAGAGTCTCTTGCATATACTGTGGTGGGAATATGGACGTACTAGGATCAGGGGAAGTAGGTACTTTCCCTGTCCCCGGAAGAAGAGTTGGTCTACCCTCTTCCAGCCTTTTTCTTTTTTATGTATTTATTGGTACCTTGCCAAATCTTCCTCTTTCCCCATTGGCTGCTCTGCTTTTGAGGGCGTGGTAGCTTCTTAACCCCTTCTTTTAGTGGCACATCCTCACTGCTTTTAGGGGATCAAACCTGAAAAGGGCTCGTTTGATAGGCCAGGATTCTAGCCCATGAGATGAGTAGAGTTTATCCTTAAGAGAAAATCTAGTAGTGAGTATGGTGTGGGGGTCAGAAGCATCCGTAGGATCCTGTCCTGTCAGCACCCTCTTCAGGAGGCAGCACTGTGAGGAAGGAGCATGGTCCAGGGGAAGGACACCCACTTGGACCTGGGTTCCAGTCTGACTTTGTCTCTTACTAACTCTGTAACTTGGGCCAACCTTTCTGACCTTCAGTTTCTTCCTCTGTCAGAAGAAAATAATAACAGGATTAAATATTGAACAGGATTATTCCATCATTCAACAAATATTTATTAAACACTGTATTCTAGGCACAGTTCTAGGATGTCAGTATAGCAGGATACAAAACATAAAAAATGTCTGTACTTCCAGAGCTTATGTTCTAAAAGGTCAAGCATTCTGTGTTTGTAAATCACCTAAGATAATGAACACAAGATGTTTGATCAATTTTACTTCCCTTGCTCTGTCCCCAGAACTTCCCCAAGCTAGAGGTTAAGCTCTAACCCTAGGAAGTGAGCAAGTCTTCTCCTTTCCTATTGTATATATAGGTTCTAGGATGATAAGAGGCTGTATTCCTGAGAGAGCAAAACTCTCTGATGTGGATACAAGTTCTCAATTTGCCTTTTTCTCCCAGGTTCTGGTTCTCCGTGAGCTGGCTGTCAGCGTCCCCACCTTCTTCTTCCAGCAAGTGCAGCCCTTCTTTGACAACATTTTTGTGGCTGTGTGGGACCCCAAGCAGGCCATCCGTGAGGGAGCTGTAGCCGCCCTCCGTGCCTGTCTGATTCTCACCACCCAGCGTGAGCCAAAGGAAATGCAGAAGCCTCAGTGGTACAGGGTGAGGGGAGAGTTGCATTCCAGCCACCTGCAAAGCATATTTACCTAGATTGTCACCTGGCCTGTAGGGCTAGAATAGGTCCCTAACCCTGGAGCACAGATAACATTTGTTTTAGTCTCAAACAGTTTTTTATAAATGCTCTGAATGAGTCAGTAGTTATTGTGTTTCATTAAAGCCAAGACCCATAGTAGCTTTTTCGTTTTTTGTGTACCACTAAGAATGAAAATGTGATGCCAATTAAACTGTGACTCAGTGCTTTCTTATCCACAATTCTAAGACATCTCTTTTTCCGTAGATGCTAAAATAGAGAAACATGGATGTCTTAGAATCAATAAAGTAGAGTTGCTGCTAATTTAAGAAAGTGCCAGTTCCCTCTCCTATAGTATCATGAGTCCTGTGTGGACTGGTGCTGCCAAGGGAACTTACTGATGAGCCTTGTATTATGAATTGAGCCCTGACCATGGGACTGGGGACTGGGAGACCTGGGTTCCATCTTGGCTTGCTGCATGACCTTGGACAAGTTACCTAATTTCTTTGAGCCTCTGTTTTAATATGTTAAGTAGGGGGGCGGTAATGGTATCTGCCTCATGGGGTTGTTGCGAGAGTTGAAGCTAAATTAAATGAGAGTGAGAGCTAGATCAACTAGTATTATTGACGATACTAGTGAAAGATAGCAGCCTGTATGACAGGAGAAAGCAAAGGCTAATAGTGACCCCATGTACTGAGCAGGTACTGTAACTCCTCAGAACCCCATATGGACGCTGAGTAATTAAGGCATTCTGATATCTCTACATAGCACACATTTGAAGAAGCAGAGAAAGGGTTTGATGAGACCTTGGCCAAGGAGAAGGGCATGAATCGGGATGATCGGATCCACGGAGCCTTGCTGATCCTCAACGAGCTGGTTCGAATCAGCAGCATGGAGGGAGAGGTGAGAAGCTCCATTAGGGGAGTCCAGGCTGCTGTAGCTGGGTTTGTTCACATGCCATGCTGTGTGCCTGGCACTGTTAGTAGTGAGCAAGACAAGGCAAGATCCTTGTCCTCATGGAGCTGACATTTTGTAGGAGGAAACAACAGTAAATAAATAAGATCATTTCAGAGAGCAACAAGTTCTCTTAAAGAAAATACAATAGGAAATGGGATAGATGGTAACCGGAGCCAGGCCTCGCTGGGTAATCAGGGAAGGCCCTCCCTGAGGTGGGGCCATTTGAGCCGAGACCTATGTAACGTGAAGGAGCCAGACTTGCAGAGGGTCAGGGCAATGTTCTGGGCAGCGGCTTTCAGATGGGAGAGTGTGACAAGCTGCAGGAACAAAAAGAAGGGAAGTGTGGCTGGTACAGAGTGAGCAGGGGAGAGTGAGGGAGGTGAAGTAGTAAGGAGGATGGGGCCAAATTAATAGGCCTCATAGGCCATGGTAAACACTGCCTTTTATTCCAGTTGCAGGGGGAAGCATTGGAGATTGGTACACAGGAGAATGCTGTGATGTCACACAGTTTGAACAATCACTGCCTGGCTGTGGGGAAGAGCCTCTGGAGAGGCAGAAATGAAAGCAGGGAGACAAGTTGGGTAGGGGGGTTAGTCCCAGGAGCAGGTGTCAAAACTGGTTTAAAAGTACAAAGATTTTATTAGAAAATGGGGAGGGAGCTGGGAAAGGCTGGGAAACCTGTCACATTACCGGGCATGACCGACCCTGAAGACTAGAGAGGGAAGGAAAGTCGGACAGGGCATCCTAGTCTACTCTGCAGGGCTGTCATGGGGTCCTAGGCCAGAGTTGGCTCAGAGGAGTCCCATCCTCCCAGGAGCAGACCTGCCTAAGTATCCCTGCCGCCTTCTGTCATAGGCTGGGAGTAGCCCATGTAAAGTGTGACCTTGGCACAGATATGGTGGGAGATTTCAGAGCACAGCAGCTGGGGCCCTTTGTCATTTATGCCTCTTGTAGTTGGAGGTCACCTTCTCCTGGCAGCCACCGCACAAGACTTGAGTAGTCTGGGCAGGCGGTGGTGGTGGCTTCAACAAGGAGTGGCAGTGCAGATTCCAGGAAATGGTTGGATTCAGGATATATTTGGGAAGTAGAGTTCCATTTGGGAGTCTTCCTTTGGAGAGCTGGTTGGTATGGAATTTCACCCTAGGGCTTCCTGCTTTAACAGATGCAAATGGCACTGCCCTAGAAGTAGAGACAGCTGACCACGTGTAGAGAGGAAGGAGTCTATCTTTGAATCCCTTCTCCGCTGTATACTATGTGACTTGGGCACATTATTCCCTTCAGCCTCATTTTCCTCATCTTCTCAGGATTTTACCCACTCATAGGGCTCTTGTGAGGTTTCTAAATGCAAGGGAAGTGCCCCTCACAGCACCTGATACAGAGTGGGCATTCCATAAATGGTAGTGCCCAGAGAGTTCCCCACCCGAGTTTAATGCAGTGCTTTCCACTGTGGCCCAGGCAGCTCTCAGTTAAACAGGACAATATCACCTAACTCATAGGGCTGTTGCCAGATTTAAAAGAAATAGTACTTGTGAAAGTGCTTTGTAAATTATAAAGAGCTATCCAAATATATAAGGTATTATAATTCTATAATTTGTTCACTAATTCAGTATGTATTAATAGATTACCTACTATATGCCAGCTACACTGTGTCCTAAGAGCTAGGATAACACAACAATGAACAAAACAGAGATTACATGCTAGCAAGGGGATACAAACAATACACAAATAAGTAAAGGTATATAGTGTGTATATAATGATAAGTGCTATGGAGAACAGTAGGGCAGAGAAGGGGCATAGGGAGTGCTAACATAGCTTAAGGGTTGCATTTCTAAATTGGGTGACAGGAAAGCCTCTCTGAGAAGGGGACTTTTGATCACGGTGGTGAAGAAGGTAAGGAAAAAACCATACAAATGTCTGGGGAAGAGCTTTTCAGGCAGGTGGTTCAGCAAGTGCAAAGGCACCAAGGTGGGAGCATGCTGGTATGTTTGAGGAACAGCACATGTACCAGTGTGGCTGAGCAGAGGGAACAGGAGAGGATGTGGGAGATGGGATCAGACCTGCAGTAGGGAGAGCTCACATCACATAGGGCCTTGGAGGCCATCAGATGGATTTTGTTATGTGAAGTGAGAAGCTGTTAATGGGGTTTGAGCAGCAGAGTGACATTTGACTCATATTTCAGAAGGATCACTCTGGCCGCTGGGTTGAGAAAAGACTGTAGGAGGGGAAAGGCCTACAGGTTGGAGTGCAGTTAAGAAGGAACTGCAGCAATCTTAATTGGGGATTTTTGTAGCTTGGGCCACAGAGGAGGCTGTGGAGGTATAAGGAGTGGCTGGATTCTGAATTTGGGGTTTGCTGATATCAAGATTGGAGGTTGGGAAAGAAAGGAGGGTTAAGATGTTTGGCCTGAGCAGCTGGAAGAATGGAGTTGCCATTTCCTGAGAAGAGAGGAGCAGGTTGGGGTAAGAGGTCAGGAGTTTGGTTTTGAATATGTCAAGTTTGAGATGCCTTTTGGGTAGTTCTGAGGAGAGATCTGGGCTAGAGATATAACAGCATAGAGATGTTACTTCAAGTCGTGTGACGCTGGATAAGAGCCATAAGGAACCCATGTAGTCAGAGAAGAGATGAGATTGGGAAATGAGGAGGGACCAAAGGAGAATGAGAAGGTGCAGCAAGGGAGAGTGGAGGACAGCCAGAAGAACTGTGGGTCCAGGAAGCCCAAAGAAGGAAAAGTTTCAAAGAGCAGGAAGTGTCCAGTTGATCAAATGCTGCAGATAAGTCAAATAAGACAAGGACTGAGAATGGACCACTGGATTTAGTAACATGAAAGTCTTTGAGGGAGTGGATGTGGCTCAAGTGATTGAGCGCCTGCTTCCCACATGGGAGGTCCCTGGTACCTCCCGAAAAAAAAAACCACAACAGGCAAACAATGAAAAAACAAACTCAGTGGAGCTGATGTGGCTTAGTGGTTGAGTGCCGGCTTTCCATATTGGGAAAAAAAAAAAAGTATTTGGTGACCTTGACAAAAAATCATGGATAAGATTTTCTGGAAAAAAAAGTATCTTTGTTGAGGGAAGTTTGGAACACTTTTATATCCTTCTCTATTTGGGCTTTTGGGGAATGAATTATTAAAGAGCACTTTGAAAAGGAAATAGTTGTGAGGTCTCAGCCAGTCAGCTTATTCCATACCTCCTGTGGAATTCTAGGCATCTGAGCAAGTTTCTTGCCTCCGTTGTTTCTCCCCAGATTATCCTTAACAAGATGCCGGCATGAGGCTGCCTATCACCTCACTGCTATGATCTCAGGCGTCCTCTAGTCCCAGCACTTTGCACGTCCATCCGCTTTCCTAGATGGAGCAGGGAGTCCTTGGAGGCAGGAGCCCTGGGCAGCCAGCCCCCTGCCATTTCTTCTTTGTTCAGTAGGTGGTGCTCTTCTGCCTCAATTAGAACCAAACCAGATCCGCTGCAAGGTTCTGGAAGAAACCATGATCCTAGAGATGAAGAGTGACCACCCTCCACTTTGAAATAGTTGCATTTTAGGCTTGGACAAATTCATTGCTCTGTAGACTACCAAGTCCAGGTGAATGCCACTCATAAGTAAAGGTGTTTTTTTCCTCCCATATATGTAGCGTCTGAGGGAAGAAATGGAAGAAATCACACAGCAGCAGCTGGTACATGACAAGTACTGCAAAGACCTCATGGGTTTTGGAACGAAACCTCGTCACATTACCCCCTTCACCAGTTTCCAAGCTATACAGCCCCAGCAGTCAAATGCCTTGGTGGGGCTGCTGGGGTACACCTCCCATCAAGGCATCATGGGATTTGGGGCTTCCCCCAGCCCAGCTAAATCTACCCTAGTAGAGAGCCGGTGTTGCAGAGACTTGATGGAGGAGAAATTTGATCAGGTAAATGGTGAGAGGCCCTCTTCCTCTTCTCCCAGGCTCCAAACCTCACTTCCTCTACCAACCCTTTATCCTTCCTCTTTCAGGTATGCCAGTGGGTGCTGAAATGCAGGAATAGCAAGAACTCGCTGATCCAAATGACAATCCTTAATTTGCTGCCCCGCTTGGCTGCGTTCCGACCTTCTGCCTTCACAGGTGAGGATGTCCTTGGAAGACACCATTACCTGTCTAAGTGTACACTTAAATGGAGAAGAGGTGATTCAAAAAGTTATGTCTGCTTCTCATTTGAAGCAATGCCAACTAAGCAGTTAGTCTCTGATCTCTGTCTCTTGCCCACTTGCTGTGGTATCTAGCTCCCCTGTTCTGTTCATGTCCAAGGCAGCCCACAGGAACCGTCTGAATGTGTGGGCAGAGCAGCAGTTCTTAGGCCAAGCAAGTTCTCACGTTTGGAAGCCAACAAGCTCATGAATGGACTTAAAAGAGACTGAAGAGGGGGTGGCTTAGAGACTGCAGCAGCCTCTGTGGGGCAAGGAGGACTTGGAGACTGTCCTGCATCTGCCCCTGAGGTCATCACTGTGCCACCTCCCCACTCACAGGAAGGAAGAAGTGGCTGTTTCAGAGGCAGGTTCCACTAGTGTCAGATGGTGGAATTTGCTATGTTCCGGCCCTGTTCCCAGTGGACAGTGTGAAGTCCTCCTAAAGTTGGCCCAACTCAGATACTGGCTTCTCCATGTAGGCCTTCCTGGGTTGCTCCAGCTGGAAATGTTCTTTTCTTCTTCCTCTATAGCCGTCAGCTATGGAAAGCCTTTGGCATCAGACCTGGGGTGAATCCTACTGTTACTATGGGGTTTTGAACAGGTTATATGACCTTCCCAGGCCTCACTTGTAAAATTAAAATAATAATCCCTGTCTTAAAAGATGAATTGCATTAATGCCTTAGCACCTACTAAAGTGCCCGGTACACAATAAGCCTCAATAAAAGGAAACCATTATATTATTACTGCTGCCTACAGCTATGTCACATCCATTTTGGAAATAAGGTAGAGGTGAAAGTTATGATAATACTATAGTTGCCTGTTCACACTGACTGTGTCCTTGTCTTAGATCCCTGCTTCCTGAGTGTGGAGACCCTGTCTCCAACAGCTCTTCCTACTTCACTGTGGCACAAGATGTCTGTGCTTGGTGAGCATTCAGTACCTAAAGAGAGCCAGGAACTTAAGTGTAAGGCCAGTCTGACCCTCAGCAGATGCCATTCCCCAGCTCACACACTCATTTCATGCCACACAGCCCAGCAGGATAACTATAGCTGGTGAAGGGTTCAGTGGCCTGTGTGTAAGAGGTAGAATGTGTTAAGGATGAAGCAATTAGCTGCATAAAATCATTGAACCACAGAGAAATGATATAATGAAAATCACCCATATTTTTTTCAACTTGGCATTCTTCCTGCTTACTACCCAGCAGTTTTTCTCTTTTTTAATGACCAAACATGACCCTGTTCAGTAGAGCTTTAAATGATCTTGGGTTGAAAGTCTGTGCTTCAAAAGAAACTAATAACTAGGCCAACTGTGATCAAAGTCTGGCATGATGTAAGAGCAGTAACCCTAGTAAGCTCAAAAGGCTGTCTAGCAGCAGGCTAGCTTTATTCTTTTGATGTGGGTTTTTGTTGTTTTATTAAGTAACATACTAAAATATGTAACTGAAGTTCAGCCTGGACAGTCCCTATAAATATGTATCCCATTGGGTAAGTGCCACTTGTTTAAAGCTTGCAGTTTGGAATTCATTACTTGAACTTCCTAATGATGTAAGCTTTTGAACTGTCAGAATACTCACCCTAAGTGTGGGTTGAAGCTCCTAACAATGTCGGATTCCTAATCTCTTAGGGTGCTAAATCTAGGAAAGGAAATTAGATTCTTGATTCAAGCTCATTTCATGCTGGAATGCTGACCCCAGCGTAAAGGCCTGGTTTTCCTTATTGAGTACTTTAATTTAGGATTGTATCACTTGGGTCTTTTGCCTGTTTCAAAGCATCCCTAATCTAAGCCACTAACATTGTTTGACTGTAAGAGCTATAGGAGAAGACGTTTCTTGTTAGAGTAAATGCAGTGATGTATCTCTGCTGTTTGGGAATCTAGTTTATGTCTCCTAAATTGCGGTTCTGGTAACCCTCAACACCCCAACTTTCTAGCACTTAGGCAGTCTCACCTTCTCTGTTACATATGTGCTAATTGGCCCCAGATTTGGGGCTAGCATCAGTGGAAGAGAAGTAGAAGAAAAGCAATAGTCAGGAAATCTTGGCCTTCAGAGGAGTAATAACCTTTAGCTTAAATTGCCCAAGAACTACCTACCCATGCACATTGGCTTTTGTAAATCTAATGAAACCTTTCCAAACTACAGACCAAATCTTGTTCTATTAAATATAACTCTAACAAAATTTCTCAATAATAACAAAGTGATTTCCAGGCCTAAGCTGACTGGAATGGACTGTTTATTGTAAAAAGTATTCGATATTACTTTAAATTTCAATATAATAAATTAATTTAGATGATCCTTTCTTTTGTTTTTAAACAAGATTTACCATATATTTCTTAAACAAGAGCATGTAATATTTCCCTCAAAATAGAACATGCCTATGTGATATTGTTTTAGAGACCTTTCTATTTTTTTTTTTTTTTTTTTTTTTTCAGTTAAAGGAAAAGAATCTTATATGTCTAATTTTTCCAAAAGATGTATCTGAGGAGAGGTTATCAAACATAGATCTTTGCTTAGTACATCCTCTAAATTCTTCTTAACATCTTTTCAACTTTTCAACTTTTTTTTTTTTTCAAAAGGTACTGGGAATTGAACCTGGGACCTCTTACACGGGAAGCATGCACTCAACTTCTGAGCTACGCCTGCTCCTCTAACTTATTCTTAAATTCAAGTGCTTTATAGGAAATCTGGCCAGTGATTTACAGACCATCCCTGACCTTGAGCAATGCACTTTGTCTTTTCTTTGCTCAGATACCCAGTACCTCCAAGATACCATGAACCATGTCCTAAGCTGTGTCAAGAAGGAAAAGGAGCGTACAGCAGCCTTCCAAGCCCTAGGGTTGCTTTCTGTGGCAGTGAGGTCTGAGTTTAAGGTCTATTTACCTCGTGTGCTGGACATCATCAGAGCAGCCCTGCCCCCAAAGGACTTTGCCCACAAGTAAGCATCTCTATCATTGCACCTCCCACTCCATTTGTTTGGAGAGGAAGGATGCTCCACCCAGCTTCCATGGAGTATAAACCCATTCTGTGTATCATGAACCTTGTGGGGAGAGTAAATCATATAAAGAATAGCCCTTCCTCAGATGAGTTCTAACCTCTTCCAAATGAAATGACCTGTAGGTAAATACTTTGGGAGACTGGATACCCTATGAACACGTTAGATGCCAGTGCTGCTTTCAGTATTATTATTTACTGGAACTCCCCTAGTTTCACTCGTCTCTGACTCTCAAGGGTCTTGTTTTGATAATCTGACTTAAAGAGAGGAATCCTGGGCTGGAAGTGAGGGGACCTAAAGTTCATCCTTTTCCTTATCACTAAAATTGGGTAAGTTATTCCATGTCTTTAAACCTCCCAGTGAATACAATGAAGAGACAAACCCGCAGCAGTCTGCAAGATGGATAGGCCAGAGTGTCTTTCTCCAAGGCGAGTTTTATCTAAGGCTCCCTGTTAATTGGCTTTAGTCTTAGAGTTGTATCTTTATATTTCACTGTCTTAGTAATAAGAATTGTAAGTTGGTGCTGATGAGATAATAAGCCCTGCCCGTTTGAAAGCACAGCATCTTCATCATGGGAGAATTCCTTTCCATAGGATGGCTGCACTGCACTTTGCTTCCTGGTGAACATATGGTTCAGTTTGCTTCCTAAATACGGCACTAGCCCATCTGGTACCTTGTGAATTCGGAAAAGGGGCCTCTTCCTCAAGACACTTTACTGCCATCTGCTGGGTTGTTGTTATAAAAATAAATCTATTATGACTGCAATGTGAAGGGCATCCCCCAGAATGGTGCAGTAGACAACCTGCACTCCCAAATGTGGTGGCCCTGCCTTGCCCCAAGGTAATTTTGAGGTAGGACGTCATAAAAAGTTAGGATGTTTGAACTAGCCACTCTTTGTTTTTCTGCAGGAGGCAGAAGGCAATGCAAGTGGATGCCACCGTGTTCACCTGCATCAGCATGCTGGCTCGGGCAATGGGGCCAGGCATCCAGCAGGATATAAAGGAGTTACTGGAGCCCATGCTTGCAGTGGGGCTGAGGTGGGTGTTCAGAAGCCTGAGCTTTTCTAGTCTCAGCATGATGCTTGGTCCCCAGTGTTGGGACTGTGCTAAAAGAGAGAGGCATGGTTAAATTACACATTAAACACGCAGGCCAGTTTCGAGTCCTAGTTTTATCACTTGCTAGCTATATGTTCACGACTAAGTTAGTTAACCTCTCTGAGCCTCAGTTTTTTCCGTTGAAAAGTGGGTACGTTATTGTTATTAATTGTTATTAATAATTGTACGTTATTAATGTACGTTATTAATTGTTATTAATTTCCGTTATCTGGGATTGTCAGGATTGATAGAGTTCATGAAGTAGCCACTCTTAACACAGTGCCTTGCATATAGGAAGTGCTCAATAAGTGCTCACAGCTATTGTTTATATTACTATTGGGCAAATTGCTTCAGCTCCCCACACTTCAGTTTTCTTCATTTATAAAATAAGGATGATGTCTTCAATCTGCTTCCCAGATTGTTTATCGAGACTGAGTCTTTGGCAGTGGTACTGAAGTACATTAAACAAGTTTTCCAGTGGCAAATCCCAGAAATTTACAGATTGTTTTGAAATCTGAAGCCAGGACAAGAGAGTTGAAGACATTTACTTGGTTTGTAGTAGCCTTTCTACTCTAAAGACCAAGCAGTAATGGAGCCTGATCCAGCTGCTGGACAAGAAGGGCTATTTCTTCCCAAGAACAGGCCAAATGTCTTGTGCTCAGCCCTGTATTTGACTGGTTCCCTTCCCCTCAGCCCTGCCCTGACTGCTGTGCTCTATGACCTGAGCCGTCAGATCCCGCAGCTGAAGAAGGACATCCAGGACGGGCTCCTGAAGATGCTGTCCCTGGTCCTCATGCACAAACCCCTGCGGCACCCAGGCATGCCCAAGGGCCTGGCCCATCAGCTGGCCTCCCCTGGCCTCACAACCCTCCCTGAGGCCAGTGATGTGGGCAGCATCACACTTGCTCTCCGAACTCTTGGCAGCTTTGAATTTGAAGGTAAGAAATTACATGGCTCTTGCCAAGATAGCAAGCGATGCTGGGAGCCTTGAGAAAGGAATAAGGGTGACTGGCGTCCCTGGAGCTTGCTGGGGGTACTGGTAGCTGATTCTGTAGCAGTCTGTCGTTCCCAGATTCCTTCCATAGATTGTTAATCCTTACCGTTTGCTTCCTTGTATCATACTGAGTTTGGGGGAAGTAAAAGTTTGCACTGATCCAAGGAAATAATGCTTCAGAGATAGAAAAGTCAAAGGTGGACCCCTCTCACCCTCCCACTTCCATGTAGCTGAGGTGGTATTTAATGCTTCAGAATTTACAAGTAGGAACTTTTTGGGTGTTTTCATTCCTGTGGAGTTATGATTTCCAAGAGTGATGTATTCAGTGGGTTTACTGAAATTCTAAGCCCCAGTAAACCCACATTAATACCTTAGGGAAATATGTTTCAAGAGAGAAAACAGCCACTTTTAAATGTAAGATCATATAGGTAGTATTGATCAATATCAATACTGCAGGGAGATGGGCAAGTGCAAAATGCCCAGATCTGCTGTCGGAAGACTTTTGAATCTGTGGTTTCCCTATTGTAGTTATTCCATATAACACTGGATAATGCCCAGTAATTTATTTCTAGTGAATAGAAGGTAGTTATGTATTAAAATCTGCCTAATCAGACTCTCTTTTAAGCATTTAAATCTGGTAACTAAAATAGACTGGGTACATTTGTTCAAGAACTCTTTTACCGTCTGGAAATGGCAGGGGTTAGAGCAGAATAAAACAAAACTTATTCTTTGAAGGGAATATAGGAAGAGTTAGCATAGGTAGGGTTTTCTCCCTGCTCCTTCACAATTCCTCTTCTGCCTTTTTGCTGATCCAAAGCCCATTCATTACCCTTTTAAGAGAAGAGCTCTGGGTCAGTATCTCATTGATCAATATCTTGTTGGAAATTGAATTAGTGGCCACAAAACTGAGCTAGCAAGTTGCAGACTTACTGGTTCAAAGGTACCAGTGTTTATTCTGTTTTCTCTCTGCATTTGTATCCAGGCCACTCTCTGACCCAGTTTGTCCGCCACTGTGCGGATCATTTCCTGAACAGTGAGCACAAGGAGATCCGCATGGAAGCTGCCCGCACCTGCTCCCGCCTCCTCACACCCTCCATCCACCTCATAAGTGGCCATGCTCACGTGGTTAGCCAAACTGCAGTGCAAGTGGTGGCGGACGTACTCAGCAAACTGCTCGTGGTTGGGATAACAGATCCTGGTAAAACTTACAGACAGAAGCAGTCTAGGGAAGTTTAGGAGCTTGGGCAATTGGAAGTAGCCAGTTTCACTGCATGGCCACTCTAGAGATCTTCAGCCTCAAGCAAGCTGATGTTCAGCTGTTTCTCCACCAAGGTGTTAGGCGTGATTACTCCAGACTATTGGTGTAAGATAATCTTGTCTTTACTTTTGCCCCTGTGAGTATGGGGGGAAAAAATGACAGAAGGTTAGTTGAGAATAAGGTATCTGAAATTCTCCCATTAGACTGATGGCAGTGGAGGTGGTAACTGGGAAGGACTGGAAAGGTGGAATAACTGAAGAGGTGTTCAAAGGCTTACTTGCTCTTGCAGACCCTGACATCCGCTACTGTGTCTTGGCATCCCTGGATGAGCGCTTTGATGCACACCTGGCCCAGGCAGAGAACTTGCAGGCCCTGTTTGTGGCCCTGAATGACCAGGTGTTTGAGATCCGGGAGCTGGCCATCTGCACTGTGGGCCGGCTCAGTAGCATGAACCCAGCCTTTGTCATGCCTTTTCTGCGCAAGATGCTCATCCAGGTAACTGGTCTGACAGTGAACCCAAGAGGCCATGGGGCAAAGTACTCTCACTGGAAGTGCTACTTAGGGAAAGAGAGTTGAGGACAAGGAAGGAAAGAAAGATTGAGATACCTGGAAAAAGCCAGATTTGGCTTCATGGATCCACATGTTTCCCCAGTTTTGTAATTGTATTTCTAGTGGTTATCACCTCATAAGCTTCTTGTCACTATGTCTCCAGGGTGCTTCTTAGTTCTAGGCTAACTTCCATGCTGCTCTTTTTGCTCCCTGGCAAGTCACCAGCTATTCCATTTATTGGCCCTTCTCTCTCAGTTGGCTGCAGATGGCATCACTCTCCCCTGCACCTTCCCAACTTTCCACTCTCCTGCTTTTCTTGCTCATGCCAGATCAAGCCCAGAGGCTGTTGTTCTTAACAAAACAACAAATATGAGAATGGTTCCAACATTTTTCCTCAGTCATTACCCCAGGTCTGTGGTCCTTGGCTTTTGTTATTGAACAAAATGTTCTTAAATGATGTGAGATGCCAAGCTAAGCTGCCTGACAATAGCCTAAGGTTGGCATTACTGCTAGGTCTAGTAAGATTTCCAGTTTCTGCTGAAGCCTGGCTCCCCATTTTATGTCTCCACCTACCCAAGTAAATTCTCTTGCCTCTTGTGAGCGGTCCAGTCCTTCCTGCCTTAACTTATTTCCACTTACCTCTTCTGGGTCTCACTGTGGCTCACCCAGTCCTTTCCTGTCCGTCCTCTACTCTGTTCCCCTTCCTTTCCCTCTATCTCCTGACCCTCCTCCATGGTTTCTTTTGAAATAAACACTTTTCATAACATATAAAGAACTTAAACTAGAGAATCATTCATATATAATTTACGCTCTAGACAAATGTCATTCATATTCATCATAATTAAAGTGGCTGTAAAATCACATCATCAATCAACAAATTAGAAAATTCTACTTATACTGGCACTTCCGTTTTTAACCTAATGGTTTATTTCTTAACTGCTGTCCCACGTTTGGAGTGCCTATCATTTTAAGTCCTAAAATAACTCATGATTAGGGAAGAAAAAAAATTATTATTGAAACTTGTAGCTCAAATTGTGCTAAGTAAGTTTGCTGAAGCAGTATCTCTAATAAGAATATCAGCCTGTTAATTCAGTCAACATACTTTTTGAGTACCTGCTCTGCTTAGGGTCCTTCTGGGAGCTGGAAACATATCAGTGAAAAGTTCAACTTGGCTCCTGTTCTCCTGAATCTAACATTAAGCTATCAGACTATTGTAGTTTTCTGATATTGGAGAACGTGACCATGTTGAATAATTTTCTAAGTACTGAACTTAGAAACTACGAAGTTAAAAATAATTCCTTTGTTGTTTTTAAACTTTGATACAGATTTTCCCAAATTGAATAGCACATTTCCACGACTGGGTAAGGAACATGCCCTAAATGCACTTTATCCGTTTCTCAATGTCTCAGTCAGCAAGGTGGGTGTTGGTTATTATTATTATTAGGGTGCAGTAAGGCTGTCTAGCTCTGGAAGTGAATTTGGGGTTCTTTGATTTGGCCCAAAACTGCCCCAGGTAGCTGTGCTCTCCGTGCTAGTACACACTGCCTTGCAGTCAGCCATCTCATCTTGCTGCTCCAGGGCTGTTCTTAGTATCTCTTCTCCACCCCCTCTCGCTGCCATCTCCTACAACTGGAGGAAAAACAGGCTGCCAAGGCAATCCAGAAAATCACAGTGATTAGATTAGTAAACAAACACTAAGTGTAACATTAAATGTTAGACTCCCTCCTCTGGATAGCTGAGTTAACACGGGCTTTGTGACAGTCACTTTCCTCACTTCTCAGAGATTTCCTTCTAGCAACTTGAGCTATCCAGAAGTGTCTATATTATCTGTGTTCTGAAGTCTGTATTGTCACTATGAGCCTAATGTGCTCATTTGTTGGTGTGTTGAGGATGTCAGAACAAGCATTAAGATCCAAGGAGATCCTGTTGATATAGCCCTTAATTATTTGGGTTTATCTAGATGTGTCCAAAACAGCTACTGTGTATCAGTATTTCTTTCAACATCTTAGCTGTTTTGACTGTTCTCTGATTCCTCTGTCATTATTTGTAGGCCCTCTTTGAGATTTGCTGTCAGGACAAAGATTTTTCTTCCAGAGAGCCCTCCCCTCATTCGTCATTTCTGCAAAAATCCTACTTATAGTTATCCCTGTTGATTTTCTGTCTTCCAACTGTGTGTGCTACACTGTTAAAAGTTATGCTGTTGAGAGGACTATGGGCTTTGGGGGTGCCGTGATAGAAAGAGAAGGAGCTGATTTCAAACAGTTTTTTCTTCCGGTCACAATTGTCCTTTGCTTTTGGAGTATCTAGCAGCTTCTTGATCTGCAGTGAAGTCCTGGTTCTTTCCCCTAGTTCCCTGCCACATTAGCCCTTTGACACACAGTCCCTCCCTAGAATTTCCTCTGTCATAACAAGGCTTTCTTCTTCCCTACAGATTTTGACAGAGCTAGAGCACAGTGGCATAGGAAGAATCAAAGAGCAGAGTGCCCGCATGCTGGGGCACCTGGTCTCCAATGCCCCCCGACTCATCCGCCCCTACATGGAGCCCATTCTCAAGGTAACACACAGCAGACAGAGAAACTGGCACTTTCTCTTGGAATTATCTTGTCAGCTCATTTGGGAAAATGGGAGTGTTCAGGGCTCTCTGGTACACTGAACAGAGTGGATCATTTCTGGGGTCCCCACTCCAGTCACTTTCAATTAAAGAATTCAGAGAGTCTCACCAGCTGCAGGAAGGTGCTCCACTTAAAAGAGATAAGATATGATGCTTAAAACACATCATCAAATGTGCTTGGAAAGGAGAAGTAGGTGGATAGTGGCATAAAATAGCTTCTCCAAAATGAAGAAAATATGAGCTTTAAGTCTGAATACATTAGAATCATGGGAAGTCTTTCATAACATATGTGAATCTGGGTAAATGATCATATGGATATAGTTTAGAGGAGGCGTGGGAAATGTTTTTAAATTATGATACTTTCTAGACTTGTGCTTAATATGAGGAAAAGTTTGAGAAACCATATTCCAGAGAAATCTTGGATTCATAAAGCCTAGAAATAATTTTTTTATGACTGAGATGGTCTCTTGGGTAAATATTACCTATTAAAAGAAAGGTTTCTAGGAGACTGTAATCTGTACTCATTTTCTCTGACCTTCTTTCCATAGGCTTTAATTTTGAAACTGAAAGATCCAGACCCTGATCCAAACCCAGGTGTGATCAATAATGTCTTGGCTACAATAGGAGAATTGGCTCAGGTACAGAGATAGCTGCTTTTTCCAAAGGGTGGGAAGAATACTATTTAACCTCTAAGAAAGTCAAAATAACTCTTAATATCATATATATATATTTTTAGGAGGTACCAGGGATTGAACCCAGGACCTCATACATGGGAAGCAGGCACTCAGCCACTGAACTATGTCTGCTCCCTGATGAGAGTTGTTTTTTTTTTTTTTTATTTGTTTGTTTTGTTTTGTTTTTAGGAGGTACCAAGGATCAAACCTGGGACCTCATACATGGGAAACAAGCGCTCAACCACTTGAGCTACATCTGCACGCAATATCATAATTTTTAAGCTTATCTTGCTTATCTACAATGCTTTTTTTTTTTTTTTTTTTTTTTTTTAACTTTTTATTTTGAAATACTTTCAAATTTACAGGGCAGTTAGAAAAATAATACAAACTCCGTACAGGGAATTCCAACCCACCCTTATCCACCCCCCCTTACCCCCCTAATACCACCCTCTTTTTTATTTTGCAGGTTAGTGGCCTGGAAATGAGGAAATGGGTTGATGAACTTTTTATTATCATCATGGACATGCTTCAGGACTCCTCTCTGTTGGCCAAAAGGCAGGTGAGTACCACTGCTTCCTGAATGAGCAGGACAGACCCCAGGAGGCCAGGGACCTTGTCTCTTAAATCACCTCGGTGTCCCCAGCCAGTGCCCAGCACAAGGCCTGGCACATAGTCGATGCTTAGAACTATTTATTGAATGAACCAAAAGAAGAAAGACTTGGAATCAGAATTAGCTGTCTTTCTGACCTAGTGTCACTTTCAGTATGTATCAGGACTGACTAGGGTCATTTCTTCTCTGCAAAAGAAAATGCAGATCATCTATTGGAGCCCCAGCTTGAGAGGGCACAGACATGTTGAGAAAGCCTTAGCCACAGAATGTGGAGGCAAGCAGAGCTTCAGCTCATCTTGCCCTAGCCCTGGTGTCACTTTAGTCCTTTGAGATCATTAGGTTACTAGACAAAAATTAAGAACAGTCAATTTCTGAATCAGATTTCTCCTGTTAATCCTTAGGGATATGGAAGGACCATGTATTTCCTTTAAGAAATGTGAGAATATTCTTTATCTTTTGATCTAGTGATTGTTGTAGATTTGTGTTTGACCAGCCTTGTTTTTTTATGCCCTAACTGGGTGTTTCTGGCCATGATTAGTGTCTTTACTGGAAACTTCTTTCCTTTTAGTAGCCTCTACAACTTCATTACAATAATTTAATGAAGAGTACAAACAGTGTTTTCTTTTATCTCTCACTGGCTCAACAAACCATGTGATCTTTTGCCTGACAGGTCGCTCTGTGGACCCTGGGACAGTTGGTTGCTAGCACTGGCTATGTGGTGGAGCCCTACAGGAAGTACCCCACTTTGCTTGAGGTGCTGCTGAATTTTCTGAAGACTGAGCAGAACCAGGGTACACGGAGAGAGGTAGGGAACATGGTAAACTCAGTCTTTAAGAATTTGCTGGGAGAATGGGAAAGAGGGGCAGGTTGTGGCATTAATATGCTCTGAAGTATTGATCAGACTTCTGCCCCTCTCCCTTTTGTTCATGTAGCTGGTCATCCAGGTATGAATTGTATATTATAGAACACATTTTATAAGAGGATTACCCATGAAACTGGTTGTGATCAGATGTTATAATGAATGGTTTCTTTTTTCCCCTCCCCTTTCCCACCCAGGCTATCCGAGTGTTAGGGCTTTTGGGGGCATTGGATCCCTACAAGCACAAAGTGAACATCGGTATGATTGACCAGTCCCGGGATGCTTCTGCTGTCAGCCTGTCAGAGTCCAAGTCAAGTCAGGATTCTTGTAAGTTGAGGGAAACTTAAGAAACCTGCTAAGTTCCTGAATCATTAACCCTTTGTTGACCATGTTCGAATGAGTCTTGGGCTGAATAATGATGAAATTATAGGACCTTGGCTTACGTAGCAACTTTTGAATGAAAAATTAATAATTTGCTCTTGAACCACAACAGTGATACTGCTTCCCAGTGTAGCCAGACTCCTCACATCTGTCTAGATTCTTTGTCAGGGGTGAACAGACTTAGTCTATTCTCATTTTTTTGGTGCTGGTAAGAGAGAGAAAAAGAATAACCCTATCACCTCATCCTTCCTTCTTTGCTACCTTTCTTTCTTTTCTACCTTTCTTTGCTACCTTTCTTCGCTTGCTTCCTTCCTTCCTTCCTTCCTTCCTTCCTTCCTTCCTTCCTTCCTTCCTTCCTTCCTTCC
>JAKSZT010053883.1:6754788-6919371 GCA_026826555.1 Tolypeutes matacus | reverse complement strand
AATTTTACCGGGAGGTCCTGGGGATCGAACCCAGGTCCCTCCATATGGCAGACGGACGCCCAGCCATTTGAGCCACATCCGCCCCCTATCCATTACTTTTAACAGCTTTATGACTTTTATTTTAGATGGTTCTCAGTGATGTGGATTTCTTTTTCTTACCCTGTTTGAGATTTGTTGAGTTTCCTCACTCTGAGAATTTTTTTTTTTATCAATTCTTGAGAAATTCTCATCTATCTTCTGAATATTGCCCTTCCACCCTTCTATAATGTCTTCTAGTTTCCCTTTCCTGTTTTTCATCTTTGTCTCTCAGAGATGCATTCTGGGTATTTTTTACATCCATTTCCTGTTCACTAATTTTTCAACTATGCCTTTTTTACCTGTCATTGAGTTTTTAGTTTCAACTGCATATTATATTTCTTAAAGTTATATGGTTCTTTCAAATTTGCCTATTATTTTTTGGTGGTATCCTTATTCATAATTTTTATTTCCACTTTTATTTCTTTAAGCATTTTAAACAAATTTATTTTATATTATCTATCCATTAATTCCAATATATATATAATCCTTGATGGGTCTAATTCTTTTGTTTATTGTTTCTGCTGAGTGACACTTGCAGTGGTATATTTCCTCATGGTTTTTGCTTTGTTTTGTTTTTATTTTTTTTAAGATTTATTTTATTTATCCCCCTCTTGTTGTTTGCGCTCACTGCCTGCTCTCTGTGTCCATTTACTGTGTGCTCTCTGTGTCTCCTCGTCTTCTCTTTAAAAGGCACCAGGAACCGAACCCAGGCCCTACCATGTGGGAGAGAGGCATTTAGTTGCCTGAACCACCTCAGCTCCCTGCTTTGTTGTGTCTCTCATTGTCTTTCCTCTTTGTGTCTCCTTGTTGCATCATCTTGTTGCATCAGCTTGCTGCACCTGCCTGTCACATCAACTTGCCATCCCACTCGTCCTCTCCAGGAGGCACTGAACCCGGGACCTCCCATGTGGTAGGCAGGGGCTTAATCGCTTGAGCCACATCTGCTTCCCTGTTTTGTTTCTTAGATTGCCTGAATTATATTCAGTGGGCTTTACCTGTGAAAGTACTAGAAAATCTGCTATGAAATTGCATCCCTAGAGAGGATTTCCTTTTGCTTCTACTGGGTGATCCAGGGTATTTTCCGCCCAGGAAAGCTTTAAATTAATTTCTTGGCTTAGAGTTTCCCAGGCCACACAGACAGTTAAAATAAACTTTTTAACCCCTAGGAGGGTAGAAGTAGGCCTGCGATTACATTCTTTTATGGGAGATTTTGTTTCTACCTAGAACCAACATCAAGATCGACAGATTCCTTTATCTCCTTTTGCCTTAGAGAGGTCTTTTTTTTGTTTTTTGTTTTGTTTTTAATCACCATTGCTCTTAAGATGCAGCCATGTGAAGGTTTGGCTTTATGTAAGAGGTTTCAGTTCTAGTAACAATGTTATCTTTCGTGCATTATTTTTAGTTTTTTTTCATAGTAAGAGGTTTTGGTAGGATATCTAATTTCAGGAGCAAAACTATGTGTTCTTTTATTATATTAATGCTCAGAGGGGAAAAAAAGAGAGAAAGCTCTAAAGGAGGAGAAATGAATCAGCCACTTGAGCTGTTATACATGAATGAAGCGCTTGCCTGTCTATCCATTGTGTTGCCAGGCCTTGTGAATCGGCCACCAGAGAGGCCTCCCTAATAGTGCCTTTTGAAAAGACGGCAAGGATTAGGTGGCTTTTTCCTCTTTTTGCCTTGTGGTTTTCCCCAACCTCCCTGCCATCCCCAAAGGCCTGCTTTTTCTTCCAGCCCAGATTTTTTTACCTTCTCTCAGAATTTGCATAACAAAAATTCAGCTAAAGAATGATATATTTAGATTTTAATGTTCCTTGATCTATGTAATCTACTTTTATAGGGACCATGTCACAAAATCTGTCAGCAGTGATTCTATGAGGAGAGGGACCCAGGAGATAGGTAGGGATGTCTTTCCTGAGTCATATCTGTGCCCCGTGGTATCCAGGTTCTAACCACCTTAGGAGCCCTGGTGTCCCTGCTAGGGAATTAGTCCAAACTCTCTTTCAGCTTAGTTGTATGTCCTATCAACCTCACCTCTTGAAGAAATGAGTACTATGAGTCACTCACTATTTTAAACAATACTTTTTATTATCTCCAGCTTACCCAAGTTTAAAAATGTAGATGGGGCTAAAAATACATATACTCATCTCTAAACTAATGGAGGGAAATGAAAGAATAGAGATTTATAAAAAAATATTTTCTTTTACTTTGCAATGTGATTTACTACTTAATACGGACAGAGAGCACTATCTGAAGATCATAACAAAAGAAAAACTACACTCTGAAGATATATCTTTAACCTGGAAAGTAATTGGGATTTCCCATCTGGCCGCCTTACCCAAATCCTACATCTTCCCTTACAGTTAAAAGATTTCAACCTAAATTGAATTTCCTTATCCCATCCATCTCCCAAGTTTGCTTGCAATTTTGGCTCATAATTTCTTAGAGACACAGAGTTAATTAAATAATTGTTATATTTTAAAAAGGAATCTCAAACTTCCAAAAAGAAATATTTAATGATACTAATAAAAGTTAGAGGAAATTGTACTGTCATTAAAAGTTGAAAAGCGAGATTACTTTAAATGAGCTTCAATATCCTGAAGAAAGAGTTAGCTGTATTTATTTTAGAAAGTAAGTGCTAAGGATTTAGGGCAGAATATACAAAAGAAACATTTGCAATTGGTTGAAAATTCAGTGTCCATTTTTAAGTCCTTAGTGACTCCAGAAATCCTTTAAAGTCCTATGAATAATAGGAAGCATTTGATAATAACTAATATTTGTTAAGCACTTAGAGGAGTCATATCCCTGTTCTAGTGCTTTACATGTATTGTTCCATTTAATCCTTACAAGTCTGTGAGATGTTTATGAGATAAGTAGTATTATCTCCATTTTCCTGATGAAGAGGCTGAGCACAGAGAAGTTAAATGAAAGTTACAAAGCCAGCTGGCGGTCAACAGAGTGGCTCAAACTGGCCCGCCTGGCTCCAGAGCCCCTGCTAACTGTTACTGGCCCACATGGCATGGGAAGCCAATGCCAGATGTTTTTAACCCCCACCACCATCAGCAACACAGGCTTTCAGTATGATTCTTTGACACATATTCTCAGTAGTTGGAGTGGTGCAGAAATCCAATTCCACAGTTGTCTTTATTCACATGGACTTAGGATAAGCCTGGGAGTTCCACATCCTTCAACTTGCTGAACTCTTCTGTTTCAGTTCCTGTTCCAGCAGCTGGGAATGTTGGTGTCCTTTGTGAAGAGCCACATCAGACCTTATATGGATGAAATAGTCACCCTCATGAGAGTGAGTACAGTCAGGGCATTGGCTTGTCCATTGGTGTTTGGTTCAAGGAAAGCTCAGAATCAAGTTTGAATAGCCTGGACATTTTTTTCATGGATCAACGTAAAGTCATTACAATCCAAATATAAAAAAAAATGAGAGGGGAGGAACGTGACCAGCTTCTGAGCATTTAGACAGTTCAGACGCTCATTAGGTTCCACTCAGTAAGTTTGGCAAAAGCCTAGACTGCTATAAAAGACTATGTGATTATTAATTAGATTATTAATTGTAATCAGAGTAAACATCACAAGTTCTTAAATTTGCAGAATAGGGGTACTTTGGATATTGGCACTTAGGAGGTGGTTTCTTGCCAAAGAAAACTTGTATAAGATAATAGTTATCTATGTAAACCACTTTTGGTGGGAGTCGGAGATGTGTAAGAACTAGTGCTAAAAATTGTCAGGAGGCCTTTCACCTAAACAGTGCTGGAAGCTCTGCTAGTTGTCCTGTCTCCTTCAAGGACCAAATGAATAAAAGTTGATTTAAATTGCAAAAAAAAAAAAAAAAAAAAAAAAAAAAATGGAGCAAGGTATCCCACTGGATTATGAAAGGGGGGAATGGGGTGGTTGCTCCATTCTCCCATGTGCAAGAGTATGAGGTGTGAAATCCAAAAAAGAATCCTGAAAAAATTGCTCTGCCAGAAGTAGATTCTTGATTTATTTGTGTCACACACAACAAAGCAATTTCACTTGGCTATCACTAAAGCACTCTTCCTTACTGTCCATAAAACCATGGCCCTAAGATGACCTTCAGTATGGGCTTTCCCAGGGCTTTTAAGTACAGTGGACTCCTGCAGGCACTGAGAAAGAAGATGCTGTTCTACCCTGCTACCTTAGAAAGCATGAGTGTTGCCTTCTTACTACAATGGCGCAGGAGGAAAAGCTCACTTCCCGGGGTTTGAGAACCTGCATTCAGCAAGTTCCCATATACCCCCTTTCACACAGTTTTCTCTATCATTGGCACTTTGTTAAAATTGGTTAAACAATATTATTATAATTATACTATTAACTATAATTCATAGTTTACTATTATTGTTTTGTAGAGTTCTATGGGTTTTAAATTTTTTTTTTCTAGTAACATATATACAAACTATAATTTTCCCTTTTTTTTAAAAATTTTTTTTATTTTATTTATTTATTCATTCATCTCCCCCTTGCTGCCTGCGCTCGCCGGGCCAGCCAACCACGCCGCGTGGGCAGGCCCGCCCCCACCAGGAGGCCCCAGGAACCGAACCCGGGGCCCCCCACATGGCAAACGGGAGCCCCACTGATTGAGCCACAGCCACCTCCCAATTTTCCCTTTTAACCACATTCAAATATATAATTCTGTGGTGTTAATTACATTCACAATTTTGTGCTATCATTGCCATCTATTACCAAAACATTTCCATCTTCCCAAACAGAAGCTCTGTAGCAACTAAGCATTAACTCTCTATTCCCTATCCCCACCCTGGGAGCTTCTGACTCTATGAATTACTTTATTGTAATTATTTCATATCAGTGAAATAATACAATATTTGTCCTTTTGTGGCTGGCTTATTTTACTTCACATCATGCCTTCAGGGTTCATCTATGTTGTTGCATGTATCAGAACTTCATTCCTTTTTATGGCTGAATAATATTCCATTGTGTTTGTATATATATATATATATATACACACCACATTTTGTTTTTCCATTCATCTGTTGATGGAGACTTGGGTTGCTTCCATCTTTTGGCAATTGTGAATAATACTGCCATGAACATTGGTGTGCAAATATCTGTTCAAGTCCCTCCTTTCAGTTCTTTTGGGTATATACCTAGAAGTGGGATTGCCAGGTCATATCACAATTCTATACTTAACTTTCTGAGGAATTGTCAACTGTTTCCACAGTAGCTACACCATTTTACATTCCCACCAATAATGAACGAGTGTTCGTGTTTTTCCACATCCTCTCCAACACTGATTATTTTCCTTTTTTTTTTTTTTTTTTTAATACCAGCCTTTCTAGTGGGTTTGAAATGGTATCTCATTGTGGTTTAGAATTGCATTTTTCTAATGGCTAATGATACTGAGCATGCTTTCATGTACTTATTGCTTATATATCTTCTTGGAGAAATGTTTATTCAAGTCTTTTGCCCACTTTTTAATTGGTTGTCTTTTTATTGTTGAGTTGTAAGAGTTCTTTATGTGTTCTGGATATTAAACCCTTATCAGATAAGTGGTTTCCAAAGATTTTCTCCCATTCTATAGGTTGTCTTTTTTTTTAATTGTAATATATCTTTATTATAGATTAAGCAAGTTTAAGAAATAGCTATTTATAATCTTTAACACAATGCACTGAAAATAAGTCTTAATTTCAGATTTTATTGTATTGCACTAAAGGAACTACAGGATGGTTATACAATGTTCTGTCTCATTCAGTTTTGAAAATCTAAGGTACTTGCAAATTCTTAAGAATACTTTTAACACCAGATTAGTACAGTAAGTATAATAACCAATTTCTTAATAAGTAATATCTTAAAAATAAAAACACATTTAAAATAGCTTTAAATGCATTCTTTACAAGTAATTCAATATATATTTTTATATCATATTCACTTATGCTTGAGAATTAAAGCAAGTATATAGTATATTACTCTGGTGTAAATATGGGAAATCTCTCATTCATATAACATACAGGGATAATATTCAAGTCAAGAGGGAGAGAAATTCCACTCTTATTTTTGTAAATGTATCCATATATAATCATCTACATGATAGACAAGGAAACTTACGACGTTTCCCACAGGTCAGATATACATTTTCAGTTCATCAAAAGCACCTGATATCTACAACTAATTTATAAGTAGGTGGCATTTCAATAAAACCAATATGAGACCTACAAGTTCCTATAACAAAAGCACCCAGTGGACTAAGGAGTCAGTAATTAATGCAATCATAAGGAGGATTATGGCTGTTCCTTAAGGGGTGCAAGTTCAAACCTGTCAACACCAGAGGTAATCATTTTATATTAATTTATACGTAATTCCATTTAAATTCTTTATCCGGATATAACGTGTGAAAACAGTCTTTCAAAAAGCAAAAACTGGAAACATTTTAGCAATGAGTCATTTTTTTAAAGTTAACTGATCAGATTCCATAGGCTACTCTTGGAAACAGGATCTTGCTGGATAGAAACCCTCTATTTGGTGGCTTTTGCATGCACTTAACTGGATCAGTTCTTCTGTGTGTTGTTCTAAGAACTCACCAAACCATAGATCATGCCGTACAGGTAGTAAAAAAATGCTAGGAGATAAAAAGCTCATTTGCACCATACTTCTTTCTGACAATATGCTGGAATATCTGCATTCATGATGGTTGTAGGGTCTTAGAGTCCTGGTGCACTAGTCACTGGTCTACTCATATACCTCTAAATATGATATGCCAAGATGGGCATATTGAGACCCAGTGTGAGCCATTCTGCTGCACAAAGAAACATGACCACAAGAAAGCCTAGATGAGGTACGCTGGAACTACAAGAGGGCTCAGGGTATTACACTGGTCTATAGGATTTTTGTAATCAGTCTTCAGTTCATCAAATGCTGTAATGTGCCAGATATGCGCAGCGGTGAGCAGCAGCGCCAGCATATAGCAGAAGGCTGCAAATGTGAATGCCATGGCTGGGGAGGAGAAGCACACAGTGCCAGTGACAGTGGAGAAAGGTGGCACAGGGCCCTCTCTGTAGATTGTCTTTTTACTTTAATGATGAAGTCCTTTGATGGACAGAAGTTTTTAATTTTGATGAAGTCCCATTTATTTGTTTTTTCCTTTGGTTGCTCATGCTTTTGTTGTAAAGTCTTAAGAAACCATTGCCTAACACAAGGTCTTAAAGTTGCTTCCTTTTTCTTCTAGGAGTTTTATAGTTCTGACTCTTACATTTAGGTCTTTGATCCATTTTGAGTTCAATTTCTGTATATGGTATGAGGTAGGGAGTCTACCTTTGTTCTTTTGCATATGGATATACAGATTTCCCAGCACCGTATGCTGAAGAGACTGAACACAGGGATTTGAGGCACAGAGCCTCACACCTACAAAATACAGCTTTCATTTCGTCCAAGATAGAGAAAGTGCAGCAGGGGCCCTTCCTTTATCTGTTGATCCTGGGCATTTTAATGAGTTCCCCTGAGCCCGGGAGGAGAATGTCTTTGTGAACAGTGATCTGACTGACATCTGAGGTAGAGAAATCCCTGTGAAGAGCAAATGGTAATATAGCTGTGAGGTAGGAGGTTTTCTCTAAAGAAAGCAGAGTGTGGTCCAAGTGAATGAACAGAGACTCTGTGGAGGCCATAAAATCTGTGGTGTTTCTTCGGCAAAGCTTTTTTTTTTTTCCTAAAGAAAATAGATTTTTCAGAGGGACTACTTCCCTCTAAGCAGAGAGAAAGGCTTTACCAGCACTTTCTAGTATGATTTTTACTTTCTAAACTATTATGCTTAAAAAAAAATAAAAAAAGGAATTACCTTATACTTCTATAAGGCCTTTCAACCTGAGACATTATCCCTTTTATCATTGAGTTCTACTCTGAATTATTTAGCAGCCCCAAGAGTATGAATGTCCAAGTGTTGCCATCGTTAGTAGAGTTTCTATTATCATTAAATCTCCCACTCTGGAATTTTAAAGAATGTGGTAGGCAACTCTCTTTTTAAGTTGATTTGAAATGGCAGCTTTTCCTAGAGTTAGAGGCTTAGACCAGTTTGCCTTGTAGTAGTACCAAGGTAGGCTCTATGGCCAATTGGCCAACTTTTTTATTTTAATAACTTATGTGGCATAAATTACATGGGTATAGAAAATGCTCATTTTGTGGCACGATCCACAATTGAAAGCGGTTTAGGTGTTGAGGAAGAGGGTGGATTTTCAAAAATCATTGACTGATTAAAGACACAGAAGAGGATCTAGTAGAATTTTAGCATCCTTGTCTTAGTTTGCTAAAGGGCTGCCGATACTGCCGAGCTCCCTGTCTTCCCCTCCAAAATCTTCCATCTCCTGGAGCTCAGCTGTGAGCAAACAGGCATAGGGCTTGTGTCTTTCTGGGCCTCCTCTCTAAGTCTCAGCTGCTCCGCTTCCCGAGTTCAGCTGTGAGCTATCAGGTATATATGGCAGGGCTCATCTCCTTGGCCATGGGCTGCTCCGTGGGCCCAGCCTCTTGGGGACTTCGTGCTTAAGGATCCTCAAGTCCTCTTATGGCAGGGTCACAATGGTGGAGCTCCCTTTTCCTGTATGTCTCTCTCTGTGTCTCCATTTATATCAGACCCAGCAAGAAGGCAGAGACTCAACCTAAGTCACACCTCACTTATATAGTTCAGTCAAAAAGATCTCACACCCACAGGAGTGGATTAGTTAAAAAACATACTCGTTTGGGGATTCACCAAATTCAAACTGTCACAATTCTCTTCTGTGTATTATACAGTATACGTGTATTTTAGTGTCTGCATTCACCTAAAGTGTAGTTAATCAACCACATCCTCCACCATGTTAAATAGTATCTTCCTTTTTTTTTTTTTTTAAAGATTTTATTTATTCACTCATTTATCGCCCCCTTGCTACTTGTGCTCGCTGGGTCAGCCAACCACACTGTGCGGGCGGGCCTGCCTTCACCAGGAGGCCCCAGGAACCGAACCCAGGGCCTCCCATATGGTAAACGGGAGCCCTACTGATTGAGCCACAGCCGCTTCCCAATAGTATCTTTCTTATCAGTAATAGTTTACATTTGTAAATTACTTTGTAGTTTTCTAAATTCTTTCCCATTCCATATTTCATTTGTTCCACTGCTGTTCTGTGAGGTTATGAAGTCAGATGTCAATCCTGTTTTGCCGATGAAAAAAAGACAGCCCAAAATAAAGTCATTTACCCTCAGGTTATTAACTTAGTAAGAAATAGAGCCAGATCCACAGCTCCATGTGTCTGACTTCAGTCTAGTGATGTGCCTAAGTAACTTGTGACATGTCTAGTCTTTCTTCTTGAACTGTACCAGTGGATGCCTAGCACAGCATCTTGCCTGAGATAGACGCCTGGTGGATGTTTGTTGATATAGTGACTATATTCACTTAAAGCCCATGTTCCAGTCCTGCTAATATAGTTGAGCAGTGATAGATGATGGCCAGAAATGTTAGGTATTGTGTTCCATTTTTGTGGCTTACTTAGCATGGCTTTGGTCTTCCTAATCGATCAGGACAGACCTCAGATGTTATCTAGGAAAGCCTAAAATCCAGAAAAGATAAGAAATCCTTCCCTTATTAAAGATGTAAATTAAAGCAATGGGATATCAACAAAAAAAAAAAAAAAAAAGAAAGAAAGAAATCTTGATAACACTGGAGTTACCCTCAAGGAAAGGTCAGGTGGTATCCAAAGTAAAGTATCCACTTTGGACAACTTCAGACCTCTTAGAGTGATTTAGATTTAGTCTTTTTTTTTCATTCTGTAAACGTGTTTGAATGGTAAGAGTATACCAGATGCTCTGATATATTCTGAGGATACAGAGATGAATCAGAGGGGTTTCTTGCCCTTAAATAGATTACTGTCTAGTAGAAGAAAGGTGACAAGATTAAGTATCACCAGTGCTAGAAAAGAGGAATGTAAAAGGACTCAAAGTGGATAATTTAGGAGATGAGGAAAGCCTTCATTGTAGAAATGAGGCTTGAACCAGATGTAGAAAGACAGGGCTTAACTGGGTGGAAAATGGGATTCCAGGCAAAGGGAGCAAGCAGTATGAGCAAAACTCAGAGGAGTGAGATAGCCTAGGGGTATTTGGGGAAGCGCAGTTTAATTTGTTAAATGTGGTGTTACATAGGGTGCAAGAAGGGGGCCCAGTGAGAGAGGCAGATAGGGAAGGAGTTCACCTTGGGGCAGACCGTGCTCACTGCATTTTTACTTCTTTTTGGTCACCCCAGTTCCTTGATTTATATTTCAGCAGAACACCTGACTTTGCTCCTCTCTCTCTACCCTCCTTATAGGAATTCTGGGTCATGAACACCTCAATCCAGAGCACAATCATTCTTCTCATTGAGCAAATTGTGGTGGCTCTTGGGGGTGAATTTAAACTCTACCTGCCCCAGCTGATCCCACACATGCTGCGCGTCTTCATGCATGACAACAGCCCAGGTCGCATCGTCTCTATCAAGGTAAGTAGCCTAGGGCATCCTCTAAAGAGATTTCTACCTTCCATCAGAATTCCTGGATGATCAGCTAGAGGTGGGACCCTGTTCTGAGTCACAGGTTGATGCCCAGTTCTTATTCTGAATCCAAAGAATACTAATATACCTGATGCTTGCAAATTTACAGTTTACAGAAAATTAAAAATCCTCTCTTGATTATCTTTTTCTTATCACCTTTTATGGATTATTCTTGGTAAATGTTTTATCTCAGACCAATTTTCTCTTTTACTTAACAACTGATTCCTTATCAATTGAAATATACTCAGCAAAGTCATATATATATATGTATATATATATATATACATATATATATATATACATATATATATATATATATACACACATATATATATATATGCAAAATAAAATGAGGGAGGAAAAAAAAGCACAACCCAAAGAATGTAATTCAAAACCACTTAAAAAGACTTTTCAAAGTCCCCCAGAATTTTGAATTATCCATCCATGTTCACTACCTCACTAAAGGTTACTCAGCCATGCCTTTGCTCTCTTTTGCAGCTGTTGACTGCAATCCAGTTGTTTGGTGCCAACCTGGATGACTATCTGCATTTGTTGTTGCCTCCTATTGTGAAGTTGTTTGATGCCCCTGAAGTTCCACTACCATCACGAAAGTAAGCACCTGCCCTTTGGCACTAATACTCAACAGGCCTGCAATGTTTTGTTGACGATGTCCTTTTCTTAAGTTTCCAGGCCATCTTTCTATACTTTTTTTTTTTTTATTTCAACTGCTGTTATTTTTAATCCAGAAATTCCCCAGATTTATGAAAATCATAACTCTCCCCAGCCCACTGGAATTTATGTTGGATCCATGTCCCCAAAATACCTCAGATGCCATTCTTTCCCATTCATTGCAGATTGCTAAGGTAACCCTCAGCCACTCCTCTTACTTTGGGACCATCTGTTAGCACTTACTGTACATTAGTAATTGTTGTAGGGCAGCGTTAGAGACAGTGGACCGCCTAACTGAGTCCCTGGATTTCACTGACTATGCCTCACGGATCATTCACCCCATTGTTCGAACGCTGGACCAGAGCCCAGAACTGCGTCCCACAGCCATGGACACGCTGTCTTCACTTGTCTTTCAACTGGGGAAGAAGGTAATTACAGAAGTCCTAAACAAACATGTATTAGTCTCTAGGTCTGAGCCACCATCAGAGATCATGGAATTATCTGCTTTTCTCTTTCTTCATTCATTTAACATATATTTAATGAGCACCTATGTTAGCTAAGGGCTGTTCTGGGAATAATATAGTAAACAGAATGAAGTCCTTGCTCTCACAGTGCTTACATTCTAATGGAGCAAAGCAAATGAAGTTTGTCTCACAAGAGTGATGAGGATGAGTAGAGAGAGGTGCTGTTCATTTAGGGTAGACAGTGATGGCCTCTCTGATGAGTTGACCTCTGAGCAGAATCCTTAGTAAAGACCCCAGCCTGGAGAGGAGTGTGCAGGCAGAAGAAATAGTAAATACAAAGGCTACAAGATGGGAGCAGGCTTCAGGGCATGGCCAGGAGAGCTGTATGACTTTAGAGGTATGAGCAGTTGGCACAGTACTTGGAGTTGAGGTCACAGAAATAAGGGCAGGGATGAGGCGACTAGATTTCATAGGCTAGTGGTTCTCAAAATGTGATCCCTGGCCAAGCAGTATCCACATCACCTGGAAATTTGTTAGAAATGCAAATTCTCAAGCCTCACCCCAGACCTACTGAATTAGAAATTCTGGCTGTGGAGCAAAACAGTCCCTGGCTTTATAAGTCATCCAGGTGACTCTGATGCCCATTAAAGTTTGTAAATCATTGTTGTAGGCCACTGAAAGTATTTTGGCTTTTACTCAGAGCAAGACTGGAAAACCTTCGAGGATTCTGAGCAGAGAAGTAATATGGTCTGACTTAACATTTTAAGATGATTACTCTCAGGGTTGTGTGGGCAAATAGAATGTGGGGGCAAAGGTGGAAGGAGAGAGAACTGTTAAGAGGCCAGATGAAAGATGATAGGGCCTTGGACTAGGATAATAACAGTGGGGGTGGTAAAAGGGATGCTTCTGAATACCACAGTACTACCCAAAAACCCAGAAGAAACAGCTCTAATAGAGTTGGCAGTAATATCTTTCTCTACTTTCCAGTCTCAGAGTAATGGTTTCTCATCTTTCCCCCTCCTGTTATAGTACCAAATTTTCATTCCTATGGTGAATAAAGTTCTGGTGCGACACCGAATTAACCATCAGCGCTACGATGTGCTCATCTGCAGAATTGTCAAGGTGAATTACACTGTTTCTATTGCAAAGTTCCTATTCTTTTTTTTTTTTTTAAAGATTTTATTTATTTATTCATTTATCCCCCCCTTGCTGCTTGTGCTCGCTGGGTCAGCTAACCACGCCGTGCAGGCGGGCTTGCCTTCACCAGGAGGCCCCGGGAACCGAACCCGGGGCCTCCCATATGGTAAACGGGAGCCCTACTGATTGAGCCACAGCCGCTTCCCGCAAAGTTCCTATTCTTTCCTAATTGGTGGTATTTTTGTAACCTTGGCTTTAGGAGTAAATCTTGCTTTTTTTGCTCTACGCTAAGGTTTGGCAGACTTTTTTTTTTTTTTTTTTTTAAAGATTTTTTATTTATTTATTCATTCATCCCCCCCTTGCTGCTTGTGCTCGCTGGGTCAGCTAACCACGCTGTGCGGGCGGGCTTGCCTTCACCAGGAGGCCCCAGGAACCGAACCCGGGGCCTCCCATATGGTAAACGGGAGCCCCACTGATTGAGCCACAGCCGCTTCCCTGGCAGACTTTTTTATAAAGTTTTGTGGGCTACACAGTCTCTGCTCTGTAGCTCTGTTATAGCATGAAATCAACCCTAGGCAATATGTAAATGAATGACCATGGCAGCATTCTGGACACAAAAATGTGAATCTGATATAATTATGAAATCTTAATCTTCTTTTGTTTTATTTTTCCCCCAACCATTTAAAAATGTAAAAACCATTCGTAGCTCACGGGCCGTACAAAAACAGTCCGGGGCTGTTTGCCACTCCTGCTCCAGCCACTTCAGTTTTGCTATTGCTCACATTGCTTCATCTTTCCAGTTAAATAGTTAAGTGCTTATACTAAGTTTGTACTTGTCAGTGATGAGGAGTGACCAGTAAAGACAATCTTGTCTACCCTGCAGAATATACTACCCGTGATTTGTTTTGTGCATACATGCAACTTTTTACTTCCAGAGATGTCAGCCTCCCCAGGTTTAGGTTTAGGGATGGTTTCTAACTTGCCAGGCTGGCCGGGGGCGGGGCGGGGGCAGATGTTAGTGGAGTCGTGGGTGTTTCCTCTAAACCTCTGGTTACAGGGATACACCCTTGCTGATGAAGAGGAGGACCCTCTGATTTACCAGCATCGAATGCTAAGGAGTGGCCAAGGGGATGCCCTGGCTAGTGGACCAGTAGAAACGGGGCCCATGAAGAAGCTGCACGTCAGCACTATCAACCTCCAAAAGGCAGGTTCTTTGTTTCCTGGGGAACTTGGGAAGGAGAGCCCTGTTCTTCTCTCCTGTTTGAAACTTGCAGTTCTTCCCACCTTCAGTTTAAAGCAAGCATAAACTAGCTGAAGGAAATTGATACCATGAACTTAGGAAATTTCGTCTTATTCAGGTATCTGAGTTTTAATTTAATAATATATATTCTATGTATTAGAGAAATTGTAGGATTACAGAAAAATCATTTAGAAAATGCAGAGTTCCCGTATACATTTCCTCATGAATGCAGTTTTTCCTAATATGAACACTTTGCTTTAGTGTGGTACCTTTGTTTCAACTGATGACACAATAATAGTATAATTATACTATATTAATTATAGTCCATGGTTTACATTGAGGTTCACTATTTGGGTTGTACAGTTCTATTTAAAAAAATTTTTATTCTAGTAATGTATATAACCAAAAATTTCCGCTTTTAACCACCTTAAAATATATAACTCAGTGGTGTAAATATATTCACAATGTTGTGCTACCATCACCACCATCCATTAACTCTGTCACCCCGAAAAGAAACTGTATGAATTAAGCATTAACTTCCCATTCCCTGTCCGCACCTGGTCCCTGCTAACCTGTATTCTAGTTTCTGACTCTATGAATTACTTTATTCTAATTATTTCCTATCAGTGAGATCATATAATATTTGTCCTTTTGTGTCTGGCTTATTTCGCTCCACATGATATCATCAGGGTTCATCCATGTTGTTGCATAAAGAACTTTGTTCCTTTTTATGGCTGAATAATATTCCATTATATGTATATACCACATTTTGTTTTTCCATTTATCTGTTGATGGATACTTGGGTTGCTTGCATCTTTCAGCAATTGTGAATAATACCACCATGAATATCAGTGTACAAATATCTGTTTGAGTCCCAGCTTTCATTTCTTTAAATGGGATTCTTTCAATTCTAGAAGTGGGATTGCCAGGTCATAGTGTAATTCTGTACTTAACTTTCTGAGGAACTACCACACTGTTTGGTACAGTGGCTGCACCATTTTACATTCCTACTAACAATGGACAGGTGTTCCTATTTCTGTACATACTAACACTTGTTATTTTCTGTTTTTTATTTTGTTTTGTTTTGTTTTTTGAGGTACCAGGGGCCAGAGATTGAACCCAGGGCCTCATATGTAGGAAGCTGGTGCTCAACCACTGAGCCACATCGGCTTCCCTGATTGGTTTTTTCATTTGTTTTGCTTGTTGTTTTTGCTTTTTTTTTTTTTTTTCAGGAGGCACCAGGAACTGAACCTAAGACCTCCCATGTGAGAGGTGGAGCTCAACCACTTGAGCCATATCTACTCCCCCCCCCCTTTTTTTTTTTAAATAGTAGCCTTTCTAGTGAATATGAAATGGTATCTTATTGTGGTTTTGATTTGCATTTCCCTAATGGCTAATGATATTGAACATATTTTCATGTGCTTATTGTCCATTTGTATATCTTCTTTGGAGAAATGTCTATTCAAGTCTTTTGCTTAGCTGTGGGTTTTTTCATATATGCCCTTTATCACATTGAAGAAGTTTCCTTCTATTCCTGGTTTTCTAAGTGTTTTTATCAAGAAGGGGTGGTGGAATTTGTCAAATGCCTTCCCTGGGTCAATTGTGATGATGATGTGTTTTGTTTTGTTTTCTCCTCCATTCTTCTAATGTGGTTTAATACATTAATTGATTTTCTTATGTTAAGCCACTCTTGCATACCTGGGATAAATTTCACTTGATCGTGGCATATAATTCTTTTAATGTGCTGTTAGATTTGGTTTGCTAGTATTTTGTTGAGGATTTTTGCATCTATATTATGAGGGATATTGGTCTGTAATTTTCTTATCTTGTGGTATCTTAATCTGGCTTTGGTATTAGGGTGATATTGGCCTCATAGAATGAGTTATGAAGTGTTCCATCTCCTTCAATTTTTTTCGAAGAATTTGAGAAGGATTGGTGTTAATTCTTCTTGAAATGTTTGGTAAAATTCACCAGTGAAACCATCTGGTCCTGGGCTTTTCTTTGTTGGGAAGTTTTTGATTACTGATTCAATCTATTTACTTGTTGGTCTGTTGAGATCTTCTATTTCTTCTTGAGTCAGGGTAGGTAGTTTGTATGTTTATAGGAATTTGTCCATTTTATCTAGGTTATCTGCTTTGTTGGCATATAGTTTCTCATGGTATCCTCTTATAATCCTTTTATTTCTCTGGTATCGGCAGTAATGTCCCCCCTTTCAATCACAAAATTAGTTATTTGCATCCTCTCTCTCTTTCTTTGTCAGTCTAGCTAAAGATTTGTCTATATCTGTTGATCTTTCAGAAAAAACAACTTTTGGTTTTATTGATTATCTCTATTCATTTTTTATTCTCTACTTCATTTTTCTTGGCTCTGAACTTTGTTATTTCCTTTCTTCAGCTTGCTTTCAGTTTAAATTTTTTTTAAGTACCAGGGCTGGGACCTCCTATGTGGGAAGCCGGCACTGTACCACATCAGCTTCCCTGAGTTTTTTTTTTTTTTTTTTCCATTTGTTTGCTTGTTGTTTGTTTTTTGTTTTAGGAGGCACCAGGGATTGAACCTGGGACCTCCCATGTGGGAAGCAGGCACTCAACTGCTTGAGCCACATCCTCTCCCCCAGTTTAATTTTGCTTTTCTCTTTCTAGTTCCTCCAGTTCTGAGATTAGATCTCTGACTTGAAATCTTCCTTCTTTTTGAATATAGGCTAGAAATTCCCCTCACTGTACAGCCTTTGCTGCATCCCACAAATTTTGGTTTATTGTGTTTTTGTTTTCATTCACTTCAAGATATTTCTACATTTCCTTTTTGATTTCCTCTTTCACCTGTTGGTTGGTTAAGAGTACATTGTTTTAATTCCACATATTTGTGAATCTTCCATTTCTCCCTCTGTTATTGATTTCTAGCTTCATTCCATAGTGGTCAGAGAAAATACATGGTATGATTTAAATATTTTTATTTTTAATGAAACTTTTTTGGAAATGATACATTTACACTTGAGAAGAATGTGTATTCTGTTGTATTCTGCTGCTGTTGGGTGAAGTGTTCTGTCTGTTAGGTCTAGTCTCTTCACTTATTGCTCTTCTGTTTAGATGTTTTGTCCATTCTTGAAAGCAGATGTATTGAAGTCTCCTATTATTAATGTAGAGCTGTCTATTTCTCCTTTCAATCTGACAATATTTGCTTCATATCTTCTGGGGCTCTGCTGTTAGGTGCATATATTTTTATAATTGTTAAGTCTTCTTGTTAAATTGACCATTTTATCAGTATATAGTGTCCTTCTTTGTCCCTTGTAATGGTTTTTTACTTAAAGTCTATTTTATCGATATTAGTATAGCTACCCCAGCTCTCTTTTTATTAATATTTGCATAGAATTTTTTCCATCCTTTTGCTTTCAAACTATTTTTCTTTTTTATTTTTTTAGGAGGTACTGGGGAATTGAACCCGAGACTTCATATGTGTGAAGCAGGTGCTCAGCCACTGAGACACACCCGCTCCTCTATCCTTTCACTTTCAATTTACTTGTGTCTTTGAATTTAAGATAAGTATCTTGTAAACAGCATGTACCTGGGTTGTGATTTTTCACCTATTCTTTTTTTTTTTTTTTTTTTTTTTTTTTTTTTTTTTTTTTTTATTCATTTATCCCCCCCTTGCTGCTTGTGCTCGCTGGGTCAGCTAACCACGCCGTGCAGGCGGGCTTGCCTTCACCAGGAGGCCCCGGGAACCGAACCCGGGGCCTCCCATATGGCAAACGGGAGCCCCACCGATTGAGCCACAGCCGCTTCCCATTTCACCTATTCTTTTTACATGAAGAGAACGTAACTGGTGAACTTCCTATAATCAGCACTGAGATTGATGCAGGCTTGTTAAAGCAGTGCTTCTCAAACTTCATTGGGCTTACCAATTACTGGAAATCTTACTAAAGTTCTTATTCTGATGAGACAGTCTGAGTTAAGGCCTGAGATTCTGCATTTCCAACAAATTCCCAGGTCATACTGGTACTGCTGGTCCACAGACTGCACTGAGTAGCTCGGTGTTAGCTCTTCAAGGATAAGTACCAAATTCTCTGTGCTGATCACAGCCTGGGATATGAGCAGCTCTTTATCATTATGCTACTAGCCATCTACTTAAAAACAGGCAGTGTTGAAGCATCTCTGGTGAAGCTCATTAGAATAACTACAGTTACTTCACTGCCTTTAAAATAAATATACCAGGTTGCTTATTTTCCACAGTTGGCATTAGTCTTCAGTACTTCTAATGGCTGTAGACTGCCATTCAATTTGGTATTAATCTTCCTTTATTAGCAGCTGACCATGGCAGCTGTACTTCATGTGTTGCAGCAACTAGAACTGAAGAACTGGGCAAGGCCTGTGTCCCAGCTGATTCATTCTCTTCTTTTGGTCAGGGCCACAAATATTTGAACACATATCTCTGTGGCCATGTGTGATCACACACAGCATCAGAACTTTGGATTTATCATTGACAGTTGTGTCAGAGTCTTTACCTATATAGACAGTTATAAAGTGACCACTGCTGAAAAAGGTCTAATGATGTAAGATGGAAGTGAGAGAACATCCCTGGCAGTGAAAAAAGCAGAAAAAGGTCGTCAGGTTTTGAGGCCGCCCTGCTGACAACTTCACACTCAAGGGAGGGACCGGGCAAGGAAGCCAAATGTTTTCTACCCAGATGTTTTCAGCCTGCCTAGGATCAGAATGTCCTTCCAGCAGGCAGCTGTCCACTCTGCTTTAGGCTTTGTTCTGTCTATTTTAGGAAATTCTCCAGTAGACTAGTTTGCTTCCAGGAAGTTTAGCTTTCTACCCAGGACTTGGAAAAATAAGCATAAACCTCGCCAAACAGAAAAAAAGACTCTCTAGTGTATCTTACCAGAGAGAAAAGATCAAGTTCAAAAACCCTAAACAAAATCCTCCAGTACTCAGATCCATTTCATTGAAAAGTACATTGTTCTTCCAAACATTCATGTGATGGTAATTAGGGACTGGTATATTTATCCCATTTTAACCAGCTTTCAAATAACAATTTGCCATCTCAGTCACCTTTCTATTAGCCATGCTAGTAGAGGAGTTACCTGGCACAGAAAACGTAAAAACATTTAAATATACCACTAGAATGCCTTCCGGGATTTTCAGCTGCTTTACCATCTTATAAGAATCTTTTGGGGCTTACCATCAGAATAAGCTGGCATTGCCTAAGCGTATACCAGCATCACCAGATGAGCCAGTCAACAGTGAGTGGTAGCAGGAGGAAGCTGGCCGATGTTTAAACATTCATTACAGAATCCACAGAACTGAGAGTTCTGTTTTAAATTGAAGATTGGGGGAAAAGGTCTGTTTGGGGAACATGACCTGTTTGATAGATTGTACTTCGAAGGGTCAGCCAAGCTTTGATATTTTGAAAACCTTTTTACAACAATAATGGCAACAATTGCAGCTACTTCTAACATTTGTTCAGTGCTTCCGTGTGCGGGCACTGTTATGAGCACTTATGTTATGAGCTCATTGCATCTTCACAATAACCCTGTGAGTCAAGTGCTGTTATTACTGTCCCCATTTTACAGATAGAGACATTGAGGCACTAAGAAGTTAAATAATCTGCTCAATGTCAACTAGTAAACGGTAGAGCTAGGATTTGACTCAGGTAGTGTGACTCTCTTAACCACTGTGCTGAATTGCCTCACATCACTAGAAGGAGAAAGAAATGCCTTGTAATATGCCCAACTTTTAAAGTGATATGTGATTTGTGCAGCTATCCAGAGACCCATTGTGTAGGTTGGAAGCCAGAAATCTGGAGAGAAAAAGCATTAATGTTCCAGTTTGTCCAAAAGAACAAAGGTCTAAAGTTCAAATCTCTGGTATCTAGTCTTGCTCTTCCTTCCAGCTCAGGAATTCTCAGTGTGTGGTCCCTGAGGATCCTTCGCACTAACTTTTAGCTTGTCTCTTATAATATTGATTCTTTTGATTCAGTAATATATTGTATTAGTCAGGGTTCTCTCGGGAAACAGAATCAACAGGAGATATCTGTCAATAATATGGAATTTTATAAGAGTGTCTCACATGATCGTGAGGATGCACAAGTCCAGGTTCCGCAGGCAGGCTGCAAACCAGGGGCCCTGATGAAAGTCCAATGAAAGGTCCTTGATGAGTTTCTGGGAGAAGTTGGCTGTCCAAAGGCGAGCTGGGAAATTCTCTCTAAATTTGAAATCACTTCCCCTTTTAAGGTATTTGCCTGATTGGATAAAAGCGTCACCCATTGCTGATGTAATCTCCCTGGTTGATGCAGATGTAATCAGCCATCCATGCAGTAAACTCACTGATGATCAAAGTCCATAAATGCTCTTGTATTACAATTAACCCACTGCTTGCTGGACCTAACACCTGGAAACAATTACCTGGCCGAGTTGACACTTTAGCCTAACCATCACATATATCTACTTCAGTTTCTGACATAAAATAATAGTTTATGTAATGTCATTCATTGGTAACTCATCAAAAAACAGCAGCAAATCTCCAGTTTGTCCCAGGGAGGTGATAAGTTGAGTTAAATGTTTATAGCACACAGGGGTCTCTTTCCTTCCTGGACCACTTAACTAGTCAATGTTTGAGAACTTTTGCTCTAACTTATATGATCTCCTTAGTTTAGGGAGGATTGACATGTCTCTTCTGCTAGGAAAATTTTTTTTTTTTTTTTAAAGATTTATTTTGTTGCTCCCTACCCCTCGTTGTTTGAATTTGCTGTGTCTGTTTGTTGTGTGCTGGTCTTCATTTTAGGAGGCACTGGGAACTGAACATGGGACCTCCGATGTGGAAGGGAGGCACCTAATGGCTTGAGCCACTTCTGCTCCCTGCTTTGTTGTCTCTCCTTATATTTTCCTCATGTCTCTTGTCGTGTCCTCTTGTTGCATCAGCTTGCTGTTCCTGCCCGCCGCGTCAGCTTGCTGTTTTGCTCGTCTTCTTTAGGAGGCACCAGGAACTGAACCTGGTACCTCCCATGTGGTAGGCGGGAGCTCAGTCTCTTGAGCCACATCTGCTTCCCAGGCACATCTTGTAAGAACATATTTTAAAAGTTAGAGATTTGGGGAAATGGATGTGGCTCAAGCGATTGGGCTCCCATCTACCATATCGGAGGTCCAGGGTTCGATTCCCAGGGCCTCCTGGTGAAAGGAAAGCTGGCCCACACGGAGTGCTGGCCCACACAGGGGTGCTGGTCCGCACAGAGAGCTGGAGCAGCAAGATGACGCAACAAAAAGAGACAGAGTAGAGACAATAAAAGACGCAGCAGACCAGGGAGCTGAGGTGGCACAAGAGATTGAGCTCCTCTCTCCCACTCCGGAAGGTCCCAGCATCGGTTCCCAGTGCTTCCTAAAGAGAAGACAAGCAGACAAAAAAGAATTCACAGAGAGCAGATAGCAAGCGCAGAACAACTGGGGGAGGGGAGGAGGGGGCAGAAATAAATAAATCTTTAAAAAAAAAAAAAAAAAATTAGAGATTTGGTAGTTAGAGTTAGGCCAGTTCAACTAATGTCATTTTGATGATAATAGCAACCATTTTTTGCTCGTCTGTTCCAGCTAGGCCCTTTAAATGCATTATCTCTGGATGACAACCTAGAAGTAATCTTTGAGGAGTAGTAGAGCCCAGGTATTGTGCAGAGTAATGGGAACTAATGCACTAACTTTGTGCCAACCATACATGTTGACTTAGTTAATCCTTAAAATATTCTATGAGGTGGAACTGTTATCCTCATTTTACAGATGAGGAACCTGAGGCACAGAGAAGTGATGTAATTTGCCCAAGTTCAGAGATCCAAAAAGTATACATAACAGGGATTTGAACTCAGGCAGTTGAGCTCAAGTGTGCTCTTGGCAGCTATACTAGATTGCCTCTCTGCAGAGCCTGCCTTCTTTCCAACCACCACCTTAAGCTGCTCCTGGCAGTGACATTTTTTTTTTCCTTTTTTTTTTCTTGATCAACACCACAGTTTATTTGTAAACATGTTATGTGTCAATAATCAAATTAACAACACTTTTATACATTTCATTGTATAAAATTAGCATCATACCAGGAAACAATCCACTGTACTCAGTTACAGGTGTTTTTTTTTATAGTTTTGGTATTTTAAAATTTTTAAATACAAATATTTGAAACACTGAACATAAAACAGAAACATGAATGGCAGAAGAAAGTGAAAACAATAAGTAACAGAAACCAAAATTCTCTCCCCAAAACAAATATAAAATCATCTGGTTACATATTTTAAAAGAATATATTCAGGAAGTCAGATGACCATACCTTTTTAAAAGATGACATAAAGTTGTATTTTTTAGAGCCACTTAAGAGGAAAACTGTACCATAAGTTCCATTCCTTCTTGATCTTTGTTCTTCCTTCTCTTGATTTCTAAAGAATATATGCCATGGTTTAAGCAACATTCAAAGGTGGCGGGGTGGGCAGTGGGCAGCATAAAGCCAAATTAAATCACTTCAAGCATTTGCCAAAAAATTGGATAAAAATTCTTTAATGAATCTTCTTTGGCAAATAACAGACTATATTTAAAATTTATCTTTATGTTGAATCGAATCAACACTTTTAAGATATAAGAGATGCATCGTTACTTGAGTTAATGTATAAATGAAAGCAAATTTCATAAAGCCAAGCATGGACAGCAGCATTTCACATTTTGCAAACAGCTCTAAAAATGCAGATTCTCTCCTTAAAAGTATGAGTGGGAGAGTGGGTGTGACTCAAGCAGTTGAGTGCCCACTTCTCACATGGGAGGTACTGGGTTCAATCCCTGGTGTCTCCTAAAAAAAAAAAAAAAAAAAAACAACAAGCAAACAAACGAAAAAAACAACTCGGGGAAGCCAACGTGGTGGTTGAGCACTGGCTTCCCACATACAAGGTCCCAGATTCAATCCCCAGCCCCAGTACCTCAAAAAAAAAAAAAAGTGTATGAGTGATCTTCAGCTGAGAATCAGATGAATGCTCTTTCCTCATTCACCCAAGAAACCAAAATTCACCACATATTTTTTTAGTACTTTCCCTAAAATTCATGATTATTAGGTTCTATTTTTTACTCCATTATCTCCCAAAGGAAATATAGCAGCAAATCACTCTCATATTTTAAGCTTTAAATTCACCAGCATCTGGGTTCACTGTCAACAACCACAAATATTCAATTCTTTATTAAGGTACTTGTCATTCCGGTAAGCTTATATTAATACATGAATAAATAAAATAACTACAACTAATTCAAACACAGAAAGTGAAAATGAGATTAGAGTACTGATAAAATGAAGTACCTTACAAGTTTTAGTTGAAAGACTGTAAAAGTTACACATATAACCTAATAGCACTAGAAATGTACTATATCAATCATAAAATTATTGTGATTCATAACCAAAGAAATTATTTTAATATTAGTATGTATTTTTTCCTTTTATGGACAAACATTTATAATATATACTTGGTTTCTACCTCATATAAGACTCAGTAGAAGACTAAAGATTACTACATTTACTCCAAACAGCACTGACTGTGCCACAGGCATAGCTAGGCCATGTTATTGAATAGTTTTAAGAAAGGCATATATTTCCAGAAGTATGTTAAATATACAAATAGTTCTATAAATAACCAAAAAGTATCAACAAAAATGTTTAGATCATAATATTCCTAGTAGTGTTCAAATGATATACATAATTTACGGACATCCACAGGATACTTAGTGCCCCATCATATCATCGCTCAGGAATGGATGTTTATTGTTTTACAGTTTTGCTACTTTCAGTAACAAGAAGCCTTTTTAGAGGAATAGTTCCATCTCTTCCCATGATCCCTTAAAGTGTAGGTAACAAAATATAAAATTAAACAAGATTCATGCTTAATAAACTAACATATAAAATTATTATTGCAATATTCATAGTGACTGCATTATAAGCATATCAGTCATTATAAAGCCTATATATCCTTAATTTTATAAAAGAAATGCAGATTGTCTCAAAGTAAAAAATATAGCACTGGCTGCTAAAAAGCTCTGTGTTGCATTAGGATGTGCAATAATGAGCAAAACTTCAGAAAACATTAACATATTCCCCAAACTTTTAACATCATTTAAGCATGAATTGCACTGCAGCAGCAGGATACTTTTTAGAGGCTGACACTATAAAGCTAACGCTGAGAAAGAAAAAAGGCAGAACGTGTTAGCAACAAATGGCATAACCAAATTTTTTCAAATGGAAATCAGCAACAAGAAGTGAAGAAGGTGAGCCTCCACTCCATTCTGATAAAAAGGCCACGTGTAGCAATTTTCCTACAAACTTTCTGGTTTAATTTAAAACTAAACAGTGGAATTCCAAAGCACAGTTCCAGAGGAACCCAATCTCCTTCTATTATGACAAGAGTTTTACTTTGTTGTTGAATCCATAGTTGCTTCCTCAATGACCATTTCAAATGACTCTGTGCTCCCATTTACATCTAAGCCAGAAACCAAATCAAGTTCCCTTCTCTCATCAGAGGCATCACTAAGTTTTCTATTTCCAAGTTGACTAGAAGCATCCAACATGGTATTATCCACAAATGCTATAAGTCTACTTTGTTCCTTAATATTTGCAGTACTTTATGAACACCCGTATTGACCCAAGTAAACTCTCCTTGTAGTTCAGTTTCATCAAATGGAAACGGTATATGGACAGTTTCTCCTACCCCTTGCAAACCATGTCCTTGAATTAAAACTGCAGAATGGGTTAAAGCATCATTCAACATTATGAGCACATTTGAAGTAGGGACTACCCCAGGATCATGACCCCAAGACGTTATAAGTAATCTGTCATAATTCTGGAATATATCAGGCAGTTTTTGAAGTCTTGTACCTTTGGACAGTAAGAGAGATAGTGGCCTTTGCCCAGTGATGTGATAAATGTACGCTTTAAAACAGACAGAACTGACTTCTGGGATAGCTGGTCCAATATGCTGAGGTGTGCAGCTGCTGATGGGCTGGATTTCATTGGTGAGAGGAGCCATGGAAACAAGCAGTGTGTAATTTTTGTTTAGAACTCTGCTGCAAGTTGCAGTGTCCAAACCAAGAAGGCTTTCACAGCGTAAGAGATCCAGAGGAAAACCATGATTGAGTTGGTCTGGCAGTGCAGTTTGCGTAATTAGAACTTTATTATGAGGCAGATTTGGTATTGCATTTCCCAGAGTAAGTGCATGATCAAAATATCTCTGCTTCTCCTTTACCAGTCCTCTGAACCTTTTCTAGTTCTACAAGAAAGCTGTCTAGAGACTCATCTGAGAGTTTGCCACCTTTAAACATTTAGACTGCATGACTTTTCAAGTTTGGTGAAAGATTTTCCCATCATTAAAAAGGCAGTAAAATGGGAAACGGATGTGGCTCAAAAGGTTCAGCGTCCGTCTACCATATGGAGAGACTGGGGTTCGATCCCCGGTACCTCCCGGTAAAAAAAAAAAAAAAGGCAGTAAGAGTTGAGTTGAATAGGAATGCTACATGCTTTGTATATCCTGTAGAAAGACTCAAACTGCTTACACTGGCTGTGTCAGCTGGATCTTCTTGACTATTTGTATCAGTATCAGTAGCTGACGAAGCTTCCTGTACAGGACTCCTACTTTCACCACCATCCCATGACAGGAGCATCTTTTGTGGATCTAAAGTACTTTTTAATCTGTTTACAGATGGAACATTCCTCCATGATGAATGAAGTTGATCCAAATTTATTACTTGTCTCTTCATATGGGCAAAGCCCAGTCGGCAATACATTGAAATGGCATTCTTAACCAGGGATGTCTATTTAGACATTTGCAAATTCTACAACATTAGTGTGCTCATCTATTGAAACAAATATTTTATAGGGTAGAGTTTCAAAGTAATCATCTTCAAGAGGAAGAACTGCTATACAACTGTCATCAGATATTGGTACATCCAGATAAATCAATCCTTTATTATATAAACTATGTACTACATTATAATCTAGTAATCCAGAGAGTTTAGAACCTGAATCGATAATCTTATCAGTAGCGCATTTCTCAGGCAAAGTGCATATCTTTATGTCATCTTCTGTGATACACCAGCCTGTACCACCCACCATACCAATATGGTGATTTCCACTGGCTTTATTGGTAAAGGGTCACGGTCTGTTTTCCATCTGAAAAAAATTTTTGATGATCTGCACTGATTCATAAGATCAATATACTGGTTTCTTCCTATGCCAAGAAGTCTTAGTCAGCAGCAGTAAAATTGGGCAGTGAATCATACTTTTTCTCACTGTTCATAATATCCTCCATAGTCCCAGTGTAATATGAAAATGGTGTTATCCATATGCCTTTAACCATAATATCTGACAAATGGTAAGGGTGTAGCATGAGATGATCACAACTGTATCTTAGGAGTTTCTCATAGTATATGCATTTGTCTTTCTTGCATGTTTAACTAAGTTATTTCTGTATCCTAACTGATTGCGGATATTGTATAGGACAACCTGCTTTTCATATTCCCTCTTTGAATTTCCAAGACTCTGCCTCACATTGGCCAACAGCTTGCTTCATGGGTAGTTGTTCCAGATGTGGAGCTCCATATCTATGTTCAAGATGCCAGGGGTAGGGGCCCGGGCCGGCTGCTGCATCTGAGGCAATACCTCTCGTCTGCCGGCCCTCAGCCTGACAGGATGCCCCAAGTCTTAGGCTGTGGAAGCCCTGGGTGCTCCCAACAGTTCGGCACGACCCCAGTCATGAGGCACAGAAGGAGCAGAGATCAGTGGCAGGGGTACCTCACCGGCTCCAAGTTCCTGGCAGTGAAAAAAAAAAAATTTTTTTTTTTTAACTTTATTTTGTACATTTAATAATTGAAAATATAAACAATTAAAAACTAAAAAGTAAACACAGATGAATAAATACATACATTTCTCAATTAAATGTACTGGATACATATAAATTTTTTTTTTAATCAAACAATATGTTACACAATATATTTGGTTCATAGTAACACAATCACACAGTATTTATCCTTTTGTGTCTGGCTTTCTTCACTCAACATAATGTCCTCCAGGTTCATCCATGTTGCCATATGCTTTACCTACTCATTTCTTCTTAAAGCTGCATAATATTCCATCGTGTGAATAGACCACAGTTTGTTTATCCATTCATCTGTTGATGGACACCTGGGTTGTTTCCAACTATTGGCAATGGTGAATAATGTGGCTATGAACATCGGTGTGCAGATGTCTGTTCGTGTCACTGCTCTCAGTTCTTCTGGGTATATACCCAGTAGTGGTATTTCTGGGTCACGTGGTAAGTTTATATTCAACTTCTTTAGGAACTGCCCAACAGTTCTCCACAGTGGCTGTACCATTCTGCATTCCCACCAACAGTGTGTTCCTATCTCTCCAACACTTGTAGTTCTCTGTCTTTTTCATAGTGGCCATTCTGATAGGTGTGAAATGATATCTCATTGTAGTTTTGATTTGTATTTCCCTAATCATTAATGATGTTGAGTATTTCTTCATGTGTTTTTTTTGCCATTTGTACTTCTTCTTTGGACAAATGTCTATTCAAGTCTTTTGCCTGGTTGTCTTTTTATTGTTGAGTTGTAACATCTCTTTATATATCCTGGATATTAAACCCTTATCAGATATGTGATTTCCAAATATTTTTTTTCCCATTGAGTTGGCTGCCTTTTCACCCTTCTGATAAATTCCTGTGAGGTGCAAAAGTGTTTAATTTTGAGGAGGTCCCATTTATCTACTTTCTCTTTTGTTGCACGTGCTTTGGGTGTGAAGTCCAAGAAACCACCACCTACTACAAGGTCTTGAAGATGTTTCCCTACATTTTCTTCTAGTAGTTTTATGGTCCTGGCTTTTATGTTTAGATCTTTGATCCATTTTGAGTTGATTCTTGAATAGGGGGTGAGATGGGGTCCTCTTTCATTCTTTTGGTTATAGATATCCAGTTCTCCCAACACATTTGTTGAAGAGACTGTTTTTTCCCATTAGTGTGGGCTTAGTAGGTTTGTCAAAAATCAGTTGACTGTATAGGTGAGGGTATATTTCTGGATTCTCAATTCTATTCCACTGATCGATGTGTCTATCTTTATGCCAGTACCATGCTGTTTTTTTTTTTAAGACTTTATTTATTTATTCATTTATCCCCCCCTTGCTGCTTGTGCTCGCTGGGTCAGCCAACCACGCCGTGCGGGCGGGCCTGCCTTCACCAGGAGGCCCCGGGAACCGAACCGGGGCCTCCCATATGGTAAACGGGAGCCCCACTGATTGAGCCACAGCCGCCTCCCAAAGATTTTATTTATTTATTCATTTATCCCCCCCTTGCTGCTTGTGCTCGCTGGGTCAGCTAACCACACCGTGCGGGCGGGCTTGCCTTCACCAGGAGGCCCCGGGAACCGAACCCGAGGCCTCCCATATGGTAAACGGGAGCCCTACTGATTGAGCCACAGCCGCTTCCCAATACCATGCTGTTTTGACCACTGTAGCTTTGTAATATGTTTCAAGGTCAGGCAGTGAAATTCCTCCCACATTGCTCTTCTTTTTTAGAATGCTTTTGGCTTCTCGGGTGCACTTACCCTTCCAGATGAATTTGGTAATTGCCTTCTCTAGTTCTGTAAAGTAAGCTGTTGGGATTTTGATTGGTATTGCATTGAATCTATAAATCAGTTTGGGTAAAATTTACATCTTCACGATATTTACTCTTCCAATCCATGAACACAGAATGTCTTTCCATTTGTTTAGGTCTTTTTTAATTTCTTTTAACATTGTTTTGTAGTTTTCTGAATATAGGTCCTGTACTTGTTTGGTTAAATTAACTCCTAGGTATTTGAGTCTTTTTTGTTGCTATTGAAAATAGACTTTTTCCCCTGATTTCCTCCTCAGATTGTTCACTACTAGTATACAAAAATATTACTGATTTTTGTATGTTGATCTTGTATCCTACCACTTTGCTGAACTCATTTATTACTTCAGGTAGCTTTGTTGTGGATACTTCAGGATTTTCTAAGTACAGGATCATGTCATCTGCAAACAGTGAGAGTTTTACTTCCTCTTTTCCTATTTGGATGCCTTTAATTTTTTTGTCTTGTCTAATTGCCCTAGCTAGAACTTCTAGTACAATGTTGAATAACAATAGTGACAGTGGGCATTCTTGTCTTGTTCCCCACTTAGAGGGAAAGCTTTCAACCTTTCCCCATTTAGTATGATGGTGGCTGTGAGTTTTTCATATATGCCTTTTATCATATTGAGGAATTTTCCTTCTACTCTATCTTTTGAAGGAATTTTCCTTCTATCTTTTGAAGGATGCTCGATTTTGTCGAATGCCTTTTCTGCATTGATTGATTGATCATGTGGTTTTTTTCCCCTTCAGTTTGTTAATGTGGTGTATTACATTGATTGATTTTCTTATGTTGAACCAGCCTTGCATACCAGGAATAAGTCCCACTTGGTTGTGATGTATAAGTCTTTTGATATACTCTTGGATTCGATTTTTAAGTATTTAGTTGAGAATTTTTTCATCTATGTTCATTAAAGCAATTGGCCTGTAATTTTCTTTTCTTGTAGTATCTTTATCTGTTTTAGGGTGATGTTGGCTTCACAAAATGTGTTGGGTAATTTTCCCTTCTCTTCAATTTTTTGGAAGAGTTTGAACAGAGTAGGTGTTAATTCTTTTTGAAATGCTTGGTAGAATTCACCTGTGAAGCCATCTGGTCCTGGACCTTTCTTTGCTGGGAGATTTTTGATGATCGATTCAATGACCTTAAATGTGATTGGTTTGTTAAGTTCTTGTATTTCTTGTAGCATAGTGTTGGTTGGTTGTGCATTTCTTTTTTTTTTTTTTTTTTTCTTTGTTTCTTTTTTTGTTGTTGTTCTTTTTTTTTTTTGTTCTTTTTTTGTTTCTTTGTTTTTCTTTCTTTATTTTTTGTTTTTTCTTTTTCTTTTTTTGTTGTTGTTCTTTTTTTTTTTTTATTTTTTGTTTTTTCTTTTTCTTTTTTGGTTGTGCATTTCTAGGAATTTGTCCATTTCATCTAGGTTGTCTAGTTTGTTCTCATATAGTCTCCCATAATATCCTCCTATGATTCTTTTTATTTCTGTGGGATCATTTGTAACTTCTTCTCTTTCGTTTCTGATTGTATTTATTTGCATTTTCTCTCTCTTTTTCTTTGTTAGTCTAGCTAGGGGTTTGTCAATTTTATTGATCTTCTCAAAGAACCAGCTTTTGGTTTTGTTGATTTTCTCTATTGTTTTTTTGTTCTCATTTTCATTTATTTCTGCTCTAATCTTTATTATTTCTTTAAAAAAAAAAAAAGATTTATTTATTTACTTTTATCCACCTTTACTGCCCCCCCCCATTTTTGCTGTTATTGTGTCCATTCGCTGAGCAATTCTCTGTGTCTGTTTCTTGCCCTTTCTTCTCATCCTTCTCCTCCTGTCTTCACTGGGATTCTATCCTGGGAACCTCCGATGTGGGAGACAGGTGTCCTACCGCCTGCGCCACCTTAGTTCCTGTTTTTTTGGCACATCTTCCCTTGGCTCTCCCTTGTGTCACTCTCCTGTTACGTCATCATCCAGCTGCGTGGCTAGGCGGGGCCTGGTGGCTCACCTGCGGGGCCTGCGTGCGGGGCCTGTGGGGCTCACCTGCTTGTGGGCCCTGGCAGTGTACCCACTTGCGGGGCCTGGTGGCCCACGCGCCTTCTATATTTTTCTTTATTTTTACAAGGAGGTCCCAGGGATTGACCCCAGGTCCCTCCATATGGGAGACGGACGCCCAATCATTTGAGCCACATCCACGCGCCCCCTATTATTTCTTTCCTTCTACTTGCTTTTGGATTGGCTTGCTGTTCTTTTTCTAGTTTCTCTAGTTGTTCAGTTAAATCTTTGACTTTAGTTCGTTCTTTTAAAAAAAAAAATTTATTGAAGTATATCATTCATACATGAACATACATAAACTATAAGTATTCAGTAAACATCATGAACTTACAAAACAAACATACATAACATCATGCAGGGCTCCCACACATCACCCCCCACACACAAACACCCTGCATTGTTGTGAAACATCTGTTAACAAATCATGAAAGAGCATCGTCAAAGTATTACTACTAACTATAGTCCATATCTTCCTCCCCTATACATTTTATTTTTTAAGGATTTATTTATTTACTTACTTACTTACTTTTATCCATTTTTACCCCCCTCCCCCATTTTTGCTGTTTCTGTGTCCATTCTTGGGGAACTCTCTGTGTCTGTTTCCTGCCCTCTCTTCTCATCTTTCTCCTCCTGTCTTCACTTGGATTCGATCCTGGGAAACTCCGATGTGGAAGAAAGGCGTCCTACTGCCTGTGCCACCGTAGTCCCGGTTTTTCGGTGCATCTCGTCTTGGCTCTCCCTTGTGTCACTCTCCTGTTATGTCACCATCTTGCTATGAGGCTCGCGAGGCCTGGCGGCTCACCCACACACGGGGCCTGGCAGCGTACCCGGGGCCTGGCGGCTCACCCGCTCGCGGGGCCTGGCAGCGCACCTGGGGCCTGGCGGCTCACCCGCTCGCGGCGCCTGGCAGCGCACCCGCGCATAGAACCTGGTGGCCCACATACATTCTATTTTTTTTTTTTTTTAATTTTTACCGGGAGGTCCCGGATATCGAACCAGCCCAGCCACCCGAGCCACATCCGTTCCCCTGCTATATCTCTAAGGTTGACCAAAGATACCCAAAGTTAGTCTTTTCCCATACAGGATGCTCATATAACAAATCAGGCTTAGTTTATCACCAGCATTCTAAAAACCAGACCTAGGGAGAAAAACTAGGTCTGGGGACACATACATGGTTTCTAATATAGCGAATGTTTAGCCTACCCTGATTATCACAAAATCAGGTCAGTGAAACTATTCACAGTTCTTTTTTAATGCAGGCATTTAGGGCTATAAATTTTCCTCTCAAGACTGCCTTCACTGTAACCATAAGTTTTGATATGTTGTGTTCTCGTTTTCATTTTTCTCAATATATTTACTGATTTCACTTGCAATTTCTTCTTTGACCCATCGATTATTTAGGAGTGTGTTGTTCAGTCTCCACACATTTGCGAATTTACTTTTTTCCTGTCTATTATTGATTTCCAGTTTCATTCCATGATGATCTGAGAAGATGCTTTGTATAATTTCAATCTTTTTATATTTATTGAGAGCTGTATTGTGACCTAACATGTGGTCTATCCTGGAGAAAGATCCATGGGCACTTGAGAAGAATGTATAACCCGCTGAGTTTGGATGCAGTGTTCTGTATATGTCTGTTAGGTCTAACTTGTTTATCATATTGTTCAAGTTCTCTGTTTCCTTGTTGATCTTCTGTCTAGTTGTTCTATCTAATGATGTGAGTGGGGTGTTGAAGTCTCCAGTGATTATTGTAGAAATGTCTGTTTCTCTCTTCAGTTTCGCCAGAGTTTGTCTCATGTATTTTTGGGGCACCCTGGTTTGGTGCATAGGTATTTATGACTGTTATGTCTTCCTGGTGGATCGTCCCTTTTTTTTTTTTTATTTATTTATTTACTTTATCCATTTTAAACACCCCCTTCCCCATTTGCTGTTTTGTGTCCATTCGCTGGGCAATTCTCTGTGTCTGTTTCCCACTATCTCTTCTCATCTTTCTCCTCCAGTCTTCACCAGGATTCGATCCTGGAGACCTCCGATGTAGGAGAGAGGTGTTCTGCCGCCTGCGCCACCTCAATTCCTGGTTTTCGGAGCTTTCGGAGCATCTCGTCTTGTCTCTCCCCTGCGTCTCTCTCCTGTTACGTCATCATCCTGCTGCATGGCTCCCGGGGCCTGGCGGCTCAGCGGCACACAGAGCCTGGCAGCCCATGCGCCTTCTATATACATATACATATATATATATATTTTTTATTTTATCGGGGAGGTCCCGGGGATCGAACCCAGGTGCCTCCATATGGCAGACGGATGCCCAACCATTTGAGCCACATCCGCCCCCTGGATCGTCCCTTTTATTAATATATAATGGCTTTCTGTATCTCTTATAACTTTTTTGCATTTAAAGTCTGTTTTGTCTGATATTAGTATAGCTACCCCTGCTCTTTTCTGGTTACTGTTTGCATGGAGTATCCTTCTCCAACCTTTCACTTTCAGCCAGTTTGTATCCCTGGGTCTAAAGTGAGTTTCTTGTAAGCAGCATATGGATGGCTCATGTTTTTTTATCCACCCTATCAGCCTGTATCTTTTGATTGGGGAGTTTAATCCATTCACATTCTGATATTACTATAAATGCACTATTTACTTTCTCCATTTTATTATTTGGTTTTCATATGTCGTCTTGTTTTTGTCTCTCTTTTTATTCTTTTGGTTATTCTTTCTGCTGTTCTTCTATATTCTCCTCAAAGCCTCTCTCTCCTGTCTTTTTCTTTCAGGTTCTAAGGCTTCCTTTGATATTTCCTGCAAAGGTGGATTCTTTTTTGTAAACTCTCTTAGTTTCTGTTTGTTTGTGAATATTTTATACTCACCTTCATATTTGAAGGACAGTTTTGCTGGATACAGAATTCTCAGCTGGCAGTTTTTCTCTTTCAGTTTTCTAATTGAATCATACCACTGTCTTCTCGCCTCCATGGTTTCTGAAGAGAAATCTGCATTAAGTCTTACTGGATGTCCCTTGTATGTGATGGTTTGCTTCTCCCTTGCTGCTCTGAGAATTTTCTCTTTATCTTTGACATTTGACATTCTGAGTAGTATGTGTCTAGGTATAAGTCTATTTGGATTTATTGTGATTTGGGTACGGTGTGCTTCTTGGACATGTAAGTTCATTTCTTTCGTGAGAGTTGGGAAATTTTCAGCTATTATTTCCTCAGATACTCTTTCTGCCCCTTTTCCCTTCTCTTCTCCTTCTGGAACTCCCATGACTCATATGTTGTTGTGTTTTGTGTTGTCATTCAACTCTCTGAGCCCCTGCTCAATTTTTTCCATTCTTTTTTCTCTCTGTTCTTTTCTCTCTTCAATTTTAGCCATTCTGTCTTCTGTATCACTTTTTCTTTCTTCTGTGATTTCAAGTCTGCTGTTGTATGCCTCAAATGTGTTTTTGATCTCTTTCATTCCTGTGAGCTCTATTACTTTTCTGTTCAGGATTTCAAATTCTTTGTGTTTGTTCAATGTCTTGATGTCATTTATCTCTTTAACTATATTGTCTTTCAACTCATTAATTTGATTTTGGAAATTTATGCTCATCTCACTGATTAGTTCTCTCAAATTCTGCATCTCTTCTGGGGCTTTGATGTATTCCTTTTCTTGGGCCATGTCTTCTATTTTCTTAGTATGGCTCGTAATTTTTTGCTGATATCTAGGCATCTGGTTAGGATGTAGTTTACTCAGATGCTCAATCTCTTTCTCTTTTGTAGGGATTTAGTGGCAGAAGACTGTGGATTACCACTGCTTTTTGATTTTTGGCTTATCCTGGACTTTCAGGATTGTCCTGCTGGTTGCTCAAAACTGGGCACTGGACTCAGTAATTTATTGTAGAGTCGCTTCCTAGGGCCTTGGGCAGGGAGGCTATAGAGGCCAGAAAAAGCCTCTCCTACTTATTTTTAATTTTCTTGGGTACATTTCCTTGGTCTGCCAGGAGATGGCACTCTTGGGCATCTCCTCATTTCAATGCCTGGTCGGAGTGTATTTGTTGCAGCACAGCCCAGATCAATGTGATAGAGCTTCCTGTCTGGAGGCTAAGAGCCTTGTAATTCAAACTTTCTCTGAGACAATTCTCTAGTATTTTCTGGTAGCCCCCTCCCTTTTCCTGGCTAGGAAATATTTCCACTCCCCTCTGAGTCCTCAACAATCAGTCCCTGTTGGTAGAGAAGGAGTTTGGGAGGTTTGTATCTTTAGCCCCTTGCAGGCTGCAAGGCATACAATGGCTCAGCACCACTAGGGCTGGAAGGGCTCTAGGGACACAACAGACCAAATTTGTGAGTCAAAAGCTGAGTCAGCCTTAGGCTATGTCCTCTCTCCCCTTTCCTGGGGTGGTAGAGCCCTGAAGGCCCCTTTGTCTGTAGTCACAGACCCAGAGGCCAGGGAATTCTAAAGTGTTTTTAGTGGGGGGGAGGGTGCCGGAAGCATTCGGGATTTCCCTCATTTGTTCCTCTCCCGTCTGGGTGGTGTCCAGCCTTCACATGCTATCCTAAAGCCTAGATTTTTTTTCGGGGCTCTTTCAGCCTGTCCTCCAGTTGTTTTTCTGGAGAAGAAATTCCCATGTCTAACTAGTTCGCCCTCTTCCTGGAAGTCCTGGCAGTGACTCTTGATGCAAGGAGAATTGCAAGCTTTGAAGAAACTTAGAGAGGTTAAACCATAGAGACGAAAACTGAAGTCTGTCCCACTCCTTTGTCCAGTTCCACCATGGTGCTGTGTGCTTTGGGCTCCCTGCGCACCTGGTTCTAGCGTGATGGTTCCTGCTGGAGTTGTGCTCAGTGTCTCCCTCTCCCTGAATAACTCTGTGCTGTGAGGTGAGCCTGTGTCCTCATGCAGGGAGTGGTGGTCCCTTCATACACCACTGAAGGCCATTAGGCTTAACTGGGCTGCACTGAGGGTGACCGTCCCCATCCATTCTGGTTCTATAGAGCTCTCTGCAGTGCTGATATTCAGAGTGCAACACAAATGAGCTGTAAAACGGGCCTTTTCCATATTGTAGTGTATTCCAGAGGTCAAGGCGTTTGCTTTATAGCTTTTAATTAAGTAGTACTATTTTGTATTTGTGCTGTGGGGGAATTTTATCGTGAGAAGTATCTTTTTTATCTTTATTTTAAAATAACTTCAAACTTGCAGGAAAATTGTAGAAATAATATAGAGAATGTTGTAACTTTATAAATCAAAGAAGTAGAATAATAATCATTAACTAGAGGAGGGCTCTTTATACTTAGCCCTTGAAGCTGACGGTTTTCCATGATTGCTTGGGGGATTACAGGCCTGGGGAGCTGCCAGGAGGGTCTCCAAAGATGACTGGCTGGAGTGGCTGAGACGGCTGAGCCTGGAGCTCCTGAAAGACTCCTCGTCACCCTCCCTGCGCTCATGCTGGGCCTTGGCACAGGCCTACAACCCGATGGCCAGGTACAGTGTATCAGGGTTCCCTTTTTCCCAGCTTCAGTTTGGGATGGAGAGGATTAGCACAGAGTTTGAAATGCTATATAAGAATGAGTTGTTATTAGAGATAATAGTGAAAGGGCTAGTATTTTTCATTTTGCTCACTTGTGGGACCAGAAATGTGAAGAAAAAGACAAATCGAACAAGCTCATTCTGTTAGGGTTCTCAGAAACAGGGAAACAGAACCAACAGGAGATATCTGTAAATAGTATGAGAATTTATAAAATTCTCTCACTCAACCATGGAGATGCACAAGTCCAAATTCCACAGGTAGGCTGCAAACCAGGGGCTCCAGTGAAGATCCTTGATGAGTTCCCAGGAGACACTGGCTGACCAAAGTAGAGCTGGAAATTCTCTCTGAGTGCTGAAATCACTTCCCTTTTAAGGCCTTCACCTGATTGGATATGTCAGCAGTCTCCTTGGTTGATTGTAGATAAAATCAGTCATCTATGCAATCAACTCACTGATTATTAAAGTTAATGAAATGTCCTTGTATTACAGTTAGGCCAGTGCTTGCTTGACCTAACAACTGGACAACATTACCTGGCCAAGGTGACACATTAGCCTAATCTTACACTCATATTACAGGAAAAGCATACATCTTGACCTTGCTAGTAGGCCACAAGTAAATTTTTTTGTTAATTTGCTAATTGCAGAGTCATTTACAACTCTGAAAATAACTTAGTAATAGTTTAACCTGTTTCCAATATAATGGTATTCTAAGCATTTATTGCTGCATTACAAAAACCCCAAAGCTCAGTGATCTAAAACTATAACAGTCATTTATTTTGTTGCTGAATCTGCAATGTGGGCAGGACTGAGAGACAGCTTGCCTCTTTTCCACACAGTATCAGTGGGGTTGGCATGCCTAGGCCTAGAGGATCCCTTTGATGACTCATCCACATGGCTGGCTGACTTGGACTGAAAGGTCACCTCTGGCTGGGGGCCGAGGACCTTGATTCCTCTCCAAATGAATCTTTCCATGGGTTGCTTGGGCTTCCCCAAGGCATGGTGGCTGGATTCAAGAACGAGTGTCCCCAGAGAACAAGCTGTAGTGTATGGCATTTTTATGACCTAGCCTCAGGAGGCACTTCTGCTATCCTCTGTTGTTCAAGGCAGTCACCAAGGCCCACTCGAGGGGACATGGACACCACCTCTTGATAGAGGAATAGCAAGACTCTAGAAGAGCATGTGAAACAAGAGACACTGTTGTGGCCTTTTTTGGAAAATACTATTTGCCACAGAAAAATGTTGTATTAAATAGTAAATCTTAAACAGCCATTAAAATTTCAGTTTATAAAAAGCTTTAATGCCTGTCAAACATTTACAGTATAATGTAAGTGAATAAAATAGAATACAAAATGATGTAAATACATGACTTTAGTTATTAAAAGTATATGTTCAGGGGAGCGGATATCGCTCAAGCAGTTGAGCGCCTGCTTTCCATATGGGAGGTCCTGGTTTTGGTCCCCAGTGCCTCCAAAAAACAAAAACAAATAACAAGCAAACAAACGAAAAAAACAACTTGGGAGCCGATGTGGCTCAGTGGTTGAGTGCTGGCTTCCCATATACAAGGTCCCAGGTTCAATTCCCGGCCCCAGTACCTAAAAAAAATGTATACGTTCATAGGCAGAGTGGGTGTAGCTCAGTGGTTGAGAACCTGCTTCGCATATACGAGGGCCAAGGTTCAATCCCTGGTACCTCTTCTTTTTTTTTTTTTAAAGATTATTTATTTATTTATTCATCCATCCCCCCCTTGCTGCCTGTGCTCACTGGGTCAGCCAGCCACGCCATGCGGGCGGGCTTGCCTTCACCAGGAGGCCCCGGGAACCGAACCCGGGGCCTCCCATATGGTAAACGGGAGCCCCACTGATTGAGCCACAGCCGCCTCCCCCTGGTACCTCTTAAAAGAAAAAAAAAAGTATTCATGCATAGGACAAAGATTAGAAAGTAATACAACTATGGTTATCTAATTAGGAAGGTCTAAGGGGTGATTATTATTTTCTTTATTATTTTCCAGATTTTTCTACAATGAACATTTATTATTTATAATGAAGAATAACATTGTGATTTAATTAACAAACAGCTCTCCTCCTTAGCAAGTGGCAAAAAGCAAGCCGTTTCATGTCCCACTTTTCAGCACATCTGGTTTGCTTATGGCACATATTTAGCAGGAAGAATGGTGGTGCCTGAGACTGTTGAATTGCTGCCATGACTTAGTTCCTGTAATTTCTCTCAAGTATATTTTAATGCCTTAAAACTAGTTTCTAGGACTTCCCTGTTTCTACAGCATGTAGATTTTACGTGCTTGGTTAGTGTACCATAGTATACCACTTTTCTGCTTCAAGTCACCTCTGAGCACAATGCCATCCAAAATAGGCTTGTGATAAATGTACACAGAGGTATTTATGCCCTTCGGTCCAAATATGTTCATTTGGGATCTGATGTGGCCTCTGACCTCGATCAGGAAGGCTTATTTCTTAATTTATATAGGACTTCTTACAGTCTTCATGTTATCCTTTGAATTTCAAATTGAGGGTTTTTTTTCCCACCAGATTCCAAAATTATACAGACATTCGTCTTACTGATCCTTTCCAAAATATAACAAAAAGTAGATGAAGAGGCATCAAATGCTAAACCTATACATTCTAGGCATATCCTAGAGTTTCTAACCCCTACTTCCACCCCCCACGTTTACCACCCACCTCACCAAAAAAAGGAGAGAGAGGATTAAAATTCACATGTCAGGGTTAACAAATTATGTCCATCCATGTGATACTATTGTGACTTAAAAGACTCTTAGTAATCTTGGAAATAGAGCCTCTTGTTCCAGTTCTTTGTAAGGCTCCAACTGTTAGCTGTTGGCCTAGAGAATCTTTAAGACTATGGGTTTGGATTCTGTTTTCTAATCCTTCTAGTGTCTTAGGTTCTGCTGTCATTTTGTTTATGACCTTCCAACTAAGGGTTCTGGTTTTATTTTGAAAAGTAATAGCAGATGCTGCCTTTACTATTTGTGATCTTAGGAATTCGGACATTGCCTAAGAAACATTCTGAGAATCATTTGAAATCATTTGAGTATTATTTTCCGAATCTGTTAATGCTAACCTCGGTGTTGGAAGTCCCCTTTCTGTACATTCCCTCTCCTGAAGAGAAATAATGCAAAAATTGCCAAGAAATAAATCAGTTGGGACAAGTTCCTTTTCTCTGGTCTTCCTTCTCCAACCCGCTCTCCCTTCCCTCCTCTCTCCCTCCTTCCTCTCCCCCATACATACACACACATATACACACACACAGAATTCCCTGTATATTACATTGTCTATACCTGTGCTATAAAATACATTAGCCACTAGCCATATGTGGTTATTTTAATTTAAAATTAAAATTAAATAAATTTTATTTAATTAAAATTCAATAAAATCCCATTCCTCAGTCACACTAGCTGCAGTTCAAATGCTCATTGACCATGTGTGACTAGTGGCTCCCATACTGGACAGAGCAAATATAGACCATTTCTGGCCACATTGAAATTCTTTTGGACAGCATTGGTCTATATGATCAAAATCAGTGATTCCAGGAGTAGATGGACAAGTAGGGTTTTGTGGCACCAGGCAGAGGCAGGAGAGGTGTTTCCAACATATTTCTCCACTCCTCTGCCTTCAGGGATCTCTTCAACGCTGCATTTGTTTCCTGCTGGTCTGAATTGAATGAGGACCAGCAGGATGAGCTCATCAGAAGCATCGAGTTGGCCCTCACCTCACAAGACATTGCTGAAGTCACGCAAACCCTCTTAAACTTGGCTGAATTCATGGAACACAGTGACAAGGTGAGACTTTTCCTCAGTGTCCAGATGCAGGCTGACAAGGAACCAGCTGGTGGGAGGCGGAAAGCATCCATGCAACTCACTCTTATCTGTGCCCTATCTGCCATTTTCCTCTGCGGGGGGATGGGGCTTGCCTCCTGCAGGGCCCGCTGCCACTAAGAGACAACAACGGCATTGTTCTGCTGGGTGAGAGAGCTGCCAAATGCCGAGCATACGCCAAAGCATTGCACTACAAAGAACTGGAGTTCCAGAAAGGTCCCACCCCCGCCATCCTAGAGTCTCTCATCAGGTAGGCCAGAAAGCCTTTTTAATTGCTACTTTCATCCAAAATGACCTCTCTTGTCCCCCTGCCCAATGCCCATTTACTGGAGTCACTCGGAGGTTTCTGCTCTGTGAAATCTGCCATTGAGTCTGGCCAACATGTTTAAAGGAGATGTGGTTACAGATGGCTTTCCCTGGTATTCTAGCCATAATTGTCATTTCCATTGACCCGTAGCGCCTGGGCTTCTGTTGTTTACCCACCTTTGTTTGCTGGTCCCACTGAAATTAGCAGCCATTCTGTGGCCTTAGCAGCCTAGGAAAGACAAATTTTACCTCTAAGTTAGATAATGATCTCTGAGGCAGGAGTAGGATATCCTGATCCCTGTGTCTCCAAGGCTACCCAAAAGGCAGGGTTGGGGTTTTATGGACTAAATATATTGGTGCCAAGGTCTTCCTCTCTGGCATTCTATGAATATAAAAGGAAAGGCATAGTCTGAGATTTGATGGTCTTTTCCCCTGATTTGGTTATGTCCTCTCCCTCGTAAGATGACTTTGAGTCTTCTGGGTATGGAAGAAATAGGTTGTTTAATAACATTTCTGCTGTTATGAAATTACAAACAGCCTGAAATGTTAGCTCCAGCTCCTACAGAACTGTTCACTTTCTCTAATGATTATCAGGGAATATTAACTCTGGGATCTGATTATCTTCATTTAAATGCTAACATGATTGATCATTTTACTACAGGCAGTTTAGGAACAAACCACCTGGCTAATAAGTTCCTCCCTTGTAGCTTAAAGAGCCTGCTGCATATGATGCTTCCTTCATTTGAAAGGATAATCAAATAGTAAATTCTCTGCTAGCTCTGCTTTTGGGTAGATGCTAAAAGTGTTCCTTTAAAAGGAAAATGGACCAACAAGATAGAAATAGAATCATGTTTCTGCCAGAAAATTGGACTCTTAAGAGAATGTTGACTCTAAAATGCCATCTAGAGACAGATATACACGTGCCATCCTCTGAGGCGTGCCTTAGTTTCAGGTGAGGCTCGGCAGCCATGAAGACCCACATTTCCTCCTCCGATCTCAGGCCTGGGTAGAGCGGTCTCACATGGTAAATACTGGAAAACCTGATGGCTGAATCTTAACAGCTTCAACATCAAATGACTAGTTTTGCATATTAATTACTCTGCTAGCCTTTTTGTATTTGATGCCTTTTTGCAACCCCACTCATCCCATTCCGTCTTTCCCCCACATTTGACATGATCATGGGGCATTAACATTTCTGCAGATTTGTAGATGTAGTAGAAAGATAGTCAGACACCTGGAAAAGTGTTCAAGATGGTCATTTAGCTTCATAAGCCAAATAGAATTGAAAAATAAGTCCTCAGAGATTTTTATCAGAATTCTCTGCAGATTGATCTTGGCTTTAAAAACAAAACTCTGTTCCAAGGTTAGCGAACGCTAAGTGCTTCAGGCTTATTCCTAGCCTCATTCAGCTTGGCTTGCAGTTTTGCCTCCCTTAATTTAGTTCCTGTATTTTCCAAATACCTTTCTCTATTGTTTCCATTTGCAGCTTTTATTTCTCATTTGTAGAACTTCTTTTCCTAAGCACCAGTCCAGCCCTGTGCCACAGTTTCATTGAAGAAAGTTAAGAAACAGCCCTAGGCAAAGCTGCTATTAAGGAAGTTCCCTCATAGCACCACCTGCTGTCCTCAGGATGAGTCTCCCAGGTCAGGGCGGGAGGTGGTTTGTATCTCCTGGGACTGCACTTTGGTCCCACTACTCTTCTGTGGTAGATCGATTCCCTTCCTCACCTTGGCTACTGGGGAGCTCACAGCTAAATTCTTGCCCTGTCTCCCAACAAATCATAGAATCTTACCTCCACCCTTGTGTTATTTTATTTTTTCTACTCTTATTTTCCCTTCACCAATTTGCCCGCTTTTTAAAAAATCTTATTGTACTACCCATATTTGAGTCAATTGCCTTAAATTCTTTCTGAAAACACTCAGGGGGTGACCATTCACAAATCTTTGTACAGCTGTTTCTTATATTTTGAGTTTTGTTTTAAGAAGATGTACCCTGCTGACGATATTGTTCTCTTGCTGCCAGAGCAGACTGTTGGTCTTCCCACATTTTTACCATCACCTCTAGGATAAATTAAATCCCACGTGTAATCCCCAAACCAGGACTAACTTTGAGATAGTAACAGCATAAGCTTCTCCCATCTCAAAGCTCATATATATCTGTAAGTATAATTGCTTCTTAGAGGGACAGAAAATTAAATGAGGATTTGATTGTGTGGAAACCCACAACAGTGGGGCTTTTACTAGTGCATAGCATTAGGATAAGGTCTTGGCCTGCTTTTCTTTCTCTATCCTAAGTAGAGGAGAAGATCTGATGATGGAGGATCTGGTCAAGGCCGACTGCTTTTACTGACCAGATCCTGACATGTGGTTCCACCTTTTAAACCTTTCTGATTGAGACACCTGCAAAATTAAAAATAAAACCCGGGTCTATTCTATGTAGGTGAATGTGCAGTTCTGAAAACTGCCAGAGGTCCCGATTGGTCCATTTTTCCTGCATGGCTCTGTTCTTTGTTGTACTTTCTTCTCTCACCTCTCTTAAAGGATCTGGTCAGAATACAATATTCTTTACCTTTGGGAGCAACATCGGGCTCTCCTTTTGGTTCCTGACAAGGTTTTGTCCTCTGTCATAGATCATGCTGTTCTCTCCTCCCTGAATCCTTGTTATCCTCCATCGACCTGCACCAGAACAGATGCTTTAAAAATGTCAGTTACTAACTGTTAGCAGTAGGGAAAACTGCGGAGAGGGGATCTGTGTGGAAACTCTGTACTGTCTGCATAATTTTTCTATAAACCTACGACTGCACTAGTTGTACCAGTATCCACCTGGCATAAGAAACAGAAGAATGCCAGTAAGCTAAGTATGTCCTCCCCTTTATATATATATATATATATTTAAAGGCCAACTTAAATAAAATGTTAATCACTGTCAGAAACTGCACCACTGCATGTTAAGTGGTTGGTTGGGGAAGTCCTATGTATTCTATAGCAATTCCTCTCCCTTTCCCCTCTGCTTCTGTCTCTGAGAAGTTTCTCCAAAAAGAGGGAAGCAAACCACAGAGCTTGATTTAAGGGCCTTAGTTTTTTTTGAGTTGTGGGATGTATAGGAATGAGAGAAAATTATGTGCTACTTCTGCCATACATACTCAAAGGGTCTTATGCAAAGTTCGATAACTAGATGTATTCTTGCTCTCTTCCTTCTCTTCTTCTCTTTTTAGCCCCCCTAAGATTTTTGCTCTTTGCTAGCAGTATTACTCTGGGTGATGAGCATCTCAAATTCTCCTGCCTACCCTAGAAATTTCTGTTTGAATATCTGTCCCTTGGGAACTCCAGTTCTTCTCTACTTATTTTGCTTATATTTTTTAAGATCCCCAAGCTGCAATTTTTAAGACTTAAATAAGTTCCCAACAATCAAAAGACTGTAGATACAATAGAAAATATTGAGTAAGAATAATGGCTTACCATATACTGATTGGCTCAAGGGAAAGGTTCTTGCAGGAAAGGAAAATTTACTTCCTAATAGTCAAAACTTTGACACCAGTTATGATTAAAGGTATTTTCCCTTTCCATGTGTTTTAGTTTGCTTAAGTAGGAAGTAGGAGTGTTTGTTTGCAAAGTACTTTGAAACCACATCCTAAAAGTGTGGCAGTGGCATCATGGGGTTTTAGTTAGGTGGGCCAAGATCTTATCTCTTAGCACTGTCTGCTGCCCTTTTGTCCCTCACCTTTTCTTTCTTGGGTTCCTGTTCCTCCTTTGGTTTCCCTGACTGCGGAAATAAACTCATGAGTCTCTTTCTTCTGTTCACCCTCTGATTTCTTACTTAACCTTTGCCATGCTGTAAGTCGTAATGGTGAGAATTAAAGAAGAAAACAAAACAAGTTTAAAAAGTTTATTGCACGGGACGGAGGTGGCTCAAATGGTTGGGCGTCCATCTCCCATATGGAGGGACCCAGGTTCGATCCCTGGGACCTCCCGGTTAAAAAAAAAAAAAGTTTATTGCAAAAGGAAAAACAACTTTGAACGTTTAAAACATACTACAATATTTTATTTTCACAAAGCAAGATGCTTACATACAGCATGAATTATTAACCATAGTGCCATCTACCTTCATTTTTCAGCCATTTTTTTATAGGCAAGATATAAAGTGAAGCTCTTAAAGCCCCTTTCTTACAATAAGTAAATAAAAATAGATAGGTCTGTACTGACCGGAAATATTTGCGGGCAGTTTTGTGCCAGCTTCATGAGAGCCTTCTACTCGTCTCCTTCATGCTCACCTGAAACCGCTAGGCCACATCCTACCCTTGAGTGATCTGCCATGACTGAGGCCACAGCAGTGCCATCCTGGGTCAGCTCACCTCCAGTAGAACAGTTTTTGTGTTTGTTGTTTTAAAAAGTATGTGGACTGAAGGAAATTTCATTAGGTTTAAAAATAGAAACTCCCCTCCTCCTCCTCTTTTACTCCCATTTTCTAACACCCAAGGCCTCTCCCTTAAGAATGGAAGTAATGTAGTTCTTTTTAGCAAAAGGATTTGTTTCCTGCCCTCATGTAATGTAGGCCTTAGAGAAAATGGATTAAGTGACCTCAATTTTTTTTTTTTTTTCACAGAAAAATCATGTGGAAAAGATAGGCTGCTGCTGTATCAGGGATCACAGGCAGAGAGCCTACCCAGTCCAGCCCCCTGAGGAATCTCTCAGGACCCAATATGTTTAAATGCCTCATGCCATTTGTCTCAACATCTTTGGTACATATAATTTTGTTGTACTCCTCAGGGATGTATTCTCCCATTGAAGATTATAGGCCATTTTCCATCCCTAGCCTTTCTCTTCCTCCCCATTTCTGCACTTGTCCAACCTCAGTTTGTCTCCATTTCTGAAGCCCTCTTCCACAGCAGGTCTCTTTTTAGGGCTTGAAGTCTTCTGGGCGGATTTTCATCTCCACCCGTTTAAGGGAGTAGCTAGACCCATGCCAGCCATACCAGGTTATGCCATCCTGGTGCTTTTTGTGCTCTCCGAGGCGGTAGTACACACCATTGAGGTTGGAGTCTGTGCAGCAGTTGTACCAGTATCCACCTAGCACAAGAAACAGATCAATGCCAGTAGGCTCCGTATGTCTTCCCCTTGGAAAGTAGATGGTAGCCCAGACATCAGCAGTCAGAGCCCGTATCAAAAAAACAAAGCAAACAAACAAAAAAGACAAAGCTGGAACACGAGTAGTACAGTTATAAATTAATTCTTTCTTCTTAAGTGGGATTATGGGCTTATACCTAAACACACACACACAACACACAAACTTACCTTTACGGAGCTGTGCACATTTGTCCAAGCAATTGTCGTTGTCCTTGTCCTTGGTACTGAAGGCTGTGTTGTTATGATAGAGGAGGGCGTCATTCCCCACGTTGCCACTGAAGTTCCCCAGGAAGAGGCGATAGCTGTTCTCTTCATTGCCCAGAGCAAAGTGGCTGTACTCAGCATAGCGCATGGTGCCCTCCCAGTCCTGTCAGGGGGAGTCAGAGCCTTAGAGAAACTGCAGCAGGGCTTCATTTCATCTCACTGGTAAGACCTAACCCTGTACACCTCTCTGTCCATTATCACTTGTTTACTTCTGCTCCATACTAACCTGGAAATCAGAAAGCCAAGATCCTAGATCAAATTTCTCTCTTGAGTCATCATAAGACCTTGATTGGTCTCTCTCTATTCCTTCACTTCCCTGGCTATAAGGTGTAGATTTAAAAATTTGCTCTGTCTCACTCAAATATGTCAAAAAAGTAATGTGTGAATATAAAGTGAGTGCTTCCAGGCCTTTGACATGGAGCACCAACCAGTATCAGTAAGCTTTGCACATTAAGGACCTTGTTCCCCAGACCAGATTAGAGGCAGCAGTGTTTCAGCCCAGCTAACTGTTGGACTTGCTCTGCTCTGGCCTGGGCTGGCTGCCTCCTCATGCCACCTATAGTTCTGCTTTTGTGCAAAATAGAGAAAAATCTGTTCTTCCTCAACTGTACTGCAACCTGCAGGAAAACCATAATAATCAATATGCAAATCTTGGTGGATAAGCATAGGAACATTGCCCCCAGAGCAGTGCACCATTTTGTGTGGTTGCCCAGGCCCAGTCCCGGGGAGCCAGGCCCCATGTTTACCTCCATTTCCACACGTAGCCGGGTTGGCCGTCTGGAGAGCCTGTGGATGTGTTCATTGCCCAGCCAGAAGTCCCCACGGACGCTGCCAAAGCCCTGCTTGTACTGCTTCCAGTCCTGATAGAAGGAGATAAGGCCACTCTTTCGTCTCTGAATGGTGGTCCAACCACCGCCTGAAGTCTGCATGTCACAAAACACCTAGAACAAAGAGTTGGTCTGGTCAGGGCCTAGCAAAGATAGGCAGCAGGGGTGTGCAGGCGGGGCTCACCATCTTTTCCCACCCTTGCAGAGCCAGTGAGTACGTGCATTTCCACAGTCATGCTGGCTCACTGGTGGCAACGGCTCTATCCCAGTGTTGGCCAGCTGGGGCAGGGCAGTGGTTTGCTGGGGAAGAGTTAGCAGATATGGGGATGTGAGGAGCATGTATAATTTGAAGGGGGAAAAAACAGGTATTTCTGATGTGCCCCCTTGACAATCTCTCTTTTTTCCGTCTCCAAAGGATAACTATTGTAGGGCTTGGCAAGAGAGCTAAACTAGCTAGGTGGTGCTTAGAGGGTCTGGGTTGTTATTTTTTTTTGCCCATAAATTGAGTGTTTGGTATCTCTGGTTTTGGGCATGTTTGCTTCTCTGTTTTGTGTTTCCCTTTCATTATACTAGAAATAATCCCTTTTGTCTCCATCCCTTTGAGGGATGGATAGTGTACTGTACTGGACCTCACCTCCAGCTCAGGGCTGCCCAGGAAGTCATCAGGAGGAAGTTTATATACTCCAGAGATGTAGTAGTTCTTCTGGTAAAGGGAAGAGCAGTCATAGATGGCATCTACAAAAGGAGCAAACCACAGCGGTGAGCATCCAGATTCAGGGCCCCAGGGCAGGCAGGACATCCTGCTGCAGCTAAACCAAATGTGTCAAAACTCAGACTTCATTTTGACCATGGAATTATTATTGATGTTAATTGCTGGGTAGTGTCTGGATTTGGGAGAGGTGTGCAGAGAGCAAAAAGTGGTGCTTTTTGGCTTTTCTAGTGGTGGGGCAGGAGAGTGGGAAGGCCTTCACCTGGATGGCATCAACAGGACAATCAGACAGACACTTGCAGACTCACTATGAAATGGCTCCTACTATCATCCTAGGCCGTGAATTCCAGAAATGTTACAATATGTGAGCACCACGGATTCTTATATGTATTGTAACTGATGCTCCCATTTAATAGATTCAGACTTGTTGTACAGCTAATCTGGTACCAGCTAGACATGAGTATCTCATAGGGTCTGGTTTTGTTGATGGTGGTTGGTTGGTTGGTTGGTTGGTTGGTTTTTGTTGATATTGCTATTTAGAGGATAATGGCCACTGCCAACCACGACCTTAATTAAGGGAGATAGATTTTACCATCTTCTCTTTCCCTTCTTAATCTAACAATGCTAGAATGAAATGAAAACACTCTTAGGAACCTTGAGGCCCTCCCTTGGCAGTATTTATAAAACAAGAAAACGAGAACTTTAGACAGGCTGAGTTTCACTCTGGGGTTGATTTAAATACTTCCTTGGCTGCCCTTGGGGCTACTGCTTTATCCTATTTTGTATACCTATTTTGAATATCAAGGAGCATGTGAGAGAGCCAGCCTTTCCTGATAGGATTCAGAGTGGGGAATCTTACTGTCCAGGAGAGCTTCCTGCCTCTGTGTCTTGGGATTTTTGTCTTGGTGGCCACTCCTGTGGGCTCTTAGAGAAGAGCACAAAGGTGGCGACTCTATCATCTTAGCAGTAATAGCTGTCTGAGGCTGCTTGGCTCCCTTACAGAGCCCACTGGGGAAAGTGCATGGCGCCTGTGTGCCTTTGCCGTCAGAGTTCTTCTATTCCTGTTACTGATGAAAGCATCTCAGCTTACAGCTTTCTCCAAGGGGGTACCTACCTACAGAGTATAGAGGTGACTGGCAGCTGGTAATGGGGAATGCTGGGGACTGATCCCCCTGAGCAAGAAGAACAAGAGTTCTGGCAGGGCAGGTGCTTTTGATCCCCCTAGAAGCTCCCTCTTAGCCAGTGGTTTTTAACCAGGGGTCCGTGGATTTCAGGGGGGGTCCGTGAGCTTGAATTGAAAAAAATCAACTTACTATCTTTATTTTCTCTGACCTCTAACTGAAATCTAGCATTTCCTTCACTTATGAATGTATGCAATAAATAAATTACAGTGGTATTCATTTCATCTGACTGGCAAAGGGGTCTGGAACAAAAAAGGTTAAGAACCCCTGCTCTGGGTGGTGAGGAAACCACTTGTTTGGAGGAACCGGAAGGGACCTGGTCAGATTCCTCTGTCTGGCCTGATCTTCTGCATGTCTGGTTTCATCTCCCAGACCAAATCAGAACTCATTTGTCTGGAAAATGACCTAAGAATACCTTTCTAATCACAAACTGAGAGGCAGGAAGTAAATGCTTAGAAAATGATTTGTACACGTTGGTTTATATAACAGAGTTTTCAAGCTTATTTCATGTTGAAACATTTTCTTCATTTGAATGGAGGGTAAACAGTAAGCTACTCATTAGCGCCATCTCCTTTTCCACGAAGCTAAGCATTTCTGTGTTCTCAGTTTGGTTTATAATGTGACCAATTTTTCTGACATTATCTTAAAAAAAAATTTTTTTTTTTTTTAAATAATAATAACAACCTAAAAAAAAAGAAGTGACATACCTATAGAATATGTTCCTTATGATGAATCATTTCCTGATACTTTCAGAAAGCTAAATTTATCTCTAAACAATAAATTCACCTCTGAGCCTGTCTGAGCCAAGCTAACCAGAAACTGAAAATTATTTTGCAAAAGAAAATATTTTAAAAATGTGTATTTATATATTTTTTTAAATGTTTTTGACCTCTGAAAATCCAAATTTCAGCATAGCATTTTTGTATATCTTATATTATTTGAAAGAATTTTATCTGAGACCATGGGAAAAAAAAGAAATACTAAAATTGAGGAACCTTGAAGAGCTTGTCCTTTCCTGAACACAAAGAGATTCTTCATGTGGTTATGGGCAGTGTCTACACATTTAATTTTGTGCCAGTAAGAAGAGTCAGATATTCAGAGTCAACATAAAATCCCATTAATGCTCATCCCCACTAAATCTTAGGGATGCCAGAGAAGCATTTTGATAAAACTTTGCTTCCAGAGCAACAGATGTTAAAGTTTGGGTGTTCATTTCTGCTTCTTCAAGATTCGTCCAGTCTGTCAGCTCTTGGTCAGGAAGCAGCATGGCTAGACCAACCCAGGAAAACATGAACTCTGTTTCTGAGACTGGCTCTGTGAAATGGAGCAAACCATTTCAAACCATGTGCGCCTTCCTTATTTGCTGAAACACTGGGTAAATAACAGAGACCCAGGAAGGGACAGGGTAAATTTATGGAACATTAGAAATAAGAAAAGTACTTCTGAAGCTTTTGCCCAGTGGAAAATAGAGCCAGTGGCACATCCCCAAGAAAGTAGACCCCAAAAGAACTCCCCAGTAGTCGTTTAGAAGCAACACTATTGATGGGGGTGACTCTGCTACTTGAGGGGGAAGGTGGACATGTTTTCCTTACCTGCTGAGGTCTGAGTGACAGTCTGTGCTGCCTGCAGCTGCATAATGTCGAGCTGGTTGTTCATTTCGGAGTACTTGCTCTCGGCATCTGTGAGCCGCGACTCCATGTGCTTGTTATTGCCCTCCAATTCCATCACCTGCATGACCACGCTGACCCAGTCCCTCTCCTGCTTCTGGCTCAGTTCACTCAGCAGACTGCTTAGGTTAGTAATCTGGGCCTTGAGCTCCTTCACCTCCTCACAGCAGGCAGCCACTTTGAGCTGTGTGGATGTCTTGCGCTTAGGGGGCTTCTCCGGCCACACTGGGTGGCTGACAAAGGCCACAGTGAAAATACAGAGCCAGATCATGGCTGAGAGAGTCTTTTTCAGCATCTTTCTTGGGCCTGGGTGAGAAAGGATCTTCCTTTAGAGAATCTGGATATGCTCAGTTGAGGTTTGCAAAGTGGCAGCAAAGTATAAACTTAATCTTGATTGTCTCACCACTTCGTTGTTTTCTTCCTTTCCTTGCTCTTTCTTAGTCTTTCTCAGAGCTGGAGTTTCTGAAAGTGGAGCTTACTTGGGTATCCCAAAGTCCTCCTTCCCAAGCCTGAATGCTCCTAAACTCAGCATCTTAAATAATGCTTGCTTCCTTAACCTCCACCCCCACCAGGGATATTCACTGCACTTTAGCCCCTCCTAGCTCATCTGGGAGGGTCAGGTGCCTGTTGGGTGAAGTCAGCGTCAACTTAGGCCAGAGGAGGGGAGGAGGGATACAAGGGTGAGTCTTTATTTTCTTGTCTGCACAGTCTCTGGGCTGAGACAAGAGGACTGAATTTGTGTATTTCCAATATGTTTTGCCTATTAGATTATGGCCCCTGCCAGTCACTGGCTTTGCTCTATCAGCAGGCAGGGCAGAGTCAGAAGAATTTCCAAGTTCCATTCTAAATGTTATATAACCATGGGGTAAGGGTTAGGGTAGGGAAAGAGAGTTGAGAATAGGACTCTGTCCTCACTCAGGAAGGACCTACTGACATAATCCTTGCAGGTTATGCGAGGGTCCTGGTGTATTTACTCATCCTCTGCGTCTGCTTTATCTAGGCTGATTATTCCTTTCTCTGATCATCATTCATGTTTTATAAAATGTTCATTCTACCTGGATTTATTGTTATCCCACATTTGGAAATTTCCAACTTAGAAAAATCCTAGAACTAAAAGGATAAATATATTAGGAAAGAAAAAAATACTTTGTAGTTTATATCCATAGATTTGCTCTGTTGTCTTCATTTCTTTTTACGTATTTTCTCCTTCAACAAAACATTGGCCAGTATTAGCTTCCCACACTTGGTATTTTCCAAGGAGATGTCAGAAGATTATGGCAGAGATGAAAACTCCGAAGTGCCAGGTGTGGTTCTGGGGTTGATCACCCACGCTTCTATCAGTCTTTAGGCAGAACAGAGAACAGGCCTATCTTTGGGATAAGGAAGCATATTATCATTTTTTTTCTGGTTATAAAAATATTATATACCCATGGTTTAAAACTTGGAAAATACATTAAAGTATAGAGAAAACAATACCCATTACCTAATAAATCCATATCTAGAGTCTAATTTTCCTTCTCCCATGCAATATGGTTTGCAATTTGAAATTATATTTCCTTCCTCTCTGCCTCTGTCTCTGTCTCTCTCTGTCTTTCTGTCTCTCTCTCCCTTTCTCTATATATTTATGATTTTTCATATCTGAAAATAGGGATATTTTAATTTTTCACGTTCCGTAAATGAAGAATACTTTTGCTTTGGAAACAAATGTAAAAACCTGTAATCTCAGTAGACATCCTACAAATATGCATTTCCCTTAGAGTATATGCAAAGATCCCTCTGTCCTTAAAACAGTAACTTTGTCTTTGGAATATACTATTGCTGTTTCCATTTTATAGAGCCACTGAAGCAGAGTTACTTACAATTTTGGATTTCAATGTGGGTTTTTCACGCCCAAGCCTGATGCTTGACAACTTTCCTTCCATGCCATAATCCCCCTCAGAGCCCTTTTCCAGTCAGCGCTTCTAGCTTCTCAGAAAGCAGTTTAGGCAGCTGGAGTTACCAAAGGTTTTTTCCCCTCTAAATCAAAGACCGATAGAGCATCAAGGTGGGCCAGGGTTCATTTTCTCACATCCCTGGTATCCTTTGCCTACTACCTACTGAGGAAGTTGCAAATACCCTACAGCAACTTGTCTTTCTGCTCAAGTGATTCTATTTGGAATTGGCACTGTCTGCCAGCCCCTGCTCTCTTTTTGCAAATATCTAGCCCAGCTGGGCACTATAGTCTTAGCTCCATTTCATTCATGAGAACCTGGCCCCAAGTTGTCAGCATCTGACAGGATCTGCTGAACTCTATGAGGATCTTCAAGATTATCTGGCCATCAGATAAGACTGAGCTTTAAATCATGCACCACAGAAGCACCATGTACCACACATACATCCGATGTGACTCCGCTGACTTAGAACTCCCATCTAGCGACTCTGTAGAGAAAGCATAAAGGAATAGTGGAGCTTTATGGATTCCAAGCCAGCTTTTTGCTTGCTTTCCCAACAACCACCCCTTCACCTCCTGCCCAAATGTTATGAATAGATTTTCCTATCTGGGCAGAAAATGAAATAATCATTCATATTGGCAACCCATGAAACAATCCTTTCTAGGAAAGGTAGGGGAGGTTTTATAAATTTGGATAGGAAGATTCTAGCTTTTAGCATGAGTGCCTAGTTTCTGATATTTATTTTCTGAAATTTTTTTCTAACATGAGGCATAATTTGGAGACAGAAACTTTTCTTAGGTTGTTTACAGATTTTCTTAAGTTGCCTAAGCTTCCTAAACGTCAATGATCTCCCCTTAAATATTAAGAAAAATAGTTAATTAAGGGAATTTCCCATGCCAGATTATCTATTTGCTAAAATTTCTACAACCCCATGATGTCCTGGATTCTAAATTTCCAAAAGAAGGAAAAGTAAGCCCTTGTTTTGAGCACAGCTAAGCCAATAGAGGAAACCATGAAGAATGTAGAGAAGTAGAGAGTTTCTCCCCTTCTCTAAGAGGTTTATAATCCCTTCTGCCTTTCATTGAATAGTGACCATAAAAATTTGAAGTTACTGAGGAAATATGGAAAACCTGACTGTGTTGGATACCTTACAGTTTTTCCGTTTCTCCATTTTGCTGGTAGTGAGTCAGCTTGTTGCTCCTGGGAAAGATGTTTATAAAAATAAAGTTTATATTCTTAATGCAAAAAGCCAGTGAGGGGGACGGATGTGGCTCAAATGGTTGGGCATCTGTCTCCCATATGGAGGGACCCGGCTTTGTTCCCTGGGACCTCCCGGTAAAAAAAAAAAAAAAAAAAGCCAGTGAGCTTTTACTTAGCCTGGGAGTTCTCAGACTTCACAGTGTTAGAGCTGACTGCCTTTGGGCTGGCACCAAGGACTGGAGCTTGCAGAACAGCTTCAAGACTCTACAGCTAGAAAGGCCAGGAGGTAATCTCAGGCATGCATGTGCGCTCTCTCTCTCTCTCTCTCTCTCTCTCTCTCTCTCTCTCTCTCTCTCTCTCTTTCTCTCCTCCACCCCTCCCCCCCACATAGGAATGGTGTTTCATTTTCTTGAAAAGTCCCTGCTTCAGAGACTGTCTCTGTCTGTCCTTAAACCATCACTTCCAAAATTGATGAGGGAAAGAAGCAGCTACCCTCAACATTAGACTCCAAGTTTGTTAAATGAGTAAATCTCAGAAGAACCTGCCTTGTTGTTAAATTGTGTACTTCATATGAATGTTTACTTCTTCTAGAGTTCTTTAATGAGTGACAGCTTGCTTTACTGTGTAGCCTTTTTTTTAAGATTTATTTTATTTATTTATTTATCCCCCCTCATTGTTTGCGCTCGCTGTCTGCTCTCTGTGTCCACCTGCTGTGTGCTCTCTGTGTCTGCTCATCCCCCCTTCAGGAGGCACCAGGAACCAAACCTGGGACCTCTCACATGGGAGAGAGGTGCTCAGTCGCTTGAGGCACCTCCGCTCCCTGCTTTGTTGTCTCTCTCATTGTGTTTCCTCTTTGTGTCTCTTGTTGCACTATCTTGCTGTGTCAGCATGCTGCACCAGCCTACCGCACCAGCTCTCTGTCTTGCTCGTCTTCTCCAAGAGGCACTGGGAACCGAACCTGGGACTTCCCATCTGGTAGGCAGGAGCTCAATTGCTTGAGCCACATCCGCTTCCCCATGTAGCCTTTTAATATCTAATCCTTCTGTCAGTTGATTTTGTTTCACTCTCATCTGAAAGCCAAAGTCTGTCACAGAAGTTTCCCCTTTCTTCCCTAAGCCTTTTGATTTTGCTGTTTCTACCAAGGAGTGTGCCCTGGACCTCTTAGAAATCATTTATCTCAGACTTCCTCCCAGAGCCTCTGAATTAATTATAGCACCTAACAAAAAAAGTCTGTCTCTGATTTCCTCAGGACTTCATAGCAAATGTGTTCTGTTAGCCACCAGGCCAGCTGCAGAATCAATGACAGTGGCTGCCCAGCCTGAAGTGCCTCATAGTCCAGTTGGAGCGACGGATGCTGAGGACAGCATGAAATGCTAGGATAGGGTGCACAGATTAGAAGGCGTGCCTACCCAGGATGAGGTTCTCGAAGGCGTCCTAAGGCAAGGGATGCCTGTGTTTTAAAGATAAAGGAAATAGCCAGAAGTGGGAGAGGGCTTTCTGAGCAAAGGTGCAGATCTGTGAAAGGCCTTGGCTTAGTAGGAGAATGGAAGCAAGTGTGGCTTCAGAAGAAAGAAGGGAGAGGAGTAGTGGCAGGAACTAGAGCTGGGACGGTACGGAGAAGCCAGGCCTGAGGGACCTTGTCAACTCTGCAGGCAGAGGGGGCTATGGAGGGAATCCAGGGAAGCATTTACCACTTACTGTCTTTGTTTTTCTGAACCTCACCATGAAAGTGGCTTTTTCTAGCTGCCAAAGAAGACTTTTAACTAGAAAATGGGTGATTTAGAACATTAGAATTTCTTAGAATTATAATGCATTCTTATTAAGTGCCCTGATGGGGTCATCTGGCTTTAGGATTAAGGAGGCAGTATAAGATAGGAAGCATTTAAGTACTTAGGTCTAGAATCAGGTAAATCTGGGTTCTAATCCCTCATTTCTACTTGATAGCTGTATGACCGTGGGTTTTTGTTTATCTGGAAATAAAAATTTTAACTATCTCACGTCATTGGCTTTTTGTGAGGATTAAGTTAAAGCAAAGGCATTCTTGAATAAGAAAAACAAATTTGGAGAAATTACACTCTTAGATATCAAGATTTATCATAAACTACAGTAAGTAATTAAGGCCATGTAGCGTTGGCACAAGCATAGAGAAATGGAATAGAATAGAATGTCCAGAAATAGCTCCACACGTATATGCACATTTGATTTATGACAAAGCAGCACCACAGGACAGTGAGGGAAGGACAGTCGTTTCAATAAGTACTGCTGAGTCAATAGATAGGCATACAGAAAAGAAAAAAGATCCCTGACCCCTATCTCACACCACACACAAAAAATCAAATTCTAAATCAAATTTAGAATTTAAAAATATGAAAAATAAAACAATAAAGCTTCTAGAAGACAACATAGGAGATTATCGTCAGTATTTTGGGTTAAGCAAAGATTTCTTAAGATAAAAACAATAATCATAACATCAATAAATGAAATAAAAGTAGTCATTTCTGGTCATCAGAAGATACCATTAAGAGAGTGAAAAAGTGAGAAGTTATTTCTTTTTTTTTTTTTTTTTTTTAACCGGGAGGTCCGGGAATCGAACCCGGGTCCCTCCATATGGGAGACGGACACCCAACCAGTTGAGCTACATCTGACCCCGAGAAGTTATTTCTTATACATACTCTTGTGTGTATTGTATCCAGGTTATATAAAGAGCTTTGTCCAACAATAAAAAAAAAAAGAAAGGTAGCCCAATTAAAAGATTGACAAAAGATCTGAACACACTCTTATTTCACAAAGGAGGTTATACCAAAGGCCAATAAACACTTGAAAATCTGCTCAATGTCATAAAGAAATTCAAATTAAAACCATAATAAGATGCCACTACACACCAACCAGAATGGCTGAAATTTAAAAAACTGAAAATACAAGTGTTGATGAAGATGTTGAGCAATTGGGACTTCCTTACACTCCTGTTGGAAATGTAAATTGGTAAAACCATTTGGAAAAAAAATTTGGCTGTATCTTCTAAAGCCAAGCATATTCCATAACCGAGCAACTCCATCTCTAGGTGTGTTCTCAACAGGAATGCAAGCACGTGTGCCCCAAAAGACATGTACATGAATATTCAGAGTACCATCATTCCTAACAGCCAGACACAAAAACCCCAGTGTCCATCAACAGTGAGCTAGATAAAATGTGACCTATTTGTACAATAAGACGCTATTCAGCAATAGAAAGGAAAAAACTACCTTGACTTGCAACAACATTGATGTATCTCACAAGCATAAGGTTGGATTTTAAAACTGGCAAAACTAACCAATTATGTTAGAACTCAGAATAATGGTTCTCTCTGGGGATGAGGAAGGGAGCAGTGATTGGGAAGAGGCCCAGGGTGGTAGAGTTTGTGTTGTGTTCTGTTTCTTGGTCTGGGTGGTAGTTACAAGGGTGTTTTCACTCTGTGATAATTCATCAAGTTGTACTCTTAGTTGTATACTTGAGTTAGGAAGTTCATTTTAAAAATAGATGATGTACCAAAAACATTTGGACACGTAGTCAGTATCTGGCATATGTTAAGTATTATTACTTAGCTATGTGATTGTCTTGCCATCTCACTGTCACCCTAATCTACCCGAATCTAAAATAAGCCTGCCATGTTATTCTTTATCCAAGCATTCTTTCTCTTCATGATACTTACTTCCACAATACTTGTTTGTTTGTTTTTGTATTTCTACACTTCGCTATATAAGACCTGTTCTTTCTTATTTACCTTGGCAACCCTAGCATCCAGCACTTAACACAAAAACTAAGGCAAAATACAACCTAAGTTGGAAATTGCTGGATGAATGAATGAATTCTTGCCCTACTACATAAACATCTTCTGTTATGGAGACTGATATTCTTTCTCCACGGTCATTTTCAGTATTTTACCTTGGTAAGTTCTTCATTGGGAATCGCATCCTCTCCGGCTTTGATAAGTCCATTTTTCTTCCTTAGGTCTTAGTCATAGAATGAAAGAAAGTGAAACCTCAAAGAGCGGAGATCAGTTGGCTCAACCCTCTTGTTTTTATCAATAACCCAAGGTAGCATCCTTATTGTATAATCACTTTACTTCATATCCCTGGAAACCATCTCTTTGTGTCTCACCCCTCTTTCTTTACAAATGAAGAGCAGCAGGAGGACCATGGGGCATTTGAGGTAGGGTTTCGTTCCATTCCTCTTTATGCCAAGGTGTGAATGTCATGTTTGATTATTTCTACCTGCTTCAACCTGTCAGTTAATCTTTATCACAGCCTGAGGGGCAACACACTGCTGCTGTTGATGACAGAACAAAGAAAGGAACATGTCCCTATAAAAACAGCCTTTTCTCTGGGCAGCCATATTCCCCATAATTTATCCAAGAACCTAACAGATCTTGTCTGTTCCCAAAGAAGAATCAAATGCTCATTACATTGCAGTTCAAGACATCATTCTTAGCCAGAGACAAGACCCTGTCAGGGGTTGCAGGACAAGATCACGAGCCCATGCCCCAAGCTGCCCCATGAACTGCAGTGCTTCCCTTTGGGTTGTATCTCTGCCACACTAACTTAGGCAGCATTAACTGGAAAGCCAGCCTGTAATTCTTTAAGAATGTTAGAGAACTTGAGCCAGTTGTGCCTGAACAACCAATTGATGACAAGGGTGACTGGGCTTTCCAGTCTACAGGTGAGGGCCTAGATGGACAGACAAAACCCACTCTCATATCTTAATTCTAAACACATGTTCCCAAGATGCTGCTGTTGTGCTGCTTGGAGGTGTGAGTCCTGCTTTTACAGTTGTTTCTTGGCTTCCAGTGAAGGTACACAGATCTGTTCTCTTTCTGCACCTCTGCTGGAAGAAAAAGCATTTAGTCCAGAGAAATGAGAGTTTGCTCAAAGTACTCACTTCTTGGCAAAAACACATTCCAAACTTCTGGGTTTATGCTAACTTTGAAAGTATCAATATACTGTTAGTAATCTCTACCCTTGTAGAAAAGCTCCAAACAGCAAAGAGACGAAGGAAACCCCTTGTGTAGTGTAAACACAAGCATAGATTGTATTTTTGTGGTTAGAGTTAGCCCTGTCTTTTCCTTTCATGCCCTTTTATTTTCAGCCATACGCAGGAAGTCAAGTCTCTCACCAATAATCAGTAGAGTATAAATTTACTTCTGGCTGCTCTAAGGACCTCCTAAAGGTTCACTTTATAGAAGCTTGCCTTTGTAAAGCAGCTTACAAGCCCCAAGGGAGGTTGTTTTTCAGTGCAGAAAGCTGGCCATGGAAGGGAAGAGTTCTGGGGTTTCTCTAAAGCTGAGCAAAAGGCCAGAGGGTCTTTGCTTACAGCCCGAACCCTTCTACAGGGAGAAACTTGAACTGTGTTCCAGTAATAAACCTCTCCCACAGCATCTAGCGCATCCTCAGGAATACCTCGAGCTTTAAAGGGACTACTTTTATGGTGAGTTAGAAAAATGTTGTGGACTTTCATAGACCACTATTGCAGACAGGGGGAGAAGAAGGCCTGCTGGTAATTAAACTATCACAGTACTCTGAAACCTTGACTTGTAAGCCACATCCTGATTTCAGAGGTGTTAAAGTGTGAAAAAGTGTGTATCTTAAAATTGATGAAATTCGAAAGGTTCTTTCTTGCCCTTGGCCACATCTGACACAGTCTGCCCCAGTAAAGTGAGAATGTATCGGTGGTGACACTACTGGTTTCTCCAAAATTCTTTTGGACATCTCACTGGCTAGGAATCTTGGTAATCCAATTATAGTGTGGCATGGTCCTCTTCTATAAGCTTTTCCTTACTAAGAAGGTAGGCATAATATTTCTTTTTCCTGATCCCAGAACAGGCATCCGTATTCCTATGGTGTGGTCTAACTCCTTAATGGAGTTACAAGGCCAGCTCACATGTGCTTATTCAGTTAAATGTGGAGACTTAGAAGCCAGCTAGCTCTAACTAGATGACAGCTCATTAAACATGAACTTCATCCACACAATAGGCTGAGTCAGGGCTCTTGGACATTCAGAAGGCAAGAAATCAGGATTTTACCTTAAATATCAACTCTGCTTTGAGTCAAGGTAGATAAAAATTGGATTCAACCTCTCAACCTCCCCTCACACACTCCCCTCCACCACCACCACCTTTGTTTCTTTTCCCCTTTCTTTTCCTGACAGCTTTTTTCTAACAGTCTCTCTCAGGGCTCTTCAATTCAATCTGGATATAAAGAATCAGAAAGGGGGAGGAAAACCTCTAGGCATCACCAGAAAAGGAGCAGTGCTCATTGTTGTAGAATAAAAAGATAATGGCCAATTTGTCAAGAAGTGTTGACAAGAAAGATAAAGTTGGAAGTAATTAACTGGCTGACATGCTGGGAGTGATGTGCCTGCCAATAGCTCCCTAAATCAGCCAGAGCCCTAGAACCGTGACAGCCATTCGTCATTTTTACCACACGCCACTGACAGGCCCCTCGGTTGGACACCCAGCCGGCACAAATTGTGGGCAGTCACACTCGGCTGTGCGGCCTCTCTGTGCTGTAAGAGGGGTTGTGCTAAGGCGCCCGGGCCCCACTTCCAGGATCTGGTAGAATAGGCAGCTTACCTGACTTATCTCCACACACTGCGGTCGTCTTCAGGACGGGCTCTCTGACGCCGAGATCTGCCTTGTAGAGCTCTGCAGGCAGATCACTTACTGAGCATAGAGAATGAGCCTTGTCATCTCTCCGCCGCAGGTGGGCACACCCAGGAAGCTGTCAGTGGGGGTCTCTCGCGGTCTGTCAGGGATGAACTGATCACATAGCCCTTAAAAGTGATTATTACCCTTAAAAAGGTGTAGCTCAGTGGCTGGGTGCCTGCCTCACTTGTACAAGGTCCCACGTTCAATCCCCAGTACCTTAAAAAAAAACACAAAAAGTAATTATGTTCAATCCCCACCCACAGGTACCTCAGAAAAAAAAAGTAATTATGAAGCCTCTGAATAAAATTGGACACACCTATGTGAAAAACCAGAATTCAAAACTGTATGTATGCATACAGAACATGCATAGATGAAAATAGCATTTTGGAAAGGTGATTATTTTGTGGTGAACTTCCCTTCCCCCAAATTTTTCTTCATTAAAAAGAAAAGTAACCCCCCCACCAATCTTGAAAAGATAGAATTTCATGCTCCTGCTTCCTATATATAGACAGTAGTAGCTTTTTATTCTTAAGAGCCCATACTTTATCACATATAGATTTAGTATGTCCTCTAGAGGCTGTGACAAACTTACTTTAAACCATGATCAGACAAAGAAAGGACTAAAGACAAAGTAAGAACTCTTTACTCTTGGGCCACTTTGGGATGGGACTAAGACGTCAAGAATCTATTTTGATTGTTCGAGGCTGGCCACCTCTCTCTTGCACCAGATCTTTTTTATCTTGGTGCCTTAGGTCCCTGACTGTTCCAAGCACATTTATGTCCACAGCTTTGCTTTCTAATGAGGCCAGCCTTCTCTTTCTTAATATATGGAAATGGAGTAATTATTTTTCCTAAATTCTTGAAGAAGGAAAGGTTTAACCCTGCCAGACCCAGGAGTGCTGTTTTCACTTGACTCTGACTTTGAGCTATAGAATTCTTAAGGTTTTCCAGTCTCCTTTCACTATCCCTACAGCCTGCGTTTAAACGTCTTTCCTGTCACATTTCCTGTCACATTTCAGATGTCTCACTTAGCCTTCCACTTTCACTGCTGTCTTTTCTCTTTTAAATTACCCTTTTCAAAAAGAAACTCTAACATCCTTGAGTTCCCTTAAGACTGTGCTACTGTTCCCAGAGCCCCAGGGTTGGCCCAGCCAACACCAAATCATCCTGACACTGTAAGGGAGACAAGCTGTTTTGTTTTTAGTCATGTGTTGGATACAGGGCTGTGTCAGTGCTGGGAGTTGCAACAGGGTCTGATCTGAAATGATTACCACTCTATAGAAACAAGAAAAATGGCCTGCTGTAGTGGTTAGGACCCAACGCAGTGTCCAGTGTGGCCTAATCTTGGCTAGTCAGGAGCTCCTCAGTCAGGCCTGCTGCAGACCCCTATCAGCTGTGTAGCATGTGTCACCAGCTATCACCAAGGGAATTCAGAGACTTCTTACTTAACGGGGAACCAAATGAAACACAGACCTTGGTCTGCACTAGAAATAGACAGGAGAAGGAAGACCCAGAGCCATTTGGGAAGCAAAAGGGTAACATTCTCATAAATTCCTGTTGAGTGCACGAGGAAAACCTGAGCCTCCCTCAGATGTGACTGCACATGCTCCTTGTTTGACTGAGGATCTTCCACAGGGTTGGGTTTTGTGTTGAGTAGTCTTATACCGCATTGCCTGTAGGTCACTGAGGCACCAAGGCTGAGAGGTAGAGTTGATAACCCAATGAGCTGTGCAAGAAGGAATTACCAAGCCAAATTACTTTGGATTTGCTATCAGCCCAGAAGCCTGTGGAACAGTGACTTAGAAGAGTCTTTAGAAAAAACAGTGTTCTTCAGGTTTCTCTTTTCAGGTGGTAGGAATGGCATTTGGGTGCCAAGTCACTCTTTATTGACTTGAGAGACTGAGCAGACAATGACCAATCCTTTCTATCAGTTTCATCTTCCTCTATAAAACTGGTCAAGACCTGCCTATGAAAAGCACTGAGGAAAGCTTTCTGGAAAGGGAAAGGTCATGGGGAAATACAGGCCCCACTCCCAGAAATAGCTTCCCAGGACCACTCTTGACAGAACTACGAAGGCCATGAGAAGCTCCTTCCCATCTCAACCACTTCCTCAGCTTACCTGCTTCCCCTGCTTTGGTATGCCTACCTTGGAAAGAGGTTTTCAGGTAATGAGGAGAAAAGATGCTTGGTGTAACCTGTACAAAGGCATTGAGGCAATTTCTTATCCTTATTTGTTAATATCACTCAACTCTGGAAAGCATTTTTCCCCAAATGCCAAGAATTTTCCCAGTTTCAAGCTCTTTAACATGGCCTCCCTTAAGAAAATTAAATCTTAGAGTGGGGAAAGGGAAGATGGTTATGAATGAGAATGAATATGTCTATATAATTGCCTCTTCCCTTGATACCCTACTGACAGATTCCCTGTGTTCTCTCCATTTCTCCTCAGTGTCTTCCTGATGGCAGGTTCATTTGTGGACTTTGGGTTTTATGATGCAGATAGGCAGCTTCTCTTTGCTCTCTACAGATCTGCAACTATAAGATCGCAACTGGATGCTGTCACTGGACAATGGAATAGATTGCAGATATACCCCCCTATACCCATGTTAAGGCAGCAGTGGGAATCACTAATTTAGGAGTCTTTTGACACAGTTCTCTTTTCCTTCTAGTCTAAGTGCACATCCAGAGGAGATGGGAAATCTGACCAGCCTGTCATCTCTGTGCACTGCCATCATGGGCACGTTGCTGCCTGAGCCTCTGTCTCTCTAAACTTGTTTATTTTCAGTCCTTTCAGCTGGACCAGAGTTAGCGGGGTCTGGTTTGTGTTGTCAGACACTCCTCTGCTGTTGGGCTCTGAACAGTTTGCCCTTTATAAGCCTGCAGCATTAATAGGGAAAGCCGTGAGGAGCACACAAGAGAGCATTTGTAGAATGGGCTTTATAAAACCCCCAGCTGCCCCATAAAAGGAGAGTTTCTCATTAAGAGGGCTCTTGAGCAAAGGTGATTTCTTAACATGAGCTGAACGTAAAATCTCTCCCTTCAGTCTCATAAAACCACATCTGAATTTAAAACGGGAATATTTCAAAGGACAGCCTTGTGTCACCCAAGTAGGCAGGAGACTTGGAGACTTTGGAGCCAGTAACAACTGAATTTTCACAGATTCACATTTATCCCACACTTTGCAATGTGGACATTGTCTATAAGCCTAGCAGCGTCAAGCACGCTGCCTCAGAGAAGCCTGCTGTGGCAGCGTAGCTGTCTGTCATATTGGGAAGACTTACAGTATATTAGTAGCTTTTGAAAAGAAATAAGAAATGGAGTGGGGGTCAGAGGGGAGTGAAAGTCACAGTATCAGTGATGTAGTTAAAATGAAGGCACAGTAGGGCTCCTTTCTCCTACATAGCTAATTATATAGAGAGTGTGCAAATTGAAAAATCCCACCTATTGCTTGCAATTAGTCATTTATTCATTCATTTTACAAGTATTTACTGGGCACTTACTGATGCTGAGGTTAGAAGCTACGACACAGTCTCCAATTGCAAAGCTTATAGCACACTCTTAATTATTATTTAAGATCACTTTAAATGCCAGTTTTTTTAAGGGAAAGGATAGAATTCAACAGCCTGTGACCCACTGGGCCACATTTTCTTCATCTGTAAAATGTGATTATTAATAATAGTGCCTACCTCACAGGGCTGAGATAACACATCTATGCAGTAAACACAGTGCCTGGCATGTTTAGTGAGCTTTCAGTAAATTGGGGTATCTTTTCATTGCTCTTGTTATAATACATTGCCTCTCATGGTAGGGTGCCAGAAGTCATGGAGGAAGAAGAAAAAATGAAAGTACCAAACAAGTTGACAGTTTCTGTTCATCACTGAGATTATGCGTTTGTTCACTTTAACTCTCTAGAACTTCTACATCTGCAATTAGCATTCTCCACCAACCTTGTAGGGAAAACTCCACAGAAGGAAAGAAGAGAAATGCAGATGAAGGAGAAAATTCTATAGGAAATTAGCATGTAAAAGCTGGAGGAAGAAAGAATAAATGGGGTGATAGCAGCTGGTTCCTTTAAAATCTTTTTGATTCTCTGAACAAAAGAGAATGAGTGTGTTTAATCTTTCCTTCAGGTTCTCAAATCAAAATCCAAGAATTAAATATTTAAAAGGGACCCCATTTTCAAATTGACCTCACTCATTCATTTTTCATGGGTATATTTCAGTCCATTTAGTCCAGGCTGTAATTTTTCAGTGATTGTCCTTACTGTTGGACAGGAGCTTATCCTGAAGCTCAGGGTACACCCCAGGGCAGTTGCTGAGGTCCTGGTCAACATCCCCCACCTGAGAAGTCCAGCCTCTCTCCTTCTCACTAAGCCTTGTCTGGATCCTCATCTGTCCCCACATTTAAGTAGGAAGTATTATATAGATGACTCATTTATACATTGGGAAGTTTGGGCTTTGTCTAAAAGGACTTGGGCTAGTTGATGATTTTTCTTTTTCAATTTGCAGAGCTGTGCTAGTCTGTCTTTAAAGGAGATTTATCAATTTGTCTTTCTCCCTTCAGGTTTCTCCTCCCTACTTCCTGATCTCAATCAATTTGTTATAAAACTCCTTTTTATGCATGATAAGTGGGAGGCTGGGGTGAAAAGAGGCTTTCGTTTGTTTCTGGTTTTGTGTTATTTTATCCCCTGAAAGAGGCCACCTTTAGTAATGTTTATAATTGTTTTTGAAAATAGAATATGTTCCAGAACACAGGATTAGAAGACAAGATTAGAACAACACAAGACAGGATTAGAACTCCCGTATTTTTATGTCTGGTTCTTAGTTAGCTTCTGGTGCAGGCAAAGAACCACCTTACCTTCCTCATCAGAACAACTAATTACTCCTACCAGGACCATCCCAGTGGTCCATGTTAGGGCTAATGTATATAGAAAAGATTCCCTACTGGCATTCTTTTTGCTGGCTTCTAATGCTTCCAAAATCTATTTGGGTTCAAGGAACCTAGATATCACAAATCAATACAGTTCATCCAGCCCCTTGCTGGTGTGCAACAAAGTTTAGTATCTGGCTTAAGGGGCCAAGAGGCATTGAGATGCTGCAGTGGAGGTAATCCCTTTGAGCTTGCTTTTCATTTTCAGCTTGGAAAACTTTATTTAGGGCTTCTTTTTTTTTAACTTTATTTTGTACATTTAATAACTGAAAATATAAACAATTACAAACTAAAAACAGTTGAATAAAAACATACATTTCTCAATTAAATGTACTGCATACATATAAATTTTTTTGAATCATACAATATGTTACACAATATATTTGGTTCATAGTAACGCGATCACACAGTACTTGTCCTTTTGTGTCTGGCTTGCTTCGCTCAACATAATGTCCTCCAGGTTCATCCATGTTGTCATATGCTTTACGACTTCATTTCTTCTTACAACTGCATAATATTCCATCATGTGAATTGACCACAGTTTGTTTATACATTCATCTGTTGATGGACACCTAGGTTGTTTCCATCTTTTGGCAATGGTGAATAATGTCTCTGTGAACATTGGTGTGCAGATGTCTATTCGTGTCACTGCTCTCAGTTCTTCTGGGTATATACCCAGTAGTGGTATTGCAGGGTCATGTTGCAAATCTCTATTCAACTTCTTTAGGAACTGCCAAACAGTCCTCCACAGTGGCTGTACCATTCTGCATTCCCACCAACAGTGAATAAGTTTTTAGGGCTTCTTTTTTTTTTTCTTTTTTTTTTTTTTTTAAGATTTATTTATTTACTTTTATCCATTTTAACTCCCCTCCCCTCCCCGTTTTTGCAGTTTTATGTGCATTTGCTGGGCAGTTCTCTGTGTCTGTTTCCTGCCCTCTCTTCTCATCCTTCTCCTCCTGTCTTCACCGGGATTCGATCCTGAGAACCCCCGATGTGGGAGAGAGGTATTCTGCCACCTGCACCACCTCAGTTCCTGGTTTTTCTGTGCGTCTTGTCTTGGCTCTCCCTGTGTCACTCTCCTGTTATGTCATCATCTTGCTGCGTGGCTCGGTGGTGCCTGGGGGCGCGCCTGCTCTCGGCGCCTGGCAGCCCACACGCCTTCTATATTTTTCTTTTATTTTACCAGGAGGTCCTGGGGATCAAACCCAGGTCCCTCCATATGGGAGATGGACGCCCAACCATTTGAGCCACATCCGCCCCCCCACCCCATATTTAGGGCTTCTTAAAGTTAACTGTGAGGCTACAGTTTCACTTTGAAATAAAAACATTTCCAACTCCTGTAGCAGACCAGCTTTCAGAAAGTGTTCTAACTCATTGCGTTCCTCGGGACCAGCACAGAAGTCACTGTGGGTCCTCCCAGTAGATCCAGAGGTTGTGGCTTCCTGCCTCTGGTTGCAACTCTCCCCAGAGCCTGAAACCCAACTCAAGTATTGCTATTCAGAAAGATGATTTCCTAATGGTAGCTCAAGTCTCAACCAGAGATGTATATTTTTCCTGTTCACAAGCATATAAATAACTGTTTCTCACAACTTTTATCCTTGGACAAAAACAGAAAAAAGGAAACATTTATAAGGACCTGCTTAGCAGTTTCATATCTATTATTTCATTTAATACCCTGAAGAACCCTGTGGAGAAGGTAGCATCATCCCCAGTTTATAGATAAGGAATTTAAAACTCAAAAAAGGTGTCTTGCTTATGGTCACATAAATTATGGTAACAGAATCTGACCTCCAGAGTTTTAAACCTAAGTCTTTGGACTCCAAATCTAGAGTTGCTTCAGGTTAATATGTAGACCATGCAGGTGATTGTGGGGCAGGGGGGAAATCATTCCCCTCTCTTGGGCTGTAGGTTTGAGGATACTTTTCCCTTCCTGCCTACTCAGGGAGCATAAGCCAAAGGACTGATAGGTTGGAAAGATTATTTGAAATAAGCCTTGTAAACTTGAGGCATTAGATTATTACTTTTTCAAACTTTAACTTCTCTAGTTTGTCCGATTTCTGGGCAAATTTTATTGGAAGAAATGTGGTGGAAATTGAATTTTTAAAAATAATATTTATAACAGCAATCCCTTGCCATATTACCACATTGAACCCAAATCCTGGGATTTCCCAAAACCACTTAAAATTTAATTCTAGTCAAGTAGACAGTTTGTACTTGGGGCAATAAACTGAATCCTTGCTCTTTAAACCAGTCTAGACTCCCAAGCTGATGACTCTTGCTTCTTACCAAGAACCATGTAATCATTGTTGTCCTATGGCTTTCTCAAACCCCTTCCTCCTTCCTCTTTTCCTTCCTTTTATAACTCAGCCTTCTGATTAGTATTGGGGTTAGATATTGTTTTCTCTCTTATATGCATTCCCATTGGAAGAAGGGTCTGACCCCCTTCCCTCCTACTTTCTAGAACTCTTTACAATCTCTGATTAACCTATTCTAAGCACCAGATTTTCCATTGGTACTGCCCCATTGCCACATTACAGGTACAATCCTCCAGGCCCACTGGCGACATACTGCCTGCAGATAATCAATAGAGCAGGGTGGTATTAGTGAAAAGCATCTCTACACCAAAGAGACCAGTCCAGGCCTGCAGATGTCATCCCCTCGCAGCCAAATGCAGGTGAAGGGGTAGTCCTTGAAGAGGGACTAAGGAGGTACCCGAATTTGAAGATTAAATGAAATGTGCTTTATCAGGAGAGCAGTCAGGGCAGTTGCTCAGCCACAGGCCCAGCGTTCTCTGACATTGACATTGATGGCCCAGCCTCATTGTCACTTCTAGGTCACTCACAGAGTCAGATGATTGTTTACCTATTTTGATTACTCATTACTGAAGGTAGCTGACGAGAAGAAGTAAGAGTTAAAAATTCAGAGGCAATTTGGTGGTTGTGCACTACAAAAGGGGCAATTTTGGCTCCAGGGTTTCTAGTTTAAAAAAAAAAAAAAAAAGACATGTACTGCCTCACTTACAATATATGAGAGGAAACTACTCTGCTGGTTGGAGGAAGGGCTCCAGGGCAAACAAGGGTCCCTGTTGACCTAGTATTAGCATTTGTTTACTGCCCCCCAAAATCTAGGGGTTAGGGGGTCAAAAACCTTTCTCAAATGAAATCATTCAAGCTGAATTTTCTGGTAACATTAGATATTGATTCTTACTCCGCATATGCAAGACATTGTCCCCAACTTACTAGGCGCCATCTGTCCACAAATGATCCCCCTCCTCCCACCTACAGATATGTTGAGTGTAACTATCTCTTCTGTTTGTTTTCTCAGCATTAATAATAAGCTGCAGCAGCCAGAGGCAGCTGCCGGGGTGTTAGAATATGCCATGAAGCACTTTGGAGAGCTGGTAAGTGCCTCATTCTGCTTAAGAGAGCAAGAGGTTGGGGGGAGGGGTGGTGGGGTAGGGTGGGGACAGGACCTAGTGAGGGAAGCACTCAGGCCCTGCCTCAAAAAAGTTATTTTCCTTTTCTGGTTTTTTACTAATTAGTAACAGTCCGGTACAGATTAACTGTATCATTTCCTCTCTCTATTTTTTCTTTTGTTTATTAGAGAAGTGGTAGGTGTATTAATCAGTCAAAGGGGTGCTGATGCAAAGTACCAGAAATCTATTGGCTTTTATAAAGGGTATTTATTTGGGGTAAAAGCTTACAGTTACAAGGCCCTAAAGAGTCTTGACTCAAGGCTGCTTTCTCACCAAAGTCTGTTGCCACGTGTCGAAGCAAGATGGCAGGTGATTTCTGCCTGGTCTCCCCTTCCTTCTTCCTCTTAAGGCCCTGTGGGCCCAGCTTCTTCCAATCTCAACTGTAGGCTGGCATAGGGCTTGTCTCTCTTTCTGGGGAATTAGCTGTTTGAGCCTTCTCCTTTCTGTCACATGGCAGGACTGAAATGACCAAGTTCTCTTCCACTTCCATGTCTATGGAGCTCTCTCTCTTCCTGTGTATCTTCTTCTTTTTTTTTTTTGTTATTTTTTGTTTTGTTTTTTGTTTTTTTTAAAGATTTTTATTTATTTATTCATTTATCCCCCCCTTGCTGCTTGTGCTCGCTGGGTCAGCTAACCACGCCGTGCGGGCTGGCTTGCCTTCACCAGGAGGTCCCAGGAACCGAACCCCGGGCCTCCCATATGGTAAACGGGAGCCCCACTGATTGAGCCACAGCCGCTTCCCCCTGTGTATCTTCTTAAGTGAGTGTCCGTTTATCTCAGCCCACCAAGGGGGCGGGCACTCAACCCTGAGTCATGGCCTACTGACGTGGTCGAATCAAAACCCTAATCTTAACAGGTTATTTAATCAAAGACATCTCAGGTGAATCTAATACAATCAAAGGGGCTCACACCCAGAGGAACAGACCAGTTTACAAACCTAATCCTTTTTTGGAATTCATAAATAATATCAAACTGCTGCAGCAGGTATACAGAAAAACCGCAGAGTTCCCATGTACCTCCCCCACACACCCAGTTTTCCTTTTTAACACTTGGCATTAGTGTGGTACCTTTATTAAAATTGATGAAACAGTATTATTATAATTGTACTATTAACTGTTGTCCATAGTTTACATTAGGATTCATTGTGTTGTACAGTTCTCAGGGGTGGTGGTGGTTGTTTTGTTTGTTTTAAGTTTAATTCTGGTAACCTATATACAATCTAAAATTTCCCCCTCTTAACCACATTCAAATATATAATTCAGGGGTGTTAATTACATTCACAATGTTGTGTTACCATCACCACTATCCATTACCAAAACTTTTCCATCACCCCCAAACAGATACTGTATACCAATTAAGCATTAACTCCCCATTCTCTACCCCCACCCCAGCCCCTAGTGCCTTGTAGTCTTCCTTCTGTCTCTGTGAATCTGCATATTCTAGTTATTTCACATCAGTGAGATCATTCAATTTTTGTCCTTTTGTGTCTGTCTTATCTCACTCCACGTGATATCTTCAAGGTTCATCCACGTTGTCACATGTTTCAGAACTTCACTCCTTTTTACAGCTGAATAATATTCCATTGTATGGATTTATCATTTTTTGTTTTCCATTCTTCCGTTGATGGACACTTGGGTTGCTTGCATCTTTTGGCAATTGTAGATTGAGGATTGGTGTACAAGTATCTGTTCGAGTCTCTGCTTTCAGTTCTTTGGGGTATATACCTAGAGGTGGGATCATAATTCATATCTTAATTCTCTACCCTCTGGGAACTGCCATCCTGTTTTCCACAGCTGCACCCTTATACATTCCCACCAATAGTTAAGGAGTATTCCTATTTCTCCACATCCTCTCCAACACATATTTTCCTTTTTTTTTTTTTTTTAGATTTATTTTTATTTATCCACCCCACCCCACCCCCTTTGTTTTGCACTTGCTGTCTGCTCTCTGTGTCCATTCACTGTGTGTTCTCTGTCTCTGCTCATCTTCTCTTTAGGAGGCACTGGGAACTAACCTGGGACTTCCCATGTGTGAGACAGGCACTCTATCGCTTGAGCAACCTCGGCTCCCGGCTTTGTTATGTCTTTCATTGTCTTTCCTCTTTGTGTCTCCTTGTTCTGTCATCTTGTTACGTCAGCTCACTGTACCTGCCCATCATGCCAACTGTCTTGCTCGTCTTCTCCAGGAGGCACTGGGAACTGAACTCAGGACCTCCCATGTGGTAGGTAGGAGCTCAATTGCTTGAGCTGCATCTGCTTCCCTCTTTTTTTTAAAATAGTAGTCATTCTGGTGAGTGTGAAATGGTTATTTTTGGGTTTTGATTTGCATTTTTTAATGGCTGATGATTTTGAGAATCTTTTTATGTGCTTATTGACCATTTATATATCTTTTTTGGAGTGATGTTTATTCAAGTCTTTTGCCATTTTTCAAAAGGGTTGTTTGTCTTTTTGTGTTGAGTTGTAGGATTTCTTTATATACACTGTATATTAAACCCTTACTGGATATGTGGTTTCCAAAGATTTTCTCCCATCTTTTTACTTTAGTGATGAAGTCCTTTAATGTACAAAAGTTTTTAATTTTGATGAAGTCCCAGTTTTCTATTTTTCTTTGTTGCTTGTGCTTAAGTGTAGAGTCTAAGAATCCATAGTCTAACACAAGGTTCTAAGGATGCTTCCTTATGTTTTCTTCTAAGAGTATTTAGTATTGTATTAAGTGTGTGTTAGTCAGCCAAAGAGGTGCTGATGCAAAGTACCAGAAATCTGTTGGATTTTATAAAGGGCATTTATTTAGGGTAGAAGCTTACAGTTACCAAACCATAAAGCATAAGTTCACTTTCCTCACCAAAGCCTTTTGCCGCGTGTTGGAGCAAGATGGCTGCTGACATCTGCAAAGGTTCAGGCTTCCTCTTCCTCTTAAGGCTCCATAGTCCCACCTTCTTCCAATATCAGCTGTAGGCTGGGATGTCTCATCTCTCTCTGGGCTCATCTGCTTTGTTCTTTCCACAAGGCCCGCTGTAAACTCAGGTGAGTGGCTCGTCTCTCTTCCTAGGACCTCTGCTGTGTCTATGGAGCTCTCTCTATTTCTGTGTTCTTCTCCTGCATATTTACTTCCCAGGGCTCTAGCTTGAAACTCCAACTAACTCCTCTGTTCTGCTCTGTAGTTTTCTCTGTGAGTCCCCACCCACCAAGGGGGTTGGGCTCAACGTCTTATTGACGTGGCCCAATCAAAGCCTTAAGCATTATTTAATCAAGTAAAAGTGAAACCTCTGAATCCAATACAATCTAATGTGCAGACAGGCCAGTTTACAAACATAATCCAATATCTATTTTTGGAATTCATAAATAATACCAAACTACTACAAGGTGTAAGGTAGGATCCTCCTTCATTCTTTTGCATGTGGGTATCCAGTTTTCCCAGCACCATTTGTTAAAGAGACTGTTCTTTCCCCATTAAGTGGACTTGGCACTCTCTTCAAAAATCATTTGGCCTAGATGTGTGGGTTTATTTCTGAACCCTCAGTTCAATTCCATTGGTCTATGTCTTTCCTGATGCCAGTACCACACTGTTTTCATTACTATAGCTTTGTAATATGTTTTAAAATTGGGAACTCTGAGTTTTCCAACTTCATTCTTTATTCTCAGGATGGTTTTAGCTATTCAGGGCCCTTTACCCTTTCATATAAATTAGATGATTGGCTTTTCCTTTTCTGCCAAGAAGCCTGTTAGAATTTTAATGAAGATTGCATTCAATCTGTAAATTACTTTAGGTAGAATCGATATATTAACATATTTAGTCCTTCAATCCATGAACATGGAATGGTCTTCAATTTATTTATGTCTTCTTTGATTTTTCAGCAATATTTTGTAGTTTTCCGTGTACATGTCCTTTGCATCTTTGGTTAGATTTATTCTTTAAATATTTCATTCATTTAGTTGCTATTGTAAATGGATTTCTTTGGTCCTTGATTTCCTCTTCAGATTGTTCAATACTGGTTGTATAGAAACACTACTGGTTTTTGCATGTTGATCTTGTACCCCACCACTTTTCTGAATTTGCTTATTAGCTCTAGTAGCTTTTTGTGGATTTTTCAGGATTTTCTATGTATAGGATCATGTCACCTGCGTATAGGAAAAGCTTTACTATTACTTTTCCAACTTGGATGCCTTATATTTCTTTTTCTTGCCTAATTTGGCCAGAACTTCTAGTACAAGGTTGAATAACCGTGGTGACAGTAGGCAGCCTTGTCTTGTTCCTGATCTTAGAAAGCTTTCAGTCTTTCAACATTGAGTATGATGTTAGCTGTGTGGTTTTATTAATATGTCCTATATTATGTTGAGTAAGTCTCCTTCTGTTTCTAGTTTTCTAACTGTTTTTATCAAGAAAGAATGTATTCTGCTGCTGTTGGGTGAAGTGTTCTAGCCATGTCTGTTAGGTCTAGTTGGTTTATAGTATCATACAAGTCTTCTATTTCCTTATTGATCTGTCTAGATGTTCTATCCATTCTTGAAAGTAGATATATTGAAGTCTCCTACTGTTAATGTAGAACCGTCTATTTCTTCCCTCAATCTGTCAGTATTTGCTTCTTATATTCTGAGGCTCTGCTGTAAGGTGCATATCTATTATTATTCTTAAGTCTTCTTGTTGAATTGACCACTTCATCAGTATATAGTGTCCTTCTTTGTCCCTTATAACAATTTTTTAACTGAAAGTCTATTTTATCTGAAAACTTATCTGAAAGTAGTATAACTACCTCAGCTCTCTTTTTGTTACTATTTGATGGAATATTTGTTTCTATCCTTTCACTTTCAACCTACTTGTGTCTTTGAATTTAAGATGAGTCACTTGTAAACAACATATATTCAAGTCATGCTTTTTTAATCCATTCTGCCAATTTCTGCCTTTTGTCCGGACACTCTAATCCATGTATGTGTAAAGTAACCACAGATAATGCAGGACTTTCTCCTACTATTTTGCTATTTGGTCTTTGTAAGTCTTATACTTTTTATGTCCCTCAATTCTTTCACTAAAGCCTACTATTGTATATTTATTTGGGGTTTTTTGTAGTGTACTATTTTGAGTCCCTTCTCATTTCCTTTGGATATATTTTTCAAATATTTTCTTTATGGTTATCAAGGGGCTTAAATTTAACATCCTAAATCCATAACAGTCACATTTGAGATGATAAGCATAACTTCAATAGCATGTACAAACACTGTTTCTAAATCCCTCCATCCCTCCACCTTTTAGTTATACTTGTTACAAATTATATCTTTATACATTGCAAGTAAAAAAAAAAAAAAAACTTCAATTTATCATTATTTTTATGTATTGGAATTTTAAAAACTATAAGAAATAAAAAGTGGAGTTACGAACTAAAAAGTACAACATAATAGTACTGGCATTTATAATTATCCATATGGTTACTTTTACCAGAGGTCTTTTTTTTTTTTTTTTTTTTAATGGTTAATGCTTTTTTTTTTTTTTTTTTTTAAGATTTTATTTATTTATTCATTTATCCCCCCCTTGCTGTTTGTGCTCGCTGGGTCAGCTAACCACGCCGCGCGGGCGGGCTTGCCTTCACCAGGAGGCCCCGGGAACCGAACCCGGGGCCTCCCATATGGTAAACGGGAGCCCTACTGATTGAGCCACAGCCGCTTCCCAATGCTTTTTTTTAATATATATTTTTTCATTTTTAAAAAAGCTTTAGATTACATAAATGTAATCTTCACAGGTGAATTCTACCAAACATTTCAAAAAGAATTAACACCAATCCTGTTTAAACTCTTCCAAAAAATTGAAGAGGAGGGAAAATTACCCAACACATTTTATGAAGCCAACATCACCCTAATACCAAAGCCAGATAAAGATTCCACAAGAAAAGAAAATTACTGACCAATCTCTCTAATGAACATAGATGCAGAAATTCTCAACAAAATACTTGCAAATCGAATCCAACAGCATATCAAAAGACTTATACATCACGACCAAGTGGGATTTATTCCTGGTATACAAGGCTGGTTCAACATAAGAAAATCAATCAATGTAATACACCACATTAACAATTTGAAGGGAAAAAACCACATGATCATCTCAATAGATGCAGAAAAGGCATTCAACAAAATCCAACATCCTTTTTTGATAAAAATACTTCAAAAGATAGGAATAAAAGGAAAATTCCTCAATATGATAAAAGGCATATATGAAAAACCCACAGCCAACATCATACTCAATGGGGAAAGTCTGAAAGCTTTCCCCCTAAGATCAGGAACAAGACAAGGATGCCCACTGACACCATTGTTATTCAACATTGTACTAGAAGTTCTAGCTAGGGCAATTAGACAAGACAAAAAAATTAAAGCCGTCCAAGTAGGAAAAGAGGAAGTAAAATTCTCACTGTTTGCAGATGACATGATCCTGTATTTAGAAAATCCTGAAGTATCCACAACAAAGCTACTTGAACTAATAAATGAGTTCAGCAAAGTGGCAGGATATAAGATCAACACACAAAAATCAGTAATGTTTTTGTACACTAGTACTGAACAATCTGAGGAGGAATTCAGGAGGAAAATTCCATTTTCAATAGTAACAAAAAGACTCAAATACCTAGGAGTTAATTTAACCAAAGAAGTACAGGACCTATATGCAGAAAACTACAAAACAATGCTAAAAGAAATTTAAAAAGACCTAAACAAATGGAAAGACATTCTGTGTTCATGGATTTGAAGAATAAATATTTTGAAGATGTCAGTCTTGCCCAAACTGATTTATTGATTCAATGCAATACCAATCAAAATCCCAACAGCTTACTTTACAGAATTAGAGAAGGCAATTACCAAATTCATCTGGAAGGGTAAATGCACCCGAATAGCCAAAAGTATTCTAAAAAAGAAGAGCGATGTGGGAGGAATTTCACTGCCTGACCTTGAAAGTATTACAAAGCTTCAGTGGTCAAAACAGCATGGTACTGACATAAAGATAGACACATCGATCAGTGGAATAGAATTGAGAACCCAGAAATAAACCCTCGCCTATACAGTCAACTGATTTTTGACAAACCTACCAAGCCCACGCTGATGGGAAAAAACAGTCTCTTCAACAAATGATATTGGGAGTACTGGATATCTATAACCAAAAGAATGAAAGAGGACCCCTATCTCACCCCCTATACAAGAATCAACTCAAAATGGATCAAAGATCTAAATATAAAAGCCAGGACCATAAATCTACTAGAAGAAAATGTAGGGAAACATCTTCAAGACCTTGTAGTAGGTGGTGGTTTCTTGGACCTCACACTCAAAGCACATACAACAAAAGAAAAAGTAGATAAATGGGACCTCCTCAAAATTAAACACTCTTGCACCTCACAGGACTTTATCAGAAGAGTGAAAAGGCAGCCGACTCAATGGGAAAAAATATTTGGAAATCACATATCTGATAAGGGTTTAATATCCAGGATATATGAAGAGATGTTACAACTCAACAATAAAAAGACAAATGACCCAATTAAAAAATGGGCCAAAGACTTGAATAGACATTTCTCCGAAGAAGAAGTACAAATGGCAAAAAAACACATGAAGAAATGCTCAACATCACTCATGATTAGGGAAATGCAAATCAAAACTACAATGAGGTATCATTTCATACCTATCAGAATGGCCACTATTAAAAAAGACAGAGAACTACAAGTGTTGGAGAGGATGTGGAGGGATAGGAACACTTCTTCACTGTTGGTGGGAATGCAGGATGGTACAACCACTATGGAGGACTGTTTGGCAGTTCCTAAGGAAATTGAATATAAACTTGCCACGTGACCCTGCAATACCACTACTGGGTATAAACCCAGAAGAACTGAAAGCAGTGACATGAACAGACATCTGCACACCGATGTTCATAGCCACATTATTCACCATTGCCAAAAGTTGGAAACAGGTGGCTGGGGCTCCGCCGGCCTCACTATGTCTGCTATTTTCAATTTTCAGAGTCTGTTGACTGTAATCTTGCTGCTTATATGTACTTGTGCTTATATCCGATCCTTGGCACCCAGCCTCCTGGACAGAAATAAAACTGAACTGTTGGGTATATTTTGGAAGTGTGCCAGAATAGGTGAACGAAAGAGTCCTTATGTTGCTGTATGCTGTATAGTGATGGCCTTCAGTATCCTGTTTGTACAATAGCTTGGAACAATGCCAGAATTTGATTGCAGTCAGATTTCAAAATGAAAAAGGACTATATACAGAAAATAATGGAAAGAGTGTTTAACCCTTTTATCTCTGAACATTGAATGAGATAAATTTCCAGCTGCTGTTCTCTATTTTTACGTTATTGGACCAATGTTCTGTATAAATAATTAAGATGTAACCAAATTCAAAGAGTTTAAAATGTGTATAACAATCAACCTCAGTACTGTCACTACAATATTACATTCTGCAAACGTCTTCTGTTGTGTCAGATACCAATTTTTAGTGAGGTATCTCTAAGGCACATAGTAGAAAACAATTAGTAAATTACTCAAATTCCTTTCTGTGATTTGGAAATGATAAATCTTTATAGAATGAGAAAAAAAAAAAAAGTTGCAAACAACCCAGGTGTCCATCAACAGACGAATGGATAAACAAACTGTGGTCTATTCACACGGTGGAATATTATGCAGCTGTAAGAAGAAATGAAGTCATAAAGCATATGACAACATGGATGAACCTGGAGGACATTATGTGAGTGAAGCAAGCCTGACACAAAAGGACAAATACTGTATGAATGCGTTACTATGAACCAAATATATTGTGTAATATATTGTTTGATGCAAAAAAAAAAAAAATTTATATGTATCCATTAGATTTAATTGAGAAATGTATATATTTATTCATCTGTGTTTACTTTTTAGTTTTTAATTGTTTGTATTTTCAATTGTTAAATGTACAAAATAAAGTTAAAAAAAAAAAAGCTTTAGATTACATAAATGTTACATAAAAAATATAGGGGGTTCCCATATACCCCCCCCACACACACACTTTCCCACATTAACAACATCTTTCATTTGTGTGATACATTTGTTACAATTGATGAAGTCATATTGAAACATTCCTACCAACCATGGACTATAGTTTACATTACAGTTTACACTTTACCCCATACAATTTTATAGGTTTTGAAAAAACGTATGATGGCCTATATCTGTTATTGCGCTGTCATGCAGGACAATTCCAGTGTCCCAAAAATGCCCCTATGTTACACCTATTCTTCCCTCTCCCTCCCCTCAGTACCTCTGGTAGCCACTGCTTTATATCAATCATACAAGTTCTTCCATTGTTAGAATAATAAGTCTATAATAGAGTAATAGTAGAATAATAATGTCTACTTTAGTCCATTGTTCATTCCCCAATCTTGAGGATTTTGGAATGGTGATGCCTACTCTTTTTCTGATTGAGAGGGGGCTTAGATCCCATGGGGCAGATGGATGGAGCTGTCTTGCTTGTTGTAGATACTCTGTTTTTTTTTGGGATGGGTGTTGTCCATCATCTTCCTTTTTGTTAGTTGTCCTGGATGAGTCCAATGAACTGGAGTGTAGGTGTTGCAACACTGCTGAGATTCAGGGCTCAACTAGCACATAAACAGACCGAAGATTTAAGTCTAGCACTTAGTATAGTGCTAACTATAGGTTTAAGTAAAAGGGACAGAAGAGCTATGTAGGGAAATTATGAATGAGTCTAACTCTGTTACACTGGGGAGCATAAATTCTAAAGTAAGGCCCCCTCACAGCGTTCTGAATTCCTGAAACCATCTGCCCCACTTGTAGTATCTAGAGGTCTCTAGAGCCCTCAGGAACCCCACTGTTTACTGTGACAATGAGATCCTGCTGAGACATGCATAAGTGTAACCTCTGGAATGACCTCCGACTCAACTTTGAAATCACTTAGCCATAAAAACTCATTTGTATTTAATTCCCCTTTTTAGTCAAGATCTTCTTACAGGGAAGCGGCTGTGGCTCAATCAGTGGGGCTCCCGTTTACCATATGGGAGGCCCTGGGTTCGGTTCCCGGGGCCTCCTGGTGAAGGCGGGCCCGCCCGCACGGCGTGGTTGGCTGACCCAGCGAGCACAGGCAGCAAGGGGGGGATAAATGAATAAATAAATAAAATCTTTAAAAAAAAAAAAGATCTTCTTACAGATGCATTGCTAGTCCGCGCTTGGTAATAGTCCCTTGGTGTCAGGGAGGTTCATCCCTAAGAGTCATGGCCCACACTGAGGGGAAGGTAGTGAATCTACATGCAGAGTTTGGCTTAGAGAGAGGACACATTTGAGCAACAAGGAGTCTTTCAGAAAGTAACTTTTAGGCAGTATATAATACAAGGCTAAGTTTCAATTTCACAAGAAAAGGTTCATAAGTACAATCATCTGTGTCAAGGGCCGCACAACAGTCTGTTCTCCTTCACTAGGCACTGCCCATGTACTCGGGGGATTCTTACTGCTCTATTAGAGAATGTAGCAGGACTCCCCAGGATTTCACTAGAGGTCTTTATTTCTGTATGCTACTTTGATCCACTGTCTGTATTCTTTACTTTCAGTCTGAAGAACTCCCTTTAGCATTGCTTGTAGGGCAGGTCTAGTGGTGACAAACTCCTTTTGCTTTTATCTATGAATGTTTTAATCTCTCCCTCATTTTTGAAAGACAGTCCTGCCAGATATAAAATCCTTGGTTGGCCATTGTTTTCTCTTCCGCACTTTAAATATATTGTCCCATTGCCTTCTTGCCTCAGTGGTTTCTGATGAGAAATTGGCACTGAGTCTCCCTTGGGCTTCCTTGTAGCTTTTCTCGGGCAGTTTGCAGAACTCTGACCTTGAACTCGGTCTTGGACAATTTGACTACTGTGTGTCTGGGTGTGGTTGTTTATCCTGTTTGGGGTTTGTTGGGGTTCTTGAATGTGTGTATTCATATCTTTCATTAAATTTGGGACGTTTTTGCCATTATATCTTTGGTTATGCCTTCTTTCTTTTTCTTTCTCTCTTCTCCTTTGGGACTCCCATAATGCATATATTGGTACTCTTGATGGTATCCTGTAGGTCTCTTAGGCTCTGTTCACTTTTTCCATTCTTTTTTCTTTCCACTCCTCAGCCTGAATTATTTCCATTGTGTTGCCTTTGAGTTCACTATTCTTTCTTCTTGCAGTTCCAAACTGTTATTGGAACTCTCTAGGGAATTTTCCCTTTCAATGATTGTGATCTTCACCTCCATTATTTCTGTTTGGTTCCTCTTTATTGAACTTCTCATATTGTTCATTCATCATTTTCCTGATATACTTTAGTTCTTTCTCTGTGCTTTCCTTTATCTCCTTGACCCTATTGAGGATTTTTTTTTTTTTTTTTTTTTTTTTTTTTAAGTCTTTGCCTGGTATGTCCAAAGGCTAGTATTCTTCATTGATGGTTTCTAGATTTTTATCTTGTTCCTTAGGATGGGCTTTTACTGTCTCTTTGTTAAGTGTTAACCCTAGGATTTAGTCCCTGAGCTGTCTGTTCCTTAAGTGTGTGGCCAGCTAGTGATAAGACAGATATTTCCCTGAGTTCCAGGAACTAATGAAAACAAACCAATGCAAAAAAAAACACCACTCATATTCTTTGCAGATTGGCTCTACACTGCCTGGTGTTTTCCTTCTGAGTTTAACCCTCCTATCAAGAAGATTGCCCAAGGCAAAAGCCTCTTGTCTTTTCTGAACCCTAATCTTATCCTGGGCTTGTGCTTGCTTGTGGCCTTAGGAATTCCAGGAATACAGGAATTCCATTGCCTCTCTATTTCCTATTAAATACACTGGTTGCTCTAGTGCAGTTGTTCTTAACCAGGGGTCCACAGACTTTGGGGTCTGTGGAAAGATTTCAGGGCGTCCATGAATGAGCTTGAATTGAAAATTTGAAAAAACATTATTCTTGTGGGGACATGTTGGTATGTGTGTGATAAATTTATTAAATAATGCACAGTATAGTGCAGACTTAGTATGATTTTTACTTTGATGTAGTGTGTTCTGAGTGCAATGGATAACTGCCTGCAAAAAGGTTGGTAAGGATGGCAGAGATGGTTTTATGGTGCCGTAGGAAGACTTGAATTTCTAAATGTTTGCCAAAAATGACTGAACAGATAACCGTGTTATCAGGTATTAAAATTATGGGAAAGTTGTAAAACGTAATTTTGAATAATCCTAAAATTTAATTTAAAGACATGCTGATGTTGAGTGTCATAAAATTATCTGCCACTATATTCTGAGAAGGGGTCCGTGGTTTTCTTACTGGCAAAGAAAGGGGTCCATGGAACAAAAAAAATTAAGAACTTCTGCTCTAGTGTATGTCTTAAAACAGGTCATGCTTTGCCCCAGCCACTTTGATTTAATTGTTTCTTACACTTCTTTAGCTCTCTACCAGCCTATTCTGCCTATAGGGCAAGTTCTGGGAGGACAAGCTAAAGACCAGTGTCCTGGCTCAATCTTTCAAGTTGTCTCCCAATAGATGGCTACCAACATACAGGCACCCCAGTATGCACATTGGGGTTATTCTGCTCACTCCAGAACAGGTCCAGTAGCCCACAATGGGAGCACAGGCTGGCTTTACCTCAACCAGAAAGGGATCAAGGGAGGGCCCACATGCTTCTCCAACCTCTTTTTAAGTTGGTTTTCTTGATTTGCCACTCACCCAGTTACTGCCACCCTTGAACTGTTTTCTGGAGTTTTGAGTAGGATGTCTCTGGCAGTTTTTGCTAGTTGTTCAAAGATTCTGTGGGGAAACAGTACCTTGGAGCATCTTTGCCACCATCTTGGTTGGCCAGCCATCTGACTTACCTATATCTTAAAAATGAAGAAGACAACAGCTATATGGGCTATATTCAAATTGAACATAGATCAGGATGGCAAAATATAATAAATAATAATATCTGATCTTTATTCAGACTCTTAGCATGTGCCTAGCACTTTGCCAAGTGCTTTACATACTTAATCTAATTCAGTCAGTCTTCACAACAACCCTGTGAAGTAGCTCTTACTGTTAGTCCATTTTACAGATGAAACTGAAGCCTCAACAAGTTAAGAACCTTGCCCAAGCTCACAGAGTGAATAAATGGCAGAACCAATTTAGTTTTGAACCTATGCAGTCTGGCGTCAGAGCCCAGGCTTTTAACTCTGATCTGATTATCTTTTTTTTTTTTTTTTTTTTTTTTTTTGTTACTGGGAGATCCCGGGGATTGAACCCGTATCCCTTCATATGGGAGACGGACGCCCAGCCATTTGAGCCACATCCGTCCCCCTGATCTGATTATCTTTGCATCATCTGTGGCAGCTAGCATTGTGTCTGGCCCACAGTTAACACTCAGTATTAAGTTCTATGTACTATGGCCAGTTTTCCAAAAAAATATATATATACTATAATTTATATATGATATTGATGGATCTTTCCATTTCATTATTGCTTACATAGCTTCTGCTTTCCTGCCATCTTTGCCCTACTAATATTAAAATGTTTCCAATACTCCTTGTGGTCCTGAGAGAGGACTTTGGTAACTCCCCAACCATGTATATAAAACATCTACTTAATCAACTGAGCATTGAATTCCATGAAGGTCAAGAAGTTCTGGTTTCGTATATTTGATGTGAAACCTTTTATTGGTCATGTCAGTCACTTACTCTGGTTTGCCTTAGTCAAGAATAAGGGTGTTAAGAATAAAGGAAATTGTGAATACTTCTCAGGCTTTTGTTTGATTGCTTAGCCTTTTTGCTTTACACAAGAGTTACTTGATTGAAATTTTTATGGGAATGTTTTGCCATCTTTAATACGTATTACCTGTAACTAGAGTAAGAAAGTTTCCCTTCAGGTGATGACAAGATAGAAAGATCTATGTCTTATCCATCATTGCCACAATCCTTGTTTGCAGAAAGAAAGTAGAGAGAACACATTATATACTCCACCTAGACAAAAATCTACCCTCCTTTGCTATCCTTGGCACTTAGACACCAGTAAGTGCTGACTGAAACAAGGACTCCACAGCATCTGCTATACAGGTGATGTGTCACACATCATTTATACCCCAGTGGCTACAAATGCCAACCTTAAATGAGAGCCCCTCAGTCTCCAGGCTCTAAAGGTAGCCATTAGCTTCAGGATTATTGCTAAACCCATGGTGGATTTTCTGGTATATTTAGGGAGCTGAATCCTATTAAGCTTGACAATAGTTTGCTTTTCTTGGCAGAGTCTGTGCTTTCTCAGCACAATTTATGTAACTGCAGTCTCATTAGAATTTTGTGTGATTCATTGCTTAAACCTTATAGTTTCTGCCATCTATTGCAACTCAAAATATCCTGCCCCCTACTTGACCTGTTCCACATGCTGCTGCTCCTACTTTCTGCCTATTCATACTCAGTGTATGCCATACACTGGCCCCTTTTCCCTTCTTCCACCCAGTATAGAAATTCAGAATGGGAAATTTACTGGTTTTGCTTTTTAATTTAAGAGTTTTTAAATTTTACATTGTCTTTGTAGTCACTAAGTTTTGCTTTTTATATTTAGGCATAATAGAGAGACATTATTCTAGGTAGGTTTAGAAAATGCAGCTTAGATAGTTTTTTTACCTTCTGTGGAATCAGATATGCCCGTTTTGGCAAACTTCATTGTACATTGGGGAAAAGGCTATAGTGGCAGCAGAACTAGTACAGGGGTACTGGAGAGGATTGGTGCTGTCAGAAACAAACTAGAGGAAGTAGGTACATGTTAACAATGTACAATAAAAATGACCTCCTTACAGAAGTCCAAGCAGGAAAGGTTTCTTCAGATAGCTTAGCAGAGTAGCTATTAGTGTATGTTCTATGTGAATATCAGTTTTATTTAGAAAGGGGAGGAGGGTAATAGAGGAAACTAACATGGACCCAGCATTATAGCATATTTATTCCTCTGTGGAATCATATTGTTGTTCAAGAAATCCCTGGAGAACCACTACCCAGGCCTGATAGAGAAATAGTCAATTACTGAGCTGGTGAAGAAGCCCAATAGACAAACTGAGGTGGAGGGCAGATGTAGGGCAGCCAGAGAAAACACATAAAACAGTGTTAGGGGATAATGATCTCCTGATCATTTCGAGAGCCGTAGTCTGCAACTTCAGTATTGTAGAACCTTTTACTCATGTGGATGACACTGAATTTCTGCTTCACACTCCATCTGCCCATGGTAATGGAATCTATCCTTTGGTCCCTGACACTGGTAAAGTTGTCAAGGGCTGAGCAGAAGAGAACATTGGATGGGACACTGAAAGAAGGGGGAATAGGTTTTCCAAAGAATTTTAAGTGGTAGTGTTATATTGTATTTTAAATTATTTCCTGTAACTTTAAGAATGCAATAAGAAATGCAGAGAATCAAGAGCTTTTAAAAAGTGAGTTGTTTTCCTGTAACAACTGTGCAGCTGTTGCTTGGTCTTTCTATCCCTTTCAGAAAAACAGCTCCCATCTCTGCCATGTAGCCCAGTATCAGCGCTCCAGCAGTTCGCATCCTTGCAGGTGCTCCAGTCCAGGCTTCCTGCTCTCCCCAAAGGATTTCCCCTGTCCTCATTTACCCACATGCTGGTGTTCTGGTGACCCATGTGTCTGGACAAGAAGTGAGGGAGGAGCTTGGGCAGATATCTGCTCTCAGATTGTCCCAGGATTATTCCATCAGCATGCCAAAGGACAAGCCTTTCTGCTTTCACCAAATAGCATACCTCCAGATATTCTGAAGTTCTTTTCAGTCAAAGCCAAGACATACTTAGATGGGTGAAGTATCATACATACAACACTGTGCTTTAGGAAAGAGTGTGTGATATCTAAAAATATCACCCCTTTCTTCGCTGTGCCTGACAACAGTCCTCTTTCTTTTCCACATGGCAGGAGATCCAGGCTACCTGGTATGAGAAATTACATGAGTGGGAGGATGCTCTTGTAGCCTATGATAAGAAGATGGACACCAACAAGGATGACCCAGAACTGATGTTGGGCCGCATGCGCTGCCTGGAGGCCTTGGGGGAATGGTAAGCTCAGTGTAATGATGAGCTGAGTGAACTACTTAATCTCTTTGGTCTTTGAATCTAAAAGTCCTTCCCCTAAACAGAATTCTCACAGAAACAGAATTTTTGTTTCACTTAATATTTCCAAAGGTATCATCTGTCACTTTGGTGATCTTTGTTCTATCTCAGCTGCTAAATAAAATAGCAAGGTTTTTGTGTGTTTTTTTGTTTGTTTGGTTGGGTTTTTTTTTTTTTTTTTTTTTTTAAACTTTGTAATTCTAGAGGACTTTGTAATGCTATCAGGAGCTGGGTATGCTCCTGGGAGCTATACTATTCCTTTATGTCTGCTTCTCTTGACCTTAACCTGGTGAAGATCTCATATTCTTACTCTACAACATGGATTCTTTTGTTAACTCTTGCTAATGCTTTTAGGAAAGAGAAACAAATGCCTGTCTTCTTTGGCTCTTTTGTCTTTATTGATATTGAATGCTTACTCTGTGCCAGGCTCTCAATTTCAAAAAGGAAAATACATAAAACATGTCTTCCTTCAAGGCCTCTACTGTGTAGTTGATTGAGACAAGCACATGAACAGGTAGTTATTAAAACATGAGAGTACATGCCATGAGCAGACTGCTGTGGAAGCCCGAAGAGGGACCCATAACCCAGTCGTGATTTTATAATGCTTCCTGGAGGAAGGATTACAAGTTTGTAGACAGATGACAGAGAAGAGGAAAGGTGAAAGGGTTTTCCAGGTAGAAGCAACAGTAATGCTTAACTGAGAACATTTAGCTAGGTGTTTTTTTTTTGTTTATTTTTTTTTTAAAGATTTTATTTATTTATTTACCCCCGCCTTGCTGCTTGTGCTTGCTGTGTCCATTTGCTGTGCGTTTTTTTTTTTTTTTTCTTTCTGTGTCTGCTTGTCTCCCTTTGTTGGGTCATCTTGCTGCGTCAGCTCACCGCACTGCGCCGGCTGGCTTGCCTTCACCAGGAGGCGCCGGGAACCGAACCCAGGGCCTCCCATATGGTAAACGGGAGCTCTATCAATTGAGCCACATCCGCTTCCCATTTAGCTAGGTTTTGATGAAGAAAACCTGGTCCTCATTCTGTTTCCCAGCAGCTAGTGCAGATTTTTTTTTTTTTTTAACATAGTTAAGACAAAATGCCATACTATTGTCTTTATCTCCCCTCTAGCAGATAATCCTGACTTTGTTTTGGACATGATGCTGGAGGTCCCCTTATTCATCTATTCAACCAGTAGTTCTCAAGCAGGTATTCATTGTCAGTGTCTGTGCCATGCCCTGAGGACACAGCAGTGAACAAGACAGACACAGCTCCTGCCTTCCCAGAATTTAGGGGCAGACAACCAGGCAGTTGTAGTACACTGTGTAAATATTTATAGAGGGGAATCACAAGGAGCTATGAGAAATAGAAAAGACCTTAATTCAGGCTTGGAAAGTTACAGAAGGCTTCCAGGAAGAAGTGATGTCTAATTTGGACCTGTATAGTGAACGGGAGCCAGTATAGTAAGTTTATGGTTTTGAAAGTTCACTATGGTCTAAGGGTCAGGTGTGATGTGGAAAGATAAAAAGTGAGGTGGGAGAGGTAGGCAGCAGGCAGATCACAAAGGGATTAAAGACCATGTTGGGAATTTGGTCTTTAAAGGTACCTAACGGGCGCTGGATGTGGCTCAACTGGTTGGGCGTCCGTCTCCCATATGGAGGGACCCGGGTTCGCACCCCGGGACCTCCCGGTAAAAAAAAAAATAAAGGTACCTAAGGACAACCAGAAGGCCACTGGAATATTTGGAGGGCCATGGTGATGGGGTTTCCATTATTTTAAAAATTTTAAACAAACAAACAAAACCCTAAGGAGAAAATAGAGAGTGGATTGAAGAGAGGCCAGAGAGGAGATGGCAAGACCATCTCAGAGGCCATCCAAGAGCGATGATGGTGACAAAGAAAAGGAGGGCAATGGCAGTGGGGGTGGAGAGATGTGTAGGGCTCCAGAAATATTTGGGAAGTTGAATTGAGAGGATTTGAAACTGATTAAATATAAGAGTGAAGGGAATTACAGTTTGAGTTTCCATAATGTTGGTGAGGCTAGAACACCAAGAGCTCCTCAGAAGCCAGCTCAGTCCAAAGCCTAAGGTTCACCTGAAACCAGGCCTCCTAAGAGCCTTCTAGTGAAGGCAGAATTCCCCAGGACTGTGCCCTGACCTTTGGGTCTGCAGATGGAACCTCTGTCCCCAAAGGCTTTCTTGGTTTTAATCTATATCCCTGTATTTGTCTTTTTATTTTAAAGCATTATTAAAAAAAAAAAAAAAAAAAAGTAATATGCACATGGTGAGGAACTTCTGGGAAGATGGCGGAGTAGTAAGACACAGGAATCTCTTCTCCAGAAAAATAGCTAGAGAACAGGCTGAAACAGCCCCGAAATAGATCTTATAGGGTTTAGGACAGCAGGTGAAGGCTGCACATCACCCAGAGGAGAGAGGGACAAAAGAGGGAAATCTCAACGACAGAACCAGAACCATGAGTTGGAACCAGCAGCGGCTGCTGCCACCAGCACCCTCCCCGACACTCTTTAGAATTCTCGGGCCTCTGGGCCTACGATTACAGACAAAGGGGGCTCCAGGGATCTACCACTCCTGGAAAGGGGAGAGAGAGGGACACAGCCTTAGGCTGACTCAGGTTCTGACCTGCAAATTTGGGCTGCGGAGCCCCACAGACCTTTCCCACGATGGTGTGCCCTGGGAGCCTAGGAAGGACTGGAGAAATCCGACCCGCGCAACCTCCCTCTCTTTTAGCCTGGAATAATTGTTGAGGACTCCACAGGAGAGGGGAGAGAGAGCCTGGGGCTGACCCTGCTTTTGACTTGCAGGTTTGGTCTGCCCTGTCCCGAGAGCCATTCCAGGTCAGGTGGGGCTGCACCATTGTTTACCTTGGAGCCTGCAAGGGGCTAAAGATATACAAACCTCCCAATCTCCTCCGCTACTAACAGGGACTGATTGTTGAGGATTCAGAGGGGAAAGGAAATATTTCCTAGATGGGAAAAGGGAGGGGGCTACCAGAGAAGAATGGAGAACTGTCTCATAAAGTTTGAATTACAAGGCTCTTAGCCCCCAGACAGGAAGCTCTACCACATTGATCTGGTCTGTGTCACAACAAATACACTCTGACCAGGCATTGGATTGTGAGCTGCCAATGAGCACCATCTCCTGGCAGATCAAGGAAGTGCACATAACAAAACTAAATAGGAGAGGCTTTTCCTGGCCTCTATAGCCTCCCTGTCCAAGGCCCTAGGAAACGACTCTACAACCAATTACTGGGTCCAGTGCCCAGTTTTGAGCAACCAGCAGGACAATCCTAACAATCAAGGTTAAGCCAAAAATCAAAGAGCTGTGGTAACTCACAGCCTCCTGCCACTAAAACCCTATAAAAGAGAAAGAGATAGAGCATCTAAGTAAAATACAATAAAAACCAGATGCCTAAATGCCAGCAAAAAATTACGAGCCATACTAAGGAAATAGAAGACATGGCCCAAGAAAAAGAATACATCAAAGTCCCAGAAGACATGCAGAATTTGAGAGAACTAATCAGTGAGATGAGCACAAATTTCCAAAATCAAATTAATGAGATGAAAGACAATATAGTTAAAGAGGTAAATGACATCAAGAAGACATTGAGCGAACACAAAGAAGAATTTGAAATCGTGAACAGAAAAGTAACGGAGCTCATGGGAATGAAAGACACAATAGGTGAAGTCAAAAACACATTTGAGGCATTCAAAAGCAGACACGAAATGATAGAAGAAAGAATAAGTGATACCGAAGACAGAGCAGCTAAAATTGAAGAGAGAAAAGAACAGAGAGAGAAAAGAATAGAAAAAATTGAGCAGGGGCTCAGAGAGTTGAATGACAACACAAAACGCAACAACATACGTGTCATGGGAGTTCCAGAAGGGGAAGAGAAAGGAAAAGGGGTAGAAAGAGTATTTGAGGAAATAATAGCTGAAAATTTCCCAACTCTCACAAAAGAAATGAACTTACATGTCCAAGAAGCACACCGTACCCCAATGAGAATAAATCCAATTAGACCTACGCCAAGACACATGCTATTCAGAATGTCAAATGTAAAAGATAAAGAGAAAATGCTCAGAGCAGCAAGAGAGAAGCAAATGATCACGTACAAAGGACGTCCAGTAAGACTTAGTGCAGATTTCTCTTCAGAAACCATGTAGGCGAGAAGACAGTGGTATGATACAATTAGGAAACTGAAAGAGAAAAACTGCCAGCTGAGAATTCTGATTCCAGCAAAACTGTCTTTCAGATATGAAGGTGAGTATAAAGTATTGACAAGCAAACAGAAACTAAGAGTTTGCAAAAAAAGAATCCTTCTTTGCAGGAAATATTAAAGGAAGCCTTAGAACCTGAAAGAAAAAGACAGGAGAGAGAGGCTTGGAGGAGAGTATAGAAGAAAGAAAAGCAGAAAGGATAACCAAAAGAGTAAAAAGAGAGACAAAAACAAGATGACATATGAAAACTAAAGAATACAATGGTTGAAATAAATAGTGCATTTTCAGTAATATCATTAAATGTGAATGGATTAAATTCCCCAATCAAAAGATACAGGCTGACAATGGATAAAAAAACAGGAGCCATCCATATGCTGCTTACAAGAAACTCACCTCAGACCCAAGGATACAAGCCGGCTGAAAGTAAAAGGTTTGAAAAAAGATACTCCATGCAAATAGTAACAGAAAAGAGCAGGGGTAGCTATACTAATAACAGACAAAACAGACTTTAAATGCAAAAAAAGTGATAAGAGATATGGAAGGCCATTATATATTAATAAAAGGGACGATCCTCCAGGAAGATATAACAGTTATAAATATCTACACACCTAACCAGGTTGCCCCAAAATATCTGAGCCAAACTCTGGCAAAACTGAAGGGAGAAATAGACATTTCTACAATAATCGTCAGAGACTTCAACACCCCTCTCACATCATTAGATAGAACAACTAGACAGAAGATCAACAAGGAAACAGAGAACTTGAACAATATGATAAACAAGTTAGACCTAACAGACATATACAGAACACTGCATCCAAACTCAGCAGGTTATGCATTCTTCTCAAGTGCCCATGGATCTTTCTCCAGGGTAGACCACATGTTAGGTCACAATTCAGCTCTCAATAAATATAAAAAGACTGAAATTATACAAAGCACCTTCTCAGATCATAATGGAATGAAACTAGAAATCAATAACAGGAAAAAAGTAAATTTGCAAATGTGTGGAGACTGAACAACACACTCCTAAATATTCGGTGGGTCAAAGAAGAAATTGCAAGTGAAATCAATAAATATATTGAGACAAATGAAAATGAGAATACAACATATCAAAACTTATGGGATACAGTGAAGGCAATCTTGAGAGGGAAATTTATAGCCCTAAATGCCTATATTAAAAAACAAGAAAGAGCTAAACTCAAAGATTTAACTGAACAACTAGAGAAACTAGAAATAGAACAGCAAACCAATCCCAAAGCAAGCAGAAGGAAAGAAATAATAAAGATTAGAGCAGAAATAAATGAAAATGAGAACAGAAAAACAATAGAGAAAATCAACCAAACCAAAAGCTGGTTCGTTGAGATCAGTAAAATTGACAAACACCTCGCTAGACTAACAAAGTAAAAAAGAGAGAAGATTCAAATAAATACAATCAGAAACGAAAGGGGGGAAATTACAAATGACTTCACAGACATAAAAAGAATCATAAGAGGATATTATGATAAACTATATGCCAACAAACTAGACAACCTAGATGAAAAGGACAAATTTCTAGAAACACATAACCAACCTACACTGACGCTACAAGAACTTAACAAACCAATCACAATTAAGGAGATTGAATCCATCATCAAAAATCTCCCAGCAGAGAAAAGTCCAGGACCAGATGGCTTCACAGGTGAATTCTACCAAACATTTCAAAAAGAATTAACACCAATCCTGTTTAAACTCTTCCAAAAAATTGAAGAGGAGGGAAAATTACCCAACATATTTTATGAAGCCAACATCACCCTAATACCAAAGCCAGATAAAGATTCCACAAGAAAAGAAAATTACTGACCAATCTCTCTAATGAACATAGATGCAAAAATTCTCAACAAAATACTTGCAAATCGAATCCAACAGCATATCAAAAGACTTATACATCACGACCAAGTGGGATTTATTCCTGGTATACAAGGCTGGTTCAACATAAGAAAATCAATCAATGTAATACACCACATTAACAATTTGAAGGGAAAAAACCACATGATCATCTCAATAGATGCAGAAAAGGCATTCAACAAAATCCAACATCCTTTTTTGATAAAAATACTTCAAAAGATAGGAATAAAAGGAAAATTCTTCAATATGATAAAAGGCATATATGAAAAACCCACAGCCAACATCATACTCAATGGGGAAAGTCTGAAAGCTTTCCCCCTGAGATCAGGAACAAGACAAGGATGCCCACTGACACCATTGTTATTCAACATTGTACTAGAAGTTCTAGCTAGGGCAATTAGACAAGACAAAAAAATTAAAGGCGTCCAAATAGTGAAAGAGGAAGTAAAATTCTCACTGTTTGCAGATGACATGATCCTGTATTTAGAAAATCCTGAAGTATCCACAACAAAGTTACTTGAACTAATAAATGAGTTCAGCAAAGTGGCAGGATATAAGATCAACACACAAAAATCAGTAATGTTTTTGGACACTAGTACTGAACAATCTGAGGAGGAATTCAGGAGGAAAATTCCATTTTCAATAGTAACAAAAAGACTCAAATACCTAGGAGTTAATTTAACCAAACAAGTACAGGACCTATATGCAGAAAACTACAAAACAATGCTAAAAGAAATTTAAAAAGACCTAAACAAATGGAAAGACATTCCTTGTTCATGGATTGGAAGAATAAATATTTTGAAGATGTCAGTCTTGCCCAAACTGATTTATAGATTCAATGCAATACCAATCAAAATCCCAACAGCTTACTTTACAGAACTAGAGAAGGCAATTACCAAGTTCATCTGGAAGGGTAAGTGCAACCGAGTAGCCAAAGGCATTCTAAAAAAGAAGAGCGATGTGGGAGGAATTTCACTGCCTGACCTTGAAACATATTACAAAGCTACAGTGGACAAAACAGCATGGTACTAGCATAAAGATAGACACATCGATCAGTGGAATAGAATTGAGAACCCAGAACCTCACCTATACAGTCAACTGATTTTTGACAAAACTACCAAGCCCACGCTAATGGGAAAAAAACAGTCTCTTCAACAAATGGTGTTGGGAGAACTGGATATCTATAACCAAAAGAATGAAAGAGGACCCCTATCTCACCCCCTATACAAGAATCAACTCAAAATGGATCAAAGATCTAAATATAAAAGCCAGGACCATAAAACTACTAGAAGAAAATGTAGGGAAACATCTTCAAGACCTTATAGTAGGTGGTGGTTTCTTGGACCTCACACCCAAAGCACGTGCAACAAAAGAGAAAGTAGATAAATGGGACCTCCTCAAAATTAAAACACTTTTGCACCTCACAGGACTTTATCAGAAGGGTGAAAAGGCAGCCAATTCAATGGAAAAAAATATTTGGAAATCACATTTCTGATAAGGGCTTAATATCCAGGATATATAAAGAGATGTTACAATTGACCCAATTAAAAAATGGGCAAAAGACTTGAATAGACATTTCTCCAAAGAAGAAATACATCACTCATGATTAGGGAAATGCAAATCAAAACTACAATGAGATATCATATCACACCTATCAGAATGGCAACTATTAAAAAGACAGAGAACTACAAGTGTTGAAGAGGATGTGGAGAGATAGGAACACGTATTCACTGTTGGTGGGAATGCAGAATGGTACAGTCACTATGGAGGACTGTTCGGGAATTCCTAAAGATGTTGAATATAGAGTTGCCACGTGACCCGGCAATACCACTACTGGGTATATACCCAGAAAAACTGAGAGCAGTGACACAAACAGACAGCTGCACACTGATGTTCATAGCAATATTAATCACCATTGCCAAAAGTTAGAAACAACCCAGGTGTCCATAAACTGAAGAATGGATAAACAAATTGTGGAGTATACACATGATGGAATATTATGCAGCTGGTGGAAGAAATGAAGTCGTAAAGCATATGACAACATGGATGAACCTCAAGGACATTATGTTGAGCGAAGGAAGCCAGACACAAAAGGACAAATACTGTATGAATGAGTTACTATGAACCAAATATATTGTGTAACATACTGTTTGATCCAAAAAAAAATGTATATGTATCCATTACATTTAATTGAGAAAAAAACAAAATATATATATATATATATATATATATATATATATATATATATATATATGCACATGGTACAAAACTTAAAATGGTGACAGAACTGTGAAAACCTTGTCTCCCAGCCACTTAGACTTCCAGGTACCATTACCAGGTTCTTGTGTATACTTCTAGGGATAATCCATATATGTGCAAGCATATACATTAATGATAGTTAATGTACTTTGCTTGTTTCACATAACACTGCTAGGCCATACTGTCCATATCAATACCTATACAGGGAAGCGGCTGTGGCTCAATCAGTAGGGCTCCCGTTTACCATATGGGAGGCCCCGGGTTCAGTTCCCGGGGCCTCCTGGTGAAGGCAAGCCCGCATGAATGAATGAATGAATGAATGAATGAATGAATAAATAAATAAATAAATAAATAAAATACCTATACAGCTGCTGCCTCATTTTTTTAATGGCATGAAATTCCATTGTATCAATAAACATCACTTTATTTAATATAGACAAATTTTGATTTGTTTAAAATTGAATACATTAGAAAATTTAAAGATTATTATAGGAAAAATCAAAGTAAGGCTTTTGAAAGAATCATCTTTTGCTCTACTTATTTTTTCTGTACCTAATTGTAGAAACTGAATGTTAGTTTTGTTTTTTAATATAAAGATATTACTACATTTCTAAAATAGAAGATGTAATCTTCTGCATGAAAATTTAATGTCAGTGAATTTAGCCTGGGGTGTTGGATGACATATATATAGATAATATAGCCTAAAAGTATTTGAAATTGGCTTGTCTGATTTAACCATTATTAGGAAGATTCAAAATTGTTCTTTTATTTCTATAAATTAGCAATCCATATTCATTAACCTCAGTAGATTGAGGAAGCATATCCTATCAAATCTGCTTCATTAGTTTGTATAACTAAAATTGTTTTTGTTTCTTTAAGTCTGACCAGTGTCTAAAGCTGCATGGTCCAATATGGTAGCCATTAGCCATTTGTGGTCACCCTAGCCACCTTTCAGGTGCTCAGGAGCCCCATGTGGCTGCCATATTGGACAGCGCAGATATAGGACATTTCCATCATAACAGGAAGTTCTATTGGACAACACTGAGCTAAAGTAAAAGAATGGTATGGTAACAAGAATTGTCCACATTATTTCACAACAGTTTTTTTCTACTTTCAAATTGGTTGTCATACAACCATTATCTTAAGAAAAAGATAAGATATAGATGTTCTTAAAATGCAACTGAAACAATTCTTTAAAAGCTTTAGTGTCCTTTATATAGCCTTTGGATTTACATGTAAATGTCACAGCCTGGCATTCAGAGTCTTTCCTGTTGTGGCTGTACCAAGCCCTACAGAACTTTTTTTAAATCTGTATTCATTCATCCTGTTCCCTAAACTTTGCCCTCTTCTGTTTTTTTTCTACTTTTTTGAAAACCTCACCATCTTTCAAGGTCCACCTGAAACATTTCTTCCTCCTTGATACCTTCCCCTTCCCTCCACCCTCCTTTCCCCCCTCCACTCCCCATCTTTTCGAAATTAGAGGCAACCACTTTCCTTGAATGGGTAGAAGAGGGACAGCTTGGATGTATCAGAGGAGTCTTAAGATGTGATTTTGTCCAATCCCCTTGTGAGGAACTGAGGCTTATAGAAGTCAAGATAGCTGCCTGAGGTCTCCCAAGAGCAGAGTAATCTGCATCTCCTAACTTTGCCATCTTTAGTCCAGTATACCACTGACCTCTTGGGTTCTTTCCAGTTTTATAATTATCTATAAAGTATAAGTGACTAGTGATGCTGACCAAGGATTTAAGAATGCAGGAGACAAAGAGAGGTTTTAAAAGGAAATGAAAGAAGTAGAATCCTTTTCCTGATCATTTGCAGGTTTCTGATACGGTTTATTCATTCATTTCTATTTAGAGTGCAATTTCTAAATTTCTTTGGCTTTGTGTATGTATCCTGAACATGCCTGAAATAGGCAGTCCCCAGAGGTGGCATCCAGAATGATTAAGAGTCACCAGTGAAAACAGCATATAAGCCCTGCTCCCTCAAATAAAATTTGCAGCTTGATCAGAAAAAAAAAAAAAAAAAAGAGTCACCAGTGAGCTAAAGTCCTTTCCCTTCCCCCATGCTCATCTGCCTCCATAGGCCCCAGCCCATGGCACACACAGCCCACCTCAGCCAAGGCGAACCTAAAGAAATCCATTCCCCCACTTTTCTTTTTTTTTTTTTGTTTCTTTTTAAACAATTTATTGAAGTATATCATTCATACATGAACATACATAAACAATAAGTGTTCAGTAAACATTGTGAACTTACAAAACAAACATGTATAACATTATACAGGGCTCCCACACATCACCCCCCCACAAACATCCTGCCTTGTTGTGAAACATTTGTTAACAAATCATGAAAGAGCATCGTCAAAGTAGTACTACTAACTATAGTCCGTATCTTCCTTCCCTATACATTTTTTAAGGATTTATTTACTTTCATCCATTTTCACGCCCCACCCCGTTTTTGCTGTTTCTTTGTCCATCCACTGGGCAACTCCCCATGTCTGCCTCATGCACTCTCCTCTCATGCCACTCCCCATCTTCACCAGGATTTGATCCTCAGAATCTCTAATGTGGGAGGGAGGCATCCTACCACCTGCGCCACCTTAATTCCTGGCTTTTCATTGTGTCTTGTCTTGGCTCTCCCTTGTGTCACTCTCCTGTTATGTCATCATCTTGCTGTGTGGCTCATGGGGCCTGATGGTGCACCCACGGATGGGGCCTGGCAGCTCACTGGCTAGTTGGGCCTGGTAGTGCACCCGCTCGCGGGGCCTGGTGGTGCACCCACGCGGGGCCTGACAGCACACACATGGATGGGGCCTGACGGCACACCTGCTCGTGGTGTCTGGTGGCGCACCCACACACGGGGCCTCCCCCACTTTTCTTGACTCAACCTCCTGGTCTTTGAGGACAGATTCCTCAGGTGTGAGATTATAGGCAGCCAACCACTTGAGGTGTTCCAAAGGGAATAACACTTCCCAAACTTTTTGCTGCTGCAGTAGGTGGAAAACGGCTCTGGAAGGCAGGCCTTTGAGCCAGTCCTCCTTGGTGTGCAGTGAGAGTTTTCAGAAAATTTATCCAACAGTTTCATATTTTTGTTTTTGCCCCTACCCCGACCCCTTTTGAGCATTAGGACTGACTCAGTATATTCTGCATTATTTTTTTGACAACTGTTTGTGGGGGGAGAGAAACCCTGCCTCTGTGCCTCTGTATAGACTGCCTGGGCTTCTGCTCTCTCTTAAATCTTTTTTTTTTTTTTTTTTTTTTTTTTTAAGATTTTTTATTTATTTATTAATTTATCCCCTCCTTGCTGCTTGTGCTCGCTGGGTCAGCTAACCACGCCGCGCGGGCGGGCCTGCCTTCACCAGGAGGCCCCGGGAACCAAACCCGGGGCCTCCCATATGGTAAACGGGAGCCCTACTGATTGAGCCACAGCCGCTTCCCTCTGCTCTCTCTTTGTGCATTAGAGTCTGTTAAGCACCATTCATATTTCATTGTCCCATAATCCTTACCCACATTCTTGGTAATTGTGCAAAATTCTGGTAGATGTGACCATGGTGGAGCCTTCCTTCTGTGCAGATTGATTTCATTTAGGTTTCATTTCAGAGTGAAACCATTTGTAGAATACTTTTAAGAGCTGGTTCTCCCTATAGCTTTGAGCCCAAGTGAATATACAGAAGTGTCTCTTCAGATTGCTTTCTCTTTAGGCCTGCCAAAGGGAAAGAGCCCAGAGTTCATTGGCACAGGAGAGAAGTTATTTAATATTTATAAAGGGGTGCCAGATGTTCAGGACACTGCATATCACAAAAATTTAAGCATGGTCTCTGTCCTTAATAAACTAACTTTTAGTCAAATTATAAGCACCAGGCCATAGAAACAACAAATAGCCCTTTCACTTGTTTATTATATGACCCAGTAGAATGTGCTTATTTTATTTAAAGGCTCTCAGTTGTAGACAGGCCTCTGTCATGCCAGTTTCTCTGTAGTCTCCAGCTGACCCAAGGCCTGGAGGGGAAGATTGGCAGGTTATGGAGTTGATTTCAGTTAAACAGCATAATTCTTTTTTTTTTTCAGGGGGCAACTACACCAGCAATGCTGTGAAAAGTGGACCCTGGTCAATGATGAGACCCAAGCCAAGATGGCCCGGATGGCGGCTGCCGCTGCGTGGGGTTTAGGTCAGTCTTCTCTTACAGGCACCCCAATTCAGATGGGGAGAGTGAGGCACCGTGGATGCAGATGGGAATGTTAGCTCTACAGAAGTGTAAAAACAGTCTATAGCCACCTGCTTCTGCAGCCCCCATCTGTCCTTTCCCCCTGATGAGGTGAACTAACTTGTTAGACACAGGTCAAAATGACTTTGCACAAGAAGGCCACGCAAAACTGAGCAAGCATTGAAATTGAGATTTAGTGCAATGTGTTTTTGTTTGGCTTAAATAAGTTACTCTTTTATTTTTCTCTCTTGTAAAAGATATTCAGAAGCAGGCAATCTCAGATGGGTCTTCTGGCTCTATTGTCATTAGCCCTTTTCCATACTTATGCTTTGCCATCCTTGGCATGGAGCCTCCATTTGCAAATCCCTTTCATGATCCAGTACAGTTGCTGGAGCTCCACTCTTCATTCCAAGCTGGAGGAAAGAGAAGGACAGCTGTCGTTTCTTAACTTTCATTATAGAGCTTTTCCAGCATATATAAAATATAAAAGTGAAGAGAATAGTGTATTGAACCTCCATGTACCCTTCACCTTCCTCAACCATTATAAACATATGACAATCTTGCTTTTTTCTATTCACCTCCCCATTGCCCCAAACCTCCCCCACATCACTCCCACTCTTGCACTGTTTTAAAGCAGAGATTTTGTTTCAATCTCCACCGACCAGTGTGGATTTCTGACAGGAGGTCCCAGCTGATGAGGATTTGCAATGTCGGTTCCAGAGGTTTTCTTGATAAAAGAGAAAAGGATACCGAGGCTGTCTCAGGTGGAAAGCTTCACCTGTGGAGTTGAAAGGAAGATTGCATAACCTTCCACTTCTTTCCTATCCCACTTGAGTCACAGAGCTTATATCCTTTGCTTTCATGAGCACTGGGCTTGATCCAAAACATTTTTCAAAACAGATTGCTTCCTGAGGAGTCATCTTTTGCTATTTGCTTTTGCCCAGAGGCTTAGAGAATGGATGAGCTGATGTTCTGGAGTGAAAGGCAGGAAAATGCCTTGTAAATTCAACAGCCCGGCAGTTTGTAGCTAATGAAGCTGGCATCTTTTCTGCAGATGGTCTTAGTAATCCTGGCGTTTGAAATGTGCTCGCCCCACCAGGGAAAGTGAATATCTCTTCCTGAATGTAATCATTTCCCCAGTCTAACATGACACAAAGACCACTATGCTATGACTCAGCCCATCTTCCTGCTATAAAAGAGCCTCTTAAAATATTTATCTCCTCCCTCCTGAGGCAAAGGTATTGCCAGAGCAAAACAGGCAAGCTATTTTTCTAATCCTGTCCCCTGACTATGTAATGGCCACTTTCAGTTGTTCAGAGGAAAATGTAATTTCCCAGTGTACCACTGAATCATGAGATGCTTCACCAGTATGGAAGGTTATTTCTGCTCACCTAGAGAAACCTGAGAGAGTTCTCTAGGTTAATGAGGTGCTGCGTTCAACCCACTTGGATGGCCAGGTTTTGCAGTCATGTGATTTCTTGTCATCGTTTATGATGCTCCTGGGAGCAGCTCTGGAGTCCAGTGTTTGGAAGAGAGAATGTGGCTTTGTTTGTTAATTGGCTTGATCAGCCCCCACAGTGCAGAGGGCCTCTGCAGGATTTTGGTAAATTTAGACTCTGAATTGTCTTGTTTGAACCCCAAGCTAAATGAAAGTTAATACTGCCCAGGCCTCTTTGAGATCCTGCCTGTAGGCCAGCAGCTGACCACTCTAATGCTTTTCTGCCTGCATGTGTGTGTGTAGGTCAGTGGGACAGCATGGAGGAGTATACCTGTATGATCCCTCGAGACACCCACGATGGGGCATTTTATAGAGCTGTGCTGGCGCTGCATCAGGACCTCTTCTCATTGGCGCAACAGGTAAAAATTGATATGTGCTCAGATCCTCTAGCAAAGAAAAGGTTATTATGCATGGCCCATTGCCTCCTAAGCACATGGTGCCTGGGTAAATAGTCTGCTTTAGCTGTGGTGGTTATCTGGCTTTGTAAGCTCATTAGAATGACTTTGGCATATAATAGTAAGAAGACTGCCAGCATTTCAGCTGGGGCTACTGTCTGTTTTGAGAGGGACAAATGTGTTCTGAAGTTCCCATTTAGATTGCTTTTGGACTTAGCTTCTTGGGTCATCGTGGCATCCTTTTTAGCCCTAGCATTCATTGTAATAGAGAGAAACTGTCAGTTTCACCAAAGGAGGATTCAGAGACCAATCCCCGCTCTGCAGCAGGGTTCTTTTGGCTATGGAAGTGTGTCATACATTGATTACCTTCCAGGGAGGCTAGTGCTTTATTTGAAAATCCTGTGCTGACTTACAGAATGAGTTAATGGAGTAATCACATCCAACTTGTCAGGCACCAGACTGTCTTGCATGAATTGTGTATTAGTAAATGATCAGAGCACTTAAGGGATGGGGACTCAGTAATTAACTTTCAAGAAAGGAAAAGCCCTGGGTGAGGGGTTTTTAATTGATGACACAGTCATGGCCATACATGGGGGCCCATGATTTACCTGAAGAGACCCAAGACCTGGCCATCCATGCCAGAGGAACAGATGCTCCCATCTACATGGAGAAGTTTGGGCATCATGCAACCTATTTCCAAGGTTCTCCCTCAAGAGGACAGAGGATGCGTAGAAGTCAGAGATGACCAGCTGGAACCATTTGAGTTTCTGCAGAGTTTATTTTCACAAACCTGCCCAGCAAGGAAAAGTCAAAAGAGGGTGGATTCTTGAGTTGTGCTCTCAACATGCAAGAATACAGTGATTTTATTTCTAAGCACACATTTCCCCTCCCTTACCACCCAAGATTTTGGATGTTATCTTAGATAGATTTTAAGCTCTTGGATGCCAAGTAGACATTTCTGTCTTTGATGAGAAATTGAATAATACTCTATAGCCTTTAACACCTGAGAAAAGGATTCTTCCCTTCTCGGTGAATTTCTCTTTTCATCATTGGAATTTAAGTGAGACAAATAACTTCAGCTAGTTGGGAGCTCAAGGCATAATTAACTTCTGCCTTGAGCTCCCAATCCAGAGCCCAGTTATAGGGGCTATTGCTTTCTCTTCTAGTGCATCGACAAAGCCAGAGACCTGCTGGATGCTGAGTTAACTGCTATGGCAGGAGAGAGCTACAGTCGGGCATATGGGGTAAGTGTCACATATTCTGCGCATTGTCCTTATAGAGGCTTACTTCAGTTCTTTTTACAGAGTGGGCTGCTGAGAACTTACAGGCTGCTGGAAACACACCTGTTTTTCTCTGGTCAGAGGATAATCCAGCACCAAAAGGAATGATTTTAAATTAGTCCTGTCTTTTGGGTTCTTCATGCAGTGATTAAATTAGAATGTGATTTGCTTCCATTAGGCCATGGTTTCTTGCCACATGCTCTCGGAACTGGAGGAGGTTATCCAGTACAAACTTGTGCCCGAGCGCCGGGAGATCATCCGCCAGATCTGGTGGGAGAGACTGCAGGTGAGCCTTACTGAGTGCTGTTGGACCGCCCACCTGCTTGCCCCTCCCTCATCCCCCTTGTCCCCTTTGTCCCCCGCATCTCCCTCTCCCACTCATATTCTTCCTGCTTCCCCCATAGATGCTTGGTTTGCTTTCAAAGCAAAACAGTCAAAGGCTTTAGCGGTGATAGAATGACCAATTTTCCAGCTTCCTCTTACCCTTATCTAGGAATAAAAGAACATGTTTTTAGTAAATTACACTTAGGAACAGCCATTTGGGAATCCTAACCTTGAAATTAGTGACTCTCGCCTTTAGCTACACAACAGAATCACCTGGAGAGTTTTTTAAAATCCTGATGCTCCGGCCACTGCCCAGACCAATTAAATCAAAATCTCTGGGGGCAGCCCCAGGGTTGTCAGTGTTTTTTTTTTTTTTCCAGGCTTCCCTGATGATGGCAGTGTATAACCCTGGCTGAGAAGCACAGCTCTGAATGCACTAGCTGGTCAGCTGCATCCAGCTCTTTCAATGGGGTTGCCTGGCATTCTCATTTACCACCTCTGTAGCCATTTGGCAGTTTGATGTAATTATGAATTCCAAAAATATACATATTGGATTATGCTTGTAAACTGGCCTGTTAATCTGGGCCTGATTAAGTTATGATTAGGGCGTTGACTGGGCAATGTCAATAGGGCGTTGAGCCCCACCCCTTGGTGGGGGGTGGGTCTCCAAGATAAAAGACAGGGCACAAAGGACAGTGTTGGAGAAGTTTTGATGTTGGAGTCTTGAGCTGGAGCCCTGGGAAGTAAGAGAGCTTGGTCGTGAGAAAGGAGAGAAGGCCCCGGGATAGAGATGAGCCATTCGCCTGAGAGTTCACAGCTGGCCTTGTGGAGAGAAGCAAAGCCTAGAAAGCCTCATAGTCTACAGCTGACCTTGTGGAGGAAACAGAGGAGCTAAGCCCGGAGAGAAATGCAGTCCCGGGAAGAGAGGAAGCCAAGAAGTCTGAGCCCTGGCAAACATCGGCAGCTGTCTTGCTCCAACACGTGGAAATGGACTTTGGTGAAGGAAGAAACTTATGCTTTATGGCCTGGTAACTGTGGACTTCTACCCCATATAAATACCCTTTATAAAGACCAACTGATTTTCTGGTATTTTGCATCAGCACCCCTTTGGCTGACTAATACAACCTCCTACCCTTTACCATTCCTTAGGTCATCGTCATCCTGTCATCTCTCTTGAGACTATTTCTACTGAGGTTTTCACTTGTAGAGAAACTTTTCCAGGTCTCCCATTGGTGTTTTCATTGCACCATTCTGTTCATTTTTGCCTGAGAAGCTGTCCATTCCAGGTCCTGGAGTCATCAGTCTTAAGTGTTCTTGGAAAGGACAGGTCTCCCATTACTTGAGTAGGTCGGAGAGGAAGTTCATCAGCAAAAGAGAGAAAGCCTTTACCACTCCAGAAGCCACTTGTGTCCCTGCTTACTATAATCAGTCCCCTCAGCTCTAATCCCTTTCCTCTCGACCAGATCCACACCTAATTTCAAATTCTCTCTGAAGACCAATCATGGTTGTGCTTTCACGGTGTTCCAGTAGGCTGTGACAAAACCTTTTGACTCTGAGCTGCATTCCTGTCTCGGACACTCAGGGCACATTCCACTGGAAAGAAAGGAGCCACGGGCAAAGGAACGCCTCTGAACACAGTCGTTCACAGCTCTGAAAGGAGCACATACAGTTCTTCTACATGTTTTATTAGTAATTATGAAATGTCCAGTCAATGTTTTGATGGAAAATTATCTCTTGGGCACCAAAAAACAATTCCAGGAAGCAAGCATTTCCCCACTTGACTTGAACGCACCCTGTTTTTTTTAAGTGCCCATAAGAGGGTAAAGAGTTTCCAAATCAGAGATGTGATGAATCTTCTGATAATCCAAAAAGTGAAATTTTATCCAAATATAGACTTGGAAGAGGGATGGATTCAGTGAGTCTTGAGGAGGATACCAACACTTCCTCAAGCCTTCTTACCTTTCCTGTCTTGAGACAGCAATATGCTTTTTGGCTTGAAGGAGGCCAAATTATTTCTGCATCTGGGAAAAAAACTGGCATTTGGTGAGAAGTAACCCAAACAGTAGCTCAATGTACTATTGTCTGTTTTTCTAACTTTCCAAATCATCGATATCACACTTCGTGGCGTAGTAACATATGGTCCAAGACCTGAAAAAGAAGCTTTTACTTCGTGGTGGAAATTTAGCCCTAGTGGATAGCTTGCTGTGAAAACACTCATCAAACTGCCTACACTGGAAAACTGCCATTTTGTGGTCAGGTTATTTAAATTAAAATCCCTAACCTTTGCCTACTATGGGCAGTGTGAGGAGTTGGTTTTCCTTGCACTGTCTCTTCTTGCCTTGGGTTCTCTGTTCATGCTTAGACTGCATCCTGTCACGTTTCAAAGCCTTGAAACTATTGTTACTAGACTTTTAAAGTTATTTCCATGGAGAACTGCTTATTTGCTTTCATGAAATCAACTGATAAAACGATAGATTTCGGAAACCCATCTTGCCTAGTGGTTCATCTCGGACAGTGTGGCCTGAATCTGACTTCTTATCAGCAAGGGTGGAAAAGGAGAGGTTCATTTAACTCTTAGCAAGTCTTTCTGTATGAAATTAGGTTAGCCACTTTGATAACAATTAATTCACTTTATCTCTTTAATTAAAAGGAATATGTGTGAATTAATGAGGCACTTCCCCTTCTCTATGCAATTTTTGAGTTGAGAAGTAAAAATGAAGAGGAAAGAATCTAAGCAAGACCAACACTAAGGGCGTACCAAAAGTGTTAGTGCAGGTTTAGGCTTTAATAACTTCAGAAGTATAAATGCTATCAACTTACTAACAACATCACTTGGCAATTTATTTAAATTTATTTCACACTTAATTAGTCTTTTAAATTTTGAATGATACATTTTTAATTTGTCAGTGCTAAACATCTTCCCAGTAAGAATGAAACAAAAAATTAAAGTTAAAAACATTCACAATCCACAAATGAAATTTAAATACTTAATTCATTTAATCTTGACAACAGCCCTCTGAAGTTGAAACTGAGTTTATCCCATTTTACAGATGAGTCACAGAGAGGTTAAATAACTTGCCCAGAGTACACAGATGGTAAGTGGCAGAGCCAGGACTCAAGCTCCACAGTCCATGTCAACTGCCTTTAATTGTTGGGAAATGCCTAAGTGATAGTTCATTCCTAGTACCCTTAACTTGAGAAAATCTGAGATTATATAAATGAATCTCCTTTTTGTTCCAGGGTGGATTGATATGGCCAAGGACATATGCTAATCCTCATTTCTGACTGTTCCAGGGCTGCCAGCGCATTGTGGAGGACTGGCAGAAAATCCTTATGGTGCGGTCCCTTGTGGTCAGCCCTCATGAGGACATGAGAACCTGGCTCAAGTATGCAAGCCTGTGTGGCAAGAGTGGCAGACTGGTGAGTAATTCCCCACCCACCCCAAGTGGGAGGGAGGGCTGAGAGGGGTGTTGGTGCTCCTGGTCCAGACCTGTTTAAAACCTGACCTCTCTTTCTTTTAAGGCTTTGGCTCATAAAACCTTAGTGTTGCTCCTGGGAGTTGATCCGTCTCGGCAACTTGACCATCCTCTGCCAACGGTTCACCCTCAGGTGACCTATGCATACATGAAAAACATGTGGAAGAGCGCCCGCAAGGTCTGTGTCTGAGTCCGTCCAAGAAATAGGCTTCTACCTCTAGAATGCTCACCTAACCTGTTTCTCACTGTCTCCTTAATAACCAGAAAGGAAGCAATGTCTAAACCACCTACCTACAGTGTCACAGAGTTTGTTCCTGTTATTAAACTATTTGGCCTAATTTCAAAAGTGAATCATATTTGAGGAGCTGTGTGTATACCATTGGTCAAACCACAGGGTGGAATCACAGTTACATTTATTACAAGCATACAGAATGTGCTGGAGCATAAAGAAGGCACAATTTCTGCCCCCTAAGAGAAGCTGGGTTATTCAGTACTAAAATAGCATATTTGCAAAAACACAGGCTAGAATTTTCCAATTTGGTTTCTTCAGACTTCTAGTCTCCTTTCCTATCAACAAATTGGAATTCAAAAGCAGTAGCACCCAGGGTATAATAATGCCAAAACCAGTAGGGAAAGTCAGGTGAAACCAATGCAGAATTCCTCTTACTTTATTTACAGACATGTCTTTGGGAATAGATGTGGCTCCTGGTTTTTTGTTTGTGTGTTTTTGTTTGGTTGGTTTTTTGTTTGTTTTTAAGCAAACTCTCTGAATAATGATGGGCTCTGGAGGCAAAACCAGCACCTGCTTTGGCTACCCCTTCATCATCCTTACCAAAAAGAGGAGGGTAGTAATATCTGTCCTTCTTTCCCTATTGTGGTCCCCACAGTGGTACCTGAGATGAGAAAGAAATTAATCCAACCACTGGAGTTGTGGTTATGAAAAAGTCTGATAAAATATTAGTTGTGTCTGAGTTAAAGACCTACTTGGGTGATTCTTGGACTAGGTCTCGAAATTGACTTTGTAAGCAGTTGACTCAGAGTGACCATGAATGCCATCCAGGTAGAACCAATAGCCTCCTCCCAGATACTTGGTCTTTGACTTGGGTTCAGTACTAATGACCCAACTTTGCTTTTCCAAATGTGCACTTTTTATTGTGGGTTTTGGGTTTTTATTTTTGTTTGGTTTGGTCTCTGTGAGCCTCCCAGGCCAGTGCAGTTATAATTCAATTCTAATCCTGATCTTCCTCCAGGCAAATGAGAAAACCAGAAGCTGCTGGAACCTAATAAAGTCTGGTTTCCTTCCTATGTATAGCCTCCAAGTCTTGGGCTGTCCTGCCGAACGCAGGCAGGAGCCTTTTGGGTAATACCTCAGTGAAGGAGTGGCTTCTCTCAACATATGATCACAACCCAACTCCTCCGTGGAGTATGGCTTTTTCTTAAGAGCCCAAATTCTGGTGGGAAACCTAAAACCACATGGATTAAGAACTAAGAAGCCTATTTAAAGCTCAATGCTTGGGCTTCAAGCCCAGAGCTAGAGATGCCACATCTTCATAGCTTAGGAACTGCCCAAAGAATACTGACTCCTTAATTATGATTGTGCTTTTGACCAAGTCACTTTATTTTTCTGAGTTACAGTTTTAGTTTAGTTTTAGTCCACCATAAAGAAGGATCATAATCTCTGCCCTGCCTAGAACAAATGAAAGTGCTTAAAAAAAAACAGACCCAGTTCTGCAGAAAGGCACCAGGTAATAGATATATATATATCTATTTTCTTAGGCAAGACACTTTACAGACTCGAGACAGGCTAGTCCTTCAGTGAAATTTTACTAGGCTGAGAACATTGTTCTTGCCCACCAAACACTAGGCATTCCAGAACCAGGAGTCCTCTGCCCACCTTAAACTTTGCAGGCTTTGAGAAGCCCCTTCCTCTAAGTGCCTGGTCCTTCACCTATAAGAGGGAAGTAATCATTTCTTCTCCCTCATCACTTCCTGAAGATGGAGAAAAGAAGGAGCTTTTAATATAACATTTTTAATTCTTTGAAAATAAGTTGTATCCATGCTATAAAATAGAAAATATTAGATTTTCCCATGCTGGATAAACTTAATATTGGGCTTCAAAACCAAACTAATACCAAGGTTTACCCTGATTTTGACCATTTATTTTTTTGTCCAGGCCTTTGTTAGTTTAAGTTCATTGAAAAGAGTGTTTAAACTTCATGTCTGAACTGTCAGAAACACTTAGCTTTTTGGCTCTGAAAAGCACCTGGCATCAGAGTTCCTAGATTAGTTCCTACCTGCTTGACGCACACAGTGATCACACTAAGTTATCAGTCACCTTTTATGGATTGATCTTTTTAGGACAGCCTCCTAATTCAGACACACACACACACTTTAAAAGTTTTCAGAAGAAAAACTGAAGGAACGTCTATCACTTCCCAGGTGTGGGATGTAATGTAGTTCATTTTTCAGAGCCAGCAGTGAGAAATGAAACTCTGTGAAGGCAGATGTCTTGGGGAGATAGGTGTCTTGATAACTGCTAAAACATCTGTGTGGGGGGACAGATGTGGCTCAAATGGTTGGGCATCTGTCTCCCATATGGAGGGACCCGGGTTCAATACCCGGGACCTCCCGGTGAAAAAAAAAAAAAAAAACATCTGTGTGTCTGCCCTGTACTCACACATGGATTACTGCCTGGTAAATTGTTCGTCATGTCATTCTGGCTGTGGGTTAAAACCTATCTCTTGATGCCAATTAATCTCTTAAGTTGACAAGTACCTGAGGTTGGTCCTGGCCCCCAAGCCAGGGAGTTTCATCCTCCATCAGGGCCATCATCATTGAGGCAACCACATGTTTATATTTAAAGAAACATATGGGGGAAGCAGATGTGGCTCAAGTAGTTGAGTGTCCACCTCCCATATGGGGGGTCCCAGGTTTAGTTTCCAGTGCTTCCTAAAAAACAAACAAACAACAAGCAAACAAATGGGAAAAAAACAACTTAGGGGAGCCTATGTGGCTCAGTGGTTGAATGCTGGCTTCCCATATATGAGGTCCTGGATTCAATCCCTGCCTCTGGAACCTCAAAAAAAGCAGGAAAAGAAAAAAAAAACAAAAAACCTCTCTTTTATGATTCATTTTAAGGAAATTTTGATAACCTTAATTATTTGAACTGTGGGGATTTTTTTCCTCCTCTTCCTCAGCAAAGGATACATACCCTCATTTCACACTCTGACATAATATTTCCCCTTCCTGTTAGTGGATTTAGATCTCACCAGTTTTCCATTCGAGCTTTTGATGTTGGTACACTCTGTCTATCTCCATCCTTAAAGCCCTTTAAAAATAGTCTTGACCCAGTTTATCAAGATGGTGGTGTGCCTGGATGTGTCAGGCTTATACAAATACTTTTAGTTTCTTCCCAGATCCACGACTCTGTCTCCGCTTTTCTCTAGTTCACAGATGTATTCCACCCCAACTGCTTCTGCTCACTTTGTGTAAAATCCTGTGTTGTAATTAGATCTACTGCTGAAGAGTCTTTAAAGCAGGGCTTCTTAACAAGGGGTCTATGAGCTTGAATTGAAATTCAAAAGAATATTATTCTTGTGGGGCTGTGTTGGTGCAGGTGTGATGTATTTATTAAATAACACACGGTATAGTGTGGACTTATTAAGGGATCCATGGTTTTCACCTGACTAGCAAAGTGGTCTGTGGAACTAAAAAGGTTAAGAACCCCTGCTCTAAAAATTTTGCTGATAAGCTACCCTCTTCAGCTAGATGTTTGCTCAGCTAGTGTTTTAGCCCTCTCTCACTTGGATGCATGCTGGGCTTCACACCATCTCTGGGATCTTGTTTGGATTTTGAAAGCTCTGTCTGATTTTTAAATCTATGGTTTTTGCTGTGCTGCTTGTGTCCAAGGTGTCATAGTGTTTCAAACAAATACTAAAATTTGACTAGCCCCAAACAATTCTCCATAAGCCTAATTTCCCCCAGGGCAATAAATGGTAGTGAAGTAAGCACTTGTTTCAGGTTACTTCATATGAATGATTATTTGGTATAACCAGGCAAGTTGCTTTTCCAAGGCTTGTTAAACTAGAAATTACAGTTGGCAAAGGAGAGCTAAGACTTGAGTTGAACTAAATCATAGATCTTCTCAAAAAAACCTAGCCCTCTCCCAGCACCCTGCCCTGTTTCTGTGTCCTGCTGGGTCCTCACGTCACATTCTAGGGTGTTATGTTTGGAGAAGGGGCGGCTCCTGTGCCTGTAAGATGAACAGCCGTCTCCTGGGAGGTTGGGCTGCATGCCAGGTGGCTCCCTGTGCCTCTGTCCTGCTCCAGATCGATGCCTTCCAGCACATGCAGCACTTTGTCCAGACCATGCAGCAGCAGGCCCAGCACGCCATCGCTACTGAGGACCAGCAGCACAAGCAGGAGCTGCACAAGCTCATGGCCCGGTGAGCTCCTGCACTGGCCTGGAGTCAGTCATATTCCAGCCCTGCCATCCCAGCAGCCTCTACAAGAGCTAGCTAGTTCCTTATGTCTCTCTCACCTTTTCCCAGGCACCATAAAATCATGCTTTCCAAAGTCTCTGCCATTTTTTTTCCCAGGGTTCAGCAGCCCAAGAGCATCCGTTTGCTGTTCTCCTCCTGGTGTCTTGCTTGGTTCCTAACCCTCCAGAATCCCTAATGCACAGTGATTCAGAGTTGACTTGGACCCCTTATCTTCAAATTCCAGATACGCTGCTAATTTAGATACATTACTTAACCTCTCTGTACCTCGGTTTCCTCATCATATAAAAATGAGGATAATAAGAGTTTCTACTTCCCAAGGTGGTGGAGGGAGGTGTGAGGATTAACAGAAGGAAGACAATGTCAAGTGTTTAGAGCAGTACCTGGAACACATAAGTAAATGTTAGCTATTAATATTATCATTATTTTTAAAAATGGAGAGGAAGGAAAAAATAAAGGAAAATCCATATAGTAGTCAATAAGAAAAATTACTCTCCATAGCGTCTACGCACAAAAAAATTGGATTTGAGACAGGTATCCAATTTATGCTGTCATTCAAAGACAAAGATAAATGAAAAATAATACTTTAACATTTTATCCCAAAAGCCCGTTTCCTTCCTTCCATGTGGTTGAATATCCTACTGGGTCCATCCTGTTGCTTTCCATGGGCAAGAGTAAATGTCAAAAGGAGTTTTGTGGCCCCCCCCACATCAATCATTGCTCTCCTTGGGAAGGCTCTCTTGAGGAAGGAGCAACACCGGAACTTGTTTCTCTGTTTTTAGATGTTTCCTAAAGCTTGGGGAGTGGCAGCTGAACCTACAAGGCATCAATGAGAGCACAATCCCCACAGTGCTGCAGTATTACAGTGCAGCCACCGAGCATGACCGCAGCTGGTACAAGGTAACCCAGGGAGAAGCTGGTGGGGGTCACAGCCTTATCTTTCTCCAGTGGTCAGTCCCAACACCCTGAGCCTCGTCTGTGTCCTGTGTTACCGTGGTCTACAGCTAAGCCTTTGTGGAGTTGGTCTGACACTGTGAATGTGCTTCTTTGCGTACTTGGAGCGGGTCTGTCAGAGCCCCTAGAAGCCCACATTTCTCCTTACAAGTTTATTTGATTCAGGAAGATCAACTGATTCTTTTACTTGAGAAATACATAGCACACCGTGTATGTGCTTGACTTGGGGGTTGCTGCTGTCTCACAGGTTCTTGGCTGCCTAGTTTCCTAGCAGCATCTGGACACATGGTTCATCTCTGGAAATTTGTCTTCCCTTGAGGCATCTTTCTTCCCAGCATCTTTCTGATTTCCAGCCCTGCCTACTCCTCAGCCTAAGAACTTTCTGTTTTTCTATCTTTTGTTTTTTGTGTTTTTTGGAAAGGTCTGGGTAGCATCCTGTTATGTTACAGAAAACTTTTCAAAAAGGTTATCAGGGAAGCAGATGTGGCTCAAGCAACTGAGCTCCTGCCTGCCACATGGGAGGTCTATGGTTTGGTTGCCAGTGCATCCTAAAGAAGATCAGAAAGTGAGCTGGCGTGACAGGCAGGCGTGGCAAGCTGACACAAGATAACACAACAAGAAACACGGGAAGAAAAACATAGTGAGAGAAACAACAAAGCAGGGAACAGAGGTTCCCGGTGCCTCCTAAAGGAAAAAAATGAGCAAGACAGGGAGCTGCCATGACAAGCAGGCATTGCAGGATGATGCAACAAGATAACACAACAAGAGACACAAGAAGAAAAACAATGAGAGACACAACAAAGCAGGAAATGGAGGTGGCTTAAGCGATTAGGTGCCTACCACATCAGAAGTCCCAGATTTAGTTCCCGGTGCCTCCTAAAGAAACAAGGAAGACAACAGACACAGCAAGTGTAAACAACAAGGGGATAGGGAGAAATAAATAAATAAATAAATAAATAAGTAAATAAATAAATAAATAAAAATAAATCTTAAAAAAAAAAGATTATCAATGAGAATTAGAAAATGTATGAAAAGTTATTCACTGATGGAGGAGGGATTCTTGGAAGTCTACATGTTTGGAGAGAGAATACCTCGGGTTTTTTTACATTTTTTCTGAGGGACTTTCTTCTGGTAATAGCTGCTTGGTGTAGCAGATGTTGTTGGTTTTTTTCTAGTGTCTCCTTAACTTGCTAATACTTTGTAATAAAGCCCTCTGGGTTCAGAACATACATCTTAAGACCACAGAAGCATTTACAACAAAAATCTTATCTTGGTTTAAGCATGCTTCATTCTAGTCCAAAAAGTACTCATTTCATGATAGCAGCAACATTTACCCTCTCCAGGACAGCTGCATGTCCAAGGCTGAACAAGTAACTCCAGTAACCCTTGATTTGCTGGAACCTCCTAAACAGAATTACTTTTTCCATCAACTTTTCAGAAAGAAACAAATCACAAGGGAAAAAAAAAAAACTGGTTGGGGGAATTTTAGTTTTAGTTTTTAAAAGCATTTCCTGGTGTGGGTCCATTTGGTGGTATGCCATCCTCCGCCATGGATGTTGTGGTCCCATGTGTGGCAGGGCCGTTTCTGTCTTGTTTGCCAAGTCCGCAGCTCAGTGCCTGACCCTTGTGGATGGACAGGAGGTGAAACTGAACCCGGGTCATTATAAAATTCTTACTCATCAGGAAAAGGTTGGTTATATCAATCTACTCTATTTAGATAGAGAATGGACACATTTATGTAATAGAAGGATTTTTAGCAAGAGGCACAAAGGAATCTCCTGATAATCCAGAAAGTCTAACTCTTAGTGGATTATGTAATATCCTCTTTTTTTTTTTTTTTTTTTCCTTTTTAAAAGATTTTATTTATTTATTCATCCATCCCCCCCCCTGCCGCCTGTGCTCGCTGGGTCAGCCAACCACACCGTGCGGGCAAGCCTGCCCTCACCAGGAGGCCCCGGGAACCGAACCCGGGGCCTCCCACATGGCAAACGGGAGCCCCACTGACCGAGCCACAGCCGCCCCCCATGTAATATCCTCTTGTCGCTGCAGAGTTACCATGCCTGAAATCACACTCTGCATCGTGCTCCCTGCACCAGGCAGTGGTGTACTGTAGAGTCACTGCAGCTCAACACCTCAGCGACATGAGTAGTTCCTCCTCCTTCTGAATAAGCTCCAGAGGCATCTTCCATCAGCCATCAAGCACGGGCTGGTGTTTGGCCTAAACAGATGCATGAGATGCATCCCCCTTGATGCCCTCTCACCTTCAGTGTCTCCTTTCTCACATCTAGTTCAGACCGTCATGTCATGAAATAGTGTAACAACTGGCTGCTTGCCCCCCAGTCTCTGCTTGCTTAAATAATCCCTTTTGTAGACTGCTGCCAAAGAAATCTTTAAACCCAGTGAAGCTCTGTTTCCTACAGAATGAAATGGGGCCTCCTTGCCTACCATGCGTGGTCCTCCGTAACCTGACCTGAGCCACTTTACTAGCCCTTCCTTTTTTTAAACAAGGTCAGCTCGTTTAATGTTTCCCATGAACTGTTCTATGCTCTCATCTTTGTTCCCATTCTTTCCTTTCTCAGAAGTCCTCACTGCTGCCCTCTCTCTTATACCCTTCTTGCCCCATCTAAGCCTGCTCTTCAGACCCCTCCCTCAATCCCTGCTCTATATGGAGTTTTCCTAGTCCCTGTCCCTGATAGGATCAAACCTCCCTCTTAGTATTCTTTGTCTACCTCTTCCTGTCCCAGTGGCATCCTGCCTTGCATAGTATTTGGATCCGTAGGTTTGTGAATGAGCTTTCCTACTAGATTATAAGATGTCTCAAGGCAAGGATCATATCTTGCTCCTTTTGATACATCCTCCCCCCATAGCACTTCCTACAGTACCTTTATAGTAAGGATTCCACAGAATGAATGAAGCACGTTGAATTAGTAAAACATCCCATTCTTGAGCGTTTTTTATTTGAGTGAAGTTTTACTCTGCTGATGGCTGAGAAGCAAGGGCAATCACAAAGCTCTTCCTCGGCTTTGCCCTGTGCACCTCTAAGCCCTTAGGCTGCTCTTGGTCCGAGCCGTGTTGTCTGTCATTGACTCTCTCCCCACCCAGGCCTGGCACGCATGGGCAGTGATGAACTTTGAAGCCGTGCTACACTACAAACATCAGAACCAAGCCCGTGACGAGAAGAAGAAACTGCGCCATGCCAGCGGGGCCAACATCACCAACACCACCACTGCCACAACCACAGCTGCCACCGCTGCTGCCACCACCACCAGCACTGAGGGCAGCAATAGTGAGAGTGAGGCTGAGAGCACTGAGAACAGCCCCACCCCATCTCCTCTGCAGAAGAAGGTCACTGAGGTACCCGTCCTTTGCTCTTCCTCCATTAAGACCTGACCCAGGCACTGGCTTTCTGAGGAATAGAGTAATTGTTAGCTTCAAGGAATCTGAGGGTTTACTCTGAAGTGCCAGATGAGGCTAGAAAATACTGCTTTTTTGCTATCCTAGCATTGCTTGAGATGATAATTTTGTGTATCTCTTTGTGTTTGGAGAGCTGATGTACCCCTGAGCAGAACAGTAAATTCCTTGTAGTGCTTCCAACGTGAATGAGTTCATCCTCTGAATGTGCTGCACCTGTACATGTGGCGGCCAGCCATGCACATCTGCGGGTCCACTCTGAGGATGAGGTCTGGTGGCTCCGTCCTCCGCTTTTTGCCTCTCTTTCCACCTCCCCTCTGGCTGCACTTGGGCAGCTGGCAGGCCCAGAGATCAGCATGCCCAGAGCCTCCTCAGCATCTCTTCCTTGACCCTCTTCAGTTAGCTACCGTTAGCCCAAGTTAATAACACTTAGGACACAGTCACATTTATTGAGTGCTTATCATGGGCCAGGCACTGACCTAAAGGCTTTTTATGCATTGACTGATTTAATCCTTACAACTACCCTTTGAGGTAGCTACTATTAGTATACTATTATGCCCCTTTTTTACTGCTGAAAAAAACAGAGGCAACAGTGTCATTAACACACACGTGTTCCAACAGGATTTGTCCAAGACCCTCTTGATGTACACGGTCCCGGCTGTCCAGGGTTTCTTCCGTTCTATCTCTCTGTCACGAGGCAACAACCTCCAGGATACCCTCAGGTATCAGGGAAGGGGAGGCCGTGTTAATGGCAGGACACAGAAGTTACACATAAAATTCCCTTTACCACCCCATCAGTACACCAGAGTGGTATATGGGCCTTTCTTTGACCTGCAGTTTGAGGTGGAACTACTGACAAGACCCCATCTGTCTGGGAGAAATCTGCAGAGAGTAAGGAGGAGAAATGGAGTGGGGACTCTCCTTGTATGCTTTACTATGCAGGGACTAGCAAGCCCATCTGTTTCTCGCAATATTTCTGAAATCCCTTCGGCTCTTAGAGGCTGCTTTGAGAGGTCTAAATGAATGGGACAAACCAGTCAGTCCAGAGGTTTTAGGTGACAAAGGCAACCTCCTCCTTTGTTTGGGGCTCTCAGGATGGCCGAGTGCCAGTTTCCCTGTTGCCCTTGTTCTATAGGTGACTCTTCCCATATGTACAAAGATTCGTGGTTCTCAAGGGGTGGGTTATCCATGGCCTCCTCTGTTAGATTTCTGAGTTTGTACCATAGCAGTCCCTCTACATCTTCTGGACTGTAATGACAATTCAATTAGGGTGATCCTTGTGGTCTTTAGTCAAGAGGACGCTGGTCATCACCAGCCACCCCCTCCCAAGTGATCCGGAGGCCAAACTTAGGTGAGAACCACTGGTTTGAGTCCCTGCCAGTTCTTCTCTTCTCAAGAGCCTTAAAGATGAAAAACAAACAAACAAAAACCTGGGAAACTACTTTTCTATGACTCTCTCATTTTCTTTTCCAGAGTCCTCACTTTATGGTTTGATTATGGTCACTGGCCAGATGTAAATGAAGCTTTAGTGGAGGGAGTGAAAGCGATCCAGATTGATACATGGTTACAGGTGAGGATGGATCAGGGTCTCTCCCTTGTGTCTCCTCCTGGAATCATACCATGTTCAGAGTAGCAAGGCCATGTGTGCTGTACACTGGTAAGGAAATAGGGGTCAGCCACAAGGTCAAGACTCCATGTTTCCTTTGGTTTCTTTTAGATGTCTGAGAGCAGTAAATCATCTCAGAGCCTAACAACATCAACCAAAACAAGTTACAAGATTGGTCTTTGCCCAGAAGAATAGCTAGAGTCATTTCTATATCTCATCTAATACCTACTGTGTCTTTTTGAATACCAGGTTATACCTCAGCTCATAGCAAGAATTGATACACCCAGGCCCTTGGTGGGACGTCTCATTCACCAGCTGCTCACAGACATTGGTCGGTACCACCCCCAGGTATGTGAAGACCCTGGAACAGTTTCCGATCTAAACACTGACCTTTTGATTGGTGTTCAGCCTTTCTTAGAGCTGCTTTAGAGGCACAAGTCCGGGGACTGGGAGCCAAGTGTTCTGTCCTACCCCAGGAGGGTCTGTCCAACCAGCAGTCCCAATAGCCCAGGGGCCTTCCTAAAAAGAAAGATTTCCCTTCAAGATTGAGTAACCTCTTCCTGGTAGACTCGCATGGGTGTTAATATGACACTTGCCATTTCTTTACTCATCCTAGCTCATCCGTTTGCAAATGTTCCCTTTGTGTTTGCTCCAGGCCCTCATCTATCCCCTGACCGTGGCTTCCAAGTCTACCACAACAGCCCGTCACAACGCAGCCAACAAGATTCTAAAGAACATGTGTGAGCACAGTAACACACTGGTACAGCAGGCCATGATGGTGAGTCTGGAGACAGTGGGGATTTCATGGGCCCCAGTCACCTAACCAAAGGGCTAGAGTGAGACATTTTTCTTCCACAAGACAATGTTGTGTACTCCCTCTGGCTGCCAGAAGGAGTACCTCTTGTTTCCCCAGAAGGCACAGCTCTGAGTTGAACTTTTCTTTGGTGCTTCTTTCCTTTTCTTCCCCACTTTGATGCAGGTCAGTGAGGAGCTGATCCGAGTGGCCATTCTCTGGCATGAGATGTGGCATGAAGGCCTGGAAGAAGCCTCTCGTTTGTACTTTGGGGAGAGGAATGTGAAAGGCATGTTTGAGGTGCTGGAGCCACTGCATGCCATGATGGAACGGGGACCCCAGACGCTGAAGGAAACCTCCTTTAATCAGGTATGGAATGGAAAAGGATGATATGATGTCACCCAGATCCTTTATCAGATTCCTTGCCCCCTGGCCTTTCTACTGACTTTAATGAAATGGACTCAGTGGTGGTCATGGGATGCAGAAACTCGAGAAATTTAATTGGCTTAAGTTACAAGAACCCTCCTAAAAGCTTGCCTGGAAAACCAGCAGAGACCTCCAGAAGTCAGTCCACCTCTCCTCCAGCTTTACCTCACCTAATAAGCCATCCCAAGGATTTGGAAGCTCCAGGACTAGAAAACTGCAAAAATTCTCTTGCTAACCAATTCCACACTGACACCTTCCAGTCATAGGACTTTCTGCTATAGGCTTGTGGTTTAGTTGACACCTTAACAATTTGCAAATTTTCCCTGTTTTCCCTCTCAGGCATATGGTCGAGATTTAATGGAAGCTCAAGAGTGGTGCAGAAAGTACATGAAATCAGGGAATGTCAAGGACCTTACCCAAGCCTGGGACCTCTATTATCATGTGTTCAGACGAATCTCAAAGCAGCTGCCCCAGGTAGAATCTTTAGGGTTCTAGCCATGTTAACTGTTGTTGTAGTCCTTTCTGTTTCACCATTTGTGAACATTCTGACGCTAATCAGAAGCATCTGGTTCCACTTCTACCTGCAGACATTGACACAAATAATTGCTCTTAGCAATCCATTGAAAAATACTGAAATTGCATTTAAGTTCCTCCCCAGAGGCAGAAAACTAAATCCTTTGGTAATTATTCACAGCTTACATCCTTAGAGCTGCAATATGTCTCCCCAAAACTTCTGATGTGCCGGGACCTTGAATTGGCTGTGCCAGGAACATATGACCCCAACCAGCCGATCATTCGCATCCAGTCCATAGCACCGTCTTTGCAAGTCATCACATCCAAGCAGAGGCCCCGGAAGTTGACACTCATGGGTAAGGGCCATTGGGCACTTATAACACCTGCCTCTCCTGCCCACCCTGGCTGAACCCCCCCCCATGCCTCTCCTGAAATTAATGCTTGCTGCACATACTACTAATCTTTCTTATGCTGCACCTCTCCCATGTTGATTGAAACAGGAATAGAGGACAAGTGAATGTCCATTTGTTCCAGCCACCCTGGGACTCTTAGTTCATTCCTATAGTTATGCTTGTTTAAGTGACACATAACAATCATGCACAAAGAACAGGTGGGAGAGGATTACAAGGGCCTGTAATGCAGAGAGCTGATTGTGATAGCAGGTGTTGGAAACCAGTAGGGCCAACAAAGAGGCATCTGGATGAAACGGGGAAGGTGACAAGTTACATTGAGGAAAGAGCTTCTAGGCTCTTGAATATTCTTTTTTACCGTTATATTGTCTCTGTGGGAAATGTTTGTGGAAAATTAACAAATGGGAGTAGAAATGAGTTAAGTACACCTTAAGGTCTCACAGTGAGGTTTGTTAAACAGAGGGCATCCTGAATTTCCCTTCCTGTTGAATGTTACCCATCTGGGATCATTTAGGTAGGCCAGAGTACTCTCATGCCACTTGAGGTCTCTCACCTTCTCAGTAATGCTTCATGTTTTGTTTGGGGGGTGTGTGTGTGTGTGTATGTGTGTGTGTGTGTGTGTGTTTTTTTTTTAAGGCAGTACCGGGAATTGAACCCAGGACCTCATACATGGGAAGCAGGCACTCAACCACTTGAGCTATATCTGCTCCCTTCATGTTTTTTAAATGCAGTGATTATATACCAACACTGATACATCTTGAGACAGGACCATGGGTGATTTTACTAAAACATGTGTCCATCAGGTTCTTGTCATTGTTAAAGAGCATTCAGTGAAAGAACTGTTTCCAGAGGTGTGAGCAGAGTTAAGAGAACCAACAGGACGTACAGTAAGATATATGTGGGCTGTAGGATCTTTTAGTACAGTGGTGGTCTAACAGCTGAAGGATTTGAGAACTTCTGGTCTACACTAACTACTTTTACCATCCCTCACAGGCAGCAACGGGCACGAGTTTGTTTTCCTCCTGAAGGGCCATGAAGATCTGCGACAGGACGAACGCGTCATGCAGCTCTTTGGCCTGGTTAACACCCTTCTGGCCAATGACCCAACATCTCTTCGGAAAAACCTCAGGTATTCAGGATGCTATAAAAGTGTCAATGTCTTGAGAAGTCTTCCAGTTTGTTCCTTTATCCATCGCATGTAGTCATGTTACCTTTATGAAATAAGTTATAAAACTATGTACCGGGGGGCGGATGTGGCTCAAATGGTTGGGCGTCCGTCTACCATATGGAGGGACCCGGGTTCAATCCCTGGGACCTCCCGGTAAAAAAAAAACAAAAAAAAAAAAACTATGTACCTGGCAGGAAGTCATCATTTTCCAAGGTGTCAAACATAAAAAGAGAAATTCTCCAGAATTTACAGTGTACTCTCCTTGGGAAGTGCTTTTAACAACCTCCAAGGGATCCAGAATGGAACAATTTCCAGCTATTAGGCTAGAGATTTGCAGATTCGATGTAGTTTACCTTTTGTGGGATGAAAGCCCAGTAAAACCTTTCCTATGCTCAGTACTCTGTTCCTCCTCTTCTATGAAGAACATAAATATTAATCTGGGAGGTTATTTTAGGCTTAGAAATAATCACTTGATTGTTTCCCCAAAGCAGTTCATTTCTTAGGCAAGTTGAGAAGGCTGATGTTGCTTTTGTTTTATTTTATTTTATTTTAAGATTTTATTTATTTATTCATTTATCCCCCCCTTGCTGCTTGTGCTCGCTGGGTCAGCTAACCACGCCGTGCAGGCGGGCTTGCCTTCACCAGGAGGCCCCGGGAACCGAACCCGGGGCCTCCCATATGGTAAACGGGAGCCCCACTGATTGAGCCACAGCCACTTCCCCTGATGTTGCTTTTAAAATGTCAGTGCACTTTGTCTTTGGGTGACACCTTACCCTTCACAAAGTGCTCTCACAGAGGGTCCCTCATATCCACACACCTCACAACAGCCCTATCAGGGGAGGAAGGGGTTGTTAAAAATAGTTTGCGTATTGTCTTGAGCTGATCAAAAGTGTACTCTGTTTACCCTACAATAACCCTTCCTTCCTGTGGACGCCAGCATCCAGAGATACGCCGTCATCCCTTTATCGACCAACTCCGGCCTCATTGGCTGGGTTCCCCACTGTGACACGCTGCATGCCCTCATCCGGGACTATAGGGAAAAAAAGAAGATTCTTCTTAACATTGAGCATCGCATCATGTTGCGGGTATGTGATGAGGCTGCCAAACCCAACCCGTTTTCAATGTCTTAGAGGCAAAACTTACAAGTCAGGGAATCTACATAGAGCTGCTTCTCTAGTTCTTCTATATATTTTGGTCACTGAAAAATCTATTTGAGGAAATTAGCCATTGAAGATGATTTAATGAAGTGGGTCCTAAAGGAGATAATCTTTATGATAGAGAAGGATCCTACATTGAGTTTTCATCATCCCAGGTAAGACTGGGCAGTATTGTTTATCAGGCAACATATATTTGCCAAACACCTAATTATACAAAGTGCTAGCCATATAGGAAAATCATGTTTAGTAGATGTGTAAGTAATAAGAAAGAAAATCGCTTATTACCTAAAACCTTGAACCCTCCAGTGCTTTCGTGCACACCAGTAGGCTTAGGTGAGAGCCTAACATTTCCCCCTTATGTCCAGGGAGTTCCTGTGCTCATCAGTTCAGAGTGGCACTCAGTCTTCCCTTCTGCAGTGTTCCTATTTCTCTTTTCCTTTTGGCTGCAGTAGGGAAATTAGAACCCAGCTCTCCCTGGCCCCAGAGCCTTGCTTCCTCCTGGATTTAAGCTGGCTTGTCCTAGGCTGATCTCTTACCGAGTGCTGTGTCCTGACGTAGATGGCTCCAGACTACGACCACTTAACTCTGATGCAGAAGGTAGAGGTGTTTGAGCACGCTGTCAATAATACCGCTGGGGACGACCTGGCCAAACTGCTGTGGCTGAAGAGCCCCAGCTCTGAGGTACGGCACCTGCAGCTATTCACGCACCCTGCTCCCCTTGGCACCTGTGTAGTGGGCTCCTCTCTGCTGGGATTAATTGTGGGTTGTATACCATCCCTTTGAAAAAAAGTTAAACAGTGAATCCTGCAATTTAGTGGATTTAGGTTTAGTAGTTCTTAGTGTTTCGCCTTTGCTTACAGTAGTATTTGAGCTGTCTACATATTAAGGTTATTCAGTGTTTTTTGTGTGTTGTAAATTTCCTGTTTTGTTGTGGTTTTTTTGTTTTTGTTTTTGTTTTTGTTTTTGCTTTTTTTTTTTAACTGTGCTTTTTGGTTTTGAGTTTTTTTGTTTTGTTTTCCTTTACTTTTAATAGGCAAACATTTTTAAAAGTTAGATATTATCAGATTTGTAATCCTTTCAGGTTTCTGCTTTTGCTTTGTATTTAAAAAGGCCCTTTCCACCTCAAGATTACATGTCTTTATACCTATATTTTTTTGTATTAACATTTCATTTTTTACATTTAAATCCTAACCCAATTTGGCATTTAAGATTACAATATATAATTTTTTTCCCTAAATGATTAACCACCACACCATTTACCAGATGATCAATCCTTTTTCCACTGTTTAAAAAATTATACCCTAAATTCTTTGTGCCCTTGGATTTCTTTCTGTTTTATTGATCTTTCTGCTAATATTTCCTCAAGTACCATCCTATTAATAGAGGTCTCTTTTCAGTGGCTATTTTCATTTGTTTTTCTTCCAAGTAAACTTTGGGATCACTTTGTCAAGTTCCAAAATAAAAAAAGTACCTTTGAATCTTTATTGGAATTACATTAATTGTATCAAATAATTTAGAAGGAAATTACATCTTTACGATCTTAAGTGGTTATCTTTCCATTTACTCGGGACTTTATCTTCCCAAGCAAAGTCTAATTTTTTTATTCATCTAAGTTGTGCCTATCATTTCATTGATCCTGAGGACAGTTTACTCTTGTTTTAATTGTGGATGAGATCTTTATTCCATTATGCATTCTGACTGGTTATTACGGAAATATAAGATGACTGACAGGAGTATAATGATCTTGAACCCATTTAAAAGTTCCCAGAGCCTTGCTCACATGCACTCCTATGTTCTAGGTGTGGTTTGACCGAAGAACCAATTACACCCGCTCCTTAGCGGTCATGTCAATGGTTGGGTATATTTTGGGCCTGGGAGACAGGTGAGTGAGTGTAATTTGTTTCATTTAGTCTTCCTTCTCCATTATAGTTTTCTTGAATGGTTTCATTTTGTTTTCCAGTGAGATTTATGACCACTTGGTGAGTAAATACTTGTATTTTGTGTGCTTTAGGCCTCTTTTGCTGCATCAACCTTAGTCCCCTATTTATTACCTATTCCAACACAACAACCCATCAAACTAAAGAGAAGAACCATAAGTTTAAGGGTCCTGCTTTCTCCATAGGTTGATTTAATATATTAAAAGCCATATTAAATCTGATTGATTTTTTTCATTCAATAAGCATGTCCCAATCACTGCTATGCTTAGATGAATAATACTGTTTCTGTAATTGAAACCAAGCAAAATAATTCCTTCTGATATTTTGCATAATAAATTTCATCCAAATGTTCTGGCTGAAAAAATAATTAATGTTCAGAAATTTACACACAAGTACTTAATTTTAAAAGTTCTCTGATATCTACTGTTTTTCTCCTGGAATCATGTCTCACATAATTCCTTGGTAGTAAAACTAATTTTACCCCACCAAAATAATAAATTTGTGTTAAGAAAAAATAAAAATACCTAGCCAGTGGGGTGCAGAATACCTCTTGACAAAAGCCAGATGATCCTGCTTAGACTGACTACAGGGCTCAGGGAGATGAGACCCTATGATAATCTGCTGGGTGGTAATAAACATCGAGGCTTGTCATTCTGAGATGTCAGCACTGCCAAAAAACTTTATCATGTGACCAAAGAACTGGAGGTGGGGGCAGCAAATTATGACTGTGGCAAAGAGAAATCACACAGATAAATCCTCATTTGGGGTCTAGAATAAGGGTCAAACCAACTTTTTTATGTAAAGGTCCAGATAATAAATATTTTAGGCTTTGTGGCCCATCTGGTCTCTGTTACAACTACTCAACTCTGCTGAAGTAGCACAAAAGCAGCTTTAAACAATACATAAACAAACAGATATAGCTATGTTCCAATAAAGATCTACTTACAAAAGCAGGAAGGGCTAGATTTGGCCTGAGGGTGGTAGTTTGCCAACCCCTGGCCTAGACTGTCACATACTTGTTGATTTATTCATCAATGCTGCTCTATTAATTAATCCATACCCTACATCACCCTATCCCCGGTCTCCCTCCCATTTCTCTAACAAAGACATCCATCCAACCTGATGCTGGACCGGCTGAGTGGGAAGATCCTGCACATCGACTTTGGGGACTGCTTTGAGGTGAGCACATGTTCCAGAATACCACGTAAAGCTCACCTTCCTCAATAATCACTTTTCATCCTTCTCTGGCAGCTTAGGTAAATTTAAGCCCAAAAGACATTATCCTCCCTCCTGCCTTTCCAGCAGGAGGTGGAAGTCAGTCTGAGAAATGAAATCACTTCTTTTTGACACTTGCTTTAGTTGGACTATAACCCCCTGTGGCAAGGATTGCTATTCACATACCCTCTTTGAATGGAGGGGTCCCTCATCCTCCACTTGCCGGCTAGTTGAAGGGCTGGCTGGGCACTTGTCCTGTCCATCTTATTTATTTATTTATTTATTTATTTATTTTAAATTTTTTGGTTGTCTTTCAAATCCCTGTGGCAAGACAACTCCATCTACTTCATTTAAATGCTATAATTGAAATATCTTCTGGCATGCAAAGGAAGTCCATCTGCCTTCACCTGGTTTCAGTTAAAGAAAATCTAACCAGTGGATTTGGTTTTTCCCCATTGTTACACTAGGTTGCTATGACCAGAGAAAAGTTCCCAGAGAAGATTCCATTTAGACTAACAAGAATGTTGACCAATGCTATGGAGGTGAGTGGATATTGGGAACAAGCTATTTTAGAATGGGGCCAATACGTATTAAGACCCTCTCTGAGGATGGACTTACATGGTAGATCTCATCAGTTCCAGAAAAGACCTGTGTTATTTCTATGGTAATCCTCACCTGTTATTTCCTATTTGAATTTACCACTTTCACATCAGACCTTTGTTATATACATATCATAGCCCTGCCTTGACTCCTGGCCCCCAAGGCATTCCAGCCTGATACAGCAGTAATGGCCTGTGGCTACTTCCCGAGTGAGGGTGACAAACCCTCTGGACTTGTTTTTGGTCATGAGGCATTAAGGGGCAGGAGTCAGGAACTCTTGTGGAGAGTGGCTCTGTTCCTTTCGCAGGTTACTGGCTTGGATGGCAACTACAGAATCACATGCCACACAGTGATGGAAGTGCTTCGGGAACACAAGGATAGTGTCATGGCCGTGCTGGAAGCCTTCGTCTACGACCCCTTGCTGAACTGGCGGCTAATGGACAGTGAGTATCATCAAGTGCACAGGAGCTGGAGTTGACACTTCCACCGCCAGCCCACCCCATTCCCAAATTAGGAATACACCACACATTCTATTTCACAAACCTATTCCCCTTCAAGCTGGAGCCTGAGATACATTACTGAGCTTTTGAATTACATTTCACGGAGCAAGCACTGGTGGCTAGAAATGAATTTTGAGTGTTTTTATTAGTGAGAACAGAAAACTCGTTATCAATTTGAAGATTAATTAAAATATTTTTCAAGATAAGTTAAGTACCCTAGTGATTTTGGTTTGTCTGAGTTTCATATAGAGAGCAACATGCTGGAATTTTAATAGGAAGTACAGACAGTTGTGAATCAACAGTATAGAGTATCCCTCTGGATTGGTGACCCATGCTAACACTTACCCACTTATTCCTGAGTAATATATTTTTTGTTCTTTCTTACAGGTTATAGTTTTTAGAAAAATTAGATATTTATGATTATAAGGCTATGTATTAACAAAGTTTAAAGATTGAAGCACTTTTTAATACTCCCTTTATTTCTCTTCCTAGCAAATACCAAAGGCAACAAGCGATCCCGAACAAGGACAGATTCCTACTCTGCTGGCCAATCAGTAGGTGGGTGCGTCCCGGGAGACACTGCAGGTCCTATTCCCTTTGTCCAGAGCGTTTCTAAAACAGGGTAAACTTTATTGTTGCCAGGAGGAGGCATGACCTAGTAGCAATGGCCACTGATATGGAAGGAGTAAACCTGTTTTTCTAGAGGTTCTTAACAGTGATAGTTTTGTAGAGATGTTGTCACTACTAAAATATCACCTAACAGGCATTCATTTTACTTCAAAAACTTGGTCTAGAAATATTTACTGATCACCAAACACCTGATATGTGTTTTTTATGTAATGCCTTTCAAGATGGAGTGGCCGGGGGATGGCTGTGGCTCAAATGGTTGGGTGTCTGTCTCCCATATGGAGGGACCCAGGTTCATTCCCTGGGACCTCCTGGTAAAAAAAAAAAAAAAAAGATGGAGTGGCCCCCCTCAAGTTCAGAAATATTTATCAAACTATCTGATCTTAATCTATTTATAAAGTTACATCTGACTATTAGCCATTATTTAGCGTGCATTTTAATTGCATTGAGGTTATTCTTTTTTCTTTTTTTTTTTTTTCTGAGGTACCAGAGCCGGGGATTGAACCCTGGACCTTGTATGTGAGAAGCCAGCACTCAACCACTGAGCCATATCAGCTCCCCAGCATGCATTTTAATGGTGTCTGGATTTTGATAAAAATTAGCTCTGTTACCTGGGTCTTAAAGCATTGTTTAATAATTCAGAAATGGAAGGATGGAAGCAACAGAAATTTACTTATATTACTGCCAGAGGAGCATGAAACCATGTGAAAATTGTTTCCAAGAGCATGTTCCACAGAACACAGTCCCAGGAAAACACATACCCCTCCAGTAGTCAGGACACACTTCTGCATGTTGAAAGGACTCAGAAGTCTTAGAGAAAAGCTGTTTCATTTTTTCTGGCGTTCCCGACCACTATCCTTTTTTCCTTATAACATCTAATAACATCCTATACAGTTCACACTTTGGGAACTACTGTTGGGTTATTTTAAAAAGCAAATATTCTCTACACATATTTATGGGACATTTGCAGCTAGTTACTTAACTAAGCCAAATAATGTTTAGGGATACAAAAACAAAAAAACTGTGATACAGAGGTTGTTCTTAAGCACAGAATCACATTATAAATTTGACAAAGGTATATATGAAATAATAAGAGAACAATAAATTCCAGTGTATAACCAAGGACCTCGTGATTTCTATTCCTCGTGGAATAGAAAGACTGGGAGTTCAGAGAAAGGAGCTATCCCTCTGAACTGTAATAGTTAAGAGAGCTCTTGGGTTGGTGGAATTTAAGCTGAGCCTTAATGGATGGATGGAATCTGGATGGATAGAAAGGAAAGGGCACTCCAGGTAAGGAACTGAGGCACTGAGTTACAGGATCATGTATTGACATGTGTGGACTCTACCCTGGACACCATGATAGGATTTGTGAATGCCTAAATTGCCTGGGCTCATATTCCCCACCAGTCTACAGGGCACCTTGTGCAAAAAGTCCCATCCAGAGCATGCAGAGACTGACTTACTGATTTAACTCTCGGGGTCCACCTCATTCTCATTAATATATTATTGAGTGGCTCCTCATGCAGCTGACAGTGTACAGAGGGGAATTAGAACAATCAGTTCTGATGGCACGAGATGATAGTGGACTTGGTTGTTTTATAATGTGGCTTAAAAGTTAAGTTCCAGAAGGTCATTAGTGAAAGCATTATCACATGAGCTGCACTTTGAAGGTCTGGGGCATACAAGGACAATATTTAAATAACTTCATAATTCTCATTCTGTATTCTTCTCTGCTAAAGGTCATAATCAGTGGTAGATAACCCTAAAACCTGAAGTTTTTTCTACCCAAAATTGATGTATAAATTCCTGCAAGGAATAACACTTCAGTCATGTGTGTGACCCACTGCCAAACTAATTTTTTTTTATATTATTATCAGTTTTTGCTCAACCAAATTTTGTTGACAGATCTTTGACCCATGCTCCTTTCCTCTATGTCAGAACATCTTCTTAACCGTATTTGCTTGAAAATTCATGTTTCAATTTCAGTAAGCACCATGTTCTTCAATAATAATAACTCACATTTGAAAATGGCTTTGCAGGGGAACAGGTTTAGTTCAGTGGTTGAGCGCCTGCTTCCCATATAACAGGGGCCCAGGTTCAATCCCCAGTACCTCCTTTAAAAAAAAAAAAAAAATTCCTTTGCAGAGTTAAAAAGTTTTAAATGCAGAAAGAGCAACATAGGCTTCCTCTCTCCTTTCCCCTTTGAGATAGGTAAGGCAGGTATTAAAGAGAACATAGTGGGAAGCGGATGTGGCTCAATCGATGGGGCTCCCGTTTACCATATGGGAGGCCCCGGGTTCGATTCCCGGGGCCTCCTGGTGAGGGCAAGCCAGCCCGCGCGGCGGGGAGAGCTGATGCAGCAGGACGACCCAACAAAGGGAGACAAGCAGACACAGAAAAACGCACAGCAAATGGACACAGCGAGCACAAGCAGCAAGGGGTGGGGGAGGATAAGTAAATAAATAAATAAATAATAAAAAAAAAAAATTAAAATAAAGAGAACATAGTGCATGAAGAATTAGAAGTTAATATCTTGGAACAATGGCTTCTTGGTGTTTGAATTTCCTGCTAATTGATTTCCCCCCTTAGAAATTTTGGATGGTGTGGAGCTTGGAGAACCAGCCCATAAGAAAACGGGGACCACAGTGCCAGAATCTATTCATTCTTTCAGTAAGTCCATCCTCTGAGGAATTGTACCAATGACTCTCTCATTAAGAAAATAGCAGCTGTGTTGTACCATGAGAGGAGATTAATAAAATGAAGCAACAAAACTGCCTTTGAGTAGAAAAGGTTCCATGAATTTCTCATTATATTCTGAGGACAAAGATAGACACAGAAGAAGGATTGCTCAACATTTACAAAAGTGAATATTTGGGAAAAACAGGGGTCTTTATTGAACCTGTTGTGATGATCCAATTCTTGCTGTTATTTCTCCTTTTTTTGTATTCTAGTTGGAGATGGTTTGGTGAAACCAGAGGCCCTAAATAAGAAAGCTATCCAGATTATTAACAGGGTTCGAGATAAGCTCACTGGTGAGTTTGTTGCATATGTGTTTATTTTAAAAGGAACATAAAATCTGCAGGAGACTTTTTCCTTCCTTGAGTAGGTGGTCAGCACCATTTCCAGTGGTGTTGGAGCCTGGGCTTTGAATTCTGATTCCCGGAATTCAGAGAATTCAGCTGGGAAACTGGAGTTTCCATGAGGCCAACAGTTAAGGACCCTCTTGGGTTCTTTCTGATAACTCATAACATTGCTTAAGGTTAGTCTAATCTCATCTTAACAGAGGTGAGTTAAAGTTCCCTTGGGTGCAAAATCAGTCAAATGCAGGAAAATGTTTTTTATCGTCATGGCTTGATAGTAGAGTAAATCTGACTACACTCCAACTCATTGACTACCTACACTTTGGTAGAGGTTATGGAATGGAGATAATGGAAGATGAGAAATGCCTAGTTTTGAAAAGGGGACATCTCACATTGTCATCTTACTTCTGAGAGGAATGTGCTGTCAGGGGAGCGAGAGTCCCCAGTGCCACTGCATGCTGCTGGGTGACCTCTGAGGAGCCTCTGGCTCTCTCCTGGGTGGTGGGGATCAAATGAGATACAGGCAGCAAAGCACTTAGCATTAGGGCCAGGCACATTCATTTTGTAGTCAAGGTATATTTATTGAGCAAAAGTGCTAGATGCTGAGGAAATTGTTGGTAAAAACAGACAGGTTCCCTGTCTTCATGCAGCTTAGAATCTAAAAGGGAATGTTGTATTAAGTGGCAGAGAGGAATTCAGGACAATGATGCCTGTAATTGGGGAATTTAATCCAGGTCAAGGGGTTCAGGAAAAGCTTCCCTAAGGAAACAACCCATGAGCTAAAATCTGAAATAGGAATTGATTAGGGGTTAGATTGTTCCAGGCAGAGGAAACAGCATGTGCAAGGGTCCTGTAGTGAGGGAAATGGGGCAAGAAAAAGGGTCCACAAGAAGACCAGTCTGACTGGAGTAGAGAGAGCAAGAGAGGAGGAGCACATTACAAAATGATTTGACTCTTGGGGAGCAGATGTAGCTCGAGTGGTTGAGCGCCTGCTTCCCATGTACAAAGTCCCAGGTTCGATCTCAGTGCTTCCTAAAAACAAGCAAACAAACAAATGAAAAAACCAACTCTCATTGGGCAGTGGATGTAGCTCAGTGCTTGAACACCTGCTTGCCATGTACTAGGTCCTAGGTTCAATCCCTGGTACCTCCTTAAAAAAAATCATTTGACTGTCATTAGGCCAGTGCCAGACCATACATGACCTTATCTTTTTATCCTATACCCTATGGGGAGTGGGAAGCCACTGAAGGGTTTTAAGCAGAGTTGGAGGGTGAAGGGCCTGAGCACGTGAGCTCTGTGAAGTACTGCCTGCTCTCGCTGCTGTGGAGAATGGATTCGAGGAGAGGCATGTGAACACTCTGTTTAAGAGGTTACTGCATGGGAAGCGGCTGTGGCTCAATCAGTGGGGCTCCCGTTTACCATATGGGAGGCCCCGGGTTCGGTTCCCGGGGCCTCCTGGTGAAGGCAAGCCCGCCCGCACGGCGTGGTTAGCTGACCCAGCGAGCACAAGCAGCAAGGGGGGGATAAATGAATAAATAAATAAAATCTTTAAAAAAAAAAAAAAAAAAAAGAGGTTACTGCAGTCACACAGGCAAGAATTGGTAGTTGATTACTAGGATCTTTAGGAGATAAAACCAAAGGATAGATGATGAGGCGTGAGGGCCAGGAAGGGGTCAAGGATGGCTCCAAGTCACTGGTGACCTGGAGAACTGAGGTGAGCCTGGCAGCCAGACTGAAGGGTCTGAAGAACATGTGTAAGGTGAGAGAGAGAAGTGAAGAAATGTTAGGCAGGTTTAAGTTTGACTGGGCAGAGGAAGAAGATAGAGGACAGTTGATAGAGAACGATATGTGGTTAAGTGGGGGGCTTTGTTTTCTTTAATGGGAGAGAGAAGCATGTTTGAAAAACAGTGAAAAGAACCCAGTTGATAGTGAGAGTCTGAAGACTTGCATAAGAAAAAGGATAATTGATACCTAAGGTTCTAAGAGCACAGGAGGAGATGGGATCCCAAGCACAGATGGAGGATTAGCCTTCAACAGGAGTGGAATAGAGGGAAGAAGAGGGAGTTCATGTGGAAAGAATCCAGCACCTATACCACTGCCTCGCACATTGTCAGGGCTCAAAAACTCTATGTTTAGGGAAGCGGCTGTGGCTCAATCAGTAGGGCTCCCGTTTACCATATGGGAGGCCCCGGGTTCGGTTCCTGGGGCCTCCTGGTGAAGGCAAGCCCGCCTGCACGGCATGGTTAGCTGACCCAGCGAGCACAAGCAGCAAGGGGGGGGATAAATGAATAAATAAATAAAATCTTAAAAAACTAAAACAAAAAAAAAAAAAACTCTATGTTTAATGAATTCATTAACTTTGTAAAGTAGGAGGTGAGAACATCTGCTGAGAGTGAGAAGTGGAGGCAGGGGAATGTTCAGACCTTTGGGGAGAGCAGAGAGGACTTGAAATTGTCCTTGTGGAGATGGCAAAGCAAGCTGACTAGAGAGCCCTCATAAGCTTGCCAGGCAGTGAGTGCTCAGTGCCCGTTTGAGGTTGGAGATTATGAATTTATATTGGAAGCAAGCTGCCCTGGGGGAGTTCAAAAATGGAAACTTCGAGTATTAAAACAGAATAGAGTTTCTTGTCTACTTGTTCCACTCCAAGATAACTGGAATGGAGGAAGGTCGTCCTCATAAATCCATCAGTCAGATCTTTGCCATTTCTGAACGCAGCTGACTGCAGGGCTTTCCCATCTTTGAACACCTCCGAATTGAGAGAAGGAGCCTAGTCTTTATTCAAGTCACTTGGAGGTGGATTTTTAAAAATCTAACTATTTATCCTTTATACTCATGTGTGAAGATAAACTGATTTGGGCTACAGAGAATCTCAGCCAAGAACAGGTAACAAGTTATGAGCCAGTGTCCAGGTATACCTAAAAAGGTTTTGTTTCTCTTGTCTTAGGTCGGGACTTCTCTCATGATGAAACTTTGGACGTTCCAACACAAGTTGAGCTGCTCATCAAACAGGCAACATCCCATGAAAATCTCTGCCAGTGCTACATTGGATGGTAAGTGGGCATCTCCAAGTACTTTTGTTAAAATAATAGTAAAGACCCCACCCAGTGCCCCAAATCCAGGATGGTGGAGACAGATTTGATGGGGTGTCCATAAAGGGCAATTGTAGGTTCAATCTCTTCAAAAGTTTATATTCACTATGTGTATTCATTCATTGTCCTAAAAAGGAGAAGTGTCCTTACTTTCTCCATTCTCAGTAGAACCTAACTTTTTTTTTTTTTTTTTTTTAAACCGGGCATCGAACCCAGGTCCCTCCATGTGGGAGACAGATGCCCAACCGTTTGAGCCATATCCGTCCCCCCTAACTTATTTTTAATACATTTGAAAATTGGAGAAATATGGATACATATTTGAGAGACAAACACCAAAATAAATTACATTAAAATTATATTAAGAGAAGTGATTTAGGAGCAAAGGTGTGACTTTTTGGCAGGGGATTGAGGAATGGAAGGGAGGGGTCTTTTTGGATTTCTCCTGTCAGTTCAGATATGGGAAAAGGGCAAAGAAAAAGAAGCAGAGCAGTGACAGAGAGAAGGAGATGAAAAGACAATTTATGATCTGGGATTGTAACCTCAGGGACCTGTCAGGGCTCTGCTTTGATGACTTGCTTGCGGCATGCTTGAAGGTAAAAAATTTGAGAGAGAGGCAACAGGGAAGCGTCCTTCAGGGATGCCCACTGGCATCAGCACTGTCCTGGAATTGAGTCTGCCCCACACAGTTAGCTGGGGAAGTCTCAGGAAGTGTCCTGGGGGTTCCCAGGCCTTGGTTTTTCCATTTTCAATTTGTCTGTGTAAAGCTTTGAAGAAGTTCAAATTATTAAAATATTCCTTTTCTGTATGTCTTTCTAGGTGTCCTTTCTGGTAACTGGAGGCCTAGACAAGACCACAGCATTTTTCTCAAGGCATTTGTGCTTTGGTATCTGGTTCCACTAAACTGAAACCATGGTCAGAAAGTTTAACTTTATTAAATATTTTGCAATGTAAATGAAAAAAGAACTACTGTATATTAAGAGTTGGTTTGAACCAACTTTCTAGCTGCTGTTGAAGAATATATTGTCAGAAACCCAAGGCTTGATTTGGTTCCCAGGGCTGTGAAACACAGTAATGCCACATAAATCAAGCCATTGATTTTGGGGAACAGAAGATCCATAACTTTAGAAATACGGATTTTGACTAAACTCACAGGAGAACTCATGATACACATTTGCTGGTAGAAGAATGACCTACTTGTTCCTCTCAACATGATAAAGCAAACTCAGTGCAGTCAGGAAGCCTCAGATCCTGGAGGAGACACACAGGAGGATTCTGGACTATAAGGAAGTGAGAGAAGCAGATATCACCGCTTCCTCCCATGCCATGACCTCACCGGTCCGTGGACGACGACAACATTTGCCAGATGGGCCAAAATGGGTGAAAAGGGTCTGTCTTCTGCTTGTCCCAATGACACTGCAATTTACACACTTCAATCCAAGATATGAGCCACTAGGAAAGGAGTTATTCCGATTGTTAGGTGGTTCTCCTGAGCAAACAGAGAGTGGGGATCATGGTGCAGTGGGGTGGCCCAAACTGGCCTTCCGTAGCCTGGTTCTCAGACGTTTTCAGTAAAGTCTGAATGCTCTATTTTAGAGCAAAGACTTGGGAAACAGAAATACTGTCATGGAGGTGCTGAACACAGGGAAGGTCTACTACATGTTGGGAATTATGAGCAAAATAAATATTAAAGTAAATGCACAAAGTATGAAGTGTAGCCTTGTCTAGACACCATGTTGTATTTGAATAATTTTTGTGCCAATAAATTACATCAGAATTTTAAAAACCTGTATATGGGTAGCTTTTTTTCCCCCAGTTTTTTGTTTTGTTTTGTTTTGTTTTGTTTTTAACTTTATTTTTAAAGAAGTTTTAGATTACAGAAAAGTTACATCAAAAATATAGGGGATTCCCATTTACCCCCACCCCTTCCCCTCTTACATTTTCCCCTATTAATAATGTCTTTCATTAGTGTGGTACATTTGTTACAATTGATGAACAAATATTGAAGATTGCTATAACCATGGTTTATAGTTTGCATTATGGTTTATACTTTGCACCGTACAATTTTATAGGTTTTGACAAAATGTGTAATGGCCTGTATCCATCATTGCTGTATCATGCAGAACAATTCCAGTGCCCAAAAAATGCCCTGGGTTCCACCTATCCTTCCCTCCCCTCCCCTCAGAACTTCTGGTGACCACTATCTTTCTATCAATGTTACAAGTTCTTCCATTACTACAATAATAAGTCTGCTTTGGTCCATGGTTGCATTCCCCCCTTATATTTGTTCATTCCTCAATCTTGATGACTTTGGAATTGTGATGCCCACTCTGCTTCAGTGGGTAGCTTTTTATTCCTAATTATTAGGTCATAAAATGAAGCATTTGTTCCTTCAACATTCATAAAGTACTTAGTATAGGAACGACAGATGACAGAAGGATATACATGACATGGTCCCTTCCCTCAGCATGTGTACAGGCCAGAGAAGGTGGAGACAGCCTAACAGGTACGTAAACTGTTAACTCCACCCCTAGCGCAGTGGTGAGAAGAGCATGGACATAGTGTGAGCCATGGAGGGAGCACTCACTCATTCCACCGGAATTCCCCTGCAATGAAACTGCAGGTGTTTGTCCATTTTTATATACAAAAAGGGCAGTTCCATATAGTTGGTCCTCAGAGTTCAGCACGTCTGGCTCAGGGGTGAGTTGGGAATAGCAGAAAAAGGAGAACAGATCATGGCCTGGCCTATGTCACAGCTCAATGGCAAGGAGTTTGGACTCAAAGCTGCCCACAACAGGGAACCATTTGAATTTTTAAAACAGGAGTAGAATCCAAGTAGTGTTTTTGAAAAGATAACTAGTGACAAATGGATGGGAAAAAAATTAGAAGCCAGAAGACCCAGTAAAGATGCTATTGCAATACTGGGAAGAAAAGAACATTAAATACATCTGGCAAGTACTATATATAGATTCCCTCTAAAAAGCGTGCCTAAAGAGAGGTTCTTCCAAAGAATATTCTTTTCAGTTGTTTAACTAGCTGTTAATTTTAATTAATTTTCCCCTAAATTTCTGTGGTCTATAAATACACAGTAAAATACGGTATCATTATAAAAGTTGTTCAAAGAACTTGTATTGGGGGAGCATGAGAATCACAAGGCCAGGAAGCACATCTTAGGTGTCTTCGCATCCCCCAAATCTGGCAGAAAACCTAGCCCTCAGTGATACTCCACAAAACTTTGTTGGAGGACTCTTCTATTAAAAACAAAGACAGAGTCAAATTTCATGATACTAATAGCATTTTTTTTTAAGATTTGTTTATTTCTCCCCTCTCCCCCACTGTTGTTTGCACTCACTGTCTGCTCTCTATGTCTTCTCGTCTTCTTTTTAGGAGGCACCGGGAACTGAACCCGGGATCTCCCATGTGGGAGGGAGGCATCCATTTGCTTAAGCCACCTTCACTCCCTGCTTGTTGTGTCTCTTGTTTCCTCGTTGTGTCATCTCGTTGAGTCATCTTGTTGCATCAGCTCTCCCTGCCAGCTGGTAGTGTCAGCTCACTGTCTCGCTCGTCTTCTTTAGGAGGCACCAGGAACCAAACCCAAGACCTCCCATGAGGTAGGTGGGCGCCCAACTGCTTGAGAACATCCACTTCCCCTAATAACATTTTTAACATTCATAGTTAAGAAAATCTGAGATTTTCAACAGTCCTAAACCATGGATCACCTATTTTGGTCCAGAAAATATCACCATGTCCAGACCACAATCTGACTTTTTTTTTTTTAAGACTTATTTATTTACCTCTCCTGAACCCCTCATTGTTTATACTTGCTATGTCTGTCTTGTTTTTCTTTAGGAGGCACTGGGAACCAAACCCAGGACCTCCAATGTGGAGGGGAGGCACCTTAATTGCTTAAGCCACCTCCGTTCCCTGCTTTGTTGTGTCTCCCATTATGTTTTTCCTCTTCTGTCTGGATGTGGTATTGTAATGTGTCTTGGTGGGTCCTTTTTATGTCATCTTGCCATCTCAGCTCGCCACACCTGCCTGTTGCACCAGCTCGCTGTCCTGCCCATCCTTTTTAGGAGGCACCAGGAACCTCTGCTCCCTGCTTTTTGTTGTCTCTCATGTTTTCCTTCTTGTGTCTCTTGTTGCGTCATCTTGTTGTGTCAGCTCGCCACACCTGCCCATCATGCCAGCTCACTGTCTTCTTTAGGAGGCACCAAGAACCAAACCATGGACCTCCCGTGTGATAGGCGGGAGCCCAATCACTTGAGCTACATCCATTTCCCAATATGACTTTTTTCTTTTTTTTTTTTTTTTTAACTTTATACTGTACATTTAACAATTTAAAACACAAGCAATAAAAAACTAAAAAGTAAACACAGATGAATAAATATATACATTTCTCAATTAAATGTAATGGATACATGTAAATTTTTTGTTGTTGTTTTGTTTTTTGTTTGGTTTTTTGTTTTTTTTGTGTGTGTGAATCAAACAATATATTACACAATATAATTGTTTCATAATAATGCATTCATACAGTATTTGTCCTTTTGTGTCTGGCTTGCTTCACTCAACATAATGTCCTCCAGGTTCATCCATGTTGCCATATGTTTTATGACTTCATTTCTTCTTACAGCTGCATAATATTCCATCGTGTGAATAGACCACAGTTTGTTTATCCATTCATCTGTTGATGGACACCTGGGTTGTTTCCAACTTTTGGCAATGATGAATAATGTGGCTATGAACATCGGTGTGCAGATGTCTGTTCGTGTCACTGCTCTCAGTTCTTCTGGGTATATACCCAGTAGTGGTATTGCAGGGTCACGTGGCAAGTCTATATTCAACTTCTTTAGGAACTGCCAAACAGTCCTCCATAGTGGTTGTACCATCCTGCATTCCCACCAACAGTGAAGAAGTGTTCCTATCTCTCCACATCCTCTCCAACACTTGTAGTTCTCTGTCTTTTTCATAGTGGCCATTCTGATAGGTGTGAAATGATATCTCATTGTAGTTTTGATTTGCATTTCCCTAATCATGAGTGATGTTGAGCATTTCTTCATGTGTTTTTTTGCCATTTGTATTTCTTCTTCGGAGAAATGTCTATTCAAGTCTTTGGCCCATTTTTTAATTGGGTCGTTTGTCTTTTTATTTTTGAGCTGTCACATCTCTTTATATATCCTGGATATTAAACCCTTATCAGATATGTGATTTCCAAATATTTTTTCCCATTAAGTCGGCTGCCTTTTCACCCTTCTGACAAATTCCTGTGAGGTGCAAAAGTGTTTAATTTTGAGGAGGTCCCATTTATCTACTTTCTCTTTTGTTGCACGTGCTTTGGGTGTGAAGTCCAAGAAACCACCACCTACTACAAGGTCTTGAAGATGTTTCCCTACATTTTCTTCCAGTAGTTTTATGGTCCTGGCTTTTATATTTAGATCTTTGATCCATTTTGAGTTGATTCTTGTATAGGGGGTGAGATAGGGGTCCTCTTTCATTCTTTTGGTTATAGATATCCAGTTCTCCCAACACCATTTGTTGAAGAGACTGTTTTTTCCCATCAGCGTGGGCTTGTAGGTTTGTCAAAAACCAGTTGACTGTATAGGTGAGGGTTTATTTCTGGATTCTCATCAATATGACTTATTTCTGACCTCGGTTCTAGATGAAGTAACTAGCAATGACTACAGTGATGTTACCTTTTATGAAAGATAAAGGGCATGAGGAAAAGTGAACTCAGGGAAACAGTGGCCATCAGTGGTAGAGACATACTTGGGGCTAGGGAGTCATTGGGATTAAGATCTTGGTGAATCCAATGGGTTTATTTTTATTTTTATTTTTATTTATTTATTTTTTTTTTTTAAGATTTTTAATTTATTTATTCATTTATCCCCCCCTTGCTGCTTGTGCTCACTGGGTCAGCTAACCACGCCATGCGGGCGGGCTTGCCTTCACCAGGAGGCCCCAGGAACCGAACCCGGGGCCTCCCACATGGTAAACAGGAGCCCTACTGATTGAGCCACAGCCGCTTCCCTCCAATGGGTTTAAAATGACTTCTAAGCCAAAAAATAAAAATTACCAGAAGCAGGTAAGGAGCTAATGGAGGCTCTTAAAGACAGCCTAACATTTCAATCCTGAATGGTTTTGTATAAGCCCATTTGAAGGAAGGGGTGTGCAAAGAATGACTTTCAGGATCCTTCGTTCCTAGGGATCCACAGGCTGGAGCTTAAAACTACTATAAAGTAGTTTTCAGGAGTCAAGGCTCCAGCATCAAATTACTTAGTTTCAAATCTCAACCCCACATCATACTAGCTGTGTGAATTTGGACAAGTTAATCTCTCTGTGCTTGTTTCCTCATCTGAAAATGTGGATAATAGTATGATCTGTCTCGTAAGGTTGGGGTAAGGAGGAGATAACAATCCATGTGCAGCACTTAGCACACAGCCTGACATGTGATATTATGAAATAAGTGCTCAAAAATATTAGTCATTAAAATGAACTAGGGAAGCGGCTGTGGCTCAATCAGTAGGGCTCCCGTTTACCATATGGGAGGCCCCGGGTTCGGTTCCCGGGGCCTCCTGGTGGGGGCAGGCCCGCCCGCACGGCGTGGTTGGCTGACCCAGCGAGCACAAGCAGCAAGGGGGGGATAAATGAATAAATAAATAAAATCTTTAAAAAATAATAATAATAAATAAATAAATAAAATGAACTAGTCCTTTCTTCTGCCAGGGCACTTGTGTCCCTGAAGTACACAAATAGGAAGGGAAAAGCAAATATCCTAATTGGTTATCCTGAATAACCCTAACAGCTAACATTCATTGAATACACTAAGCCAAATAAATTGCATTACTGGTGCACAACCTCTGCTCTTTAAGTAGACACAATACACCCCACTGAGCTTCCGGGAGTCCATTCCCCTCACTCCCAGCTGCCTAACAATGCGGTGCCTCCCTCATAGCAAGAACTCTTCCACTTACTCATTTAACAAGTGTTTACTGAGTTCCATTATGTGCCTTAGCAAGAGTGGGTCCAGTGGTGTAAACGGGAAAGGACGTCTGATCGAAGGCGTTCAAAAGAGCATTGAATCAACCAGCAAGATGGCGGCAGAGTAAAGCGTTCTGAGAATCAGCTCCTGCTGTAGGGCAGTTGGTGATCACCCAGAGCTACCTAGAGTACTTGTTTGGGGGCTCCAGGAGACTAGCAGAGCACCTTGAAACATCCTTGAAAGAGTGGAAGGAGGAGCTGCCCATCTGCAGAGAAGATTCCTGAGCGGAGCCCCCCACGCCCCGGAGGCCGGTGCCCATCCTCCACTGGAGGCACCAGCCGCCTCGGGAGCTGTTCCTCGGCTGGAATTGGAAGCTCCACTTCCAAAAACGGGGGAGGAAGAGACAGGTGGGCATCAACTTCAGTTACTGATTAGTAAACTCGGCGGGCTGAAGTAGAGTCCTAAGAACAGCTAAAGTTTGAACCTGCCCAAGTCAGAAAGAGGTCGGTGGCCGCCATCTTAACTCCGAGCCTGACACGAGGGGAAGCGGGGCTGACTGAAGATCCCAGAGCTGGCAGGGACCGGCTTCTTTCCCTCCAGATCAGCTTGCAGCTCTAGCCTAAGCCCCAGGCCCACCTCGGGCAGGGAGGAAGCTGGGGGGAGCTGCGCCAGCCTCTCCGGGGAAATTACAGGCCATGCCCCGGAGGCCGGCGATCATCCTCCTTTGGCAGCACAAGCCACCCCAGGAGCTATTCTGTGGCAGGAATTGGAAGCTCCATTTCCCAAAAACAGGGAAGGAAGAGACGGTTGGCCTCCGATTTCAGCTACTGATTAGTCAGTTTGGCTGGCTAAAGTGTAACCCTAAGAACAGCTAAAGTTTGAGCCTGTCAAAGTCAGAAGGAGGCCGGTAGCCGCCACTTTGACTCCACCCCCAGCATGAGGGGAGGCCGGGCTGACTGAAAATCACAGGGATGGTAGAGATGGTTTCTCTCACCCAGATGGGCCTGCAGCCCTGGCCTAGGCTTCAGCCCCACCTCTAGCAGGGAGGAGGCTGGTGGGTCTTGTAACAGCCTATCCAGGTAACTGCAGGTACATCTGGCTGGCACAGACCAAATAATCGGAAGTCTACCAGGGCAACTGTGGTCATCTTGGATCTGCACTGCATAAATTGCTGCCCACACCTGCAGCTCCATCCCTGTCCCAGGGAGGGGAGAAAGGGGTGTGAAGCATCATCAGTCTCTCTGGGCAACTACAGTCTAGGCCTGCATGAGTTGAATTATTCCACACAGCTGTGGCTCTGTCCCTATGCCTGGCAAAGGAGAAAGTTGTGAGAAGCTTCACTGGTCCTTGGGGCAATGAGGGTAGCTTGAGCCTCCACAGCTTATAGCACCAACTACATCCTTGGCTCCTACCACACAACCAGCAAGGGAGAAGGGCAGGAAGCCCTAAACTAAAGAGAAAAACTGTACCCAGAATAAATATTCTATTAAGCCAGATGCCAAGACACCAACAAAAAATTACAATCCACACCAAGTAACAGGAAGATATGGCCCAGTTAAAGGGACAAGATAAGCCTCCAGATGACGTAAAGGAGTTGAGACAACTAAACATAGATGTTCAAACAAATCTCCTTAGTAAATTCAATGAGATGGCTAAAGAAATTAAGGATATTAAGAAGATCTGGAAAACAACACTTTCAAAAAAAAAAAAAGAAGAAGAAGACATTGAAAACATTGGATGAGCACAAAGAAGAATTTTGAAAGTATACACAGAAAAATAGCAGATCTCATGGGAATGAAAGGAGCAATAAATGAAATTAAAAATACACTGGAATCATAATAGCAGATTTGAAGAGGCAGAAGAAAGGATTGGTGAGCTTGAAGAAATGGCCTCTGAAAGTGAACATACAAAAGAACAGATGAAGAAAAGATTGGAAAAAATTGAACAAGGTCTCAGGGAACTAAAGGTCAGCAAGAGACATGTAAACATACGTGTCATGGGTGTCACAGAAGGAGAAAAGAAGGGAAAAGGGGCAGGAGGAATATTTGAAAAAATAATGGTAGAAAATTTCCCAGCCCTATTGAAGGACATAGATATCCATGTCCAAGAAGCACGAAGTACTCCCATCCGAAAAAATCCTCATAGACCAACTCCGAGACACATACTAATCAGAATGTCAAAAGAATGCCAAAGACAGAGAATTCTGAGAGCAGCAAGAGAAAAGCAATGCATAATGTATGAGATACCCAATAAGATTAAGTGCTGATCTCTCACCAGAAACCATGGAGGCAAGAAGACAGTGGTATGATATATTTAAGATACTGCAAGAGAAAAAATTCCAGCCAAGAATCTTATATCCAGCAAGATTGTCTTTCAAAAATGAGGGTGAGTTTAGAGTATTCACAGATAAATAGAAACTGAGAGAGTTTGTAACCAAGAGAACTACTTTGCAGGAAATACTAAAGGGTGTGCTACAGCCTGAAAAGTAAAGACAGGAAAGAGAGGCCTGGAAGAGAATCTAGAAATGAAGATTATATCAATAAAAGTAACTAAAAGCATCAAAAGAGTGGTGAAAATAAAATATGACAGATAAAACCCAAATATTCAGGCATAAACTTAACCAACAATTTAAAGTACTTGTATCCAGCAAACTACAACTCATTGTTAAAAGAAAAAAAAAAAAAAGACTAAATAATTGGAAGAATATTCCATGCTCATGGATTGAAAGACTAAATATCATTAAGATGTCAGTTCTACTCAAATTGATATACAGATTCAATGCAATCCTGATAAAAATTCCACCAGCATTTTTTAAATAAATGAAAAACATGATTATCAATTTGGAAAGGTAAGGGGTCCTGAATAGCCAGAAACACCTTAAAAGGAAAAGTGAAGTTGGAAGACTCTCATTTCCAGACTTTAAGTCTTATTACCTAGCCACGGTGATAAAAACAGCATGGTACTGGTATAAAGACATACACATAGACCAATGGAACCAAATTGATGATTAAAAAAACAGACCCTCACATCTATGGTCAAGTGATTTTCGACTAGCCTGTCAAACCCACCCAACTCAGACAGAACAGTCCATTCAAAAAATCATGCTGAGAAAATTGGATATCCATAGCAAAAGAAGGAAAGAGGACCCCTATCTCATACCCTATTAAAAAATTAAAATGAATCAAATACCTAAATATAAAAGCAAGAACCATAAAACTTCTAGAAGAAAATGTAGGAAAATATAAAGACCTGGTGGTAGGAGGTGGATTCTTAAAGGACATAAGAGGAAGACTGAGATGGACTACTGATATTTAACTGATATTTATGTAGAAGTTTTAAGTAGCTTTACTGTAAAAGTGTGGAAATATACAGAGTTGATGGTAACACATTATAGTGATTAACAGATGGTTTATAAATGGGAATGTGGCTGAAAAGGGTAGTCTAGGAATGTAAATGCCAATTGACAGAAAGCTAGAGAATAATCTAGGGATGGAATACCACAGTAAATCCAGAGGTGGATGAGAATAGTGGTTGATGGTACACATGCAAGAGTGTCCTTTGTGAGCTAGAGAAGATGTACATCAGTACTGCAGGGTGGTGGGAATGTGGAGAAGCATGGGAAAAAATACAACTGGAGTGACCTATGGAGTGTGGTTAACAGTAATAATGTAACATTCTTGCATCTATGCCACAGATGTACTGTGTTGATAATGGGGGAGTATGGAAAAAGTGTGCCAAATGTACACTGTGGACCAGGTAATAATTGGATGATATTATCTCATAATCTGTAACAAATATTCCACCAGGGTGTGGTGTGTTGATGGAGGGATGTTGTTTGGGAATTCTGCACATGTGCATGATTGTTTTGTAAGTTTACAAGTTTCATCATAAAAATATACTTAAAAAATAATAGGGTGCATTGGGGGGAAAATACACCAAATGTAAGATAAGGACTATAATTAGTAGTAAGAGTTTGACAATATTTTTTCATAATTTGTAACAAATGTCTCAAAACAATGCAAGGTGTTGGTGGAGGGTTGATGTATGGGACCCCAGTATGACGTTATGAATGTTTGCTTTTTAAGTTCACAACTTTTACTATACACTTATTATGTATTTTCATGTATAAATGAAATAGAAAATAATAATAGGGTGGGTTGGGGGAAAATACTTTGCTTAGTAATATTTTGAGGATGCTCTTTAATCATTAGTTAAAAATGTTTCACAACAATGCAAAGTATTGGTGGTGGGATGAGGTTTGAGAGCCCTGTATGATGTTATGTATGTGTTTTGTAAGTTCACAACTATTACTATACACTTATTGTTTATGTATGTTCATGTATAAATACTTCATGTACTTCAATAAATTTTAAAAAATTAAAATAAAAAAAAGCATTGGAGGCAAAGTAGAGGGGGAGCGTATTGCTTTCCAGAAGTTTTCCTACAAAAGGTAAGAGAAATGTGGCGGTGCCTGGAAATCGTGGGGTCGAGTGTTTTCCTTTTCTTAGTTGGGAGAGAATTCATGTGTGCAGGTTTTGGGGCATGAAGAAAGAGCGAGAGGAAAGATGCCTGATGCCAGATAGAGGGGATAATGGCAGCGGCCACGATCTTCACTGCATGAGAGGGGCACGGATCCAGAGCTTGGGAGAAGTTCGCCTTACATACGAGCATTATTGGGTCCTCCGGTTCCCACGCTAAACCACAGTCTTGTCAGAACTTTGCAATATGATGTTAAAGAAAAATTTTAAGTTCTCGGGAAGAGTCGCTGACGGTTGATTCCCTCAGGTCCCTCGGCCAGCTCCCCGGAAAGACGGCCTTTGCACATGCGCCGTGCGCACGCGTCGCGTCGGCCCGAGACACTATCGCGAGAAGACCCGGAAAGGCCGGAAACATGGCGCCTCCCAGTCCCCGAGAGCCCAAGGCCCCGTTGGCGACGAGTGCAGCCAAGGCCGACGGGGAGATGGTGTTGCCGGGCTTCCCGGACGCAGACAGCTTCGTGAAGGTGAGTCCGTGGGGCCTCGGAGGCACCAGGAGCCGCCCACGGCCGGCCGGAAGCAAGCCCGGGCCATCTTGACAGCCCGCAGCGCGCGCGCCGCAGCGGAGCCCCGGGCGGGGATCGAGGAGCCGCTGTCCAGTCTTGGCAAAGTCTCTTACGCATCATCCTCGCGGGATAGGGCCCGCTCCGTTTCCCAGAGCCTTTGTTCGCCTGGTTGAGCCCTTGCAGCCCTGACTGGAGTGCGGTCTCCGCGTCCAAAGGGGAGACTCCATTGTCACAGTGATGTATCCAGCCTTCGGCGACCTAGACCCTGCCGGTGCCTGAGCCACCCGGCGAATTCTCCGAGGGGTTCTGCTGCTTTACACCTCCGACACCTGCCCCGCGGTCTCCGCTCCCGCGACCGACGTGGTCTTCCTTCTCTCTCCTGACCCTGGGTCCTACATAATCCCCAAGCCCGGATAGCGCTACCGTCCAATGTCCCTTCTCTTAAGTGCTGTAGCAAATTTATCAATATCTCAAACGAGACTGGAAGCTCCTGGAAGGTTCAGAAAGGGTCCATTTAAGTTTCTTGTGAAGTGCATTTTAAAGATGAGCAAAATAAAACGAGGTTTAAATGCTTCGTGTATACCTCTTATGCAGCCATGAAACTAATCATATTATCTGATTTACTTATAGCGGATCATTAGTAATTCACTTATTTATTTGGCTCTTAATAGTTCCCGGACCCTAACTGAGGTCCCAATCGTGTGAGGTGCATGTTCACAAGCTACCGCGCATCCCAGGATGACTCAGTTTTCCATCTCCTTTCTCATTTTCTTTGTATTTTGCTTTGTTCTGTCTCTCTCCACTCTCCAAGAATGTACACTCCAAAACTTGGTTTTGTGATCTCCATTGTATCCTCAAGGCCCAGATTAGAGCCAGGGTAGAGTCAATACTAAATGAGGGAAGCGGCTGTGGCTCAATCAGTAGGGCTCCCGTTTACCATATGGGTAAACCATATGCCTTCCTGGTGAAGGCAAACCCGCCTGCAAGGCGTGGTTAGCTGACCCAGCGAGCACAAGCAGCAAGGTGGGGATAAATGAATAAATAAATAAAATCTTTAAAAAAAAAAAAAAAAAAAAGTACTAAATGAATGTTTGTTGGATGAATAAAGATTGGGTATCTTCAGCATCTAACACAAATGCACTATATATTGTAGATCTTCAAAAAATAACTTACCGAATGAATGGGGATCCATGTTTAAAATGCCTTCTTTTCTGGTTTTTGACAGTTTGCTCTTGGGTCAGTGGTGGCAGTTACCAAGGCATCTGGGGGCCTACCACAGTTTGGCGATGAGTATGATTTTTACCGAAGTTTTCCTGGCTTCCAGGCATTTTGTGAAACACAGGGAGACAGGTTGCTTCAGTGGTAAGTACCATATATTATTTTCTGGGGTTAATAAAAGAAATGAAAGTAAAGAATTAGATGATTTTTCCTGAAATTTATTTTTCCTTACCGTAATTTTCCATGCTTATAAAGAGCTACAAGATAGGAATATGAGGATTAGGGAAATATTACTTGGTAAATTTTGAGTTCAATTTTTTTAAAATACATTGACTTTTGAACCCATAGGCAACAGATCTTATTTGCATTAGTATGGGCCTTGAGAATTTAGATCCAAAATTTTCATGTGACTTGCAGAGTCACAAGTATTAACTTTCTACTAAGTATTTAGGACAGTTAACATACAAACATTAATTTTGTTTACCCATTGCATGACAGAATAGGAGAAGCTATTTTAGAGTTGCCATGTTAAAACAATGACATAAATGCAGTGTATGCTATTTATACAGTATCGTATATTTTTCAGAATTTAAAGAAATTTTTGAGTAATTACTTCTACCCCTTCAATTAACAGATGAGGAAAGTCAATCTTAGCTAAATTTAGGGAAATGCCCAAGGCCACACAACTAGTTGTCTCTTTGAGGCTTATTATAAGGGTACAGGTTTTATTAATTTGATGAAAAAGTATGGGGAACAGCATGAGCTGAGCCCTTTGCGCTTTCTCCCAGATTGTGAACAAATGAATGAATGTGTGCACACTCACCTGGGTGTCCCTTCCTCAGCATGAGCAGAGTAATGCAGTACCATGGGTGTCGCAGCAGCATTAAGGATCGAAGCAAAGTGACTGAGTTGGAGGACAAGTTTGATCTCCTGGTTGATGCTAATGACGTCATTCTGGAAAGAGTGGTGAGTATTCTACCTCATTCTTTTTTTTTTTTTTTAAAGATTTATTTATTTACTTTATCCATTTTAAACCCCCCATTCCCCATTTGCTGTTTTGTGTCCATTCACTGGGCAATTCTCTGTGTCTGTTTCCTGCCATCTCTTCTCATCCTCCTCCTCCAGTCTTCACCAGGATTCGATCCTGGAGCCCTCCGATGTAGGAGAAAGGTGTTCTGCCACATGCGCCACCTCGGTTCCTGGCTTTCAGAGCTTTCGGAGCATCTCGTCTTGTCTCTACCCTGAGTCTCTCTCCTGTTACATCATCATCTTGCTGCATGGCTCCCGGGGCCTGGCGGCTCGCCGGCACACAGAGCCTGGCAGCCCATGCGCTTTCTATATATATTTTTTTATTTTATCTGGAGGTCCTGGGGATCGAACCCAGGTCCCTCCGTATGGCAGATGGACGCCCAACCATTTGAGCCACATCCGCCCCCCTACCTCATTCTTGTTGTTGTTTTGTTTTTGTTTTTTTACCAGGAGGTCCCGGGGATTGAACCCGAGTCCCTCCATGTGGGAGACGGACGCCCAACCAGTTGAGCCACATCCGACCTCCTACCTCATTCTTAAGATAAATAAAATGAGTTTTTATTATCAAAATATAAAGAGCAACCCAAGCACTTTTGAAAATAAGTTTAGTATTTCTTACTGGTAATAACATTCCCTTCCTTTGACCCTTGGCTTCTTTTTATCCAAAAATAAGTAAAGTTGTCCTCAAAATATTACTACCCCATAGAAGCCTATTTTTAAGGTGCCCGATTAAAAATTCCACCTTTCAGATATGCAAATACTGTTTGTGTTGCAAGAGAAGTGGCCTCTCTATCAGCCCAATCAAAATTTAATCCAGTTTTATTTTGTTATTCAAAATCTGCTCAGCACTCTGACTCTCAGGATTGGAAGGAAATGTGGATCATTCGGTCTAGCTTGCCATCTATTTATGTCTAATTCTACAGCAGAATGTTATTTACAGAAATACACAGAGATTATCCAAGAATAAATCTAACCCTTAACTGTGACGGTACTGGAGATATTTAAATTATGCTCTCCTGTCCCAGGAAATCATCACTTCTGTTGTTTAAATGGCCACAGATCTTACAGTGGTTTCTTATATTTTATGATTTCAAGTTCTTTCATGCTACCGATCCATCGTCTGGATGCATTTTCACTTCTGGTGCCCAAACTGATATTCCACATCTGCTTTGATGGCACAGAGTAGGTCAGGGCAACCATCATCCTCACTTTAAAAAACTTCTGTAATTAATGTATGCTGGTTAAGGTGTTTTTATTCTAATGGTCACTTCACATTAAATTCCATTTGAGTTTTCAGCCCATTTCAGAGCTGTAAAGAGAGTGAATCAAGGTTTGGGACTAGCTGATTACTGGTCTGTTTTTGAGCAAATAGTGCTTTAATTGCATTCCATAAAAACTACACTCCCTAATCACCCATCATACATCGATATGTTCTTATTCTTTTGCACATAATTCTTGGAATATATTTCTTTAAAATTCTAGATAATTAACTCTGGTAACCAAGAAAGAAAAATACTGTAAACTAATTCCTTTTCTACTCCTAGGGTATTTTATTGGATGAAGCATCAGGTGTGAATAAGAATCAACAGCCTGTGCTCCCTGCAGGATTGCAGGTCCCCAAAACAATAGTATCCAGCTGGAACCGGAAGGTGAGGACTTCATTTCAGGTTAACTAGAGCTCCTAATGTCAGCTTTATAATAGGGCTTTTGCCCATTTCTAATATGCATTTCTGTTCCAATTTCTTGGACACAGAACTGGTCACTGCCGCTTCTAACTTGTTCTTACTGACACCCTCTTCTCACATTGCATCTTTCAGTCTCACATGTGCACACACATACATTCTTTTTTGAAGACTGAACCCAGCGTCCTCGTATATGGGAAGCTGGTGCCCAACCACTGACCCACATCAGCTCCCCTGGGTTGGTTTTTTCATTTGTTTTACTTCCTTGTTTTTTTGATTTTAGGAGGCACCAGGAACCAAACCTGGGACCTCCCATGTGGGAAGCAGGTGCTCAACCTCTTGAGCCGCATCCACTCCCCCATACATTCTTTTTTTTTTTTTTTTTTTTTTTTTTATCTTTTTGTTGTTGTTTTTTCTTGTTTCCCCCATACATTCTTAAATGAACAGCTTTTGAAATACTCCCATCTTCCTGGAAAAATGGTCACATTTGTTGGAATTTGCTTTTCTAATTCGAGTTGCCATATTTAAAGGTTTTTACTTTTTTATCATAGGCAGGAGAATATGGCAGAAAAGCAAAATCTGAAACTTTCCGGCTGCTTCATGCAAAAAACATCATCCGACCTCAGCTCAAGTTTCGAGAGAAGATTGACAATTCCAACACACCATTTCTTCCTAAAATCTTCATCAAGCCCAATGCTCAGAAACCCCTACCTCAGGGTAAGTAGTGTAGACTCTGCCTAAATATGAGTCTTCCCTTTCAGTCAGATGCAAAAACAAGTAAAAGGGAAAGGTCTCTCTCCTGCCTCCCTTTCTTCAAAGGGTGCTAGGTAATCCCTCCATAAGTGGGAAAGATGCAGTTGTGTCTGTCTCTTTTGTGATGGGTGTTTTTGTCACTGTTTGGTATCCAGCTCTCTCTAAAGAGAAGCGGGAGTGCCCACAGGATCGTCCTGAAGACCTGGATGTCCCACCTGCCTTGGCAGATTTCATCCATCAGCAGAGAACCCAGCAGGTTGAGCAAGACATGTAAGTGTTTGCCTGTGTTTGAGCTTTCAAATATTTTTTTTTTAAGATTTATTAAAAAAAAAATATATATATATATATATATATTTACCACCCCCCCACACACACCCCCACACCCCCGTTGTTTTGCGCTTGCTGTCTGTGTTGGTCTGTGTCTGCTTGCCTTCTCTTTAGGCAGCACCGATCCTGGGACCTTCCAGAGTGGGAGAGAGGCACTCAATCTCTTGCGCCACCTCAGCTCCCTGGTTTGTTGTGTCTCTCATTGTCTTTTTCCTCCGTGTCTCTTTTTTGATGGGTCATCTTTTTGCACCAGCTCTCCCTGCAGGCCAGCTTGCCTTTCACCAGGAGGCCCTGGGAATCGAACCCTGGACCTCCTATATGGTAAACCGGAGCCCAGTCGCTTGAACCACATCGGTTTCCCTGAGCTTTCTAATCTTTATGCAACATTGTCACCTCTGTAAAATGTGTAAATTAAAACAAAGACTCTTAGGTGATTTTTGCCTTATCCTAACGTGTGTCTTATCATCAGTAAAAGGTCCTGTTGGCATCTCCTGTAACCTGCACTGCAGCCACTGCACTGAGGAGGAGCAGTTACTTTCATGCCCATTTTATAGATGTAAAAACAGAATTAGAGAGGCTGACTTCCCACAGAGCTAGAACTTTATTTATTTATTTTTTTTTAATTTCTTTAAAGATTTTATTTATTCATTCATTTATCCCCCCCTTGCTGCTTGTGCTCGCTGGGTCAGCTAACCATGCCGTGCGGGCGGGCTTGCCTTCACCAGGAGGCCCCGGGAACTGAACCCGGGGCCTCCGGGGCCTCCCATATGGTAAACGGGAGCCCTACTGATTGAGCCACAGCCGCTTCCCAGAGCTAGAACTTTAAACCCAAGTTTTTGTAAAATTGTCTTCCTCCTTACCACTCTGCCTTTCTTGTTAGCTGGGGACTCAGACTCACTAATGAATTACTCAGGAAAAAGCATTTTTCATTGGCAGAAAAGGAACTTGGAAAAACTTCACATAGATAAATGGACTTTGTCTTCAGTATACTGAGGAAAAGGTGATAAAAACTTTGTTAGAATTGGCCTTTTCTCCTAGCCAGTCTGTCTGAATGTTCATTTCTTCAGCATTCAGCTCTGCAGCTTGAGGCCCCAAGCCAAGTACTAGAGAAATAAAGAGATTCTCAGGCTTGGGATTTTTACGCTACATGGTAGAGGAACAGAAAAAATAAAACATTTCTTACAGGATCAACTGATATATTTGCCCTATCTTCTCTCACGTTATAGATTTGTTATTCCCAACTGTAAGGAATTGTATATTTCTCATTTTTTAATCATCTCCAACAGCCACAATACAGTGTTTGGTAAATAAGTGCTTAGACCTTTCTAAATGAATAGATTTTTAATTGTATGTTAAGGGTGAACAGATATCACCTGATTTGTTTGATACACTTGAATTATATATCATTGAAATAATGTGGTCTTTTCTCTTTTTTTTTTTTTTTTTTAAAGATTTATTTTTTTAAATTTATTTATCCCCTCTTGCTGCTTGTGCTCATCGTGTCCATTTGCTGCACATTTTTCTCTGTCTGCTTGTCTCCCTTTGTTGTGTCATCTTGCTGTGTCAGCTCACCGCGCCACGCAGGCTGGCTTGCCTTCACCAGGAGGCCCTGGGAATCGAACCCGGGGCCTCCCATATGGTAAACGGGAGCCCAACAATTGAGCCACAGCCACTTCCCTCTCATTTGTTTTTTACAAATCAGGTCAGAGCATTTGATTTTCCTCTGAATCATGGAATTAATCAAAAGATTTCATCTTCTGTTTTATTTATTCAGGTTTGCACATCCTTATCAATATGAGCTAGATCACTTTACTCCACCAGATTCAGTCCTTCAAAAGCCACAACCCCAGGTTAGTACCCAACTGTAGTTTAAGGATAGTGGCTGAGTAGTCCAGGAAGAATCAAATAAGTAGATTAGTTGGTGTAATTTTGACTTTTCTTAAACATCTTTAAGTAGAAGTTTTGGCTTTGGGTCATTTCTCTACCTCGTAATTCATTTTGTACTTTAGTGAAGGATGATTCTCAATATTCCTCTCCTAACTATCTCTTCTTGGTCCAGTTATATAGACCTGTGGAAGAAACACCTTGCCATTTTGTATCCTCCCTGGATGAGCTTGTGGAACTCAATGAAAAGCTATTGAATTGTAAAGAATTTGCTGTAGACTTGGAGGTAACTTTTAATGACCTTGAATGAAACTTTTACGTTTTTTATGAGTTCACCTACTCAAAAAGTTTAAAATTAATGCTAATTTAACCTGTTTTTTGTACAAATTAATCATATAACTTTGCCCTATAGCTGATTTTTCAAAAACATTGAAAGCCTAGTAAGATCCTTTTTCTCTATTCTCCCCCTTTCTATGTGTTTTAGCACCACTCTTATCGGAGCTTCCTAGGACTTACCTGCCTGATGCAGATTTCCACCCGAACAGAAGACTTCATTGTTGACACGCTGGAGCTTCGAAGTGACATGTACATTCTCAATGAGAGCCTCACAGACCCAGCTGTTGTTAAGGTCAGCCAGTCTTTTCCCAGTCTTATATGTGAGTGCAAGATTTACATTCTTTTCAGTTTGCTGTCTCATTATTTCAACCCAAACCCAATAAAGTTAAGAGAAATAGTGATCATTTCCTGTACTAAGGACTATGTGCTAAACTACTCTTGTGTTTAAACTCTTATTAGAACAGCTAAGATTTAGCTTGTTACCATCAAGAAAAATGTTAAATCATTTTAATGACTACTGCAGTGAGCCTAAGCCATCAAGATTGGACTCAGTGACTACACTTGACACTATTAGAGCCACTTTTTTAAGTATCATTGGATGCTAGCAGTTTCAGGCCTTAAGAGAATGCAATTAGGAGTCTAGAAGTCTGTGGCCCAAATTAAAGGAAGCATTTAAAACTGAACACATTTTAATCTTCATTCTGGCTTCTAACTCTAGTGCTCTAAAAACCTAGAGGCAGAGTTAAATTCCAAGCATGAATGGCCTTATACCAGTGTACTGCCTGACTTTGGTTTTGTTTTTAGGTCTTCCATGGTGCTGATTCAGACATAGAATGGCTACAGAAAGACTTTGGGTTGTATGTAGTAAACATGTTTGATACCCATCAGGCAGCACGTCTTCTTAACCTGGGCAGGCATTCACTCGATCATCTGCTGAAACTCTACTGCAGCGTGGAGTCAAACAAGCAATACCAGCTGGCGGACTGGCGAGTTCGGTCAGTTTGCTCATGCACGCTCGATGGGGAAAGTGGATGGGAGAAGAAAGCATGATTGTTCATTAACGTCTCATCCAGGGAAAACTGTGTTCAGGCTATAAGTCTACTTCACTGTTGAGTTGCCCAGGGCTCGGCTCTCCTGCAGCTGTTTTCGACACATAAGAGCTATGGGATGTTTGGGGACGATCAGTTGGAGTTTATGTTGGGCTGATTCTGTTAGCTCTAGGCATCATGGAAGTAGTGGTTGAAAAGTTTTGCCACGACAGTATTTGCCCCTGCCAGTTTCTTGTTCGCAACTCTGATGTACCTAATAGGGATAGTTATGTATATGTGTATAAGATGATTTCCTGTAGGTATGAGAATTTTAAGGTACATAGTTGATTTAGCCTTGTGGTATAAGGTTGTAACAGTCCTGCCACACTTTCTGAAGTTTCTTAGCTTGATACTTTCAAATGACTAGCTGCCTTTCTGAGGTTACAGCTGTCATATGAAGACTCCACCAGTCTTTTCTCCAATTCTTCGTGCCAGCTTTGAACTTGAAATGAAAATTGATAACTCCTCAAGCCACTCCCTGTTGTTGTTGTTGAGACTTTACCATGTGCTGAGCACGGCACCTAATGGTCTAAGGTGTTGTCCAGTGCCATCCTCTCAGCAGCCTGTGAAATACCTTGTTTCCCAGTTTACACCTAAGCAGAATGAATTCAGAAAGATTAAGGAACTTGTGCAAGGACAGCCACCTGGAGCTAAGATCCACACTCAAGACTTCCCTGCTCTTATGTGTAACCTCATCACTACCTGCTTCCCCTTCTACCCAGCTGTTAAAGCAATGGTTTGTCATATTAAGATCAACAGAAAATGTTGATATAGCCATAGAATTGTCTGTGAAAGAAACTTTGATATCAAAAGGGCCAAGAAAATCTTTTTTTTTTTTTTTTTTTTTTAAGATTTTATTTATTTATTCATTTATCCCCCCCTTGCTGCTTGTGCTCACTGGGTCAGCTAACCACGCCGTGCGGGCGGGCTTGCCTTCACCAGGAGGCCCCGGGAACCGAACCCGGGGCCTCCCATATGGTAAACGGGAGCCCTACTGATTGAGCCACAGCCGCTTCCCCCAAGAAAATCTTAGCACCCACAGAGTAGACAAATTAAATTGCTACCCTTGGGGAAAATCAGTGTAACAATTTCTCTGTTGCATTTCTAGACCACTGCCTGAGGAAATGCTCAACTATGCCCGAGATGACACTCATTACCTGCTTTACATTTATGATAAAATGAGGCTGGAACTATGGGAGCGAGGCAATAACCAGCCAGTTCAGCTGCAGGTGGTATGGCAACGGAGCAGGGATATCTGCCTTAAGGTAAAACTTCGCCAGAGGCCCACACCCCTGACCCTCCGGATTAGGTGCTGGTTCTTATCTTTGCTCTTTTCACTTATGATAAGACCCATGCCTTTTGACGAGCCCAGAGCACAGAGTTGGTCTCCATTGATTTTAAATATTCTCTGACATTTTGCAGAAATTCATCAAACCTATCTTCACGGATGAGTCCTACCTTGAACTATATAGAAAGCAAAAGAAACATCTTAACACACAGCAGTTGACAGCCTTTCAGCTGCTATTTGCCTGGAGGGATAAAACAGCCCGTAGGGAAGATGAAAGTTATGGGTAAGGGATTAGAGATTCTTTGAGTACTTGCTTCTAGACTGAGCAAGTCTGGTAACAAAGCATAATAGATTTTTTCCACCTCCCCATGGAAGTTGATTATGTTTTCCCCTGGGTTATAGTATTTAATGAAACTTGGTGGCTGAATTTAATGTGATCCCATTGTGTTTTGTTCCAGATATGTCCTGCCAAACCATATGATGTTAAAGATAGCTGAAGAACTGCCTAAGTGAGTCTAAGAGCTGATTAATATGTTTCGACTTTCTCAGTAGAGCTTATGTCCTTCAAAATTAGGCTTTTCTGATTGCTCTCATCCAAGACTAGTCTACTCAGAGAAGATTCATGCTTTAAGGAAGTTAGCAAGTCCAAGGAATTGAGAATTTCTGCCCTCTGCCTGCCATTTAAGAACTAAAACTTCTGAACTTGTGCCTAGTCAGTGGTTATGCCTTACTTACGTTAGGTCCAGCATAAGTCTCGGAGCCGACAGCATCCACTTTCAAGGAAGGAAAATGTCTCACGTTCTTTTATCTGTACTCTCTCCCAAATTAAGGCATCCTGTAATTTTAAATGTTTTATGATGTTAATTGGATTAAAGAACCAAAATTTATCATCTGTCATTCACCCTATTGCAAAATTCACAAAGCTGTGGAAGTAATTTTGAGCTTTTCCCGTTTGCAGGAGTCAGGCACTGGGAAGAGGCTCCCTACAGCTTGGTGTACCAAAAAGCACATGTAGAAGTGGTTGGCCTGGGCTGATAGGTTGCTGTGCTCTTCTGTAACCAGAGATGACTGTGTTTTGTTAACCTTCAACTTTGCTGTGCTGTCCGGGCTTTGCCCGATGGTTTTCTTTTATGGAAGCCTTTAAGGGCTGCGTTTCTAAGTGATGAGCTGAATGTGTTCTTCCTTCTCTTCAGGGAACCTCAGGGCATCATAGCTTGCTGTAACCCAGTACCACCCCTTGTACGGCAGCAGATCAACGAAATGCATCTTTTAATCCAGCAAGCTCGAGAGATGCCCCTGCTCAAGGTAAGAAGCTTTTCTACAAAAGGACCTCAACTTGATAGACTAGCATCTTACTTTTTAATTGTCTTCTGTATACACGAGCTGGTCTCCATTTAAAAAAAAAACTCCAGGAAGTAATGCAGGTTAGAAAATCCAGTGGATCTTTTCTCTTGGATGTAGCTGCTTTTTCTTTATGATAGTCAAGAGCTAAAATTTATCCTTTTTATTTTACTATCTTTGATGATCCAATAGCAAGTAATGTCTAATGACTGAGCCAATTAGCTATTATTCTGAGGCAGTTAATATGGCGCAGTAAAATGGAGTGGGGATCACAGCACAGGGAGATGGGAGATGGAAGCCTGCAGGGGTCCACGTATGAAGTAACAGAGCTCCAAATAAGTGTGCTGGTCACAGGAATGGAAAGGGAAGGACAGATGCAAGAAGCATCGTCATAAGGAATGAAGGGACTTAGGAACAGCTGGTGCGGGCGGCTGCTGCTTGAGAGCTGTGCTCACGGCTTCAGGGGTGGTGTCTGAGCGGCACTTGGGTGTGGACTAATGGAGGCGGAGGCAAAGACAGCTGACTCCAGAGTGAAAGCTTCGGTGACTGGGAAAATAAGGGAGTACTGGGTAGAAACAGGGAATTCAGGAAGAGCTAGTTTTGTGAAGGAGATGCTAAGGTCTAGACACATTTAGATGAACTCAGGATATCTGGCTGGAGCTGCAGATTACTTGTGTCTATATGAGTGTGTGTGTATGTGTGCAAGCATGCAAGTGCCATAGCATCTCTTTGCGCATGTGTGCTCTTGTGTTGGGAATATGATGTTAATGCAGATTTGCATGTTTTATTTTTCTTTTATTGGGACAGTTTGAACGATGTTGATTCTCTAGTAATAACACTGTATGAAAAGTCATGTTTGTAACTTTTTGAAGGATTATTGATCCAGGAAGACTAAAAATCAGCCAGCCCCCTTAAGATAATCTGAGGATAGACGCGTTGGCAATTTTCATTTGAAAATATTTTTCTTAGCTCCACAGTTTCTTCAAGTAAAGAGAGACACCTTGGTTACTAGAGAAGAATCATTTTCAAACTCTTTTGGAATCCTTCTATATTAGTTTAGTAATGATAAGGAGCTTCATTCTTTCATTCAACAAATAATTGTTTGGCATCTGTAGGTACTGGGCACTCTATGGAATGAGGGGAGGAAAGAGAATCTCTGGTTCCTTGAGAAACCCATGCAAGCTAGTGCTGGGGGGAAAATGTGAGTTATCTTGGTTAGGCAACTCTCCTCGGATTTTCTGTTTTCTTTCTCTTTAGTCTGAAGTTGCAGCTGGAGGGAAGAAGAGTGGCCCATTGCCCAGTCCTGAGGTAGAGTGCTGTGTTCATTTTCTCTTCTTTTGGGGAAAATTCCAGCTAAAGCCAGTGTAAAATAAACCTCTCTGACATAAGGCCAGTGCCTAACTTCAGGGGAAAAACTACTGATGTACTTGCAAGTTTTTCATGCCTGCCTTTTGGCTTCTTCTTGATGCAGAGATTGGAGAATGTTCTCTTTGGACCTCATGACTGCTCCCGCGCCCCTCCAGATGGCTGTGCTCTCATCCCGGCCAGTGGTAAGGCAGAGGGTCCTCTGGGATGCCTGGAAGAGGCTGGAAAACTGTCTTGTATGAACTCCATAGGCTTTGACCCTAATGCCTTCTGTACCTGTAGGACCTGTGCCAGTTCAGAAACAGGCAAGCCTCTTCCATGACCAAGAAGAAGAGGAGCCCCCACTGGATACCTCATGCCTTATCGCAACTGCTGTCATCACGTTATTCAATGTGAGTAATGCGGAAACTTCCTTGAGGTGATGTAGACTCATGGGGGTTTACTGGGTTTATCAAACAAGCTGTCTGCCTGGATGCTGCATACACTTTTGAGACTAACGCTACGAGGAAAACCTAGCAGGCTCACTTTGGCCGCTCTGGGGGTTGTGGTCTGTGAGAATGGTCTTGTGAACCCTGTGTGTGAAGAAATCCTCAAGGGAAGAGTGACAGCTTGATACTCACTAATGCATAACAGGGAGCAGCGCGTGGGCTGAATCGACACAGAAACAGGATTCTGGATGCAGCCACTGTCAAGGTGGTTCATCTTGATCCCAGAAAGGATGGAGGGAGCAGTCTCTCCTGATGAATTGCAGAGTGTGCTGTATCTACCTTCCTGGCTGACACCATCACCATTTGCATTTGCTTTGAGTAAAGAAAAGAAAACGTTTATAAGCCTTTCTGTATCCTGTGGTTTATGAGAAGAAGTGGAGAGCAGGATATGTAAGCGTTAATAGGCACATAAGAACTTGTTTCCATTCCAGAAAGGAGGCTGAATCATGGTGGTTAGTGACTCCATTCTGGAGACCCAGTGTGGTTAAACTGGGGAGGAGGGGATGACACTGTGTTCCTAGATAGGCCGTGGCTTGTGTCAGGCCTTCTGCCTTCTACTCTGTCCTTGCTGTTAGGCGTCTCATCTCTGCCGCTGTTTGAATACCAGGTGTCTTGGCAAAGGAAGACCAGGATGCATTTTATTGGTCAGGACTGAAGAATACTCATGTGACTGGGATAAAAGGAAAATACAAGGAGAACAGTAGGTTGTATAGAAAGGAAAAGTCAGTAATTTCCAGGCAGAAAGAACTGAGAAAGAGAAGCAAGAATACAGTACAGTTCATCTTGGATAAAGACAAATAGCAAGCTTAGCAAATTTTCAAATGATAAAAAGCTGGGTGGCACAGTAAGCTAGAGGATCAAAATCCACAGACATTCCATCATGCAGGCCACATCCAACCAGCTGAAATACCACCTTCAAAATGTGCCGCCTTGGTTTTAACTTTCTCTTTTAACATAGTTACATAAATCCAGACTGGGTCTTCCTTTAGCAATTTGTGAAAAAAGAAGTCTATGAGCTTTAGTTAACAGAGTTACTATGAGCCGCCAGGGTGACTCAGCAGCTAAAAATGTTAACATAAATTTTAGGCTGCTAATATAGAAGTGCCGTGTTTAGTCTAAAGCAGGTTGCAATCTCCCTGTACTCTGTGTGCAAGGGAATAGAACCAAAAATTAAGCAAAAGGGTAGCCCAAAATTTATAAATCCAGTTGGAAGCAATGTTCTATTGCAAAATATCACTTATTACCTGGTAGGATTTGTAATTTTTAACATCAGGTAAGTGGTAGCTTAAGACCTCCAGCTCTAGAGTCAGACAGACCTGGGTTTAAATCCCTGTTCTGCCCCTTACTCTAGACAATTTTTGCACCCCCCCACCCAAGCCTCCATTTCCTCATCTGTGAGACACTGAGAGTAAGGCCACATCCCTCGTGGGTGGGTGAAGGATGCAGCCAACGTGTTGAACACCCTGCTGTGTGCTGGGATAGGCCCAGGGTCTGATACACAGGAGCGAGCGCTTCAGAACCACGTGCCATTATTATTACTGTTACTATTATAATCCTCTTGATTCTGCTGCTTGCTTCGTGGTGTCACAAAATGATCATGTTCTAAGTGATCAGTTCCTGCCTTCTCTGTCCCCACAGGAACCTAGTGCTGAAGAAAATGGAAAGGGTCCATTAACAGTTGCACAGAAAAAGGCCCAGAGCATAATGGAGTCCTTTGAAAATCCATTTAGGATGGTAAGCAATACATATGCATGTTAAGGGATGACAGAATATGCAGATTTTCTGTAGCTGTAGCTGCCTTTTACCTGGAAAAGAAGGTAGTCAGGCTTTGGAGAGAGGGGGCTTCTGAGAAGAGTGGGTGTCAGTGGTCCCTGGGTGTCCAGGATGAAACTTTGACTTGGGTCTTCTGAGGTGAAGCCAACACGAATAGCCCACCTGAGTGTCACTGAAGTCAGCACTGGTTCCACCTCTTACGGCCTTTAACGACTGTTTCCATTTCTTCCAGTATCTGCCTTCACTAGAACACCATGCTCACATCTCTCAGGCAGCAAAGTTTGATCCATCATCGAAAATCTATGAAGTAAGTAGAGATTTTCAATGACGTTAAGTACATTTGTCACCTTTCCTAATAAGAGTTTTCAAAATCTCTTGAAGGAAGAAAAGGGCACTTTAATTACTTGAACCAGGTTCTGTCTTAGACAAGGCCCTCTATGCATGGGCTTCAGATCATCTGAGATGCCCCCCAGACATGAATGCTAAAAAACATGTCACATCTATGCATTTGTTTTAGGTTCTAATCTGCAGTTTTTCTAGGGTGGGGGTCCAGAACTTAAGTCAGAGTCTCAAAGGTGTTCAGAAACCTTTTAAGAAACCATTTTTGTTTGTTTTTTATTATTAATGAGGTTTAATTTACATATAATAAAATGCACAGATAGGAAATATATAGCTTGGTGTATTTTTATGTATGTATGTTACTTTAAGGCTCTTAAATTTTACATTAGAAGTCAAATTTAAAACATTCTTTCTTATATTGTTTGGTTTGTTTTTATCAGCATTGTGCCTAAGAATAAGAATGCACTATCCCTGGGTCCTGTGAGATTTTCCTGGGAGCCAGCAGCTAACTGCCTAATGTTAAGAGCCTTCTTGCCCCCCCGCAGGAAGTACACTCTCTCATCAGAGAGGCGGGCTGGCTCCCTCTGCCCATCTGCACCACTCTTTTAAGACAGTAAGAATCGGGCCCTGTGGCTGATGGAAGGTCAGGTGGGGCTTTTGCCTTCTGTCCTCTCCCCCCACTGGTTGTAGCACATTGATCCACTGTAGAGCCCTCCCCATGCTTATGTGTAGTGTCACCTAGACACTGTTCCAGGGCCACAAGTTAGCACTGTGTCTGTGACAAAGAAGTACATAAAACTTGCCAAAGCCCTGACTTGAGCCCCAGCTCCGCCATTTACTGACCGAGTCCCCTGGGACAAGTTATTTAGCCTTTCTGAGTCTGTTTCCTCATCTCTAAGGTGATGATAATACCTTTGCCCCAGGACTATTGAACGGATTGAATGAAATGTGCCAGGAATACAGTTGTACTTGCTCTTTCTTAGGAAGTATTTTATAAGTAAATCCTTAAATATGGACTTTTTGACTCAGAATGTGTGTATTCAATAGGTTAGCATGCTCCACATCACCTCATTTTTAAAAAGGCATTCTTAGGAGGCTGAGTTTTGGAGTTTTTTCATTTTGTTTTCATTATAGATCAGCAACCATTGGAAGCTGGCAAACCAGGTACAGGTACCAAAAGGATCTAAAGAAACTGCCAAGAAGAAGGCATCTGAACAAACAGGTAGCATTTACTTCCCTCTAAACTCAAACCAGCCCATGTTTTTTGTTGAAGACAGGCCTTGTTTTTGTTGAAGACCTGGCACTCTTACTTATTCATTCATTCAACAAAATGTCAGATACAGCAGAAACAAAACAGACACAATCCTGCCCTCTGGAGCTTTCCTTCTAATGGGGAGTGTGTGTTCCGTCAGATGACAGTAGGTGCAATGCAGAAAAAGAGGCAGGGAGTATTTGGGGAGGGGGCGGAGAGCACAGCTGCTGTATCTGCGTGCTGCTGTGCATGTGTGGTCAGAGGAGGCAGCCTATTAAATGGCCCATTTGAGCAGCTGTCTAGGGAAAGAACGTTCCAAACCGCTGGCATAAGAAGACCAAAGGCCCCAAGGTGGAAGCTTGCTGGGCAAGCTCAAGGAATTGCAAGGAGGCCAGTGTGGCTGGAGCAGAGAGGAAGGGGTGAGGAAGGAGAGCAAGCTGGGCCTATGGTAGGGACTTTGGCTTCCACTCCATGCTTGGGAAGCTTCAGAGGGGTCTGAGCAGAGCATGACATGAACTGACTTAAATTTCTCAAAGACTATTCTGGTTGCTGGTTTGAGAGTAAATTGTTGAGGGCAAGGGCAGGGAGACCAGTTAGAAAACATTAGAGGTGACAGTGGCTTAGACCGGTATGGTAGCAGAGGAGGGGGTGAGATCTGTCCTGTAATTGAAGCTGTCAGCATTTGACAGGAGCTGAATGTGGTGTGTGAGAGTAAGGAAGGAGCTGTGGACACAAGGAGGTTCTGTCCTGAGCAGCTAGCAAGTGAAGTTGCCTTCAACTGAATGATTCTGCAGAAGGGGCCAGTTGGAGAGAGGAGAGGTTTTGGTTCTAGTCTTTGTCAGGTTTCAGTTGAGCTCATGAGTAAACACCGAGATGTCAAGCAGGCTGGGTCTGCATTCATGAGCAAGGAGCAGACTGGAGGTATCGGGTGAAGAGGAGAGGAGCATCTGGGATCAGCCCTGAGCAGCCTATCCTGCAGGGACTGGGTTGATAGGGAGGAGCCAGCCAAGAAGAGCAGATCACTCAGTGGGGTGGGAGAAGAGCAGAGAGCCGGGCCTGGAGACCGGTGGGGGCAACACTTCAAGAGGGCAAGGGTGATCAGCTGTGATAGTTGCTGGATGGGCCAGGGCAGATGGGGTTGGAGTCTGGGCTTTGGGATTTGGCAGCTCTGTAGACAGTTCCCTCTTACAGCTGCCCAGGAAGAAGCCAAGGAAGAGCACAGAGCACCGGAGGAGCAGGCCGTCTCTGTCCGACAGCAGGCAGCGGTATGTGCTGCTTCTCTGCTTTTTCTTTTGAGAAACTGGGTGCTGTTGGTGGTGGTCAGGGTTTTCCTCTGATACCTTAGGACGGCTTACGCTGGGCCTCAGTTGCAATGCTTCCTTCTTTCTAGTTCATCTGTCTAGTTCAATCGCCTGCCTCTTTCCCCTCAAAGAAAAGTTGATATTATAATTTCTGTGTTTATGGTAAATTCACCCTACCAGGGGTCTACAATCGTAGCCAAGGTTTTGAAGCCTCACAGTAGTGAAGCCACTCTGCCCTCTTAACTGTTGCGTGCTCTCCCACCCCCAGAGTCCTCTGGAACGCTTAACTCCTGCCTTTCTTAAGTGGCCTGATGGCATTTTTTTTTTTCAGCTAAGAACTTTGAGTTCCAACTGGCACAAGCCTGAGTGTGTTTATTCTTAAGTTCCTCCCAGCCGCCACTCCACTCCCATCACTGAGTCGGTTTGTACACCGTGGTAGGCAGCTGCATCCCCCGCAGTGTGCAAACGCCAGAGGCAGCCAGAAGCTGCCTTTCCCTCTCACACACTTTCATGCTTCTTCCCTTGGGCTTGTTAAATATACAGCTAGAAAATGCTGCTAAGAAGAGAGAGCGAACAAGTGACCCCAAACCCACAGAGCAGAGGCAAGAGAAGAAACGACTCAAAATTTCCAAGAAGCCAAAGGACCCAGATGCGCCAGGAAAAGATTTTACCCCTTATGACTACAGCAAGTCGGATTTCAAGGCTTTTGCTGGTGAGAATGGAGCTGTGCCTCGAAGGAGTGTCTGGCTGTGCTAGATGAGAGGACGCTGGAGAGTGAAGGAAGAGCGTGACTTAGGCTCAGTTTAACCCTGTCCAAGACACAGCACTGAGCAAGAATTATTCTAGCAATCCAAAGACACAGCAGTACTTAGGGAGAAGGGCCCCAGCTCCACACCTCCCCCCACTGGAGCTCACCCAGTAGCCGCTGTGGTGGTTTAGCAAGCTGTCACTCATTGTGGCACAATAACGTCTTGTGCCCAGAAACACATTTCCCACAGACGCACACAGAGTAAATTTTTTGTTTATTGAAAAAACCTGATGCCCATGAGCTACAGCTCTGGTTCCTTAGCCTGCCAGAGTCCATCTGCTTAAAGGGGCTGCAAAGGGCCTGCCTGACTCCTCTCGCAGCCTCTTGAGCAGGGAAGGGCCATCCACACAGCCCTTCCTCAGAGCCCATGTTACCAATGGTGGCCTCTCTGGGCACACAGCCCCTAGTGGATCTCCTTGGTGTGAAGGTTGCCCGGGCTTGTGCCCCTAACCTCCTGAGAATAGACCCATGAGAAATGGGCCTGGTCCCTGGGCCGCCCTTAGCTACTGGAAACATGATCTATCAATTTACGTCAGCCATAAGGTACTCTTCAAAAAGGTGGCAGCAGACTGACAGCCAGCACATCCCAGATGTCACCACACACCCAGCCCAATAGGAACCCTTTTCTGTGCATCAGCTCACACCAGCATCTCTTTTTCTCACCTTTTAGGAAACAGCAAATCCAAACCTTCTTCCCAGTTTGATCCAAATAAGCAGACCCAGCCTGGCAAGGTAAGAAATATACCTAGAGAATTTTAGCAAGCTCCTCAGGCTTATTTTTTTCACATCTTCCACTGCTCAGAAGATAGCTACATCTAGGAATCCTCTTCCTTTGCAAATCTTTTCCCTCACCTCATTTCTTCCCAAGGACAGCCCCTACCCATTACATTAACTCTTCCAGCAATGGTGGGGGTGGGGGTCGGGGGGTGAGGCTGTAAAAGCTGCTGTGAGGTAGTCAAGGGCATTCGCCTGTGTTTGCTACCATGGGAGTTATAGCTGCAGGCCACAAACACTCCCTTTGGTGCCAGCGCGAGCTTGCATCTGCCCCGTGTGGGCATTGGTACTAGTCGGAGCCAAATGTGGCTGAAGTCTGGCGTGGAGAGGGCGAAGCCCCCATAGAGCCCTCCTGTTCCTTGTGCTGCTCGGCCTAATGCTCTGCCTTCAGAAACATGGGACTGTCCAGTTGCCAGGAAACCAGAGTCAGGCAGACCGCCTGGACTCAGGTGTGTTTTCCCATATATTCTGTGGTCAAGGTCGGCACCCTACTTAATTGTTTCTTGTCTTTTCAGAAATGCATGGCAGCCAAAAAACTCAAACAGTCAACAGGAAATAAAAGCATGTCCTTTCCAAGTGGAAAATCAGACAGGTAGGTGTGGAGGGCTTCAGGGCCCCCGGAGGCCCAGTGAGGAAGCAGGGCCTGGGACCAGGAGAAGAGCAGCACAGAGAGCTGCTCAGACTCTTAGCTGGGAAGACTCACGGGCGGCCTGCCTTGTCCAAATGCCTCTCTTCATCACTCCAAAAACTGGGCTCTGAGGAGGGACAGTGACTTACTTGCTCGATGCGACCTGTCACATAGCCTGTCACGGCATCCCAGGACTCCAATTCCAGTCAGTCCGAGTGTTCTCCTATTACCATGCAATTTCCTGGGCTCACCCCAGAGCACATAGACTGAGGTTTTTCTACAGCAGCTTTTTCCATAGGAATCAGAAAAAAAAATCAATAAGCATATGTGGAGTGTTGTTTTTGTTTAAGGATTTTTTTAGTTAAAAGGATGGAGTCTTAGTCCTTAGAGCAGACCCTGAGGTCATGGGACTTGCCGTGAGGCGGGGCAGGGTGGTGTGAAGAGGGACCTCCCTTCTGGACCTGGGCCCGCTCAGCCAGCCCTGCCTGATCGCTCAGCGCCGTCCGGCCCCTTCCCTCCTCCACTGGAGTCGGGGCAGCATCGCTGCGCAGCTTACTTCTCCAAGACCCCCTGGACCAAACCATTCTCCCTCAGTTCCACATTCTTAAGGGTTACGGCATTTTATAAGCCTCAGCTGAGAGCACACAGCCAAACTGGAAGAGCTAACTCTTGTTTTCTCTTTGCAGAGGTTTCAGGCACAATTGGCCAAAGAGATAGTGTTGGAAGAGCTCCTCAGCAGCCCAGTGGATCCAAGCACCAAGTGGTGGTGCTGGTTTTGTACAGACTTATTTTTAAACCATTAAAAATAATTCCTATTGAAAGGAAGCTGGTTCCTGACTTTTCCTTTGCTGCCACCGCAGCTCTGGCAAGGGAGGACAGATCCCATCCTGTTCAGATTACCATCTTCCGCTGTCTGTGGGTAAGTGCCCTAGGAGGCTGCTGTGATTGCTGGAGAAATCCAGAACCACCCGGAGCAGGAATGCAGGAGAACCTCCTGTGACTCAGCAGAGGCAGCTCTGCAGGCATGGTGCGTGCCATGCTCAAACTCTCCAGGTAGGGTTCTGTGGGCCTCACCTTCCAAATAATGTGCAGGAAGCCAGACTGGGAAGAGGAGCTGGTAGGGCACTGTAGGGCAGATGAGCCTTTGGGGATCAATTGTGTTGTCTCTTCTTTTTCCCTTTTTTTTTAAAAAAAAAAAAACAAAAAACAAAAACTCTTATTATAAAAGTAATAACATGATCAAATTAAAGATCATAGAAAACTACAAAGAGGAAAATTAAATCTCTGTAACCTTACCGTACAGAGATGGCCTTTAAAATTTTGGTGTCTCCTTACCAGCTTTTTTGTATGTGTATATAGATACAGATTTTTTTTTTTTTTTTTTTTTTTTTTTTTTTTACAAAATTGGGTTTAACTTTCTCTCGTTTTTTTACCTTAAAAGTTTATGAGAGGGAAGCGGCTGTGGCTCAATCAGTAGGGCTCCCGTTTACCATATGGGAGGTCCCGGGTTCGGTTCCCGGGGCCTCCTGGTGAAGGCAAGCCCGCCCGCGTGGCGTGGTTAGCTGACCCAGCGAGCACAAGCAGCAAGGGGGGGATAAATGAATAAATAAATAAAATCTTAAAAAAAAAATGTGTTAAAAAAAAAAAAAAAAAGTTTATGAGATTTCTCATTCTCATATTTATTTTTGGCAACCCCAAAATAATACTACTATTTTTGTTATAAATACTGTAGGAATCTTTTTTTTTTTTAATGTACCCCACAAATGATTGTTGGAGTGGCTGTGTCAGTATCCTGTGGGGATACCAGGCGGACTCAAACATCCCGCTGCTGCTGACGAGCTCCCAGTCAGAGCTGCAGAGAAGGAGCCGTGTCCCAAAGTGGGCAACGGTTTGTACCTGTTAGGTTAGACTGGTTGGTGACAGAAATGCCATAGTATCCATGGCTTACCAAGATAGATGATTTTTCCTTTTTCATAAACATAGCTCAGAGCCAGTGTAGCGGCTGTGATCACCAAAGATTCTGGTCCTATCTGTTGCTCTGCCATCCTCAATGTGAACACGTGGCTTAACACCTCCTGACTCAGGGTGACTGCCTTAGCTCCATCCATTACAAACCCCATTCCAGCCAGCTGGAGGGAGAAAAGGAGAAGAGCACCCTTTAAAAAGGATACTTCCTATGGGTCAGCATTCAGTCACATGGCCATTGCCAGAGATGGTGGAAAATGACATTTCAGTCAAACTTGGGCCCAGCTAAAAAGTCCCAAGGATTTGAAAAGAACGGACAAATAGCATTCTTTGCCAAAGTGCTATAATAAATGAACAGATACATGGAAATGTGAAAAAATGAGAAATTACTTTCTGTTGAACATAACCCAAGTTGGTTTCCTGAAAGGGGCATTTGGGCTAGACCTGGACAAGTAGGGGAAGCTCAGAGAACCCTGTAAGCCACTGCCAGTCCATTCAAGTGTGGTCCTTGGATGACAGACACCAGCTGGGAGCTTGTCCCAGGCCTACCAATTAAAACCTGGGGGCAGGGAGCCCAGGAACCTGTTTGTAACAAGCTCTCAGGGCCAGTGTTCTGCATGCTCACCTTCGAGAAGCACTGTGGGAAGCTACAGCAATGGGCTCCAGAATTGTTAGTGGGCTCACTGGACCTACCTGTGCTCGGAGGTGAAACAACAGCCATTATGCCAATCTGCCAAGTTTCCCACAAAGTTAAAATTATATCCTATTCCTTGTCCTTTATTTGGAACAATAATAGACTTACTAGGTTTGTCTTCATGGCAATGCACCCCTGCCTTTATTTTATTTTATTTTATTTTTTTCAGTTAAAGTTGGTGACCATACACAAAAGGAATTTGAGGTTTTTCTAAACGTTTTTTTTTTTTTTTTTTTTTAATTTTTTTTTTTTTTTTTTTTTTT